>CM019064.1:96552272-97752272 GCA_009667805.1 Leptobrachium leishanense | reverse complement strand
CTTGTACGTATGTAAATGGCTCCGATGCTTATACAAATACCAGAAGCCAGCACTGGGTTTGCTTGTTGAGCAGCACCAACAGCATTTTGCCAGGCCCTTCCAGCTGGCCGCGATCCAGCGAGCAGCCGCTGAAGCCTCCAGCCATACTCGCATGAACTCTGCAAGATCTCACGAGACCGTGGCACCAGCAAAGCCGCAATACAACCTTCATATGCTGGCGGTCGTTCACTGCAAAGTGATCAGAGGGGCCTGGCAGGATGCAGTTGATGCATTCTGCCAGCCGCCCCAGTGAGGTCTGGAATGTGTATATGTATCTGAGGTGTGGTATGGGTATGCATGCAGCTGAGGACTGGTGTGTGGGGTCAGGATGCGTGCAGTGGGTAAATGGGGTGTCTGGCCATACATTACAATATTTGCAGAAATTGGACAGGATTTCAGCAAAATCCTAAATTATTGATTGGAAAACGGTCACGTCATTAAATAGAAGTATCCAATACCACAATTTTTTTTTATATTGGTGCATCCATACTGAATAGTTAGGGAATTTGCACGGTACTTTTCAGTACTCTCTAAAAGTTAGCATATATATTTCACAGCGGGTGCCGACGCAGAGTCAGGCCAAGTTACCTAGACTTTTTACAATCGTTTCAATCAGTTAAATGGGTATCTCCACTTTAAAATCAATCTATTCACCGGTGTAACAAATAGACATTCTGCTTTTGAGTTCAGAATAATGTTGGTACCGTTGTTCACTTTCAGGGTTATTCAAAGAGATCTGAATTGTGTCCGAAAAGGTAACCAGTGAAATTCAGCGTACGGTTACCTTTCCTGGCCATTCGGCTATTCAAAGAGCAGGCAGTTTGCCAAATCCTGGCGAATTGCCTGCACATACGATGCCTGTTCGAGGCCAGGGAAATCCCCGTACAGAAGCAATGCTTTGTCTATTCAGAGAACAAAAACCAGCAGTGAAAAGTTGTCGAATTTCCCTGCTCTTCGGTGGTTTCATGCGGCAAATTTATTCAGGCGAATCCCATAGGCTTCAATGTTAAAAATATTCCCGTTTTAATTCAATATCTAATAAACCGTTGATTATAATATTCTGCTGTAAAAAAAGTCTAGATTTTTTTAGGCTAGGTTAGTCATTTTTGGCAAAAAAAAATAAATAATTCTTTTTGTGTTTTTTTTTTTTTTTTAAATCCTGTAACAGCACTTTTTATTATCATTCATAGGATCTTATGTGTAAATTCCAGACATTTTTGCTCAGCTTTTTTGCAAACAGCGTTTCAATTTTCCAACTTTCAAGCAAACTTTTTTCTTCACCTCATTCGTCTGCGTGTTGGGTTTTTCTGGCAGCTGCTCTGCGTTGTGATCTGCGGCTAGTCGGGTTTCTCCAGCGTGGTTAATCCAGATGGTTTCGGTGAGCGTTTGCGGCGGCTTTTCCCTCCACTACGACGGCCCTGTGGTGCTTGAATACACCGCAGGGTCGCTGAAATAGGATTGCCGAATCGCACTGAATTGAAAAGGACGAAAAGTCAAAGGTGCAGTGACTTTGATTCTCTTTGAATAACCCTGTTTGACATTGCAAGCCGTTGTTTGATTTTTCTTCTCTCTGGAGAGATGAAGTTCACCGTAATGAGGTTGACTATGGTTTATAGCAAGTATAGGTAAAAAAGCACTGCTTAGTGAATAACCCTTACAAAACGCAATTGTGACACACACACACACACACACACAAACACAAACGTTCTCGAAATCGTTAAAAGGTTTTAGGAAGCCGAGGAAAAAAATAAGTATTTACAAACAGGAGTTTCAATACACAGTGGTCCTCCAATAAAACGAAAATGCCCATGAATATACCGGGACAAAAATATAGAAAAAGAAAAGGGGGGGGGAGGGGGAGAGAAAAACCTGTTACTGTACCTACTCTACAATCTGCTTAGGTTCTGAGTTACACTAAATTAGCAAAAGAAAAAGCTTCAAGACACGATTTGATTTGTGTTTTATTCCAGCATGTGTCTGGTGTGATCATACAACATGTTCGCCTGCGTGGAGGACCTGTGCAAAATAGAAGACGTAGCCCTGCACTGTACACTGAAAGCTTTAGTTCAGCTACATCGCTGCAGCCTGTCTCATCCCATCCGTATGGCGTGTGCGCCGGGTGGGATTCTGCCAATTCATCCCTAGTCTGAACAGCTGACTTGGGAAAATGGAGGCGGCTTTAACGCTTTGTGTGCCTTACCGAGTGTGAGGGGGGGGGGCGCGCTGTCTTTCCTCGGACACCAATTTTCGTCACAAACAGGTTAAGGAAAAAAAAAAAAGAAAAAAACAGAGCAGAGGAACAAGTTCCAACATGTTAATAATCCCGAGTCGAATCCGAAGACTTTCAAAAAGATCTTAAAGAGTGCAGTAAAGTTATTACAGCCCAGGACACAAAAGGAACGTCTAAGCAGATCGGAAAGATTCAAAATGAGGAAAAACAAGAATAAGCTAGAAACAAAACAAAGACAACGCAAGCCAGTTACTGTATGCGAAGCAATTGCACTTGTTGTAGGACAGGAAAAGATAAAAACGTTACGGGCTAAATATGTAAAGAGTGAGCTTACCCGAAACGAACGGATTCTCAGACCCCAAAATTTTCGCATGGCCAGGAAACCATACTACTTTCCTGCACAGACATCTGACAAGTTATAATAATAAAAAGGAGCGAACAAAAAAAAAAGGGGAAGGCCAAACCCCTGAAGTTCTCGCTGCTACCAGCTGTTCCGGCAATTAGAAAATTTCCTGTGAGAGGAGAGGCAGAGATTACGAAGCAAAGGAGGCCTTATCCTTTTTCCTCTGACTAGGAAGAAGGAAAAAAAAAAAAGTCACCGAACTGAAAGACTGACAGACTGCATGCAGCACAGGAGGTCCAAACAGGAAACTGGGATCCGACAAAAGGCGCAGAGCTAACCTCTCCTGGAGACGCTCATGCCGGGCTCTGCAGGAAGGCGAGGTACACATTGTATCGCGGGCCTGACATTAAATAAATAGGGTGGCTGAGATTTCAGAAAAATGGCAGGGTGCGAGCGCTACACTAAGGAATGTCACCAGTCCCAATGAAAAGATAGGGGGCTGCCGGAACCAGTTTCCTGACCAGTGTATTTTGCACCATGTTATGAGAACATCCATGCAGTGAAGCACTCCCATGCTGTCCCGAATATTACTTTTTTTCTCTTAAACTTTTTGGAAAATACAATTCTATACCTTTGAAGTAAATCCCTGCGATGGAAACATTGAGTTGTTGCCAATTTCATATCACCAATTCGAAACAAACTTATAAAATCCTCACTGTGCTCTATTCAATTGTATTCTATTTTTTTTTTAAAAACGTTTGTTTTGATTTTATTTAAAACAAAACAAAAACCAAAAAACTTACGGTACAAGCCTGTGTTACGGGAAAAAAAAAAAAAAAGTGACGAGATGCATGCAGTAGCCAGTCCCTTGCTAAATGCAAGACACCGGAGGCCACTGCACAAATTTTTTTTAAAAAAGAATTGTTAACTCAAGTTACGTACACTACGCAAATTGCATATCTTGCGTACTTTTCACACAAGGTATGCAAGTGCTTGGTCAGAGGGATGGGTTGATGCTGCATGCGCAGCTTAAGCCCATGCTTGTTTTCTCAAATGAACGCGGCTACAAGCACTTGGTCATACAGGGGTGTGGACATTTAAAAAAATAAAAAATAAAAATCTACTTGTACAACGGACTAAGTAGTAGTCCAATCTACTTGTCCTGATAATTTCAACAATAGTGTTTAAATAGAGGTCTTTATTCATGGATATTGCTCCACCAGCTCAGACCCCAGACCAGACATGGGGCGGCTGTTCGAATGCTCTATCGGTATTCGGGCAGCCGCCCCTGGAGTTCTCTGGCATACTTACCTTCCCGAGCGGTGCCGACAAAGTCTTTGCGCCTGCGCTCGTTGAATGGTGTCGAGAGCAAGGATTTGGCTTTGTGTCCCATGATAGCTCTAATTGGAGCAGAAAGGAACTGTATAAAAAAGATGGTTTGCATCTTACTCATAGGGGAACATATGTTCTCAGTGAGAAGTTCAAAGGTTTCACAAAGAAATATTTAAACTAGGAGGGGGGGACAAAAGGGTAAAAAACAATCTGCCTGATTGTCCCCCAAAACTAAATCGGAGGGTGCAAGCAACATGCGGGGAAAAAAATGACAAGCTCAGAGTCGTGTCTATAAATGCTCGCAGTTTAGTCAATAAAATCAATGAACTGGAGGCAATGATGGCAGCTGAAAAAGTAGATTTAGTTGCGGTTACTGAGACATGGTTCCGTGAGAAAAATAACTGGGACATAATACCAGGGTACTCTTTATATAGAAAAGAGAGAAGGTAGGACAGGAGGAAGAGTGGCCCTGTATGTGAAAAACATAAAAACGAAACCAAATAAAAGTGAGCGAGGGGAACATAGTCAGTTTGGGTTACGCTAACATTTGGCAATCATACAGTAGCTCGTGTAGGTGTGATCTATAGACCCCCTAGACAAGTAGAAGAGCTAGATAATCTGCTGCTTGAGGAAATAGCCAAAATGGCAATGAAGGGGGAAGTTATTATCATGGGGGACTTTAATCTTCCTGATGTGAACTGGAAAACCAAACCAGCTGGGTGCACCAGGAGTACAAATATTCTAAACTCCTTACTCGGATTATCTCTAACACAAGTAGTTGAGGAGCCGACCCGTAAAGAGGCCATATTGGATTTAATACTCACAAATGGAGGTTTGGTATCGGACGTTGTTGTAGGTGAAAATTTGGGATCTAGTGATCACCAGTCAGTATGGTTTAATATAAGAACAGGGATGGAGCCGCACCACACAAAAACAAAAGTTTTAGACTTTAAAAAAACAGATTTTTCTAAAATGAGATTTTGTGTGAAGGAGTCATTATCAGACTGGAGGAGTTTAAAGGGAGTCCAGGAGAAATGGGATTATTTAAAGGAAGCATTATTGAAGGCCACAGGCAATTGCATTCGACTTGTTAGCAAAAACAAAAAAGGGAAGAAACCACTGTGGTACTCTGCAGAAGTGGCCAAAATAGTGAAGAACAAAAAGACAGCATTCAATAATTATAAAACAACTCAGGCAAACCTATAAGATTAGGCAGAAAGAGGCAAAGCACTTTATAAGGGCTTCCAAAGCACACGCAGAAGAGAAAATAGGTCAGTAAAAAAGGGGGACAAAACATTTTTTAGATACATAAACGAGAAAAGAAAAGTAAAACAAGGATTAGTTAGATTAAAAACAAAGGAAGGAAGGTATGTAGAAGAGGATAAAAGTCTCGCTGACTGCCTCAATGAATATTTTTGTTCAGTCTTTGCAGAAGAAAAGGAAGGAAAGGGACCTCAGTTAGGAGGAAACACTAACGAGACATTTACATATCAGTTTACAGAGGAGGAGGTTCTACAGCAGCTGTCTAAAGTAAAGACAAATAAGTCAATGGGGCCTGATGGGATCCACCCTAAATCATTAAAAGAGCTCAGTGATGTAATAGCAAAACCGTTAACAGATTTATTTAACCAATCCTTGCTAATGGGAGTCGTCCCAGAAGACAGGAAATTAGTAAATGTTGTGCCCATTCACAAGAAGGGTAGTAGGGAGGAATCTGGGAACTATAGGCCAGTTAGTCTTACGTCAGTAGTGGGGAAATTAATGGAAACCATGTTAAAGGAAAGGATTGTTGAACATCTAAAAACACATAGATTAAAGGATCAGAAACAACATGGGTTTACCTCAGGGAGATCATGCCAAACTAATCTTATTGATTTTTTTTGATTGGGTAACAAAAATAATAGACACAGGTGGTGCAGTAGACATTGCTTATTTAGATTTCAGTAAGGCTTCTGATACTGTTCCGCATAGAAGGCTTATCAACAAATTGCAATCTTTGAGCTTCGATTCCAATATTGTTGAATGGATTAGGCAGTGGCTGAGTGACAGGGAACAGAGGGTTGTAAATGGAGTTTATTCGGCGCAAGGTCTTGTTACCAGTGGGGTACCTCAGGGGTCAGTACTTGGACCCATTCTATTTAATATTTTTATTAGTGATATTGCAGAAGGTATTAATGGAAAAGTAGGTCTTTTTGCTGATGACAAAGATTTGCAACAGGGTTGACGTTCCTGGAGGGATCAGCCAAATGACAAATTATTTAGGTAAACTAAAACAATGGTCGGAGCTGTGGCAATTGAGTTTTAATGTGGATAAGTGCAAGATAATGCACCTGGGACGTAAAAACCCAAGGGCTGAATATAGAATATTTGATACAGTCCTAACCTCAACATCTGAGGAAAGGGATTTAGGAGTCATTATTTCAGAGGATCTAAGGGTAAGTAGTCAATGTAATAGAGCAGCAGGAAATGCTAGCAGAATGCTTGGTTGTGTAGGGAGAGGTATTAGCAGTAGGAAAAGGGAAGTGCTCATGCCACTGTACAGAGCACTGGTGAGACCTCACTTGGAGTACTGTGTGCAGTACTGGAGACCGTATCTCCAGAAGGATATAGACATCTTAGAGAGAGTTCAGAGAAGGGCTAATAAAATGGTGTACGGCTTGAAGGAGAAAAGTTACCAGGAAAGGCTTAATGATCTTAACATGTACAGCTTGGAAAAAAGACGAGACCGGAGATATGATTAGAAACATTTAAATACGTAAAAGGAAATCCACAAGGTAGAGGAAGGGAGTATATTTAAAAGGAAACAAAGTAGCAAAACAAGAGGACATAGTCTTAGATTAGAGGGGCAAAGGTTTAAAAGTAACATCAGAAAGCATTATTTTTTTTATATTTCAAAGTTTTTATTTTGAAAAAGAGTCAGCTTAACAACATACAAAGCATAGAATGGCCTCGCAGGGCCATGAAATGTCATCAGAATAAACACATCAGTAGAAAGAAAGCATTATTTTACTGAGAGGGTGGTGGATACATGGAACAGTCTTCCAGTTGAAGTGGTAGAGGCCAAAACAGTAATTGTGTTTAAGCAGGCATGGGATAGGCATAAGGCTATCCTAAAACAAAAGATAAATCCAGGTAAAGTATCCATGTAATTGGGCAGACTAGATGGGCCGAAAGAAAAATGTCGGCAGATAAGAACCTATGTTTCTACAATCAGCTCCGAAGCTGAGGTTATGTTTAACTCAGTTTTGATGCTAAACAGTGTTTGCTGAACACAGGACGATTAAAAAAAAAAAAAAAAAAAAAAAAAAAAGGGAAATAGTTAACTATTTTACTCAATTAGTTTCAGCCCTAAATCGATAGAGACCAACACATGAAGTATATGCTCACTGAATTGCGCTGCATCACGCAGGCGGCAACGGACGCCATTTAGGGCTCGACGTAGAAGTGCTACGATGGACCCCCAGAGTGTACCGCGTCCGCGTAGCGGCATGCATGATGACGCGACGTCAGACACAGCGCATTTGCAACGTCCATCACGTTGACGCTCAGTTTTTTTTGGTCTGGTTGACTGGTCATTTTAATTTCCATATTTCCCTTTTTTCTACATCCATAAAAAAAAAAAATATTCGGACCGTGTGGTGTCTACAGTACGGTGTGCTGTCAGTACGTCCGTCATGCACACATGCAGAGTGCGTCACACTGAGTTTGTCTCACATTAGGCTAAGGGAGATTATTTGGTGCAAGGTATACGTAAACCCATAGTTTTCTCCCTGCTGAAAATGGGCCAGGAGGCTGTGCCTACTAGACATTAAATAGTGGGTTTTCGAAAGACTAGAGGCCACTTTACGTTTAAAAAGGGAAACATGGGGCTAAAATGGAGAGGGGGGGGGGGGTGGAGAGAAATTATGGAAACTATTGTTAAAGAGTAAACCCATTCTGACCACCTCTCTTCCCAAACATAAGACTTTAGGTCAGGTGTCCACAAGATTGGTCCTCCAGAGGTTTTGAAACCGCGTCTTCCATGATACTCCGGTATTCATGAGGTATGTTGAGACTCATGGGAAGCATGGTTAAAAAAAAAAAAAAAAAAAAAAGGACTTTAAGGCCCGTGTCAGACGAGCGCAGTCATCATTTCAGTGTTGCCGCACATTTTAACATCCGTCGTAGCATAAAATTATGATCAATAGAGCCCCACACACGAAGTGCGTCCGCATAGAAGTGCAGAGGCACAACGCACGTGGCACCGGACACAACCTAGGCAAGAACGTCAAACCGCTAGGACGGACGCAGAGTGCACCACGTCCGCGGAGCTTCTTGTTGGAACGTAGTCAGACGGACTGCATTTTTGACGGACAAAATGGTTTTTCATATCATGTATCAATTATTTCCCATCTACAGTCAAAAAAAACCACGGACGCACAGTGTACTCAGAATGCATCTGTCTGACAGCTTACTCCAGCATTGGTCTCCTTCTGAGCTGCACATATGTGACGGGGGGGGGGAATGGGTTTTGTGTCTATGGCAAATTGGGGGTACTAGCTTTTTTGTTCTGTAAACAGTTTCATAACCCAGCACACGACACTGAAGAGCCAACTTTCTTAAAGTATGCTTTAGGTTCAGTGTTTAGTATGTGCACCCCCTACTCACCCGAGACCTTTTCTGGCTGGGCCAGTAACAGGGAGCTGCAACTAGTTCACTTGTTAAAAAGGGACCAGTCAGGTCACGTCTATTAAAAAAAAAATACCCACTCTTTACCCGAAAATAATTAGGCAGATGCTGCCTTTTAATTTTAGGTAAATTTGCTCATCTTTTCTCCTTTTGCATGCGCTGCTCCTCCCCTTAAGGTCAGCAGCTTCCAACGCAAATTGCACTTCCTTTGGGACTTGCACACTTTACGTACGCATGCTCCATACCACCTACCTCGCTATAGCAGGAGGTCTGAGAGAAGGGGAGGTCAGCCGCCCTCTGTGTACGGACGCTACCAGTGACAGATCTGGTGACCAGCAGCCAGGAAATCAAAAATCCCGGCTGCTGGCGATAGCAAAGGAAACCGTTTCACCCTTAAATTCAGATTGCACGAGGAGGGGGGGGGGGGGGAGAGAGACTATACACCCCGGCCATTTGAAAAGCTAGGAGGTCTGAGTGTGCAATGTTTCTTTAATGCCAATGGCTCAGCTAGAATCGTGTTGGAGAGCAGTGTGAGCGTGTGCTGTACTCTCCATTCTATACTAAATATCTGAAGGACCAATTACAGCTGGATATTTCATTTAACTGGGACGATGTGCTGCCACGCTGGGAATGGGATTACCTGCTTATTGAGGACAGGATCCCCAGCTGCCGGTTTATGATGAACACGAATATATCACATCACTCCCACAGCTCCGCTGATCATCGCTCTGCAGAAAACCAACACTTGGCACATGCCGTAAAGTAGGTGAGGGGGGAGGGGGTATGAAATGATAAAGTAAAAAACGAACACACCGAGGAGGAATGGATCAACTGCAGTGACAGAATGTTCAGAATAGTTTGGTGGATTCCAAACTTTTCATCCCACTACACATTGATAGGGGAGAGGGGGGGGGGGGGGGAAAACAAGTGCACCGGCAGTTTAAATTGTATTTCAAATGGTAAATTATACCAATATTAAAGATTTTAAAGCTCTTTCCAATGATACATCAACCCACTGAGCCACTGTTCCATCACGCAGTGTCACTGTCCTGTTACACCACATATTCGTAGATTCCACAGCAAATTCCCACAGCACAACCGAGCACTGTTTTCTGCACGCAGCATGAAAGTCAGAGATTTCAATTTGGTAACTAAAGCGATCTCAGTACCCCAACAGGTCACATCTGTCAATACCGCTTCATTGCCGGACCTCCACCCGTGTTCTCCCCAGCAGGCCTTCATACCTTCCTCCAGTCCTCAGACGAAGCTTAAAGATCGGGACACAGAGCCTGCTAGCATCTATGTATCACAATACAAGACCACGTACATTTATATGACGATTTAGGATTACGGCACATTGTTCAAACAGGTAAGGAGGGGAGTAAAGTCACCACTTTAGCTGCTAAATTTCTGATTTATGAAAACCTCTACAAACAACTTTGCTTAGCGGTGTGTGATGTTGACATGCGGCCTTTATTGCTAGCATGGTGGCACTAGTGGAGTGGTTGCAACCTGCAGTTCAGACCTCTGCCAAAAAAAAGACTGACATGCCAGTGTGTGTGAGCATGGAAAGGCAGCACAGTTAGCAAGGTTTTAAATAAAAATCTGTATGTCGTCTAGCTCTTTAGCTAGCACAACGCATAGATCAAAAATGTTTTGATTCAGACAACAGCAATCATGTTACGATTCTTTAACTCCTTCAATACCAAGCACGTTTAAAAAAAAAACCACATATCCTCATAACAGTTATTTGAACAATAGGATACCTCGTTAGCTCTTATATGTAGGGTAAGCAATTATTTCATTGCAATTCAGAGATCCTTAAGATTAAATAAAATTAAAAGTAACCAAACTTGCTTTATGTATTCATTTGTCCTTTACACCAGGGCTGGACAAATTGGCTTTGAGTCTAGGAGCCAGATAAAAAAATAGTTATTATTACCATAATAAATGGCTCCTAAGTGAGCGATAGTCACGGCTATTAGTTTGAAAATGTATGAAGTTCTTAAGGATCTTAAGGTTATTGGGCAAAAGCTGAAAGGCGTGACTGTGTGTAAACTTGCGATGTGCATCTGTAAAGATAAACATCACAGCAACACAAGTGTGTCATGTCTCGGAGATGCGGGGGGGGGGGGGGGAAGCAGTCGGGAAGCTGTCCCCCTGGCAATCGGCGACAGCATGAGGCAGAGCCCCCCAGAGCTGCTGGGCAGGCGCTGCAATAAAGATTTCTCACTTGTGCCGACGGTGAATGGGCCGACAAAAGCCCAGGCGCCAGGACACAATTTCTAGTCGCCATGGCAACCTGGCACCTGGGATTTGTCGAACCCTGCTTTACAGAGATATTGATGGGATGAAAAGATTTGACACTCCAGGTGGCATCCCTTAGTCTGACCGTCCACTGGCACCGCAGTCTATGGACAACGCCATCATCCGATCAGGGTCATCCATTAGAAGCGTCTGGACCACCCACAAAAAAAAAAAAAAAAAATAAAAAAAAAATGCAATTTTGTTTTATATAGAATAAAAACTAATTTTTTTTTACATTCAATCTTATGGGCTTCACGCACAGCGTTTATACTATACAATGCATCTTTTTCACGTTTCCCTGGCACGGCAGTTTACCAGATTGTTTTGGCATCGTCCCATAAATCCCACTGAAATAGGCAAGATCATTAGTCTGTGGTAATCGCAAAAAATTTGTCTGAAATAGCCAGTCTGATGCAGTGGAATAGGGCCGATTCACCTGCATGTTGTAGGATCGGTCAGACGACATTGGATGATCGTGCCATCGCACAAATACGGCGTCAGTGGACTGCAGCCTTATCCTGCGCAATTTCACACAGGGTCTGCATTACCAGCATATAGGCAGAAATGGTCTTTGCGTCAAATTCAGTGAATGTGATAAAAAAAAAAAAAAAGGCAGATCTCCTGCCTATGAGGATTTGTATATGAGATTAGCAGTGCAGTTTCCAAAAAAACCCAAACAGAATGTAAGCATCTGTATGTGCCATAATGCCTGTATATGGAAATTACAGTAACCTTTTATCTGTACTATACAGGGAATTTTAACAATTATAACCAACTGAATCTTATGTACAGTAGTGAGTGACCCCAGAGCTCTCCATGGCTGCAGCAGTAAAGTCTGTTAAAGTTTTGTTACAGTGAGGGCGAGAGCTGCCCCTCTTTTTTTTTTTCTTAGGCTGGGGTCAGACCAGCGCACTTTTAACGTGTGTTCTGGCGCACATAATTACGGCCGCACTAGCAGCAGATGACAGGCAATGACGGCCAATATACGATGTACGGCCGCACAAAAGTCTGGCCATGCAACGCAAGTGGAATTTGAAAACGCAGAACCGCTAGTACTGACGTACTGAGTGCGCAGCTGCGGCATAGCGGCGTGTTTGCGTGATTAGGAGATGTCAGACGCTGCTAATGTCCGGCCTACATAACGTCCAGACACAAAAAGTGTTTTATTGACGATCCGTACAAAATCACGCCCGACAATGCGCGTCGTCTGACCGTTTTTGCGCATTCCGTGAAAAAAATACGTCAATGCGTTTGGACGCACTTTTTCACGTTCGCGGGGAAAAATGCTTTCGTCTGACCCTAGCCTTACCGTGCCTATTCTGACCCTAGCCTTAGCAATACAGGGTGACAAGATTTCTCAGAATTTCTGCATAAAAAAAAAAACAAACAAACGATATGCATAAAGTGTTTTATATACCAAACCATTTTGCACTGCAATACAATGAAAAGCAAGAGTTTATAGGTTTTTGGTAAAGAAAGGGTTAAAAAAACAACAGTTCAGAATCTATAAAGGTCCAACTTTATTAACATTTGTAAGGCTGAGGAGGAGAATATTGTGAGAACGTGGACCTTCCGCACTGGGATATGGAGCCAGTGAGGCAAAAACATGAAGGTCCGGGGGGGGGGGGGGGCTTAAAAGCACATTCCCCATTTTACCACCGAAAGAGCAATGTGAGTCACGAGAGTTTATCCTATGTAAGGGGAAGCCACTTATTTATAACTACAAGATGCAGGATATGTTCAGAAAGGGGGGGGGGGGAACTCACCCAAAGCAATCTGAGGCTAAAAAGCTTCAGCAGATAAAAATGTTGCATCGGATGCCGAGTCAGCACTCTGAGAGGAAGACTATTTCTAGAGGACTCGTAATGGAATAAGCTGTAGCACAGCGAACATTTAATGGCCTATTGATTACTTTTCTCAAACGTAATCCATCGCTACCTTTCTGTGCGAGAGCTAACACACACACACACTTTTAAAAGTTGCAAACTATAAAGAATTCATTGTTTTCCATTTGTACAAACCTTTACTTTTGCTAGAATACAGTTAGCCAAATTATACAAGGGCAACTGTTAGGGCGCCGAGCATCACCGAAGATCACGTTCAGCTGCCACGGATGTAAATTTGGAGAGCTGTAGCTGGGACAAGCCGATCCCGTGAGACCTGTGAATGTGTCTGCATTAAGAGGTATCAGTTTGGCTGTGAGCACACAAGCTTCGCAATGCTGGTGAAGGAACCAGAGTCAAATAAAATCAAGCTTTATTATTAGCAGGACCAAATACATTTTAGCATTGCCTAAGCATATGGGGTGGAGGGGGGGGGGGTAGTGGGACATATATGGGGGGGGGGGGGGGCAAGTCCATGGACATTGTCAGGGGTAAGGGATAATGTGAAATGGGATGGGGGCGAGTCCGTGTTGGGAATGTATAAGTCCAGGATCTCTCATGTTCCTCTCAGTCTGTGACATTCTGCGACGTATTGGGCAGATATTTTCACCGCCGGCTCCTCTTCTCCCAGTATGATGTGGAGTTTCCTCGTCTCTTCTATAGAGGTGAAGTCCGGGATGAGAGCGGAGAGTCTCTGGAAGTGAGTTTCCCTCAATACTGAGTACTTGGGGCACTGTAGGAGGAAGTGGACCTCATCTTCCATGGCCCCCTGGTCACAATGCTGGCACAGTCTATTCTCCCTGGGCTTGTAGGTCTGTCTATGCCGCCCTGATTCGATTTCCAGGCTGTGGGCGCTCAATCTGTAGCGGCTCAGGATCTGTCTGTCCTTGGGGTCTTGTAGTAGCTCCAGGTATGGGGCCAGTTTGTATTCCCTCTGTAAGGATTGGTAAATGGTGAGTTTCTTGGAGTTTGCTATATCATGTCTCCATTCTCTGATATAGTTTTCCCTGGAATCGTTAATTAGGGCCTTTATTTGATATTTTGTCAGGTTGCATTCATGGGGGCTTTGGATGATCAGGGTGGATTTGGAGTCTCTAACTTACCACCAGGGGGAAAAGGGAGTGATGCAGTCTAGGAAAAGAACAAAAGGGGGGGGGGGTGACACAGAAGGTGGGAAACGAGGTGCAACAAGCTTAAACCCACCAACAGGCCAGGTTCGCCAGATATGACACACAGCACGTGATAAGATTGCACGAGTCGGTCTGCATTTCCCCCAAAACCCTTAAAAATCGGTCTGGTTATTGCTCCTTGAGGACTTGGGAAGCACTGCTTTAGATAACAATGAGAGCGTAAACAATAAAATAAAAAGCTTAATGCAATGTGTATTGCAAGCATTTATAAAAGCTGAAGACAGACTACTTTGGGGACCAAAGACGGATCAAGGGCTGTATAAATATATATTTGCGGCACATGTACCTCCTATTCCCCAAATATGTTGTGTGGAAGTTGGCAGAGAATCATTAGCTGTAATAAGGTAAAGTATTGATCTAGAGATATAGGACACCAGCTATAGGATCCATAAATAAAGCTCCCATGCGTAAGGCTTTGGCTCCCAGGGTTCCGGCGTTTTATTGAGTTGTCTCGTGCCTACAATACCTTTTGTTGCTTGCTCAGTCTATTTCTCCAAATAAATACATGGGCTGAAAAACACAGTAATAGAGTCTAACAACATCGCCAGCAAGATTTGTAACTACAACTCATTACAAGGTTAGTCCTGTTAATTATCTCATTAGAAACACGTACCAAAAGTGTGTGGAAGCACTCGGCAACAAGGAAAAAGGCCAGACCGGCCTGTGAAAGACTAGCATCTAGCACAAAGAAAGGGGATGAAGGGGTAGGACGCCATCACTCATACTGGAGGTTCAACTTTGCGAGGATGCCAATCACCTAGGTGGCTTAACAGGGTTATTCAGAGAGGTGAAAACCAGGAGAATTACCAGGAGAACAGCACAATCTAGACCAAATAGCCCATTTGGAAAGTGAGATAAATGGGAGAATTTTTCTGGTTTGGCGATTGACCTAGAATTTTCCCTTCTCCAGTCATTCTCCTGAGTGTCACCTCTCTCTGAATAGCCCTGTATGAAGAGACTGAAAACAGCAACATAAATCACCCGTTGCCCAAGAAAACCATCATGTAACAGCGAATCTCGTTAAGTATAAAAACACCCCAGAAATCTTGACTACCATCTTTTTTTGGGTCAAGGGACTCAAAGTCCATGTATTTTTTTTTTTTTTTTAAGAATAAGCTTTATCTATAGATAGAAATTACAACGGACGACCCATGTCTAATCAGGTTGCATTAACCCCTTCATTTCCAACACCAAGTATATTCGTTCTTTAAAAGCAGCTGATGGTGTCTTGATTTCGAGCAATGCAAAAGGAATTTCATTTATTGCAAACAGGCCCCTAAAATTTCAAATCATCTGACACGACTAATGAAATATGAAAAGCTCCGCGATCTGTTTTTCCCTTCACGGAAACACTGAGCCCAAGCTATAAAGTAAATGTTAGAATACATTTTGTCCAGCAGAAGGAGCAGTCCGCCAGTAAAAAGGGCTTCCCTACAGTGAACACACAGGTGCAGCTCAATAAATTTAAATATCGTGGAAAAGTTCATTTATTTCATTAATTCAACTCAAATTATGAAACTTTTGTATTAAATAAAACCGCTTCAGTCTGTGTGCATTTAATTGTAATGATTTGGCTCACATTAAACAAAAAACCCACCAATTCACCATCTCAAAAAATTTGAATATGTTGACATGCCAATCAGCTAATCCACTCAAAACACCTGCATAGCTTTCCTGAGCCTTCAAAAATGGTCTCTCCGTTTGCTTCACTAGGCTACACAATCATGGGGCAGACTGCTGATCTGACAGTTGTCCAGAAGACAATCATTGACACCTTCACAAGGAGGGTAAGCCACAAACATTCATTGCCAAAGAAAGTGCTTTATCCAAGCATGTTCACAGAAAGAGTGGAAGGAAAAAAAAAGTGTGGAAGAAAAAGATGCACAGCCAACCGAGAGAACCGCAGCCTTAAGAGACTTGCAAAGCAAAATCCATTCAAGAATTTGGGTGAACTTCACAAGGAATGGACTGAGGCTGGGGTCAAGGCATCAAGAGCCACCACACATAGAAGTTTCAAAGAATTGGCTACAGCTGTCGTATTCCTCTTGTTCCGTCTTACCTGGGCTAAGGAGAAGAACTGAACTATTGTCCAGTGGTCCAAAGTCCTCTTTTTAGAGGAGAGCAAGTTTTGTATTTCATTTGGAAACCAAGGTCCTAGAGTCTGGAGAAAGGGTGGAGAAGCTCATAACACTGGACTTTAGGGATGCACCGATACCACTTTAAGACCGAGTACAGATACTTTTGTTCAAGTACTCACAGATACCGAGTACCGATACTTTTATCTTATGTCATGTGACGCTTTCCAATAAGAACAGACCTCATATAAAGCCCCCAGCTCGTGGATACTGCCCCAGCTCATGGCTAATGCCCCCCCAGCTCACTCTCCGCTCACACTTACCTTCCTTTAGCGACGCCGGGAAAGTCTTCGCACGCTCCTTGGAAGGTCCCCAGCCGCGACCACGTGATCGCGGTAGGGGTCCTTCCAACGAGCGCACGCGGGGAAACTTTTCCCGGCGTCGCTAAAGGAAGGCAAGTATGAGCGGAGAGCAGCTGCAGGGCCTGTCCGAATGCTCTATCTGCATTCGGACAGGCCCTGCAGCTACTCACTTTGTTTATACTTGCCTTCCTTTAGCGACGCCGGGAAAGTTTCCACGCATTGGAAGGACCCCAACCGCGATCACATGGTCCAACATGGCCGCGGCTGGGGACCTGCCAAGGAGCGCGCGCGCGAAGACTTTCCCGGCGTTGCTAAAGGAAGGTAAATATAAACAAAGTTAGGAGAGCAGCTCCAGGGCCTGTCCGAATGCCGATAGAGCATTCGGACAGCCGCCCCAGCCCCTAGGATGCCGGCAAGCTGGCTCAATGCCAGCTTTCGGTATCGGAAAAAATATATATCGGTACTGCACGAGTACCAAGTACTCCTGCAGTACCCGGTATTGGCACCGATATAGATACTAGTATCGGTGCAACCCTACTGGACTTCAAGCAAGCTGGGCTAAGTTTCCACAGTCTGTGATGATTTGGGGTGCAATGTCATCTGCTGGTGTTGGTCCACTGTGGTTTTTGAAAACCAAAGTCACTTCAACCGTTTACCAAGAAATTTTAGAGCACTTCATGCTTCCTTCTGCTGACCAGCTTTTTAAAGATGGCGATTTCATTTTCCAGAAGGATTTGGCACCAGCCCACACTGCCAAAAGCACCAAAAGTTGGTGAAAGGACCATGGTGTTGGTGTGCTTGACTGGCCCGCAAACTCAGACCTGAACCCCATAGAGAATCTATTGTCAAGAGCAAAATGAGAAACAAGAGACCAAAAAATGCAGATGAACTGAAGCCCACTGTCAAAGAAACCTGGGCTTCCATATGACCTCCATGCCACGCCGAATTGAGACAGTAATTAGTACTTGGTAGGTGCTCCTTTTGCTTTAAGTACATTTACAGTAAATGAACATACTTTCCAGAAGGCCAACAATTCACTAAAAATGTTGTTTCTGTGGTCTAAGTATTATAATCTGAGAATGAATAGGTGGGTTTTTGTTAAATGTGAGACAAATCACCACAATTAAAAGAACCAAAAAAGACTGAAACTACTTCAGTTTGTGTGCATTGAATTTATTACACAGGTTTCACAAGATAAGTTGAATTAAATTAACTTTTCCACCACATTCTAATTTATTGAGATGCACCTGTATACAGTGGGACACCTCTGTATGAATTTAATGTTTGGATAATGAGAAGGCATTTAGCATAAAACTATAGAGTCCTTATCTGCTGTATCTTTACCATAGGCTTTATTTTTATCTCCTCCCGATTTATTTATTTTTTTGCCCCAATTCTATTTTGATGCCTCCTTATGACGCCCATTCTCTCTCCCTTATATTTTATGTTCTATATGTGATTGGCCGTGCGAGGCCAAGTTTACTAGTCGGTTTGAGACCTTATTTCTTTGCAAAATAAAAATCTTAAAATACAAAAAAAATAAAATTATAGGGTCCTGCCAGTGGTTTTATGGTGAAAAAAGTCACTTTTAGTGACGGGGGTTCAGTAATCTTTTTGCACGTATCTGGAGGATAACCCTGCCAAGCACATTAAAGTGCGTCTGTCATGCCTCTTTTTCCATGGTATCTTCTTCTATAGGCCTTTGTGTTTGTCAACATGCACTCAGGGAATTACATTTTTACAAAAAAATAAATAGAATAGCAAATCACTGTCACTCATGTGGCATGCCACTGGGGTGAGCGATGGCTGTGAGCATTAAGAGCTGTCATGCAGTACAGCTCTCCACTCAGTAAGCCTGATTGCTACTTATGCTAAAGTGACGTCAGCATGCAGACGCGTTCCCTCCAGAAGCACTGACTTTAGTATTACCACTGCTAGCTGTGCGTAAGCATTTAAAGTCTTGCACGTTCTCCATATTGCCCTTTCCCTGATCTTTCCATCATAAACCAAGATGACTGGGTCATCTCAAGCTCCAATAATCATCGCGTAACCAGCATCTGGTTAAACGCAAACCGCCCGGCTGATATGATCTGTGTAACAGCCTGGCCCAGACATATTTTCCATGGAATTCGGGAGCCAGAGCCAAAAGTATTAAATTATCGAGCCTTTGTTTTTGTGTGAACAACCAACGTAAAAGCCACTGCTAGTGTGGCATATTAAAGAATTACTGCGTTTATAGCTCTGGTTTCCACTTCATGTATGGTTAAGAGTCGCATTACAAATTTGGGGGTTTGCTTTGATTTGTCCCCAACCATGTATACTGCAGAACGCAACGAGCAAAGCACCTGAATTCTGTGAAAAGACACTAATCGCAGGAGTAACGCTTTCTCCTCTACCCGACAACGTTTTATTTTGGTAGAGAGGGGGGGGGGGAACAACCCCAATTCTGTTGATAAAATATATGTTACGGGTAAAGCCAGGAGTGCGGTTATTCCTCGGATCACCCTGGTAATCCTGACATCATCCAAAACCGCTGGGTAAAGCTGCAAATTTTTTTAAAAAATTTCAGACTTTACCCGGGTAATCTTAGGACTAATCAACTGCCCTTGGGTAACAGTCTGGAAGCGCTAAAAAATTCTTCCTTTACCCAGACAATGTGCCAGTCTGAAGCTTCACCCGGGTAATCTGAGGACTATCCACAGCGTCACCTGTGTAATCTGCAGAGCATCCAACCCCGCTTGGGTAAAAGTGAATTTTGCTATTCTCTATGGATATGATCAATGAAAATGGCAAAAAGAAACAATAAAAAGTATTGCGGATATAATGAATATACAGAGTGACAGGATATGTTTCTTATATGAATGTGAAAGAGTTACATGATTTTTATTATGTGTCATATGTGCTTATACATAATAACCATTAGGTTACTCTTTATATAATATCTTTAATCTTCATAAATTAAATTTTCAGACAATTAACTAGGGTTGCACCGATACTAGTATCGGTATCGGGGCCGATACTGGGTACTGCAGGAGTACTTGGTACTCCTGCAGTACCCCCGATATTTTTCCCGATACCAGAAGCCGGCATTGAGCCGGCTTGCCGGCATCCGAGGGGCTGCGGTGGCTGTCCGAATGCTCTATCGGCATTCGGACAGCCGCCCCTGGAGCGCGTGCGCTCGTTGGAAGGACCCCAGCCGCGACCACGTGGGACCATGTGATCGCCGGCTGGGGGCCTTCCAACGAGCGCACGAGCGGAAGCTTTCCCGGCGTCGCTCAGGAAGGCAAGTATAAACAAAGTGAGCAGCTGCAGGGCCTGTCCGAATGCTGATGGGCCTGTCCGAATGCTGATGGGCCTGTCCGAATGCTGATGGGCCTGTCCGAATGCTGATGGGCCTGTCCGAATGCTGATGGGCCTGTCCGAATGCTGATGGGCCTGTCCGAATGCTGATGGGCCTGTCCGAATGCTGATGGGCCTGTCCGAATGCTCTATCAGCATTCAGACAGGCCCTGCAGCTGCTCTCCGCGACGATACTTACCTTCCTGAGCTGGGGCGGCATATCCATAAGTGAGCTGGGGCGGCATATCCATAAGTGAGCTGGGGCGGCATATCCATAAGTGAGCTGGGGCGGCATATCCATAAGTGAGCTGGGGCGGCATATCCATAAGTGAGCTGGGGCGGCATATCCATAAGTGAGCTGGGGGCATATCCATAAGTGAGCTGGGGCGGCATATCCATAAGTGAGCTGGGGCGGCATATCCATAAGTGAGCTGGGGCGGCATATCCATAAGTGAGCTGGGGCGGCATATCCATAAGTGAGCTGGGGCGGCATATCCATAAGTGAGCTGGGGCGGCATATCCATAAGTGAGCTGGGGCGGCATATCCATAAGTGAGCTGGGGCGGCATATCCATAAGTGAGCTGGGGCGGCATATCCATAAGTGAGCTGGGGCGGCATATCCATAAGTGAGCTGGGGCGGCATATCCATAAGTGAGCTGGGGCGGCATATCCATGTGTGAGCTGGGGCGGCATATCCATGTGTGAGCTGGGGCGGCATATCCATAAGTGAGCTGGGGCGGCATATCCATGTGTGAGCTGGGGCGGCAAATCCATGTGTGAGCTGGGGCGGCAAATCCATGTGTGAGCTGGGGCGGCAAATCCATGTGTGAGCTGGGGCGGCAAATCCATGTGTGAGCTGGGGCGGCAAATCCATGTGTGAGCTGGGGCGGCAAATCCATGTGTGAGCTGGGGCGGCAAATCCATGTGTGAGCTGGGGCGGCAAATCCATGTGTGAGCTGGGGCGGCAAATCCATGTGTGAGCTGGGGCGGCAAATCCATGTGTGAGCTGGGGCGGCAAATCCATGTGTGAGCTGGGGCGGCAAATCCATGTGTGAGCTGGGGCGGCAAATCCATGTGTGAGCTGGGGCGGCATATCCATAAGTGAGCTGGGGGCATATCCATGTGTGAGCTGGGGCGGCAAATCCATGTGTGAGCTGGGGCGGCAAATCCATGTGTGAGTTGGGGGCATTTTTATATGGTCTGTTCTTATTGGAAAGCGTCACATGAGATTAAAGAAAAGTATCGGTACTCGTACTCGGTCTTAAAAAAGTGGTATCGGTGCATCCCTACAATTAACTGTCATGTTACTCTGTGCATTATTTAGTGCGGTTTGTGACTGGATACAATTTCATTAAAAATAACCAAAAACACAATTTTGATATCAGTCAGATAACAGTTTGCAGCTTCATCCGGGTAATCCTCGGAATTCAGTCAACTGTAACCTGCTGAAAAGCAGAGTACCCAGAGGCGTTTGGATATTTTGCAGATTACTCGGATAAAATACGAGGTTTCGTTGCACATCACACTTTATCAAAGCAACACTAGGGTAATGTGCGAATTAGCCGGTTAATATAGGTCAGAAAAGCAGGGTACCCAGAGGACTCTGAATACTTTGCAGATTACCCGGGTAAAGTCCGAAATTTCATTTCACTTTGGACTTTTGCTAACGACGCCTGGGTAATGTCAGGATTACTCGGGTAATCCTAGGATTAACCGCACTCCTGGCTTTACCCGTAACATATACACCAAGAAGTGTCTGTGTGGGGGGGGGGGGGGGGGGAGAGAAGAGATCTATACCTCCTAAAAGGACAAATTCCTGTCACATGACCATTTTATGGGGGGGGCACACATCTAAGGTCCAGTTCCTGTCATACCAATAAAATGGTCATGTGACAGGAAGTCTAATTCCAGACTGTCACTGCAAAGGCTTTCTGGGGAAACCTCAGGGGTCAAGTGCTCAAATCAGGTTTTTCACTGTTAAGCCACAATATATTTGTCACATAAAGGGATCATATTTGAGTGTGTTTGTGGTAAGAGTGAGATAAGAATTGCTAATTGGGGGGGGGGGGGGAACAAATTTCCACGAGATCCCCCACTATATTTTTTTTTTAGGTCTTCACCCCTTTAAAAACGAAACCTTCAGGTTGGAACTGAAGTATTTGATCAAGAAAGCCTTTATTACAGGACCAGAATTGCATTAAAAGAGGAACCGGTTACTGTGCCCAGAGTGGCCCTTTAAGGTTTCATGATCCAGGGACCAATGGGTTGGTTTACAGTTAAAATTCAGGATCAGTGAAATATCCAAGAAAAAAAAAAAAAAATCTATTTTAAGGTGATCGTGACTGACATGTTTGCGTCTGTTTCTCCTAACAAGTTTGTGAAAGCTGTGCGCACTCTTTATGTTTAGAATAACAGCGTATGGAACGCAATAATATTTACAACCCCAGAACAAATAGATTTCATTCTTCTAAACAGTCACCATAAAGGCACAGTGAGAGACGAAAGGAAAAAAAAAAAAAGTGTCAAGGTTTAGCCTGTTGGTTTTTTAAAATACAGATCATTACCCCGTTTCCCTCTCTTTTAGGGGACAAACATTTACTTCTAGGAAGTATAAGGAGCACCAAAATAAAGACATAACACAGCAACACCACGTGTGTTAACTTTCATGGTTTCAGAAGTCCTTTTTCTTGAAGGCTAGCGTCAGACGAACACAGTCATTACGTCTGTGTCACCGCACAGTTTAATGTCCATCGTAGCATTGATTTGTGATCAAGAGACCAACACAGAAGTGTGCACCGAAGTGCGCGCGCTCCACGCAGGAGGCAAAGGACACCCTTTAGGCCCCGACGTAAAAGCGCTACGACGGACGCCTAGAATATGCAGTGTCCGCGTAGTGGCCTGTGTGCGTGATGACGCGACGTCAGACGCAGCGCATTTGCGACATCCATCACATTGACGCTCAGGTTATTTGGTATGGCTGACAACTTAGTTTTAATAAAAATTTGTTTCCCATATTTCCCTTTTTCTTCTACATCCGTCAAAAAAATAAAAAATACAGACTGTGTGGTGTCTACAGTATCTTCCGGCAGCACGTCCGTCCGTCATGCACGCACGCAGAGTGTGCTCATCTGACATTAGCCTTAGTGGTTGGACACAGGCCCCAGTGTTCTGACACTTGAATTTCATCTGCATTGTTTGCACTATCTAAAAAGGTTTAACGCAGCGTGCCGCATGTCAGACTTTAATAAAGACAATGGAACGGTACACTGCCAGTACCTGAGCTGCTCCACTCGAGCCCTGATCCTGATCCCTCCACCTATTGTGCTGAAGGTTGGGGGGGGGGGGTCGTGGTATCTCTGGGGCACCTGACCCTGTTGTGTTGACTGTGTGGTTGTTTAGTGTTCCCATGCCGTCCCTCTCATTCTCTTTTTACCCCCTACTTTATCGCTCTATTCTTTTTTCCTTCAGTCTTCCCCTCAGTAATGCTTCTACCTTTCCGCCTCTTTTACCGCTCTGCGCACTTAGGCCTACACGTGTGGAGATATGGAGGGAGTGGTGCCTACCGGGGTTGATGCTCAGGAGCATCCGGAGGATTTTTGCGATCCTTTTTCATTTTCGCCCCTATACGCACCCCATTTTGGGGGGGGGGGGTTGGCTTTGTGCTGTCTTTGAGACGACTGGGGACTTGCTCCCTGCCCGGAGTGTCCCTTGGCAGTGAGAACTGATGCTCTGGAGATCTTTTTCCTATCCTTTCCCTACGGTTTCTTGTTTTGTGTGGCATCTCACTTGGACGTTCTGTACTTTTCATTGTCTATGTGTATATATTTGTGTAAGTCTACATTTCACACTATGAAATCCATATACACACATTTTATGGTATGGAAGTGTATGGATATGGACAAGATCCATTTTTTTGGATCATGTCTACTGTAGCAGACACCCTACTTGCCAGTGCAATGCCATGCTAGGTGGCGTCAAGCATACTTCTGGGGTGCAACAAGCCACACTAAGGTGTACGCAGACATGTCTAAAACCACTTCATTTCAGCAAATGTCAAGACACAAAAGTCACAGGCAAAATAAAAGGACTATGAATGCAGAGTCGAACTTTAACATTGTCCTTTATCAGATTCACATTCACAGCGCACACTTCACACAAACTGAACGCAAGACATGTGTCCCTGCTCGGCGTTTACAGGGATTGATCTGTAGTTACATGCTGCTATCTTCATGTGCACCTTCCAGCATGTAATTAATGAGTGTCTGATAGGGTGACATTACAGGGAGCTGCCGGCAATGACATCAATGCTGAATTCAAGACAGCAATGTCTCCCGGTGTAACAGCAGGCCAAAGAATTGATCGATATTTATTTCCAAGTCTGTATTCTGAGTTGGAAAGGGTGTAGGACAAACTCAGGCCAAATGAAAGGATGGTGTTTGATTCGCTGCAAGGCCACACTTCGGGCAGGAATGTATAGGACATCTGAGAAATCCTACATTCCATGGAGAACGGAAGGATGGATTTTCACACCTGCTACATTACATTCTTTTAGAAGGACGTCGTCTCAGACTAAACTCCGGGCAGGTTACGTTTAGACCAGGAAAAGGGGAGATAAAGGCTAGTCTTAAATTTGGGAGGGGGGGGGGGTTTGGAAAATGCTAAACGTGTGCAGCGCCGGGACAATTACAGTAAAACAGATGAGAAAGGTCTGAACACACCTATTGGTCCTCTAAGGCTGTGGTCACAGGAGCACACTAATACATTAATACGATCAAATTGTGGTTACATTGTATCAGTTGCGACTGACGTGAAGAAAAATAAAAAGCTGTATAGTGTCAGTTTTGACAGATGAGAAAAAGAAAGGCTGTATAGCGTCAGTTGGTTATGACGGATGTGGGGGGGGGGGGAGCTGTATGCAGGGGTTTCTCTACATCCGTTGTAGCCTTTTCACGTCGATGCCATTTTTGCATAGGTTGCAACATGTGTTGCCCGTACATGGAAAAAGTGTGTATGTGCTTCTGGTGTTCTCTATTGAGGCTAGGGTCAGACTAACGCATTTTTCACGTTGTCCGTGAAAATGTGCGTTCGAAGAATGGACGTATTTTTTCACGGAATACGCAATAGCGGTCATACTATGCGCAGTTTCATCCGTGATTTTGTACGGATCATCAATAAAACACTTCTTGCATCTGGACGCTATGTTGGCCGGACATTAGCAGTGTCTGACATCTCCAATTCACACACACACGCCGCTAGCGGACGCAGCGCACTCTGTACGTCAGTACTAGTGGTTTAACGTTCTCGAAAAAATGCGTTCATTTTCCACTTGCGTTGCGCAGCCGGACTTTTGTGCGACCGTACTTCGTATATTGGCTGTCATTGCCCGGCATCTGCTGCTAGTGCGGCCGTGATTAAGTGCGCCTGCACGCGCGTTCGCACTGCCTCAGTCTGACCCTAGCCTGACTCCTTTGAAAAGCTACAACAGGCAGCAAACCATGCGGTCAGACAGACGCGAAAAGTGCACTAGTATGACCGCAACCTAAACCTAATACTTTGTGCCACAGCCTCTGGAACCAATAACTGCAATCAGATGCTTTCTCCAGCGTGGAATAAGATTTCTGCGCCTGTCGGCTGGGATTTTGGCCCACTCTTATTGAGCAAACAGCTGCTGTTCTCTCAGGTCTCAGGTGTGAATGACGCCTTTAACAACTACTTCCTTCAACTCTTTCCACAGAAGGAGTCAGGTCTGGATTCATAGAAGGCGGTTTCAGAATGCTCAGTGTTTTCTTCACATCCATTCCTGGCAGCTTTGGAGGATCTATGACCTGCGACTGAGACACAGCTTTCTGTCCATCTCCAGAGTGTAGTCCCCCCCCCTCCCCACGCAGATCCTAGGCAGTAAATAAACCCCAAAACATCACCGAGCCGCCCCACTGTGTCACAGTAGGAAAGATGTTCTTTTCTTTGAAAGCTTTACAAAACATGGAATTGTAATTAGCCAAAAAGCTCCACTTTTGTTGCGGCTGTCCAGAGGGCATTCTCGCACAAGGGCTTGCTAACAAGTATTTTGGCAAACCCCAGCCAGGCTTTTTGTGATCCTCTTAAAAAGACCATGGTGTGTTATTTGGATACAATCCAAAAAGTCGCCAAGGCATTTGGCCACATTTGTAAACACAGACACTGGTATGTTGTTGGTTTTGGAACAGGATATATAAACCAAGCAGCCTCATCAACACGATTTGTGATTCATGATCGATATTAAACTCTGTATTATTTTCTAGCACTAATTTAATTTATAGAGACAGGAGAATTCACAAAGTAAAATCCCCAGCCAGGGATGGTTGTGTTTGTGTGAATGTCTGCTTGCAGTATCCGTTCAGAATACGCAAATATCCAAGACTCCAGAATATTTTGCTTCTGTGCCCTCATGATGGCTCAGACCCCTCCGCCGGACCACACACAGCCACAGGTGCCCGAGAGACATTACACCTGCAGCACTATTAATGGAAAAGGATCGTAAAAATCTAGTGTAAAAAGAATGGGAGCAAAGACCTCAGATGACTACTCTGTTTTTGTATCGCAACAGCGATGAGAGAAAAAAAAAAAAAGGTTTGCCATATTAAATTATAAAAATTCCTTTATCTCTTCAGATACATATCTGTACATCATTTACAAAAAAAAAAAAGCCTAGCACATGAGCCATTTAGGGAAAAAGCATTACATATACAGAATAATGGGGTTCATCTATAAGCAGTGGGGTAACTCCTCTCTAGGCATTTTATGGTGACGAATGGGTATGCCAGCTGTTGTGAGTCACTTTCCTTGTGGCCAGCCATGTGCTTTCTGCCAACTGCTCTATATGAGGAGAGCACACCATTTATAGTATAATATCTGTGCACACGTTGACAGCCAAGTGATCCACCTTAGGCCGGGTGCACACTAGGCGTTTTTTTGGGTGCACTAACGAGTGTTAAAACACACTTGCCTGTGTGCGTCGCAGCATAGAATTACGTGGATAGAGAAGAACACACGCATAACGCGCTGACGACGTCAGCCATGGAAACACCAAGGCTTGTACGCCAGGATTGACGCGACGTTGGTCGCGTGCCGAACGTCAAATACCCAGGTTTTTTTTTTTTATTCAACTCAAATGCAGTTATGACGTGCGTCAAAATTAACGCATCGTCTGGCGTCTACCATATGTTCCGTCATTTTTAACGGTGTGTCGTAAAAAAAACCACACACACACACCTAGTGTGCACCCGGCCTTAGGCTCACATCAAAAGGAAACACTGGCCACCATGGCACCATCACCCGTCCCTCCAGACATCCCTGTGTGCAGTGACAGCCCTTCAAAGTACAGGACTAGACTTACAAAACACCCATAGACAAAGCACCCAGACTACTTAATTCATTGCATAGTTATATTCCTTAACCGTCGACTTTTCAGCCTCTAACCCAGAGATCTCAAATTCTGGCCACTTGAATGTTTCAGAACTACAACTCTTGAGATCCCTGCACTGTCCAAAGCTTTTCAAACCTGTAGCCAGTCGCACATTTTGTAGTTGCCAGACAAATACCTTTAAATAGGATCATATGGATGGATGGATGGATGGATTTGTGAAGCTCTTTATACAAAAAGGATTGAACTCAAAAATAAGCATTTCTATGAAAGTTACATAATAAATCTTCCTCTGCATTGTTCATTTCAGGGCTTGACAAATCCAGGTGGCCACTGGCTGCTAGAACCATACCTGGGGATGCTAAATATGGGAATTATTCGAAATAAAAAGAAATTTACCTGGCTACTAAAAAGGCGTGATTGGCTCATATACATTTTCCTTCGGACTCCTACTTTTGATAAAAATTTGTCATGTCACTTGAAGAGACAAAAACCAACCTTCTAATGAAAATAAAAGGTCACCGGAAAGAACTATACAATCCCTAAAAGAAGTCAGATTGCTAGCCAACACCGAATAGCAATTTCTGATCTGTGAGACCACCTGCTATTTCTGGAGAGCGATCTCATGCAGACACCGAGGTAAATAAAAGACGAATGGCTCTGGAAAACTACATCAAGCTTGGGTTCAGGATTCCAGGTCATTAACCATATCTGGACGCAGAAGATACTCAGATTGGTTTTGCTTGAGCCTCATGTTGTCAGTAGAAGAAAAAAAAAAAGTGCAGATAGTTCTAGTTGCCTGACAAGAAACAAAACCCCTGCAGATGTCACTAGCGACAGCAAAACGCCAAAGCACAAAGAATTCAGGTTAATCCCAAAGCACCAGTGTGGCAAATATCACAGCGACTTTGGAACACTGACATTTTAAAAACTAAAAACTAAAAGAATAGAAAAAAAAACTTTTTTAAAAAAAAAAAAAGTGCCAGAAATGTCTATCATTATGGGGACGGAAAAAAAAAAAAAAAGCGTTTCTTGAAGACCTTCCGGTGTCCTTTGGAACGGTCATATAATCTAATATAAGAAACACACTAGCCGTTTAGGAGCCTGGCTCCTGCATTTGTCAGGATGTATATAACAATTCTGAAGCCTTTTTTTTTGTAGTGGAACATAAAGACAATTTCCGTATTGAACAACCCAAAACCTGGCGCCAATGTAAGATCATTTTACAACAGGGGAGGACATTTTCCAAATGTAGCTGCACTTAGACCCCTACCATACAAAAATCTGCTCAAACCAGAGTCCTCTCCATCTTCGCAGTAGATATACAAAACGTTGTGTCCTCTCAGATAACATGGCCCCACAGCCCACAACTAGGTGGGATTATTAAATGGCTAGCGTTCATCTCAGAGTACCAGTAGCTTGCTATTGGCAGGGTGTTCCAGTTAGACGCGGAGTGGTTCCCAACTTTTATTTATTTTGAGAAAGGATTTTACCAGGAAGGAAACTTGAAAATGAGAGAAATCTCAATGTATGTCCTGGGTGGCGAGTATGTACCGTTAGGTGTCTTGTCCAAGGACACTTACTGGAGCGGTTTCCCACTGGGATCGAACCCATGACTCCACAGGCTCTCTCCACGCAGAGCAGCGATGTTACCTCTACTCCACCCAACCTTGGTCCTCAAGTCGCCCTAACAGGTCATGTTTTCCAGATATGTGAAGCACAGCACAGGTGATATAATTTGCTGCTCAGTGATTGCAGGATTCAGTCTGCATTTCTCCAAGGGAATCTGTAAAACCTGGCCTGTTGTTGAGGACCAGAGTTGGGAACCACTGAGTTAGAGGAAAGTCTGTGGGTTAACGCTCGGCCACTGCCCTCTGATTAATAAAAATGTAACATATCCCGTTTAAAAACATATAGTCAAGATACAAAAGATCATCAGCTTTCAAGCTAGCTTAGGCCGGGTGCACAATAGGCGTTTTCTTCTGCGCACTAGCGTGCGTTAAAAAGGACGCACTTTATGACAGAAGAGATCGGTAGACGCCAGACGATGCGTTAATTTTGACGCACGTCGTAAAAACTGAATTTGAGTAAAAGGAGAAAAAAAAAAAGCTCATTTGATGTTCAGCACGCGGCCAACGTCGTCAATCCTAGCGCAAAAGCCTTTGTGTTTCCGTGACGAACGTCTTCAGCGCGCGTACTACGTGTGTTCTTCTCTATCCGCGTAATTCTATGCTACAATGCGCGCTAGTGCGCAGAAGAAAACGCTAGTGTGCACCCAGCCTTACCGTCCATCAGCAGATATTGGCTGTGCTTGTCAGCTTTTATAAAACAGATTGTAGCATGTATGCTGCCCCCAAAAACAGACACAACCCTTACAAGTAATAAAAAAATTAACAAATCTCAAAAAAAATAAAAAATTTAATGTATAAAAATAAAGCAAATACTTTATGCCACAAAGCAGGAAAGGAGGGAGATTCACGACATCGGTGAGAGAATCCCACCCCGGTGCTTACATTGTTATCACCGTCATCTTCGCACATTGATTCATCCACGAACTGCTGCCCATTCTGCAAGAGAAGAGAAAAAGGGAATTATTTTTATGATAGCTTTGTATATTAAATATATCATTTAGAAAAAGCAATAATGGGGATTTTTAAGTATATTGTCCCTCCTTACGTTTTCTGTAGCAAAAAAAAGGGACACCAGCGCATTATTACACAGAAAAAGGGTGACTGGAAAATGACAAAACACCAATTTATAAAAAGGGACAGTCAATGAAGGTTTCAACAGGGTCCACAAAATACAAGCATAGGTGTTAATTTCAACAAACATTTGTAACACTGCAGTGCAGGAATGAGAAGAAAAAAAAAAAAAAACAGCGTCAACAAATACAGTAAGTGGCAATCACAAAAATGTTACTATTCCCATAGGTTGTGTCGCTCTGTCTACAGATCAGTGTAAAGATAAAACCTACATGGGGACCTAATAAATAATATAATCAGGACAGCCCAGATGGTATAAATAAATGAACACTATACGGATATCTGCAGGCAAAAAAGTGAGAAATTGCTCATCCATGCCCCAACGTGTACAAGTAGATCTTGTCCACCCGACTCGGAATCACTAACCAGACCAGGGATTTGGAAAAAGAAAAGTAATATCACCTATATAGAGAAGAATGCGCTCAAACACGTTTCTTCCTCAGAGGACTTATTCAGGTCAGTGAATCACCAGTTATATAAAAATGCAATCAACCACGCACCCGATTTAAATTTTTATTGCTTGTGACTACACACCCGACGAAGTCCTCTGAGGAAGAAACGCATGGTGCCCATATTTTCCCCAAATTCCTGGCAAAGAGTGTCCCTTTAGATATATTGACCGACCGCTTACAAAAACTGGTGATGGCCTTGGCATCGCAATCTGCGGTCTAATCAGAGCTGCCGAGGTTTAGCTTTCAGGTAGGAAGAGCAGAGTCAACCTATAGGGGACTGGCAATGGAGGGCGCCAAGCAAAGAGCATGACGTATGTGCAATGCGCTGCATTAAAGCAAACAGCTGAGTAGGGACCAACTGTATGACCTGGATGGATCTGTACGACTGGACGGTGAGAAATGGCCTGCCAAGAAGGAAGAGGCCGGAGCTCCAGTAAAACAAAGGAAAGAAGGGGGGGTAAACACCCAGTCCAAGAAATAAATAGGTCGCACAGGTTTTATATAAAGGGATTAAAAGTTAATTTAAAAAAAATTGTGTTTTCTCAACTGCAGTGTCCATTTAAGTAGTCAGCAAGTCAAGAGATGTGTGTTTAACATGTAGCCCCGTCGTGTCAGGGGGCACGACCAACATACTAGTCAAATTTATATTAAAAAGTTAGGATCCAAGCCCCCCCTCCCCCCAATACTTTAGTTATCCCTAATGTCTTGCATGACGACATCTGGTACCGGGTACACTTCTTAATGTATGGTGGGATTCATAGAAGAACAAACAATTCAACACTTTGGGGGAGATGAGTATGGGGGGGGGGAGGCAATGTAGACGTGTGTATTACAGTATATCAGTCCTTCTCAAGCCTCTCCTCGGACCCCCAACCAGGCCAGGTTTGGCAGATAATGTGAAGCACAGGTGATATGATTTGCTGCTCAGTGGCTGCAGGATTCAGTCTGTATTTCCTCAAGGTAATATGCAAAACCTGGCCTGGTTGAGGGTCCCGAGGACAGGTTTGGGAAACACTATTATATGAAGAGAAAAAAAAAAAAAAACACAAGAAGGATTAAGAGCAAGAAATGTTCTTTTGCTTATTAGTTATATGCTTTAATACAGTGTTTTCCAAATCTGTCCTCTGGACCCTCTAACAGGCCAGGTTTTAAGGATCACCTTGGGGAAATGCAGACTGAATCCTGCAATCACTGAGCAGCAAATCATATCACCTGTGTTGTGCTTCAGATATCTGGCAAACCTGGCCTGGTTTGGGAAACACTGCTTGAATATCTCCCAAAACACACATTTTAAGCGGTCATTTCACGTTTTGCCTTTGCTCCTTCTGGAATACCTGTTCAGGCCGTAAAAAACCCCCAAAAAAAAACAAAACAAAAAAAACAATGTCTATGTAGAATCTCATTCTCACCTCATCAAATCTCACAGAAATGTCTCATTCTGAAGCCATTACCCATAATCACATGGTGTCTGGATACAGAGCCGCACTTTCCAAGTTCTGGATTCAGAATGACAGGTCGCGTTTCGGGGTCCAATTTTTTGTATGCTGCAATTTTGGCACAAACGTAATTGCCCCCTGTCCTGTTTGGCCAGCAGGAAAGTAAACTGCTGTCTCTTGTCAATCGGGGAGGGCTGGCAAAAAGTGCAAGCTGACGTGCTGGCAACGAAGCCAGCATGTGTGTCAGTCCTCAATTAGGGGTGGAAGGAGAAACCATCAGGGTTATTCAGAGAGGTGAAAACCTGGAGAGTTGCCAGGAGAATGAACAATCTAGACCAAATAGCCGATTTGGAAAGGGAGAATTTTTCTGGTTTGGTGGTTTTGGCCTAGAATTTTCACTTCTCCAGTCATTCGCCCGATTTTCACCTCTCTCTGAATAACCCTGCATGAGGTGTGGGCCCACAAATGGAGAGCTGTATGGCTGTACTCATTAGCAAAATGTTACCATCAACATAAATGTTACAGAAGCTGCGGGCCTTTTGTAAATTAAATATACACTAAAGAAAAAAAAAAACAGTAAAAGTTTTTTTCCTTATAAAGCGTAGAGGAACTTGCCCAGAGGAGCTTACAATCTATTCTACAAGCTCTTCATGGTCACATTTTTATGGCTAAACGGTATAGAGCATTAAATTGTGTTTGACAAGTTCACTTTGAGGGTGGCAATGTACCCACCACCTCATGCACTAATCAGGAAGGCTCCATATATAGCACAAACCACAACTATAAATTTAACCATTTCCCTCCAGCCACCTCGCACTGAATCTCCCTTCACATGCTGTAAATCCTGCAGTCCACACTTCATAGCATCACCAGATGCACATTCTTCACTTCTGTCAACACCACCGTATACCCTGTCACTGTGCTTGTCTGTGCACTCCAAATGCATTTCTATCCAGTCCTCAATTTGTTTTTCAGCACCCGTGCACACTGCTCCAATATAACCCACTCTCCCCTGCTGACCATTTGATCCCAGGGACCCGCGACACTTTACCTGAATAGCTGCCGTCTGCACATCGACAAGGCCAGGTAAGGCTAGGGTCAGACTGAGGCAGTGCGAACGCGCGTTCTGGCGCACTTAATCACGGCCGTGCTAGCAGCAGATGCCGGGCAATGACGGCCAATATACGAAGTACGGTCGCACAAAAGTCCGGCTGCGCAACGCAAGTGGAAAATGAACGCATTTTTTCGAGAACGTTAAACCACTAGTACTGACGTACAGAGTGCGCTGCGTCCGCTAGCGGCGTGTGTGCATGAATTGGAGACATCAGACGCTGCTAATGTCCGGCCAACATAACATCCAGATGCAAGAAGTGTTTTATTGATGATCCGTACAAAATCACGGATGAAACTGCGCATAGTATGACCGCTATTGCGTATTCCGGGAAAAAAATACGTCCATTCTTCGAACGCACATTTTCACGGACAACGTGAAAAATGCGTTAGTCTGACCCTAGCCTAAATGCCCAAATAAAACAAAAACCCGCAGTCCTTTGACAAGACGATGGTGAAGGCACCATGGGATTTGTATTAATTGCCACCTTTTTGCATTAAAAGAAAGCAAAGAAGGTGCAAAGCAATTAAAGCCGCGTAGTAGCAATTTCCTTTTTAATAGGGATTCAAATCCACAAGGGAAGCTCAACCTTGCCCCTTCAGAGGTTTGGGAACTACATCTCCCATGATGCAAAGCCAAATCACTCAATGTAGTTCTGAAACACCTGGGATTGGTGGGCCAAGGTTGAGCACCCCTGACCTAACAAGTAGTTCCTCGAGGGTACATTACAGGGAAATCATTGCTACACAATGATTGAGCATCCTATTATAAAACCCATTGACAGAAGGACCTACTGAAACCAAAAGGTGCTTTTCCTGTGCCATGCGCTTATGAACAAAAGACGCTAAAGATTTCAAACTTTATTACATGATGAGAATCCTCACATGGAGCAAAGTACAAAAGAAAAAAGTAGTCTTCTTTACAGCTGCTGTAAAAATAGCTTCTACAACAACAGGCGCGACGAGGGGTTATATTGGTTTAAACTGATATCTGGGAGGAAAGCGACTCATCACGAGGTCAAGATAACCATAGGTTCATTTACACAAGTAACAATTTCTGAGGAACGAGAAGACAAACACTCGAGTGCTATAAAGTTTGGATAGGTCAAAATGGGACATGAGGTTTATGTGCACAGCTAGAAGGAGACCACAATTCTGGTATGATCACCCCGACTTTAAGGGTTTTATTGGAAGTTCAAAAGTAGTCTGGAGTGAAAAGGTCATTAGTGGTTACTCACTACCACAATCTGAAAGGTAAATGACATTCTAGGAAAGGAGGTGGGTATAACAGGATATTGAAACACAAGTTGTAAAACGTACCTGCCCTTTAAAAAAAAAAAAAAAAAAAAAAATCGCAGTGTCAGCTATAGGACCTTGTTACTGCATCTCATTCCCATCACGCGGGATCATGGGGTCTACCATTACCCCCAGGATCACCGTACAGCCGGCGTAACCCCTACCATTACCCCAAGGTCACAGTACAGCCGGCGTGGCCCCATTACCTCCAGGATCACCGTACAGTCAGCGTGACCCCTACCATTACCCCCAGGGTCACCTCACAGCCGGCGTGACACCTACCATTACCCCCAGGGTCACCGTACAGCCGGCATGACCCCCACCATTACCCCCAGAGTCACCGTACAGCCGGCATGACCCCGACCATTACCCCCAGAGTCACCGTACAGCCGGCATGACCCCCACCATTACCACCAGAGTCACCGTACAGCCGGCATGTCCCCCACCATTACCCCCAGAGTCACCTCACAGCCGGCGTGACCCCTACCATTACCTCCAGAGTCACCTCACAGCCGGTGTGACCCCCACGATCACCGTACAGCCGGCGCGACCCCCTACCATTACCCCCAGGGTCACCGTACAGCCGGCGTGACCCCCTACCATTACCCCCAGGGTCACCGTACAGCCGGCGTGACCCCCTACCATTACCCCCAGGGTCACCGTACAGCCGGCGTGACCCCCTACCATTACCCCAGGGTCACCGTACAGCCGGCGTGACCCCCTACCATTACCCCCAGGGTCACCGTACAGCCGGCGTGACCCCCTACTAGGGCTGTGCAATTAATTGCAATCGCAATCGAATCGCGATTTCCGACCATGCAATTAATAAATCGCATAAGGCTGCAATTTTCGGCTCCCTGTTAACTTCCGGCGGCATGGTGCTTTAGGCGCTCGCAGGGGGAACCACGTGACGAGCCACGTTCTCGCGGCTCGTCACATGGTTCCCCCAGGCGAGCGCCCAAGCTCCATGCCGCCAGAAGTTAACAGGGAGCCGAACACGTGGCGCACAGAGGTGAGCTGGGGCAGTATATCCATGAGCTGGGCCAGTATATCCATGAGCTGGGCCAGTATATCCATGAGCTGGCCAGTATATCCATGAGCTGGGCCAGTATATCCATGAGCTGGGCCAGTATATCCATGAGCTGGGCCAGTATATCCATGAGCTGGGCCAGTATATCCATGAGCTGGGCCAGTATATCCATGAGCTGGGCCAGTATATCCATGAGCTGGGCCAGTATATCCATGAGCTGGGCCAGTATATCCATGAGCTGGGCCAGTATATCCATGAGCTGGGCCAGTATATCCATGAGCTGGGCCAGTATATCCATGAGCTGGGCCAGTATATCCATGAGCTGGGCCAGTATATCCATGAGCTGGGCCAGTATATCCATGAGCTGGGCCAGTATATCCATGAGCTGGGCCAGTATATCCATGAGCTGGGGCAGTATATCCATGAGCTGGGCCAGTATATCCATGAGCTGGGCCAGTATATCCATGAGCTGGGCCAGTATATCCATGAGCTGGGCCAGTATATCCATGAGCTGGGCCAGTATATCCATGAGCTGGGCCAGTATATCCATGAGCTGGGCCAGTATATCCATGAGCTGGGCCAGTATATCCATGTGCTGGGCCAGTATATCCACGAGCTGGGGCAGTATATCCACGAGCTGGGGCAGTATTTCCACGAGCTGGGGCAGTATATCCACGTGCTGGGGCAGTATATCCATGTGCTGGGGCAGCATATCCATGTGCTGGGGCAGCATATCCATGTGCTGGGGCAGTATATCCATGTGCTGGGGCAGTATATCCATGTGCTGGGGCAGTATATCCATGAGCTGGGGCAGTATCCATGTGCTGGGGCAGTATCCATGTGCTGGGGCAGTATATCCATGTGCTGGGGAAGTATATCCATGTGCTGGGGCAGTATTTCCATGTGCTGGGGCAGTATTTCCATGTGCTGGGGCAGTATCCATGTGCTGAATACTGAATACATTTAGAATGTATGTAGCATGTTTGAAAAAGCAAAAATAATTGGCTAAATCGCAAATAAAATCGCAATCGCAATATTCATTCAAGAAATCGCAATATGATTATTTTGTCAATATTGCACAGCCCTACCCCCTACCATTACCCCCAGGGTCACCGTACAGCCGGCGTGACCCCCTACCATTACCCCCAGGGTCACCGTACAGTCGGCGTGACCCCCCTACCATTACCTCCAGAGTCACCTCACAGCCGGCGTGACCCCCACGATCACCGTACAGCCGGCGTGACCCCCTACCATTACCTCCAGAGTCACCTAACAGCCGGCGTGACCCCCTACCATTACCCCCAGGGTCACCGTACAGCCGGCGTGACCCCCTACCATTACCCCCAGGGTCACCGTACAGCCGGCGTGACCCCCTACCATTACCCCCAGGGTCACCGTACAGCCGGCGTGACCCCCTACCATTACCCCCAGGGTCACCGTACAGCCGGCGTGACCCCCTACCATTACCCCCAGGGTCACCGTACAGCCGGCGTGACCCCCTACCATTACCCCCAGGGTCACCGTACAGCCGGCGTGACCCCCTACCATTACCCCCAGGGTCACCGTACAGCCGGCGTGACCCCCTACCATTACCCCCAGGGTCACCGTACAGCCGGCGTGACCCCCTACCATTACCCCCAGGGTCACCGTACAGCCGGCGTGACCCCTACCATTACCTCCAGAGTCACCTCACAGCCGGCGTGACCCCCACGATCACCGTACAGCCGGCGCGACCCCCTACCATTACCCCCAGGGTCACCGTACAGCGGCGTGACCCCCTACCATTACCCCAGGGTCACCGTACAGCCGGCGTGACCCCCTACCATTACCCCCAGGGTCACCGTACAGCCGGCGTGACCCCTACCATTACCCCCAGGGTCACCGTACAGCCGGCGTGACCCCCACGATCACCGTACAGCCGGCGCGACCCCCACGATCACCGTACAGCCGGCGCGACCCCCTACCATTACCTCCAGAGTCACCTAACAGCCGGCGTGACCCCCTACCATTACCCCAGGGTCACCGTACAGTCGGCGTGACCCCCTACCATTACCCCCAGGGTCACCGTACAGCCGGCGTGACCCCTACCATTACCCCCAGGGTCACCGTACAGCCGGCGTGACCCCCTACCATTACCCCAGGGTCACCGTACAGCCGGCGTGACCCCCTACCATTACCCCCAGGGTCACCGTACAGCCGGCGTGACCCCCTACCATTACCCCAGGGTCACCGTACAGCCGGCGTGACCCCTACCATTACCCCCAGGGTCACCGTACAGCCGGCGTGACCCCCTACCATTACCCCCAGGGTCACGTACAGCCGGCGTGACCCCCTACCATTACCCCCAGGGTCACCGTACAGCCGGCGTGACCCCCTACCATTACCCCAGGGTCACGTACAGCCGGCGTGACCCCCTACCATTACCCCCAGGGTCACGTACAGCCGGCGTGACCCCCTACCATTACCCCCAGGGTCACCGTACAGCCGGCGTGACCCCTACCATTACCTCCAGGGTCACCGTACAGCCGGCGTGACCCCTACCATTACCTCCAGGGTCACCGTACAGCCGGCGTGACCCCTACCATTACCTCCAGGGTCACCGTACAGCCGGCGTGACCCACTACCTCCAGGGGCACTGTACAGACAGCGTGACCCCTACCATTACTTCCAGGGTCACCCCACAGCCAGCGTGACCCCCTACCATTAGTCCCAGGGTCACCTCACAGCCTGTGTGACACCCACCATTACCCCCAGGGTCACCGTACAGCCGGCATGACCCCCTACGATTACCTCCAGGGTCACCGTACAGTCAGTGTGACCCCTACCCTTACCTCCAGGGTCACTGTACAGCCAGCGTGACCCCCCACGAGTCACTGACCTGCAATATATCCGCCAGGGTCCCCATGTAGTCATTGTAACCAGCAATATCCCCACCCCCTTCAGGGCCACAGTACAGGCTCCTTCCACCTGCTTCTGCAGCAAAAGTTATAACACCTGAAACCATCATAAGCCTCCCTGCTGGACGGTGACTTAGCAGGTGATCATACAGGGAGAGATGCGCCTGATGCCCGTTGGTGTGGAGGCATCTCTGCTTAACTTGTGTACCAGCTCTCTGTATGATGTACATAGCACCAGAGAATTGCCTTGCTTGCGCCCTACATACTAAAAGGGCAACTAGGGGGGAGACATTTGCACAGATCGTAAACAAAGTGTCAGCCTTGTGCACAGTTGGTATAAATAAAGTCCATTTTGCAATATTCGGAACTTGTAATGAAATCCATGCCAGCTTCCTGAAACAGAGGGCAGCCATAAAATGACCATAGTGAGGTTTAAGATAAAATGTAAAAGTAATTGGGTCAGATGCTTGTCCTCGCGAATGCCAATTGTTTGTCCTATACAAAGTAGAAGCACAGTCAGCTTGCAGCCCGTTTGGTGCAGCAAACACTGTACCTCCAGCAATTACCAAGGCTTGAACGGTAACAGGGCCTACAGTTGATTTCCACTCTAAAAAAGTAACCTGTCAAGGTGTTGGATGGTAATTAGACATCTCCATGTATAGCTCCAGGATACCTTTTCTTCCATTATGCATGAAGACTCCATTTTGCTAACTCTCTCATGTTCATGAAGCGATAAAGCCACACTGTCAGCTTTAGGAACGAGACGTATTCAAAAGTCAGGAAGTTAAAATCTGTGGTGCCATGGAAACTTGTTCATAAATGGGGGGGGGGCTGGGGAATTGTATCCTTAATATGCAACATCAGTATTCAAAACTCGCAGGGTTTTGCGCTTGGTTAATCTAGGAATGCTTGATCGCTGCCAATCCTCCGCGTTCGTATCTCTGCTTCCAGCTAGAAATATGCACGAGCCCGTCACTGCTTTTAAACCCTGCTCACTTTCCAAATCAGAGACAAAGCTATATTTAAAGGGGTTTTTGTGGATTAACTTTACCTGCACATTATAACATGTGCAGACATGACTGATTTTTTGAGAAACCTATGCACCAGAGCAGGCACAGATTATTGAGGTGGTCACAGTCCTTGACAAACTGGGCTCTGTCCCACCTGTATCTCTCAACCAAATAAAGGATTCTACAGTGCACAGATCAGCCCGATCAGTAGGTCTTCATCGTGACTAGGTGTGAGCTTCATTTACAGTGATCCTGTAATGCAAGTACACAAATGTTGAAAACCTTAATTGTAACTGTCAAGGGACTCTTTCCCCCCCCCCCAACCTTGCATGTTGAAAAGGTAAGGGTTCCTTGATGTGGGCTTGGATATGTAGTCCTAAGACTGACTCTAGAATTCAGTCTTTTCAGAGTATGGGAACTAGCGAAAGTGGTATCGGTGCATCCCTAGTCAGTACTGTACAGGATAAGATTTAGGGGTCGTTGCTGAAAATCTCTGTACAGCACAGATGCAGTGTGTTGGTGTAAATACAAATATTATTGTAGTTGCACAGGTCTAAAGAAATGGCATGCTTCATACAGATGTCGTTTTACTCTTTATTTCATCTTTTCTTGGCTGACACCGTGAAAACTACAAGAAATAAAACCAAATGTTCAAAATATGCATAGACAGTCCTTTTCAAATCTCTCGTGCAAAATGAACTTGTCTTTCCAACAGAAATGTGATTAAATCCAGTTACATAATTAACAGATCACATGGCCCATGTAAAGTTATATAAAACATTATACTAATAAAAAATACAGGAGGTAAATTACCGTGTGCACCTCTTAGACCGCATGCAGATTAAGTTCTTATGAGCGATTGCATCACACTGAGCTCTCTTCCAGCAACAGCTTTGAAAACTAGCGACTTCCAGGTTTCAAAGCTGTTGCTGGAAGAGAGCTCAGTGTGATGCAATCGCTCATAAGAACTTAATCTGCATGCGGTCTAAGAGGTGCACACGGTAATTTACCTCTATTTTTTATTAGTATAATGTTTTATATAACTTTACATGGGCCATGTGATCTGTTAATTATGTAACTGGATTTAATCACATTTCTGTTGGAAAGACAAGTTCATTTCACGAGAGATTTGAAAAGGACTGTCTATGCATATTTTGAACATTTGGTTTTATTTCTTGTAGTTTTCACGGTGTCAGCCAGAAAAAGATGAAATAAAGAGTAAAACGACATCTGTATGAAGCATGCCATTTCTTTAGACCTGTGCAACTACAATAATATTTGTATTTACACCAACACACTGCATCTGTGCTGTACAGAGATTTTCAGCAACGACCCCTAAATCGTATCCTGTACAGTACTGACTAGGGATGCACCGATACCACTTTAAGACAGAGTACCGCGGCGGATGAAGAGACCTGGTTACCGGAGGCCAGCAGTGTTTGGGGCAACCTACGTAGATCTGTGGAGGACCCTTGCTTCACGTTCCCATTGGACACGGGATGAGGGGACTTATCTCGACGACTTACCGCCTCCCTGCTGTTTTTTGACCCTGGCTTGATCTGACCCACTGAGTTCCCCCCTCCGGTTCACCACATTCTGATGACCCCTTGATGAGACCCCCCCCGTGCGGAGATGGTCTCCCTTCCTTGACCCTGCACCCCTCCCCCCTTGAGATGAACTTCGTACCTTCTTTATAGTTGTTACCCTCATCAAGATGGATACCCCACGCCCCCTCCCCCCGATATTAACCTACTCAGAGACACTCTTTGAGGACTCTCCTTTTCCTTTGGACACTCTTTTATGGACCTCGTTTTACAGAGAGGTGGTTCCCTGCTGACTTCTTAATGGCCCCCTTCAATTTTTTATTTTATTCTTCCTATTTTATATATAGTTTTTTTTTTTTTTTTTTTTATTTATTTATTTAATTTTATGGCGGCATTTTGCGGGTGGCTTTGAGGTGCGCCATTTTGGCATTCACCATGGCCCTGTTTGCCATACTTGGCCCTCAGGCTCCCGGGCCCCGTGACACTGTTCTTCCATGGCCTCCCTAGGGAGTGAGCCAGGAACGTCACAGATGTGGCTTCTGCTGCCAGCCCCATCCCCCTCCCCACCCCCCCTTTCTCTCTTTTTTTTTTTTTTTTTTGGGGTTCCCATTGGGCTGTATTCTACCACCTCTCTGATTCTGCTGACCTATACATCTGAGTGTCCCTTTGTTCCCTTGCTGAATATTGTTACATACTTTCTATGTCTATTGTATGGATGACTTGTTGCAAAATAAAAACTTTGAAATTAAAAAAAAAAAAAAAAGACAGAGTACCGATACTTTATTTTATGTCATGTGACCGCTTTCCAATAAGAACAGACCTCATATAATGCTCCCCAGCTCGTGGATATGCCCCACCCCCAGGTCGTGGATTTTGACCACCCCCCCCCCCAGTTCGTGATTATGCCCGCCCCCCAGCTCACCTGGCACTCTCCGCTCATACTTACCTTCCTGAGCGACGCCGGGAAAGTCTTTGCGCGCGCGTGCTCCTTGGAAGGTCCCCAGCCGCGATCACGTGGGACCATGTGATCGCGGCTGGGGGCCTTCCAACGAGCGGAAACTTTCCCCGGTGTTGCTCAGGAAGGTAAGTATGAGCGGAGAGTGCCAGGTGCCCGTTCGAATGCTCTATCGGCATTCGGACAGGCCCTGCAGCTGCTCTCCTCACTGTGTTTATACTTACCTTCCTGGGTGACGCCAGGAAAGTTTCCGCGCGTGCGCTCGTTGGAAGGCCCCAAGCCGCGATCACATGGTCCCACATGATCGCGGCTGGGGACCTTCCAAGGAGCGAGCGCGCGAAGACTTTCCCGGCGTCGCTAAAGGAAGGCAAGTATAAACACAGTGAGGAGAGAAGCTGCAGGGCCTGTCCGAATGCCGATAGAGCATTAGGACAGCCGCCCCAGCCCCTCGGATGCCGGCAAGCTGGCTCAATGCCGGCTTCCAGTATCGGAAAAAATATCGGGGGGTACTGCACGAGTACCAAGTACTCCTGCAGTACTAGTATCGGTATCGGTGCAACCCTAGTACTGACTGATCCCTGAGCTCCCTGTATTCTGCCCTCTACTGATGAATTACAGCAGCCAAAGTATGTTGGAGTTTTTCGTTAAAAATGAGGATGGCAGCTGCTCCTTGTAGCTTCTTTACAGTAATACAGAGTGAAAGGAGAGGGGGTATACAGATGAGGTTTCATATGCCAATTTTTGCTTTCCTGTTGTAGTCTACTGTAGAAATAGAGTCAGTGGTGTATTTAGGTTTTGTGCTGCCCTAGGCCTGACTAAACTCGTGCACCCCCTAATTTAAATTTGAGGCACCCCCTCCTGTCAAGGGCACACCTCTTCCTGGTTAATCCCCACCCTTCCTCTTTAAGCTCCACCTTTTCCTCTTAGAGCTCCGCCTTTTCCTCTCTTTATATTAAAAGTGGATACCAAGTGCCTACTTGTATATTTTGTATACCATTTCAAATGTATCTATTGAGAAAAAAAATTATGAAATGCTTAAATTCAAGCATTTTTACAAAGAACAGCCACGCATGTCAAGTATACTGGATCACAGCCTCTCTAATTGGTTGAACAATAAAATCCACAGAAACGTGCACTGCATATGAACGTATCACAGAGCTGTACAGCAATAAAACTCACAGTAATGTGCAGTGTGTATGAGTGTATCCCAGAGCTCCAGGGCAATAAAACACAGTACTATGCAGTGTGTTTCACAGAATCCACAGCAATAAAACTCCCAGTAATGCAATGTGTGGGTCAGCGTATCAGAATCCACAGCAATAAAACTCCCAGCAATGCAATGTGCGGTGTGTATGAGTGCATCAGAATCCACTGCAATAAAACTCCCAGCAATGCAATGTGTGGTGTGTGTCAGCGTATCAGAATCCACAGCAATAAAACTCCCAGCAATGCAATGTGTGGTGTGTATGAGTGCATCAGAATCCACTGCAATAAAAAAACTCCCAGCAAACCGAGTGTATATGAGCACACAGCAATTATTTATTCTACATTTACCGGCCTCTGTCCGCGGTAGGGCTGTGTGCAGAGTCAGCAGGGACTGTGTACAGACTCAGCAGGAGGTCCCTCCAGGCCACGTTAGGATCACGGCTGTGCCTGTGCGTGGAGCCATCTTGTCAGCAGTGGGGTGCCACTGCCAGAGGGTGCACCGTGGCTTTGATTCCCTTCCCGGTGGGTGTTCAGTCCAGAATAGAGTGACAGTCCATGTTAACGAAAGGGCGGGCAGCTGCGTGCATGCGTGTTACGTGGTTCAGCCAGTCAGGTGGTACTGAGACTCAGTACCACCTGACTGGCCGGACCGAGTGTGACCTGCACGCAAGCAGCCTCACCAGGAGCCAGGCAGCTCAATGACAAATTTCTATCACTGCAGTGCTGGTTAAGGAAAGGTCCACTTTAAACAGCAGTAAGCAGACAGGGCTTCATATTCTGCTGATAAACCCCCCACCCCTTTACCTGCCGTTTACTGTCATCTTCTCTCTCTGGACACAAATCACATCCCCCTCCCCTCTCCTAGAGCTGCTGTGGGGCAGGGGAGGAGCTATGGAGGGAGGAGAGGGGGATTTTTATTCTATTCGATTTTATTCCGTATGCAAACGCCATGCTCCGCTGCTCGTTGTTTGAGAACACAGCTCAAAGCTGACACACAGTGACACCTCCTAGTACCCCCTAATGACACCCCAATAATCACTGGTACCTGGGGCGGCATAAACCATTTATTATTTTAATCTGCAGTAAAAAGTCTTTATTTATTTATTGATTTTTTTTTGTACCTTTTAGTGATTTTTCAGAATTTTTTGGGCTAAATTTCCCCCCTTTTTTTTTAATAGTGGTTCTTCTTTTTCTGTAACAGAACTTTTTATTATCAATCATAGGATCTTATATGTAAATTCCAGACATTTTTGTTCAGTAGTTCTTTTGAAAACAGCAGGCCACGGGTTTGCGGTGGCAGCATACAGCGGCCGACTCCATGCACTTTAGGGACCCTGCAGTGAATGGTGAATTCACTGCAGGGTGGGGAAATTTTATTCCCCGAAGTGCAGGGAATTACAGAACACCAAAATGTTGGTATCATATCGGTGCTCTGTGAGTAACCCAATTAGTGGTGAGGTTTTTTGTTGCCCCCTGGAAAGTGAAAGCCTAGGCCTTGCCTACCCAGGACATACTTGAAAATTAGTGACATCTCAATGTTTCCTTCCTGGTAAAATAGTTTTCAAAAGTAAAAAAAAAAAAAAAAAAAAAAAAAATTTAGGGGTGGGGCCACCCAGCGGGCCGCCGCCCCCTGGAAAGTGCCGCCCTAGGCCTGGGCCTTGTTGGCCTAGGCCAAGATACACCAGTGAATAGAGTATAAATGGTTATGGCAGTGAAAGGGTTAAGCTTTTATCATCTATACCACAAATATTAGGTCAACGTTGTGTTTCAGGATAGATCTCCGTATAGTGCCACTGATCCATTAATCCTGTATTTCACTGCCCTGGTACTCACACGCCTCATTCTTCCATTGCACAGGGAATCCCCTGGAAACCCGAGGACCATTCATGGAACAGTAGTCTGCCGCAGCTAAAAATCAGAAGCCATTAGTAATGCCTGAAATGTACAAAGGGGAGCAGCACTTGTCAAGGCTCCCCAGACCTCCTGATACTATGGTACCAAGTGCATGACCAGAGATGCGGAGACACATCGGAGCATTTCATACCATCAGCTTTACGTTTTTGCAGCATTTGTTTTCAGATAAATCCACATAACATCATATAAAATGATGCAACAGTCACGGGGCAGACAGACTGTCCCCTCCAAATAATAAATACACCGATTTCCTCTTCTGTCTGGAGAATACAGTATTTAGCACACCAAAAAAAAAAAAAAAAAAAAAAGTAAAGTGTCAAAGTGTCTCCAAACTACAGCTTCGTCTCAGTCCTAATAAAGTCACATTATATTGATTTTAGCTTTAGGTGTATAAATGAAGCGTGAAAATAGAGGGTACCACCGACTGGAAGGAACTTAAAAAAAGGTTCATTGCCCTTGTATGTATAAATGTGAAAATTAAACCGTGTAACGTTAGGGTTTTAAACCAGGACAACGTGGGAGCGGATTACTGATGGCTGTGCGCCTTTATTGAACATGTGAGATATGGAGCAAGGAAAGCAGTGCATCCTAAAACCAGCGCCTCTAAAACAGGTCAGACTGGTTTGTAAATGGTGGATTGTGAGCCTCACTGGCCCCCTGCGAAAATCCGATGGGAAGATTAATGTTGAAATATGCACCTGTAATGTCAGAGGCATACAACTGTCCCCTTTACAGCAGGAATCTCAAACTCCAGCCAAGCAGATGTTCCTGAACTACATCTCCCATGATTCTCTGGCCATCTGTCGCATTCAAACAATTATAGCAATTGTAAGCCATAAAACATCTAGCGGCAGGAGTCCAAGATCCCAGCTTGTCGCCGCACAGTTTAAAGTCCGACATAGCATTGATTTGTGATCAATAGAGACCAACACACGAAGTACGTCTGCACCGAAGTGCGCATGCACCACGCAGGTAGCAACGGACGCCCAGATGGCACCGCGATGCGGCCTGTGTGCGTGATGACACGACGTCAGATGCAGTGCATTTGCGATGTCCATCACGTTGACGCTCAGATGTTTTTTTGGTCTGGCTGACTGTACCCGTCATTAAAATTTTAATTTTGGTTTCCCATATTTCCCTTTTTTATTCTACATCCGTCAAAAATAAACGTGTCGTATCTACAGTATCTTCCGTCAGTACGTCCGTCCGCTATGCACAGACGCAGAGTGCGCTCATCTGACAGCCTTATAGGAAAAGCGTGTTTTTATTTTTATTTTCCCATTCAAGTTGTATGATCTTATCTCTGTTTTATTATGGGCCCAAGAACCCTCATGAGTCCACTTTCCCACATCTAACCCCACCCATATGACTCCTTATGTCCCTACGTTTAATTCTAGGAACTGATCAGTAAGCTTCCAGACCTGAGGAAGAGAGTAATACTCTCGAAAGCTTGTCTTAAGGCTGGGTTCACACCTAGAAGTTTTCCAAAACGTGCGCAATACGCGTTTTATTTATTTTTTACGCGTATACAAAAAAAAAAAAAAAAAAAAAAAAAAAAAAGCGCTGCTATACGCATCAAAGAAGCTCCCGTACTTTGTGCATCGGACGTGTTAAAGCGTGTTCCTGCGCGCTTTAAAACGCTTTGGTGTGAACGGGTCCCATAGGAAAGCATGGGATTTCCCGGTTCATGCGTTTTAAAGTGATATATAGATATATATCTATATATCTATATATCTATATATCACACAATTAAAAGAGGCAGTCAGAACACCAACATGACAATTTAAAAAAAAAGGGACACCACCACTTAAGGTTTGACTAGATTACCTGTGCATTTACAAATAAATCCACCTTAGAGAGACAGCAGGGTGTGTTTTCTACCTTTGAAGTAATTGCATGCAAAAAAATAAAATATCTCCGTTTCCATTTAGAGGATTTTTCCCATGATGTAACATTTACATAAATCTGTGCAAAACTTCTACTTTACTGCTGTGGTTCATCTTCTATAGCATTTAACAGTTGATAAAGTGGAGTAGGGAACGATTAGACAAGGCTGCAGGGGGCTATTGTGTTGCCAAGAGAAGGCAGCTGAACCCTTTCCCGCCTCGGGCGTAAAAAAAACACAAAAAAAAAACCACACACGCTAGCAATAGACCTCTGTGCTCCCACTTACCAGTTGGAGCGCGCCACTGGCTGTCATGGGACTGCCTAAACTCCAGTCAATGACGTGGGCCAGAGGAGGGGCACGTCGCAGCAGTTGACCAGTGGAGCGTACTAGCATGCCCCGCTGGCATTAATGCCCTGCCACCAGGCAGCAAAGGCTTACAGACTTCGAATCTACCCCCATAGTGCTGTCCTTTGAATACATCCCACACAATACAATGATTAGTGTCTGTGATTGACCCATAGGCTCCATTATATGACCAAAGCCACACAGTGCGGACCGAGTAATTTAAAGATACGGGGAAGGGCCCGTATACAACAGAAAACGGATTCACGCAGTGACACAGCAAAATATATTAACTAAACATACAAGAGAAAAACAAAGCACATGTAAGATAAACAATATAAAATAAAACACAAGAACATTTCATTTTTTGCTGGTAGTGGCCCTTTAATACTAAAGTGATCATGGAGTCTACGACAGCCCTTTAAGGCCAGCAGAGCATCAAGGGAGCAGGAGTTGCTATTTACAGTAAGATTTATATTCTCCATGTTCACAAAAAAGGTGAGGCCACCATATATTCTAAAGGATGGGATGTGGGAGCAGTGTTACAGCAGAACAAAAACATAGGACGAAGATTTATAAAGTAAAATAAAAAGTGAAAACGTAGCTATGGTGGAGAGGTCAGCGCAGAGGACCCCCCAGCACCTAGATGTCACATTCTTTTGCTGGTTCATAACTGTACCCAGTGTAAACAAGGCTTCGAGGAAACCCTATATACAGGGTGTCATGTTTAAATATAAACAGGAAGAGCAGACGGGCTTCTGCCAAGAGACGAGCTCTGACGAAGCAAATTAAGATCAGGGCGGCTTGTGTGAACTACATCCTCTGGCCATCCATTTCAGTCGGTGTGTTCTGGGTACTGTAGGCAACCAACGTGAGGGGGCGCAGAGTTTGACATCCCGGATCTATACAAAAACAGTTTGTGGAGGTGGTGATGGAGTAAGGACCCGGAGATCACCAGGGGTTCATAAACCATCAGGTTTTTAATTTATTCCACTCCAGCCCCCCCCCCCGGTGATTTTAAATGTCTACACCAAAGTATCAAGTCAATGTCAGCCACCGGGAAGTGACGTCAGGATCACAACAACTGGTCGGCCCCACCAATTTCTTGTTTCCTGGCCATACTCTTCACCACCCACGGGAGATGGAGCAAGATCCGAGGGAGAGGACAGACTGAGAAACGATTGCAAAATATATCTTCAGCTCTCGGGGAAGAACTCCACGCCTGCAAAGGAGGAGCGGGGGGAAACGTGAATTCTGCGCCGTCCAGCGAGCAGAAAGAGAGGACTAGAGAATTAACTGGACGCAAAAAAGTCAAAACACAAAAAAGGCCTGTTTGCTTGCTTGCTGCAACATGGGAAGCGGCCCTGCTGCCTCTCTGGCTGTATACACCGGACGAAAGAGCGGAGCCGAGAGGTCTCCAGTCTCATAAATAATCCACCGGCTTTATCTGCCCGGCCGCTTTGTTTCAGGGAGGATGAAGGCTAGAATAGTAGTCAGGTTACAGAGAAGCAAAAAGAGTGCGATGACAGCATGCGAATCTGCCGCTTCTCTCAAACCACAGAAACGCACGGGTACATTTATTTAAAGGACAAACAGGGACATCAGCGGGAGCGTAGAAAAACATTTTTTTTTTTTTTTTTTTTTTGTAAAAACACATACACAGCGTGTCAAAAAAGAAATATAAAAAAAAAGGTGCTTAAACAGCGGTAACGCCCAGCGTGATCCTTACACGTGGCGAGAGGATTAGACCTAGAGAAGCACAGAGGGATGGAGATGTCAAGGCACCCCATCTCTCAGCCGAGCAGTGCAGAGTTAAGTCGCAGGAATGAGATTACAGGAGCCAGGCGCACACGAGGCTGGTGTCAGACAAGCGTAGTGTTCACATCCGTGATAGCATGACAGAAAGCCCATCGGAGCACAACACACAAAGTACGTCCGCACTGAACAGCGGACGCACAACGGCTGCGGCAAACGGACGCAAGTTAGGCAAGAACGTACAACCCCTAGAACAGCCACACAAAGTGCGCTGCGTCTGCAAAGTCTGCATAGCTTTGTGTGTGAGTGATGGAACGTGGTCAGACGGACTGTATTTATACGTCCAGCATTTTTCACGGACAAAATGGTTTTGCATTTTAATTTATTTTCCCTCCTACATCCGTCAAAATATACATCAGTGAATAAACAGACTGTGTGGCCACTACTGCGTCTTCCGTACTAACGTACGTCCGTAGAAATCATGTTTGTCTGACCCTAGCCTTATAGGAGATGCGATCTAGCGTGCCGAGCATGGCTTCCTATAGATCAGCAAGAGCCATTCACCCCGATGCGGGTTTGCCGCACGTCGCGCACACAGATTGATTCCCCGGCATTAATGGGAGCATTTGCACTTGCTTAAAAGCTCGCTGGGCCGTGAGGTTTCTGCTTCAAAACGGTCAGCAGATTTGTGACAGCAATGTACTTGTGTTCTATAGATGATGCAGAGGGACGGAGCCTCTCGATACAGCCGGACACGGTGCGATGACGCACAATGTGCAGATCCTTATACTTCTCAAAGTGACCGCTAATCTACACATCAAATCACACTAATCTTAAACTTGTCCAAAGGGTTAATGCTTCTTCAAACTTTCAAGACTAAAAAGAAAAACGCAAGCGTGAGGGATCCATCCCAAACCGGGACCGTTTACTGTGAATGTGGAGCGCTCCACCCTTTATATTGATGTAGATTATTAAGGCACCCCCCCCCCAACTATTAACATTCAAAAGATCGCGGCGCCATTCACAAACGCCCAGACAAAGCTGCATCCCTCCGCACCAAGAAAACATTTCATAGGACTCACAACCTGCTTTGGGAATATCCTGTGATTTATGAGCACTTCAACGCGTTTGTGATGCTGTGCTTTATTCTCTGAAATTAAATTAGTCACCTTTGATCACTTCACTATTTCTCCATAACATGAATCCGCTCCCTGCCCAGACTGACACCGCGCTCTGCATCACCGTCCTGTCACCTTTATCTGCATTGCTCTGCGGACACCATCAGCACCGTCTACAAATCATCCCATACCCGTCCCAATCCCATCCTCTCAAACTGGACCAGCACCGGATCCTCCCAAACACCCTGATATCTCCAACTCAACCCCCTCTATCCTCCTACCTCCCTGAACCTCAACCCCATGCACCCCCCCCCCAATGAAATGCAAAGCACACAATCCTCTGACCCTAAAAAAAACTCATGCACCTTCACTCACAGTTCCCCCCCCCCACCTTCACTCACAGTTCTCCCCCCCCCAACCTTCACTCACAGTTCTCCCCCCCCAACCTTCACTCACAGTTCTCCCCCCCCAACCTTCACTCACAGTTCTCCCCCCCCCAACCTTCACTCACAGTTCTCCCCCCCCCAACCTTCACTCACAGTTCTCCCCCCCCAACCTTCACTCACAGTTCTCCCCCCCCCAACCTTCACTCACAGTTCTCCCCCCCCCACCTTCACTCACAGTTCTCCCCCCCCCCAACCTTCACTCACAGTTCTCCCCCCCCCCAACCTTCACTCACAGTTCTCCCCCCCCCAACCTTCACTCACAGTTCTCCCCCCCCCAACCTTCACTCACAGTTCTCCCCCCCCAACCTTCACTCACAGTTCTCCCCCCCCAACCTTCACTCACAGTTCTCCCCCCCAACCTTCACTCACAGTTCTCCCCCCCCCAACCTTCACTCACAGTTCTCCCCCCCCAACCTTCACTCACAGTTCTCCCCCCCAACCTTCACTCACAGTTCTCCCCCCCCCAACCTTCACTCACAGTTCTCCCCCCCCCAACCTTCACTCACAGTTCTCTCCCCCCCCTTCACTCACAGTTCTCCCCCCCCAACCTTCACTCACAGTTCTTCCCCCCCAACCTTCACTCACTGTTCTCCCCCCCAACCTTCACTCACTGTCTCCCCCCCCCACCTTCACTCACTGTTCTCCCCCCCCCCAACTCCACTCACTGTTCTCCCCCCCCAACCTTCACTCACTGTTCTCCCCCCCCCAACCTTCACTCACTGTTCTCCCCCCCCCCAACCTTCACTCACTGTTCTCCCCCCCAACCTTCACTCACTTCTCCCCCCCAACCTTCACTCACTGTTCTCCCCCCCCAACCTTCACTCACTGTTTCTCCCCCCCAACCTTCACTCACTGTTCTCCCCCCCAACCTTCACTCACTGTTCTCCCCCCCCAACCTTCACTCACTGTTCTCCCCCCCAACCTTCACTCACTGTTCTCCCCCCCCCCAACCTTCACTCACTGTTCTCCCCCCCAACCTTCACTCACTGTTCCCCCCCCAACCTTCACTCACTGTTCTCCCCCCAACCTTCACTCACTGTTCTCCCCCCAACCTTCACTCACTGTTCTCCCCCCAACCTTCACTCACTGTTCTCCCCCCCCAACCTTCACTCACTGTTCTCCCCCCCAACCTTCACTCACTGTTCTCCCCCCCAACCTTCACTCACTGTTCTCCCCCCCCCAACCTTCACTCACTGTTCTCCCCCCCCCAACACTTCACTCACTGTCTCTCCCCCCCCCAACCTTCACTCACTGTTCTCCCCCCCCCAACCTTCACACTCACTGTTCTCCCCCCCCAACCTTCACTCACTGTTCTCCCCCCCCCAACCTTCACTCACTGTTCTCTCCCCCCCCCAACCTTCACTCACTGTTCTCCCCCCCAACCTTCACTCACTGTTCTCCCCCCCCAACCTTCACTCACTGTTCTCCCCCCCCCACCTTCACTCACTGTTCTCCCCCCCCCCAACCTTCACTCACAGTTCTCCCCCCCCAACCTTCACTCACAGTTCTCCCCCCCCCAACCTTCACTCACAGTCTTCCTCCCCCAACCTTCACTCACTTCTCCCCCCCCCGCAACCTTCACTCAGTCCCCCCCCCCCCGTGTTGGTTCTCCCCAGGCGGCCTCGTCCCCTCCCCCAGACTCCTGGAGAGTGGTACAAACAGTGTTTTGGGGGGTGCCCCTGGCAGTCCGTGCCCTCCCGCCGCGCCTCGCACTCACCTCGCTTCCCACTTTCTGGACAGACAGCTTCTGCCAGGGGTCTGCCAACTGTGCCAGAGGCATGGTGCTCACAGTGGGGACAGCACGGTGCCCGGCCACTTCCCGGAGGGCTCGGAGAGGAGCAGCAAACGTGCCGAACTCTGCTTCCCGGGGCTGTCTGCCCGTAGTCCGGTAAAGCGCCGGCGGTGTGTGCCGCTCCAGCGCAGCTCCCCTCACTCACACACAGGAGGGATTTCTCACTTCCTCTCACAACATGGCGTCCCGGGCAGTACCTGCCGCTCACAGCGAAGCTCCCTTCGCGTCATCCTTACATCACGGGCTGTGGGTGTAACGCTCCGCCTTCTGTCTGGAAGAGACAGGTGACAGCGCCGGGGTCTGTGGAGGCGGAGGAATTAAGGGTGGGTGTCTAGTGAGCGCCATCTTGGTAGGGGCAGGCATGACTAATCAAGCCTTCTTAGTTTTATGTTTTTTCTTTTTAATCGTGGCTCCCATTGATCATACAGGAGAAGCACTTTGAGGCATTGCGCCCCTGTTATGGCACCTTCCTGCTCTACTGTTCTTATGCCCTAGAACAGGGGTCAACAACCATAGCCATGCAGATGTTAATTTCCCATGAGGCTCAACCAAGCTATTGTGTGATTGAGCATCATGGGAAATGTAGTTACAAAAATACGGAGTGCCAGGTCCCTGCCCTAGATCTTTGCTGCGTTTTGGGTGCTTTCTTGAATTTTGTGGTTTTGCTGTGTATATCAGCGTCTTTATCTCCAGACAGGACTGGTGCTTGTATAAATGAGACTGATTCTGTAAATATTGTCTCTGACTCCAGCTGCAGGGTTTTATATATTTATTAAGAGATCATCTTATAACAGGTTCTAATCTACAGTTCTGCTAACTAGTCCGTGTCCATGTGACTCCTCCCCTATATCCTGCTGAGCTGCAGTGTAACACATATATCCTTCCCCCTGGTTACAAACACTCTCCTTCCTGTTCCACACATATTGATACATCTTTCCCTTTTGGGAAAACGGAAGTTGTTTCCTTTAGCTCAAGTCTAGGAGGTAGATGGATCGTGAAACGGATTCTTGTAGTGGGTCACATGTTAGTCCACATAATCATTAGATATGCTGGTTTTAGGATGGATCTCCCGCTTCTAGTCTGGGTGTTTCTGTATCCTTGTGGTTGTTCTCGTAGAACATTGTGTCATCCCCCAGTCTTTCTGTGTCTGATATTTCACAGTGTGGTTCTTCCTGATCTTCTTCTGGGGTATTTGCTATTGATGGCTGGTTTGTCTCGTCCGTGTCATATTCCTCTTGATTGCTACTTTGGGTCCTTATTTGAGGCCTGTATCGTCCAGTGCCTCTCAGGTGCCTCCTATTTCGTCTCAGAACTTGTCCTGACTCTGTTACAACTTCATAGGACCTGATTCCAGCAGGGGCTCTTAGGCAAGCTTTCCGCCACTCTTTTCCCTGGTTATTTGGTGGTTGTACCCACACCTGTTCGCCAACATTTAGAGGCCGCAGGTCTTTGGCTCCCCTATTATATTGAGCGGCTTGCAATGCACGTTGTTTTGTGCATAGAATTTGGTGCCTGTCATTCATCCCGTGATCCTTCATTAACAGACTTCCTCTCTGGGAAGTAACGATTTGGTCCTTCGACCCATCAGTCTTTGAGCAGGACTGCACTCCAGACCTTGCGTTGGTGTGTTGCGATGATCCAATAATGCTAGGTAGGGATCATTACCAGAGGACACAGCCTTTTGCAGGAGTCTCTTGGCCGTTTTTACTGCCGACTCTACCTTCCCATTGCTTTGGGGGTATCCTGGTGATGAGGTAATGTGGTCAAAGTCCCAATCATACTGAATTCTTTAAACTCCATCGAAATAAACTGGGGTCCATTATCTGAACATACAGTGTCTGGGATTCCATATCTGGCAAAATGAGCCTTCAATTTTCTTATCACTGTTGTTGATCTTGTATCCTGAATCTGGTCTATCTCCCAGAAGTTAGAGTCATAGTCCACCGTTATTAAATACTCGTGTCCGTGGAATGTGAACAAATCAGTACCGATCTTTTCCCATGGTCTAGTTGGGATCTCATGAGGCATCAAGGTCTCCTTTTGTTGTTTAGTATCAAATGACCGGCATATGTCACATTGGTCAATGTACTCTTTCAACTGCGCATTCATTCCTGGCCAGTAAACAGATTCCCTGGCTCTACGTAGACATCCTTCCACGCCGAAATGTGAAGAATGGATCCGAGACATAATATCAGATCGAAGTTCAGATGTATAACAACTCGCTCGCCTTTGAATAGTACACCATCCTGTACACTCAGTTCATCACGTATGTGGTAAAATGGTGAAGCCTCTAGAGGTACCAGTTCCTTTGCATGAGGCCATCCCCTCAAAACAATGTGCTTCACTGCTTGTAAAGTCTTGTCTTTATCGGTGCTTTTTTGTATAGCGTCAAGTCTCCTGTTTGAGATGGGTAGATATTGGAGCATGTTTACCGTTTCAATCTGGTGCTCCACTGAGCCCTCCACGGAACCCTCGTCCAGATAAGCCCTACTCAATGTGTCTGCCACTGCCAGAGACTTTCCTGGGCAGTATCTGATACATGCATCGTACATTTGAAGACGTAACATCATACGCTGAAGACGTCGGGGTGCTTTAAGTAAAGGTTTCTTCATAATGCTTTCAAGGGGCTTATGGTCGGACTGTACAGCTACTGTTTGTCCAAATGTGAATTGATGAAATTTTTCCATGCCAAAGAGGACTGCTAACAACTCCTTCTCAATCTGGGCATAACCTTGCTCTGTCTCCGTCAATGCTCTGCTTGCAAAAGCTAACGGTTGCTTACTCTGCATCAGTGCTGCTCCCAGACCTCTCTCTGACGCATCGCATTGTAGTTCCAATGGTTCTTCTGGGTTATAATACTTGAGTACTGGCGCACAACTGATTTTGATTTGATCTGCTGAAATGCCCCTTCCTGCACTTCAGTCCACTCCCACACTGCATCCTTCTGGGTTAGTTGGCGCAGAGGTTCACCTGCATCTGATATGTTCTCACAAAACCTTGAAAGATAGTTCACCATCCCCAAAAATCTCTGTACTCCTTTAACGTCTGTGGGTCTGGGCATTTCAGTAATGGCTTTTACTTTGCTGGGGTCTGCTTGAAGTCCCTGGGCTGACAATAAGTGACCAATATAAGGTACTTCAGTTTTTCTTAACTGGAATTTCTCTGGATTTAGTTTGAGCTGTCGTTCTCTGCAACGATCTAGTAACTTCCTCAGCTTCTGATCGTGATCTTTAATGGCTTCCACATCAGTTTCTCCTTCTCCTACAATCAGGATATCATCTGCAATAACCCTGATACCTGGTAGCCCTTCCAGTGCATGATTTAGTTTTCTCTGAAAAACCTCTGGGGCAGGACTAATACCCATAGGCATCCTAACCCACCGGTATCGGCCAAAAGGAGTAGAAAAAGTGGTTAAGTAGCTGGAGTCTTCCTCTAATTCGATATGCCAAAATCCACTCTTTACATCACACACTGAAAAATTCTTGCCCTTGCTAGATCAGGAAGTATGTCATCAAGTGTAGGCAAAGGATAGTGGCTCCTTTTCAAAGCTTTATTTAGAGGCTTAGGGTCAATGCAAATCCTTAACTTCCCTGATGGTTTCTTCACTATCACCATACTACTAATCCAGTCTGTGCTTCTCTCTACAGGGGTGATAATCCCCTGTTTTTCTAAACTGGCGAGCTCCTCTTGAAGGGGTTTGAGTAATGATACAGGAACTTTTCGTTTTGGAAGTCTAACAGGCTGTACAAGAGCATCCACTTCCAATTTCAATTTTCCCTCTAGACAGCCCACTCCTTGAAAAATATCAGCATACTCCTTGTTGATGGTTGACCAGCCCCACATAGCGCTATCTGACTGTTTGCTGTCTTGTTCCACAGTTAGGATATTTTGGTGCTGCACCGAGATCAGATCCATGGCTTGGATAGCTCTACTTCCTAGTATAGGATGACACAGCTCTGAGTCAATGACAACAAATTCAGCCTGATATAACTTTTGATTGCATGGGTTCCTTATTTTGAGCTTACATATCCCTACTGGTGTCAGTGTACTCTTATTGTACATCCTTAGTATCTTATCACAGGGTAGAATTTTAGATTGGTCTTTCACCATCCTTGCTGGTAGGACATTGCAGTCCGCCCCACAATCCATTTGGAATCTCACAGCTTGCTGGTCGATGAGCATGGTAGCAAACAAAGCTGATGAAAATTTGCTCGTAGATTTCTTCAGTGCACAAATCTGAAAAGCTGGTTCCAAAGTCAGACCCAGAATGTCTTCGTATTCCTCTGAATCCGCTGTTTCCTTATATACAGCTTGTACTGCCGGCTTCCTTTGTTGGTGCAGACTGGCACGGCACTGGTTAATGAAATGATTGGCCTTACCGCACCCCTTACATTGCTTTCCAAATGCTGGGCATTTCTCTTTCAGTTTCTCGTGACGCTTACCACAATATATGCACTGTATTATCTTATGTGGAGTCTCTGCCATTCTGCTCGGACTCTTCCTAAGAGTGTAGCTTGTTTCCATTCCATGGACTGACACTGCACCGGTGCTGGACCTCTCCAGGAGCTTCACCCTCTCTGTAGACAGTTCAGCAGCTCTGCCGATTTGTAGACATTTATCAAGTGTTAAGTCCACTTCTCTCAGTAAACGTTCCCTGAGGTTAGAATCTCTTGTGCCACATATAATTCTGTCCCTTATTAAAGAGTCTCTGATATTACCAAAATTGCAGGTGGCTGCCAGTGTACGCAGCTCTGTGACATATGCGTCTATGCCTTCTTCTTCCCTCTGACTCCGTGAAAAAAAATTATATCTTTCCACAGTCTCATTTTGTTTTGGCTCACAATAATCATCAAATGCTTTCATTAGGACAGTCAGTGAGGGAGCTGCCACTCCTGGGAGAAGGGTGTCTTTAACCTCTCTGCCTTTATCCCCAATCAAGTACAGGAACAGCTTTACCTTCATCTCTTCTGGTTTATCAACCAGGACCAGGTCTGTGTATAGAAGCATTTCTTCTTTCCATCTCTTCCATGCCTGAGACAGATTTCTTGCCTGAAAATCCAGGAGACTGGGTGCTTTTAAACCTTCCATATCTGCTTTTGGAGTAGTTTTCAAATTAGATCCGCTGCCACCATGTATAAATGAGACTGATTCTGTAAATATTGTCTCTGACTCCAGCTGCAGGGTTTTATATATTTATTAAGAGATCATCTTATAACAGGTTCTAATCTACAGTTCTGCTAACTAGTCCGTGTCCATGTGACTCCTCCCCTATATCCTGCTGAGCTGCAGTGTAACACATATATCCTTCCCCTGGTTACAACACTCTCCTTCCTGGTTCCACACATATTGATACAGTGCTCAATGCCATAATAGCATTTTGCCTGTACATCTAAGAAACCCAAATTATTACTGTAGCCTCACTCCCGGAGGAGCGCTGAATTTAAACCCGGGCAGTCTCCTCGCACTAGGGAATAAATTAACACCCAGCACTGTTGTGGATTTTATAAATTATATAGTTTACTGATCTCAATAAACTGGCATATATAGAGCACACGGTCTATAATATACATTTACAGAAGTTCGTAATGCGAGAAACGCGCAGCGAAAAGAAAAAGAATTTTAACCCCCTTCGCTGCTGGAATGTGAGTCCCGTACAGGTTGTGTCCCAGAAGGTGTGCGTGTATGCGTGTGTGTTGGTACCCGGTACTAGGTTCAACTGGCCAGTGAATGATTTCAATGGGTCTTCGACTAGTCACGTTGGGGCCCTGTAGGTTTAGACAAACTGGTAGTGTGGCTTTATTATTTTACTGTGGCCGGAAGCCTCTCACCCATCCGCCAGATACTCTGCGCTCTGCTCGACCCAGGACGTCTCTCCGCTCGACTTGACTGGACTCTGTGCAACCGGATTCCGCTTGTCTCTGCTTGTCCGTTTCTGCCACAAGATGCTCAGCTCACCCCCTGCACTCCCATTAGATCATCGCGGTCTCCTAACTCGGGGTCCTTCTGCAGCTCTGTATCTGTGTAAACTTCTCAGCGGTGGATTACTAGGTCTCTGGCAAGTAATTTAAACCGATCTCCAGCTCCGCAAGGCAGCACCTGCGCTCCGGCCTGGTCACAATCGCTCCTTGTCTCACGTGCGTCTTGCTCTATTCACCCCTTGGCGCGCACTGGCTCTTCTCTGCACGAGGTTGCGGATGTCTCCCGGTTTTCCCCACCCACTTCCTGTCCCTGCCCCAAAGCATGCTGGAAAACGTAGTCCGAAAGTGTCCTGTATTGGTTTACATTGCATTCGTCTCCCCCTGGTGGCCAGAAACGAGTAATTACAGCTGCAGGATTTAAACCAGCGCTACACTCTCCCCCTCCTAGAACTCTTGGGTTTCTCCAAGGAGGTGTAACAGTTACATTACATTTCAACATTACATCAGTCGATATATATAGGCTCAGCAGCAAACATACAATGGGTTAGGTATACATCCTCAAGTTTACTCATACTTCTAGCTACCTCAGCTAACATAGCCGGCACTTCGGGCAACCTTCGCACTGTGGTAACAGCCTCTTCAGTGCTATGTCCTGGTGAGTCGTAGGTGAGTCTTTGAGGGGGTCGGACAGAACGTTTCGGTTCTGGCTCAATCAGCTCTTCTTCAGTCGGAAGTATTACAGATACAGGTTCGAGTCTTTCATTCACAACTGGAACAGACATCTCCTCGGAGTATGATCTTTCCAATGAAGGCATAGAACTGTAATCATAGGACACGTTTTCAGGAACTATAGGAATTTCAGAAGTTTCAGGAATGTCCAGCTGGAATTCTGGAGCCTCAGGCCTCAGATTACTTTCCCACCGTTCGGCAACTGGGACGACTTCTTCAGGCTCTGGTGAGCGCACCCAATCCAGACAAAAACTTTCTTCTTCACTTTCCCCTTCGCTTTCCTCAACAACTCGTGTCTGCTGAGACCGAGTAACGGGAGTCAAACGTGGAGCAGGCGGAGGCAGGTTCGGCAGAGAAAGTTTGTCTCCAACTGGTATCCTTACAGCTTCCTTCAGAGGTAGCAAATGATTTCGGTGCCAGTTTTTAAGAGGCCCAGCCTTCCCATCAGGTCGAATTTGGTAAACCGACAGACCCGGCAGTTGCTTGCAGACAATGTAGACCTGAGAACTCCATCTGTCCGCCAACTTATGTCTGGCAGAAACACCCAAGTTCTTCAACAAAACCCTATCACCGGGTTGTAGATCCTGTATCCGAACTTTCAAATCGTAGTTTTGCTTTTTCCTCTGTTCCCTGTTCCCAGAGGTCAAACGGGCTTGTTCAAACGCAGAGGCCAAATTCTTCCGAAGTCTATCCACATAATTCCTATGAGAGGCTACAGACGTCTGATCCAGAGATAACCAGAACGCCAAATCAACCGGCAGTCGAGCTTCCCTTCCGAACATAAGACGGTACGGTGAGTATCCAGTAGCGTCACTCTCCGTACTGTTGTATGCATGTACTAGCGTGGCTATGTGACGACTCCAGCTCTGCTTCTCTCTGTTTGATAATGTCCCCAACATATTTAGCAGAGTGCGATTGAACCTTTCTGGTTGAGCATCACCTTGAGGGTGATATGGTGTAGTTCGGGTCTTCTGAATCCCCAGCAGTTCCAGTAATTGCCCAACAAGCCGGCTTTCAAAGTCTCTACCCTGATCCGAGAGTATTCTCCTTGGCAGTCCATAGTGAACAAAAAAAATTTCCATTAAAACCTTCGCCACCGTAGGAGCACGTTGGTCTCTCGTAGAAAAAGCTTGGGCATAACGCGTGAAATGATCAGTCACCACTAAGATATTTCCCTGCCCACTAGCATCCAGCTCTAAGCACAGGAAGTCAATGCACACCAAATCCATGGGTCCTTGACTTTGTAGGTGGCTCATTGGAGCAGTTCGGGTTGGCAGAGTCTTCCTTTGGATACACCTCAGACATGAGTGGCAGTAACTTTCAACTTCAGGCCTCATGCAGGGCCAATAGAATCTGTCCCGCACCAGCTTAAAAGTTCTCTCTGCTCCTAAATGTCCATGGTCATCGTGTAATGACCGTAGCACACCCTCTCTGTGTTTGGTGGGAAGGAACAACTGTTGGGTCTCTCCAGCATCGTTTGAGGGGCCCCTTCGGTAGACCACCCCATCCAACATCTTCAACCGTTCCCACTCCTTGTATACCAATCTGGCCCCTTCTGGGGAATTTGTCAGAAGAATTTCCCGTTGGTTCGCGTTTAGGGCCTTCATGGTTAATGCAATCAGAGGATCTCCAGCCTGGTCAGCTCTCTTGTTTCGAAAAAGTAGGCAAACTTTCATCTCTCAGCTGCGTAGGATTACAGTAGAACTCTGGATCAGCCGCAGCCATAACTCCTATGGCTTCTGCTTCAATCCCTCCCTTGACCCGGCGCTCTGCTCCTTGATATAAAGCTTGCACCCCATCTGGAGTTAACTGAGTCATTCTGTAGTGTAGGGTCTTCTCGACAAAGCATCAGCATCTCGATTGTTCACTCCAGGGCGATACTTCAGGCTGAACCTAAACCCTGACAGAGCGGCCAACCACCGATGTCCCGTTGCATCCAGCTTCGCAGTAGTAAGGACGTAGGTAAGAGGATTGTTATCCGTTTTTATCACAAATTCGGCTCCATACAGATAGTCTTTCAGCTTGTCGACCACCGCCCACTTCAAAGCGAGGAACTCCAACTTATGGGTAGGATAATTCTTTTCTGAAGGCGTAAGACTCCGGCTCACGTAGGCTACAGGCCTCAACAATCCACCATATTCTTGGTATAAGTCTCCCCCTAGACCCTCTCGGCTGGCATCTACATGCAATTCGTACGGCTTATGAGGATCAGCGTAGGCCAAGACAGGAGCTCGAGTTAGACTCTCTTTCAGCTTCATGAAAGCACCTTCGCATTGACTAGTCCATTCTCCTTGGATAGATTCTCGAGCCTTCCTTGGCCCTGGAACCGACGGATTTCGGTCAGAGGCCTTGTGGCCTTCTTCTGCATCTTCCTTCTGCAGGAGCTTATTCAGTGGTTGAGCTATCTTGGCAAACCCTCCTACAAACCTTCGGTAATATGAGCAGAATCCCAGGAAAGATCTAAGTTCAGTAACATTTCGGGGTCTAGGCCAGGAAGCTACGGCTTCCAACTTCCGAGGATCCGTCGAAACGCCTTCTGCTGAAACAACGTGTCCCAGATACGTAACGGAAGGTAAACAGAATTGACACTTCTCCAGAGACAGTTTCAACCCCTCTTCATGGAGCCGCTTCAAGACCTTCTCCAACCGTTGCTCATGTTCTTCCAACGTCTTTCCAAACACGATTATGTCATCCAGATACACTAGTACTTCGATCAGGTTCATGTCTCCGACTGTCTTCTCCATTAACCGTTGGAACGTGGCTGGAGCCCCCGTAAGGCCTTGAGGCATTCTGGTGAACTCAAAGAACCCCAGTGGGCAGATGAACGCAGTCTTCTCTTTGTCTTCAGGATGCATTGGTATCTGGTGATACCCACTTCGCAGGTCTAGTACACTAAACCATTTTGCTCCAGACAAACACTGCAAGGCATCTTCTATCCGAGGAGTGGCATATTGATCGGGGATGGTTCTCCGATTTAGCGTGCGATAGTCTATGCATAGACGGACAGAACCATTCTTCTTCCGAACCATCACTAGGGGAGAAGCGTACGGACTCCTGGACTCTTGAATCACCTTGGTTCTTTGCAGTTCATTCAGCTGTTCTCTTAGATCATCCAAGTCTCCCAGCGGAACTCGTCTTGACCTTTCTCGAAACGGCTTATCTTCCTGCAGTCGAATGCGATGCTCAGTACTCTTAGCCAGGCCCACGTCGAACTCATCCTTTGAGAACAAGTCCCTCCACTTTAGGACCTGGGACTGAAGACGTTTCTTCCATTCAGGCGAGATGGGAGCGTCCTTGGGATAGAACCTGTCAGCTGGAATCTCTTTATTCGCTCCCCCTCCTAAATCGGTAGGAGAGAGAGGCGTAGCGGACGCCACTTGCCCGATAGGCATTCGTGCTTTCAGGATCACTGGAGAATCAGATACATTACATACACTGACTGAGACTCTTCCTCGTGTTCGTTTCAAAGCTTTGGTGGAGATTATTTCAGGGATTACTTCGGCTTCACTCCCATGATTAAAATCAGTTTCCAGTACCACATAGGGACCTGGTTGCGATCCATTCAACTTGACTGAAGCCCGGAAACTCGCCACTTCTCCTGATTGCAGAACCTTTTCTGTTCCTCCCAATCTCCACAGGCACCCCACTTCGGCAGGTGCCTTCTGTTCTTCGACCATTCGCTGATAGACTGGACGCAACATCGGGTGTACTCCCTTGGTAGAACCTTCTTCCAGTACTATAGGAGTCAGGAGACGTCGCACCAGGTCAGTATTCGTCCCCACTATCATAGAGCTTCTGTTGGCCCCTGAAGGCCGAGGACACACAATGGCCAATGCATCACAACCCCAGACTGTCCGATGACTTCAGATCCGATCTCTAGCTTCACCTGTAGATATCCGTCATAGGGAAGTTTCTCAGTCCCGATACCCCAGATTTCAAGTTCCTTTAGCTCCTGTAGAGGTATGTGTTTCAAGTGCTTCTCATAGAAGTCTCGGTAGATCAATGTCACTTGAGCCCCTGAGTCCAACAGAGCTTTGGTATAGACTCCCTCTACTTGGATTGGAACGATGGGAGAAGGGCCTATCAGCTGATCAGGAAACTTTGTTGTAGTAGCAGGGAGTGTAGACCCCGTTTGCTGTACCCTGGCCTTCTTCTTGACCCGTGTAGGTTTTGGATGTGCATTGCTTCCCCATGATGTGGGACCGGATGCTAAGGGAGTATCTCTTTCAGTCCTGGTAGGCTCAGCAGTGGACGAAACTCTGGGCCTTCTCACCCTTTCAGTCCTGGCTGGATTTCTGGAGCGGTCTTTAACTATTGGGCACCCAGTTTGCTCCTTCACTTGGGCCCTCTGGCGTTTCCAGCCGGTGAGGTAGATAGCAGCCCTTCCAAGGCTTTTAAAACTCTTCTACCCTGTTTTTCTCAGGCTTTCGGCTTTTGCACTGCGCTCGGAAATGACCCATTTCCCCACAACTGAAACATCTCTTATTTGAAGACGGAGATGCACTTGCTTGTGGTGATTCAGTTGAAGGACCCTGGCCAGAAGCCACAGCAACTCCAGTTGTCCGCATATCAGTAAGGAACTTCTGCATATCGGTCTGTGTCTCTGCCACCTTCAAAAGCACTCGGCACAGGTCCGTGTGTGCCTGTTGTAATTCAGCTTGAGCTTCTTGCACTTTCTTAACAGTTTTGTGGATTTCACTGTATGTAGGAAGAATTTTCTCTCTTGCAGCATTCTCTGTGGACTTAAAAACAACGATGCTCCTGTTCGTCCACTTCGGATCTAGGTGTCTAACGAATCATTTTCAGCTCGCAAACATTCGTTATGCCTCACGGGTTGTGCGTAAGCTCTTTCTCCTCTCCTAAGGGTTTTCTCTTCGAGTAGAGCCTCTTCCTCTCTGACAGCTCGGATCAGTTCCAGGTATTTCAATTCTCGGTTACCTTCTCTGGTTCTCAGCTGTAGCATCACAGGATCTAGAGGTTGAGCGCCCCTCAGGATCTGCTGTATTCGGATCTTATCTATTTCGACCGGTTCGGCCCCTTTCTTAAGAAGTATCTGGTGCAGAATCTTATCGCCTCATATATTCAGTCATCTTCTCACCTTTCCGCTGGTAAGTATGTTCATACTGGTACACGAGCTCCGCAGCCTTTTCCGTTCGCCCAAAAACTTCCTGTAGTACGTTTAGATAATCTAAAGCGGTGCAGTCTTGTTTACTAAATTTTAGGTTTCTTACAGCCTCTGACGCAGGTCCCTTTAAGCTCTCAGTAATTCTTTGCTTCTTCTGTGCTTCGGGGACGTCCCACTCATCCAGAGCCTGCATCGCCTGTTCTACCCATTCTTCGAAGGTTTCTTCTCCCGCCGGAGTTGGCACGTTTCCTGTAAAATTTCTCAACCGTCGATAACCAAAGTTAGTGTGCGGAGGGCTTGTTTTTTGACATTTAGCCAGCAAATCTCCAATAGCCACTATAAATTCAGGCCCGATCATGGCCAGCGGACTGGGCGCGGGAACACTCACGGGATCGCCACGTGGCGCACTTGGCTGAATCAGTTGAACTTCCACCTCATCGGTCAGCTTCATGCTTGCGCCCTGAAAACACACCGGAACACCCTTTCTCCATTCAAAAAGAACATACGTGTGAGAGGTATCTGGGTTCACTTTAATGTCCAGGATTAACCCCCGATGATCTGGTGTCAGCTCGGCCACGGCCTGGCGAATCTGATCTTCGGCCCAAGTGTCTGCTGGAATATCCATGACTATACATGATTCTATCTGGCTACTTTGCTCCTCACACCATTTGGCAGCAGTGTCTGGATCCATATTTAACCCTTTAAATGCGTTTTTTCCAGAGACTGGATCCCGGAAACGAGCCCCCACGTGTAGCGCTCACTCCCGGAGGAGCCGCTGAATTTAAACCTTGGGTCAGTCTCCCCGCACTAGGGAATAAATACACACCAGCACTGTTGTGGATTTTATAAGTTATATAGTTTACTGATCTCAAATAAACTGGCATATATAGAGCAGCACGGTATACATATATATTTACAGAAGTTCGTAATGCGAGAAACGCGCAGCGGAAAAGAAAAAGGAATTTTAACCCCTTCGTTGCTGGAATGTGAGTCCCGTACAGGTTGTGTCCCAAGAAGGTGTGCGTGTATGCGTGTGTTGGTACCCGGGTACTAGATTCAACTGGCCAGTGAATGATTTCAATGTGTCTTCGACTAGTCACGTTGGGGCCCTGTAGGTTTAGACAAACTGCAGCGTGCTTTATTATTTTACTGTGGCTGGGAAGGCCTCTCACCCATCCACCAGATACTCTGCGCTCTGCTCGACCCAGGACGTCTCTCCGCTCGACTTGACTGGGACTCTGTGCCACCGGATCCGCTTGTCTTGCTTGTCCGTTTCTGCCACAAGATGCTCAGCTCACCGCCTGCACTCCCTTAGATCATCGCGGTCTCCTAACTCGGGTCCTTCTGCAGCTCTGTATCTGTGTAAACTTCTCACGCGTAGATTACTAGGTCTCTGGCAAGTAATTTAAACCGATCTCCAGCTCCGCAAGGCAGCACCTGCGCTCCGGCCTGGTCACAATCGCTCCTTGTCTCATGTGCGTCTTGCTCTGTTCACCCCTTGGCGCGCACTGGCTCTTCTCTGCACGAGGTTGCGGATGTCTCCCGGTCCCCCACCCACTTCCTGTCCCTGCCCCAAAGCATGCTGGAAAACGTGTCCGAAAGTGTCCAGTATTGGTTTACATTGCATTCGTCTCCCCCTGGTGGCCAGAAACGAGTAATTACAGCTGCAGAATTTAAACCAGCGCTACATTTACATTTATATACAATAGTACAGATAGTTCTATTTATTTATCTTGCTCTTTATGGGCTATATGAAACCTGCCATATTCCAAGGTTGGAAATAACTTCTCGGGAAGTTATATATAATGTCTCCTGTAGGTATCTTATCACCGGGAATCGCTATTCCTCTTTTGGCGCAAGGTGGGCTTCCTCTCACTTTCTGTAAATTAACACCTCCAATACCTTGTATGGCAGACATTAATTTTTCACCTCGGAATGGAAGCGCAAACTATTCCGAGGTGCTTTTGGTTCCAGTCCGGAGACTGAATTTCTAAATGAAATACCGTCTCCTATAAAGGTAAGGCACTATTACATTCTTTACGCTAGCGCTCAGATATGTGAGCTTTAACGCTACGGTAAGTGCCTTTAACTCATGCCCCGCATAATACATTCTGGGCTATATTACATTGTTCGCGCAAAGCAAAAATTTTTGCGCCAAGCGTTAAACTTTTGCGCGTGCAAATCACCACTGGAATTACAATCCTCACGGCTTTTTGCATCCACCGATCAAGTGCGCGCGTAAACAGTACGTGCACAAATGCAGGTGCAGTGCCGTCTCGCGCAGTTTTTTGCCCCCATTCAGCCAATCAAAGTGAAGAAACACACCTATCAAACACAACTGAATTGTGTCTGCCAGAGGCATCGGAGACGGGTTTTGCGTCTATGATGCAAAATGAGCACATATGCTACAGTAATTATACACACACACACCTGCCATCATCCATTATATTGTTGCTGCATTCCTTTTTATGGGCTGTTTTTTTCTGGTTAACCAGGTTGCTCAGGTATGCTGTTAGCACCAGCTTTTAGGAGTTGCTAAAATTATGCGCGCAAAGGCTATGCGGTAATTACCGCAAAATACATTGTTATACCATCCTCGTACCAGCGCACATTCGCATTTGCACTCACAATGTTAAGGATAGGACGCGCGCAGTACAGTAAGCTTGCGCAGGTTCACTCGCGGTAGACGCGCGGTTGTTGCGCTGACTATGTAATACAGGATTTGGCGCAAATGGTTTTACCCCTCGTTAATGTTTTTTTGCGCAGGCACAAACGTTTGCGTGAAGATTGTAATTTAGCCCTCTGAACACTAACGGGTTAAAAACGGGTGATTGCGCTCCCTACCATGAGCTTACTGTACTTTGCGCTCCCTATACTTAAAATAGGGAACGCAATCAGTAATTAGCGTTAGGATTACAAAGTTCTAATGCTAATTACGCCCCGCTGCGGGTAACTAAAAAGATAACCGCAGCTAGAAGCTGCTGCTAACTGATACCGCTTTTGCGGAATCAGATAGCACCAGCTGAAAGCCCCCAAAAAAACAGTTACTCACCTCTCATCCCTCGGCACAAATGGCGGTCCGATCCATTTCTGGCCGCCGGGAGCAGAGTGAGACTGGGGACAAATAGTCCAATTGACTCCAGGAGGTGATACTCGTGGCTACGCGTTAGTGCTGCCGCAAGTATCCAGGAGGGTAGCACTGCGTTACGGGGCAGGCTGCTGAATTAGTGTCTGCCCCGCGATATGGTGCTAAACCGGGGATGTGAAGGGGAAACCTGCAGGCACAGCAAGAAGAAATGTACAAGTTGTGGCACGGAGAAGGCAAGTGTTCGAATTTGTAGGGTTATAGTATGTTCTTGGAGGGGGCATTCAGTGTTTGTAGCAGTGTCAGTATGTATGTGTGGGTACAACAGCACAAAATGTTATGTGCTCAGCTCCCATCACTCTCCGGCAGCAATGCAACACAGGCAGGGCTGGATCCAGACAAAGGTTTTGGGGAGGGGCACTCTATCAATTTTGGCTAAGAGTTGGTGTTCGGTTCGCAGTGACAGGAAGAGCAGGCACCAGATTGAAGCCGCAGAGCACTCATGTGGAGCGGCCTTCAGTGGCCCCAGACGCCCGCGAAGGAATACGGGCTTGGTCCAATAGGGACAAGCCATGTAATGCTTGGGGCGGGGGACTTAAATCTGGCTGCCGCGTGGCATTTTCTTCCCCTTTGTTGAGAACAATCAGTTGGCCGGCTCTCACTCCAGCTCTCCAGGTCCACTCCCGACTCCCATTGGTGCACTGGCTTCTGCAGCTCTCCCCACCATCTTAATCCATCACCCACTCTGCATCCCGGCTTACCACATTAGTGGATTCTGGCTCTCTCTCCTGCTTATCGCGGTGGCGCTGTGGACCATCTCGGTCTTCCCAGGTACACGTGGTCCAGCCCTTCTGGCCTTCCCTCCTGCGACTTCGTCTCCCCGCATCACATCGCCGGCTCCCCAATTAGTCCACGACCTCCCTCCAGGCATCTCCTTCCCTTCCTCAATCTCCCTCCCAGCCCATCTTTCCACGACTCCGCCATTCGCACATCCCGGTTCTACTACAGGCAAGGCCGGTGCAAGCATTTTTGTTTACTCAAGCGAAGTTGCGTTTTGGTGCCCCCCTCCACCCAATCCGTGCCATGCCAATCGGGAGTGTTTGGTGTCCTGACGCATTGCCAATCTATGCTGTGCCTGGTGCCCCTCCTGTGCCACAGGGCCAATCTACAGAGTGTGTGGTCCCCTCCTTTGGCAATGTGGCATAGGAGGGGCACCAGGCACTGCACAAATTTGCAATGTGGCCTGTTTGTGCCCCCTGGTCTTGCTGTGTCAATATACCCACATATTTCAAACTGCCTGCCACTCCCAGCGTTTCCCTGTGATCCTGCTACCTACCACTCTCACTCTGTTGCTGTGGTCCACTGTCTGGCTCCAGGTCTCCAGAAGCAGACTGGCAGCAGGGTCCTCGTCCTCTAATTCAATTCACTCCCCCTTAATTCATTTTTCCCCTTTAATTACTTTCACCCCCCCCCCTAAATTTATTTCATATACAGTTGTGTTCAAAATTATTCAACCCCCACTGAAATTGAGTGTTTTGGCCAGTTTGACATTGATTTTGATCATTCAGTCATCTTGCTTACAATTAAATCAAAGAGGCACATGTAGGTCAGACAAATATAACATAACATTTATAATGAAATAACCACAAATGTCTTTTCTGTGCTCACATCATTATCAGTTTTATTCAACCCCCAAGTGACATTCAATCTTAGTACTTAGTACAACATCCTTTTACAGTTATAACAGCTTTTAAACGTGAAGCATAGCTTGACACAAGTGTCTTGCAGCGATCTACGGCTATCTTCGCCCATTCGTCATGGGCAAAAGCCTCCAGTTCAGTCACATTCTTAGGCTTGCGCACTGCAACTGCTTTCTTTAAGTCCCACCAGAGGTTCTCAATCGGATTTAAGTCAGGTGACTGCGATGGCCACTCCAAAATGTTGCAGCCTTTAATCTGCAACCATGCTCTAGTGGACTTGGAGGTATGCTTGGGATCATTGTCCTGTTGAAAGGTCCAACGTCTCCCAAGCCTCAGGTTTGTGACGCACTGCATCACATTGTCATCCAATATCTCCTGGTACTGAGAAGAATTCATGGTACCTTGCACACGCTGAAGCTTCCCTGTACCTGCAGAAGCAAAACAGCCCCAAAGCATGATTGACCCCCCGCCATTCTTCACAGTAGGCAAGGTGTTCTATTCTTCATAGGCCTTGTTCTTCCTCCTCCAAACATAGCGTTGATCCATGGGCCCAAACAGTTCTAATTTTGTTTCATCAGTCCACAGAACACTGTCCCAAAACGTCTGTGGTTTGTCCACATTACTTTTGGCATACTGCAGTCGACTCTTCTTATTCTTTGGAGACAGCAAGGGGGTGCGCCTGGGAGTTCTGGCATGGAGGCCTTCATTACGCAGTGTGCGCCGTATTGTCTGAGCTGAAACTTCAGTACCCACATCTGACAAATCTTTTCTCAGTTCCTCAGCAGTCACACGGGGACTTTTCTCCACTCTACGCTTCAGGTAGCGCACAGCAGTCGAAATCAGCATCTTCTTTCTGCTACGACCAGGTAGCGTTTCAACAGTGCCCTTTTCCTTGAATTTGCGAATGATGCTTCCTATGGTCTCTCTTGGTATGTTTAGCATCTTTGCAATCTTCTTATAGCCATTGCCCTTCCTGTGAAGAGTAATCACCTCTTCTCTTGTCTTCCTGGACCATTCTCTTGACTTCACCATGTTTGTAACCACACCAGTAAATGTCTAGAAGGAGCTGAGTATCACAGTCATTTTAAAGCTGCCTAATTGGTGCTTATTATGCTTTATTGCTGCTCCGTGACATCCACAGGTGTTTTCAATACCTGATTGAAAACACTTGAATGAACCTCTGTTCTTCAGAGTGGTAGTCTTTAAGGGGTTGAACAATTGTGTCAATGAAGAATTCACAAAAGAAACATTTACTACTGTATTACAAAACCAATTGATGTCATTTTAGTTGCATATGGTTCTTTAAAAAGTCTTTGTAGGATTTCATTCTGAATACAATTACAAATGTACACTAAATTCCCTAAAACCCTTTACAGCATTGGGGGTTGAATAATTTTGAACACAACTGTAGTGTATGACAAAGCTCCACAGCAATAAAACTCACAGTAATGTGCGGGTGTATGAGCGTATGACAGCTCCACAGCAATAAACCTCACTGTAATGTTCAGTTTGTGTGTATGCACGTATCACAGAGCTCCACAGCAATAAAACTCTCACTCATACACACTGCCCATTACTGTATCACAGAGCTCCACAGCAATAAAACTCACACTCATACACACTGCCCATTACTGTATCACAGAGCTCCACAGCAATAAAACTCACACTCATACACACTGCCCATTACTGTATCACAGAGCTCCACAGCAATAAAACTCACAGCAATGTGTGGTGTGTATGAGCGTATCACAGAGCTCCACAGAAATAAACCTCACAGTAATGTACCGATATCAGTTTACTCAAACCCCCCAGCCGAACATTACACACACCCCAGCAGCACATTACACACACACCCCCAGCAGAACATTACACACACACCTCCCCAGCAGAACATTACACACACACCTCCCCAGCAGAACATTACACCCCCCAGCAAAACATTACCCCATCAAAACATTACCCCCCCAGCAAAACATTACACCCCCCAGCAAAACATGACACAGCAAAACATTATACCCCCAGCAAAACATTATACCCCCCAGCAGAACATCACACACACCCACCAGCAAAACATTATACCCCCCCAGCAAAACATCATACCCCCCGAGCAGAACATTACCCCTCCCAGCAAAACATTACACCCCCCCGAGCAGAACATTACACACACACACCCTCCCCTCCCTCAGTTTATTCAAACCTTTTAAAAATCTTCTCTCGGCCTCTCTGCCCAGTCCTCCTTCACACTACAGTGGAAGCACGCAGGCTGACCCTGCTGCAGGGCCGCACCCTAAGCTTTGGGGTTTGTCCTCCAGGCTTTCTGCTGCTGCGTGCCCTGGCTATGCATGTCACGTGAGGGGTGCGGTGCCAACTTATGCAGTGTGCCTGCTCATGTTTAGAATGTGGGACTGAGGCAGGCACACTGCATCGGTTTGAGAGTGCGCGGCTGGGCCCCTGGTTGATGACTGAAGATCATTCATAGCTCCGCTTACGGTATATTAAAAACAGAATTTTTCCGCCCCTCACACTGACAGCATGCCAGGACAGTAAGGCGGCCACCTGTGCCGCCTTACACTAGCGCCGGCCCTGACTACAGGTACCCAGGCTCCCGGACTCCCCTTGCTCCGGCCTCAGCTTCCCATGCACCCCAGTTGACCTCCCCTATTTGCCATCCCAGCCTGCCCTCCACCTGCTCCTCCCCTCATCTTGGCTTTCCCCCTCCAGCTACACCATTACTCACTCTCCTGGCTGTCGTAGGAGGGATACAATACAATCCGGCGGGACTTCTTTTATTGCAGGCCCACAGATACCCAGCAGTTAAACAACGCGGAGAGTTGCTGAAGCCCTGAGAGTGGTATAACAGAATGGCGGACGAACTGGAGCGCCTGATAGCAGACATCCGGACGGTTTTTCATTCAACCCTTGGCCTGTTGCAGTTTTGTCTGGGGTTGCTTCCTCTCTGCCTCAGCTTTCCTTGCACCTACTATTTGCGGGAATGGGGGGATGAGGGTCCAGGTGTTCTAGTTATAGGTCACTCGGGTGGGGGAGGGGGGAGGTGCCGGTCCTCCAGGATGGGCAGATGGTGCCCAGGCCTGTCCCCACTGTTGGCGTAGGGTTGGATGGGGGCTCCCAGGTCTGGTAGAAGGATCAGGGAGGAGGGGCCGTGCTTTTATTGGGTGGGCTCTACTCTGATTCCGCCAGCTCTTTCAGTGGGGGGGGGTCGGATGAGGGGGAAGGGGTACAGACAGCAGAGTCACTCATGTGGCTCTTGGGTTGCGGGTTGGGGAGACCCTGTTTGGTCGATGGGAGGGTGGTCTTATCAGGGAGCGTCATCATGCCCAGCAGGAGCGCATGGGGGTCCTCTTGTGCCAGGTGGGACAAAAGGAAGGGGATAGGGGTGGTCGAGCAGAGGCTACAAAAGTGGGTTTCGCAGGCGGAGCGGGTGGGGGATTTCAGGGCGGTTTATGTGGTTTTACGCTCCAGGTCTCGTTTCCCGGCAGGATCATCGCATGTCAGTTCCACGGTTCCAGGGCGGGACTCAACAGCAGAAGGGAGGGACAAGTCAGTGGCGGATGCCTCGGGTACACTGGTTCCGGTTTCATCATGGGCTGACGTTTGTGTAGGCAGCCTCCGGTAGGTAGGTTTTCCTTGTCTTCGGGGAATGGCTGTCCCAACGTGGGGTCGCTATTCCAGGGGTTGCAGGAGTTGTTTTTGCTGTGGTCTGGGTCGGCGATGTCACCTTCATGAGGGGGAAGTGTAGCGCATGCTTGGCAGGGAGCTTCTGGTGGGGGAGGAGGTCCAGTGGGGTTATTACATGGGAAATACCGGGAAGGGCTGTCCAGGTCAGACTGGGTTTTAGGCAGAGCTCCCGCGGGGGATTCCTGAGGAGGGGGGGTAGTTGTCCAGAAGTTGGCGTAGGGCAACGCATATGTGTCGTTCTCTGGCCCTTAGGTTTGCATCTGCGTCAGGAGGTTAAAGAGAAGATATCTGTGACAGATCTCTGTACACCGACAGGGTCACATCTGCCAATGCCGCTTCCTTACAGGACCCCCTCGTGTTCTACCCCGAGAGACTCCCATACCTTTCTCCAGTCCTTAGAGAGCCTCGCTAGCGTCCCCCATAAATAAGCCTGTAGTTCTGAGGCCTTTCAGGGTTAGAATGGAACAGGCAGACTGAACATCTTTATTGTATATATAATAGTCGGGGGGACTGTGAGTGAAGGTGGGGAGGACTGTGAGTGAAGGTGGGGGGCTGTGAGTGAACGTGGGGGGACTGTGAGTGGAGGGGGGACTGTGAGTGGAGGGGAGACTGAGTGGAGGTCAGGGGGGACTGTGAAGGTTGGGGGGACTGTGAGTGAAGGTGGGGAGGACTGTAAGTGGAGGGCAGGGGGGACCGTGAAGGTTGGGGGGGCTGTGTGAAGGTTGGGGGGGACTGTGAGTGAAGGTGCATGAGTTTTTGGGGGCATAGAGAGGACTGTGTTCTTTGCATTTCATGGGGGGTTGCATTGTGTGCATGAGGGTTGAGGTTCAGGGAGGAGTGGTGGATAGAGGGGGTTGAGTTGGACATATCAGGGTGTGGGGGTCCTGTGCTGGTCCATTCTGTGAGGATGGAATTGGGACGGGTATGGGATGATTTGTAGACGGTGCTAATGAGGAATTACACCCTGGCGCCCCTCCCCCCAGCCTCAAGTGAACCAGACATGTCCAGACATGAAACAATATGGCGTCATGTAATCACAGGCCTAGAATCAGAGTGCCTGAATACATTAGATAACAGTGTAGAAGTTTACATAAATTGACAATCAGAGACGATAGTAATTTACATAAACCATTGTAACAGTAATCAGATAACAGGACAGTGTTTGCCTGACAAGGCAGATTTACAACTCAAATATGCAGCAGATAAACAGATACACATGGACCATAACAATAGACAAATAACATTATTCTTGCACAACTTAGTTTGCACAACCATTCTGCACACAAGAGAGGGCAAGAAAATAATAAAGAACCCCAGGCTTGCACCCCAAGTCCAAAGTAATTTACGTCACAATATGGAAGGGGAATATGTGGAGCTGTTTTCCCTTCTTCCTTTGGACCAGTCGTCGACGTCAATGGAGGAGTGCAAAAAAGAGGGAAAAGATGAGGAGGAACGTAGGAAGCGCTACAGCAGAATTCCCAGGTCTTTCGGGAATTGGCCGTGGGCCTTCTACATTCTGGCGAGCGTGGCGGGGGAGACGTCTCCCCAGCTTTGTTCGTAGTTGTTCTGTTACATATTGTAGATGGGATATGGGAGGTGTACAGGACGTATGGGGGTTGGGCTTAATGGCATTATCACGAGCAATTTCGTCAACGCCTTGCAGCACACCCCAGGATGGGTTGGGATCAAATGGATATTACCCTTTGGTTACGGCTCATGATGGCCCAGCGTTCCTAGCCCTTTCTTGGGGGCTCCGGCAGGGGGCTTTTCAGTGGGGCAGAAGCAGGGTCTTTGCTGGCAGTTTAATGACGGCATCTGCTGTTTCGGGACCGGTTGTAGGTTCTGGCACGAGTGCACGGGGTGTGGGGGTTCCCATCCCTTGTTGAATTGTATCCACTGGGGCAAGTCCAGGGGACCGCCATGGCCCAGGGTTTGTGGATGGCGTCAACTCCAATGAACCTTGCCGCGAAGGTGCCATGGCTAAAATTGTATGGTAAACACAAGGAAGCAGAGCTGTTACAATAGGGTTTTAAGTGCGGTTTTAGGATTCCTTTTTGGGAAAAGAAAGGGGGTGGCAGGTTGGAGTTGGTTACCACAGACGGTGGTAGTGTGGTCAGAAATGGTTCCAAGGTTGGTGTGGCGGCATGCCAGGGATCCGCTGTTCAACGTTGCAGAGCGAAGGCGAACAGTCACATAGCCAAGTTCGTTCGCCAGCTCTCGGGTGTGGTACTACGACATCTCCTGGTTGGAGAGGTTGCTTCCCATTACTTCTGCCCAGATGGAGTACACCTTACAGACATTCGTTTCAATCTTTTCAATCTCGGTTTTCAGGAAGGAATTGAGCAGGCCTTGGTTTTAGAAACATAGAAACATAGAAAAATGTCGGCAGATAAGAACCTTTCGGCCCATCTAGTCTGCCCAATTACATGGATACTTTACCTGGATTTATCTTTTGTTTAGGATAGCGATAGGATGGTTTTCATGGATAGGGAAGCTCATTCGTAAGGGGTTATGTACATGAGCTTGTGGTGGGGTTTGGGGGCACTGCAGGGAAGCAAATTGGAGTAGTAGGGGGAATTTGGTGGTTAAAGATATATGGTTAAGTGTAGTGGGGAAGGGTGGATGGAGGATTAAGGACCAGTGGGGTTTCCTGTTATCCTGATCACTGCCTTTTTGTTGTATCTCAATATTTTACATTCGTGTTTTGATTAAATAAAGAAATTGGTAAACTGTGGCCTGCAATAAATATTCCAAATAAGAAATACAATGCAAGTTGAAAGTGTTTTTTGGGGTTACGGGAATGCTATTTCCAGAGCGGGAGGTCAGCTGTTGGTAACGCATGCAGGTTGCGCTAATCACACCCACTCTGTGAGGGTCTGTCCTCTTCCTGTTCAGGTGATGCCTGACAAACACCACACAGTAATGTTCCGCATTTGGGACATGCTCTGCCTCTGGGGCGCCTCACCGACATCCGCTCCCATTTACACCCGACATCAGATTCTTCCTCGGGATCCGCGGGTCCTCCCGGTGCTCCTCACCTGCGGCCTCTGGCCCTCGTGCCCACGGTGGTCTTTCCCCTTGACAACGCACGGCGGCCTGTGTGGTGCGGCGGTTGGTGATAGACACCGCAACCAACGTTTGCTCAGGGTGGTCAGTCAGAGGGGTGGGGAGAAGATGGCGTCTGGGGGTAGTCCGACCTACGATAAGTCTGGTGGGTGTGTGGGGAAGGAGAGAGCTGGGAGCTTGCACGGACTGGGGAGGAGTTCCTGGGTCAGCCTCCAATTGGAGATGGAAGGGTGGTGTCCGAGCTAGGGTGGTGTCCAGTTGTCCACCTCTATTCCCTATATAATGCCAAAGAACGCTCTCTGGCATTGCTTCAGTATTGTTTCCTCCTTGCTTTGACTAAGAAGTACCTGTGAAGCTCTTTTGTGTACCCGAAACCCTTGATTTTCCAAAAAGCTTAGAACCATTGATTCTGGCCTCGACCTTTTGTCTATCTTTTGACCTTGGCTTTGTATTGCCTCTATTGTCCCTCGCTTTTGGATTTTTCTGTGACTTGTTGTACCTTGGGTTCCTAATATAACAAGATGAACGTGACAGTCTGTCACTGAGGGTTGAGCACCACCAGCTTACCACAGGTCCAGACACTGAATGATACCCATACATAGCCATATAACAGAGAGACACACACTTACATTGCTTTGCACACATACACACATACACCATTTAGGGAAGCTGCATGCAGGAGGCAGGATCAGAAACTAAGCTATTCACAGACTTTTTAGGCAGCATCACAACCTAATGGGCCATTTATGTCAATAAAAATGTTATTTAGAACCACAGCAAAGTATCATATTGATAGCGAGTGATTTCTAACAACATTTACTTTAGTTTACAGGCTCAATGCTGGGAGTTTTATTGCTTTGCAGCTCTGTTATACACCTGCACTCCCTAAATACAGTTTGATCAGTTCGAAGTTCGACTCGAACATTGGCAGTTCGAAAGTTCGTGAACTTCGAACTTTTTGGCGTGTTCGGTTCGAGTTCGAAAAAAGTATAAAAAAGTATAAAAAATGCTTAAAAAATACAAAAAAATCTAGAAATAAAGAGACTCTTTACTGCAGAATATTATAAGCAACGGTTTATTAGATATTGAATTAAAAAACTACCCAGGGCAAGAAGGCACGCATGTGGGCGATGATTAGCAATGGACGGACTGTGTACGTCGTCAAGAAGCGGTATGTATAATAGCATAAACATGTTACATACACATAACACACATTACATGCATCTACCAACATATGTCAACACATGCTGCAGCGTAATGTATTATCTGTTTGTCAGACAAATGTGACTGTCATAAAATTATTCTGGCTTTATTTAAAATATTTGCACACGTGTACATTTTTCTGAAACTTTCATACCTCAAAATTACATGTGCTTAGAGTGCATGAGGCTTGCATAGGATTTTTTGCGCCGCCTGTGTGTTTCATCTCTAAAATGCTGCAATGGGTGATGTGGATTTTCTAGCTTACAAGGAAAGCATGCTTTACAGTCTAATGTCTAGGTGCAAAGATTCCCACCCCTAAATGGCATGTGCTCGCAGCAGGGCTCTCAAACTCTGGTGCCCCTGATGTTTTTGAACTACAACTCCCAGGATTCCCTCGCCATGTATTGCATTGAAATCATCCTGGGACTTGTAGTCCAAATCATGTTGGGGGGCCGTGAGTTTGAGACCCCTGGCATACTGTGCATGAGGCTTGCATAGGATTTTTTGCGCCGCCTGTGTGTTTCATCTTTAAAATGCTGCAATGGGTGATGTGGATTTTCTAGCTTACAAGGAAAGCATGCTTTACAGTCTGCCTAATGTCTAGGTGCAAAGATTCTCACCTCTAAATGACCTGTGCTTACAGCAGGGCTCTCAAACGGCGTAAACAACAGGTGTTAATTAGTGTTTGGAAATAACATGTGCTTCTAATTAGTCTGGTCTCATGAATTTGATACATTGCCTGCAGACTGGCTGTGACTCCTGCACATGTATGAACACTGTGCTTCTGAATTCTAAGAATTGTTCATTTCTACTACATTTTCCTCTGATATGCTGTTTAACCCCTTAAGGATAAGGCTATGTAAAGCCAATCATTAATGATGTAGATGTTACGTCATTTGTCATCAAGGGCTTAATAAAATCTTTATCACACTCCTTAGATTTAAACGTAATATTCCAGTATTTGTATGTCATGTACCTCTCCCGAAGGGCCTATGTGAGCGTACAATTATTATTGTGTTAGATCTATAGTTTTGGTGCAAGCGTGGTAGAAGGGCTTGCTGCTTCTGCATTAGTAACACAACACAACGTGAAAATGTCTTTCATAAAGCGTACAAGCTGAGTCCCTAGAGTCTCTGACTATCCATTGTCATATATACCTTGCTTTATACATATAATACATTCCCTCATCTAACAGGATAGTAGCCAGTCCCTGTGCATTTTAACCCCTTAAGGGTGTGTGGGTCTCTGATGGCGATATTTCTATACATCCTACAAATCCGCCACTTCACGGGCAGGTTATGGGGACCTCCTAGGCACGATATTTGAAGGAATTTTTCGTTTTTATTTTTAACCCTTATTTTATGGAAAACTCACTGTTCCTTTAAAAACGAAGACAAGCCGGGCCGCTTCCTGTCGCGCTTCCTGAAACAGAAACAGAGCCAGGTGTATGTCCTGTCGGTACACTCGACCACGGGCCCACTGTCTCTCGATCCAAGGCAAATAGCTCAGACATTCAGGGACTATTACTCGACCCTATACCATTCTGTAGAGGAAGCTGTCCCACCACCTGAACACCTACTTGAGGAATACCTCTCGAGCCGAGTCCCTCACCGTCTCACCCCCGCGCAGAACACACCGCTTGGTCTTCCCATTACTGCCGAAGAAGTATCACAAATAATTAAAACCCAGAAGAATGGTAAAATCCCAGGTCCGGTCGGCTTTCCGGCCCTTTATTAAAAAAGGTTTGGGAACCTTTTGATACCCCAAATGGTGAGAACTTTTAATGCCCTGCTCTCAGACAGCACGTTCCACCCACACTCACTCTCCGCCACAATAGTGGTGCTCCCTAAGGAGGGGAAGGACCCTCAGATGTGCTCCAGTTACCGGCCCATCTCGCTACTCAACAGCGATTTAAAAATCTTTGCCGCAATCCTCGCGGGTCGCCTAAAATTGGTTCTCCCCGCTCTTGTACGGAAGGACCAGGTGGGGTTCGTCCCGACCAGGGAAGCGAGGGACGGCACGATCCGGACCCTGAATTTGATTCAATCGGCGCGACGATCAGATACACCTTTACTGCTTTTGTCGACGAACGCCGAAAAGGCGTTCGATAGGGTTTCCTGGCCCTTTATGTTTTCCACCTTACGAGCCATGAACATACCGGCGGAGTTTATCAAATGGATAACCTCTCTGTATATCGAACCCAATGCCAAAGTCCGGGTCAATGGTGTATCCTCTGAGACATTCCAGATATGAAACGGGACAAGACAGGGATGTCCCCTGTCCCCGCTCCTCTTTGCCCTGACACTGGAACCCTTTCTTGAATCCGTCCGGAGAAATGAAGCTATCCCAGGCTTGAAAGGCCGACACCACACACATAAAGTCTCGGCCTACGCCGACGACCTACTTTTCTATGTCTTAGACCCGCTTCGGGCCCTCCCGGAGATCGTTGGGGAGTTTGAGGTGTACAGCCGATTAGCGAACCTCAAGTTGAACATGGACAAGTCTGAAATATTGAACTTGACTGTTAACGTGGCAACGGAGCGCGCACTCCGCCGCACCCTCCCCTTTGTATGGTGTACCACCCGAATGAAGTATTTGGGACTGTGGCTAACGAAGCACCCGCAAGACCTTTTTAAAGAGAACTTCTTGCCTCTGTGGGCAGTAATATGCCGCGACTTGGCACGTTGGAAACCGCTGATGTTTCTTGGTTCGGGAAAATAAGTATACTTAAAATGAACGTCCTGCCGAGACTACTGTACCTCTTCCAGACCCTGCCCACACATGTCCCGACCACCTTTTTTGACCAGATCCGCTCCTCTAGTTCCCGCTTTGTCTGGGGCTCATCACGGGCGCGGATCAGTTCACGCATTTTGTCCCGCCCTAAATCGGCGGGTGGTCTCGCGCTACCAGACTGGGCCTGCTACTATCAAGCTGCCCACTTGGTTAGGGTGGTGGAATGGTCTACGGGGGGAAGACAGGTGCTCTGGCAGGATCTGGAGAGGGACGCCACGCCCCACGACCTCACAGTTCTACCATGGATAGCACCGGCCAAACGCTCCACAGCTGCAGCTCACCATCCATTCATATGCGCTACATTACGGGTCTGGAACTCAGTAACACGCCAATGTTCCTTCTCCACCTACCCCTCGCCGATGCTCCCGCTGCAGCATAACCCGGACTTCTCGGCAGGGGTTCATCCTGGCGTGTGCAGAAGACTAACCCGGCAGTTACCCCCAGGGCCACACATTTCATCGTGGGTCAGGACCTGAAGCCCCCCTGGGAGTGGCCCACCCCAGCGGCAGCCCCGACACTACTGGAGCGGTTTAACTACTCACAGATCATGCATTACCTGCTTTCCCTACCGGCACGTCACCGACTGACCCGACCCCTCACCACCTTTGAAACACTCTGCCAGTCGAGACACCCGCTGTCTCATGGCATCTTGTGGTATACCGCCTGCTGCAAACACATCCTACCCCAGAACCTCCGATTTTTGAGGGTACATGGGAGCGGATGCTTGATACCACCATTGCGGAGGAACAATGGCGGGATTCATACGAGCTTATTCATCATGGGTCTCCCCAAGCTCGCCTACAATCCACTTCGTACAAGCTTGTATCACTCTGGTACTGTACTCCCTCGCTTCTGTTCCGGATTGGTTTGAGACTCACACCGAATTGTTGGCGTTGTGACGTCCCCTCGGGCACTTATCTCCACGCGTGGTGGGAGTGCGCGGCCCTCTCTCCTTTCTGGCACCTGATTAAGGACACGGTAACGGATGTTGCCGACCTTGATCTGCCATTTACACCTGAGGTGTTCCTCCTTACACATACACAATGTTCAGTGAAAGCACTGAAGAAATCAGTAGTGTTGCCGATGCTGTTGACGGCGCGACTACTGGTGGCCCGTTTTTGGAAATCGGCACACACTCCTATATACCGGAACTGGTTGGCTAGGATGGAGGAAGTGAGAAACCAAGAAGACCTGGTCGCTAGAATGGCAGACACCATGGAAAAACACTTGCGAAATGGTTCCACTAGTGCACCTATCTGACTACACCAAAATGTTGCGGACGCGCTGAATCCTGATGGGGACAATTAACTGTACAAAGAGATGACACTACTCACGTTCTGCATATATGTAGCTGCGGAGGGCTGTGATGGCCACCGCACCAGCCCGTGATCACCCGGGATGGAGGGGAGGGATCCCCACCTCTGTCGGAGCTAACGTGCCACCCCTCAACACCCCCCCCCACATAACCCCCCTTTTTTTTATCCTCTTTTCATCTCTCTTCTCCCTCTCCTTTCGTTCTTTCTCTGATCTCTCCCCCCTCACTCTTTCACCTCTACTCTTAAACTCCTATCCACGCTCTTCCCTCCCTCGCTCTCCCCCCCACCTTTTCACCCTCATCTCCCCGCTTCTCTTCCGCCTCTCTCCTCCTCTCTACTTATCCTCACATGCTAACTCACTAATTCCTTCGGCCTTCCTTACCCCCTTGAGGCTTGCCTCCCTCAGCCGTTAGTCCAAGAGCTGTTTCATGCTCCCCCACCCCTAATCTCACCGCAGCCCTCCCTCAGTAGACTGTACGGGCACCTCCACACACCAACTTGCTGCTCCCTCGCTACTAGAGACCTCATAGACCCCGACGGGACGGCGCAGTGATGGGCCGACGTGTCCTGACCCGCACTCATTGGTGGGCTACCACCCAGGTGCCCTTCTCCAGACCAGAGGGAATGTTGTTGATTCACCAGGTTGCTCGGAGAGCTGGAGCTTTGATTGTTGGTATCAGACCCAATGTGTCGGGGCAAGATGCCGAAATGGAGATAACGGCCTACACGAACTCATCAACATCAGTATCGCTGTTATTATGCAACGCTCTAACGAGCACACCGAGTGCTTAGTGATTGCCTCCGCTCCTGTCAGCTGATTAAGCTTGAAAGACCTACGTTTACTACGTTTGTTTTGTTTGTAATTTCTTTGAGAATGATGTTGCATTTCACATGTATGCTATATTGCTTTGAATAAAAAATAAAAAAAAAGAGGGGTGGGGATTTGGGCACAAAATTGGGACTATCCCTCAAAAACAGGGACATTTGATAGATATACACCCAGGTACACACTCATACACATACAGGGTTATTCAGAGAAAGGTGAAAACCAGGAATTGTGCCGGCTGGGTAGAGTAGAGGTAACATCACTGCTCTGCATGGAGAGAGCCTGTGGAGTCATGGGCTCGATCCCAGCGAGCAACCTCTCCAGTAAGGTAACTGTAACACTTCAATGTTCTTGAACCCAGGACATACTTGAAAACGAGAGAAATCTCAATGTATCCTTCCTGGTAAAATCCTTTATAAATAAATAAATAAATAAGTGTCCTTGGGCAAGATGCCTAACGGTACATACTCGCCACCCAGGACATACTTGAAAATTAGGGCGATCTCAATGTATCCATCCTGGTAAAATCCTTTCACAAAAAAAAAAAGGAGAAGAGAACAATCTAGACCAAATAGCCTATTTGGAAAGTGAGATAAATGGGAGAATTTTTCTGGTTTGGCTAGTTTGAACTAGAATTTTCACTTCTCCTGCCAATTCTCCTGAGTTTCTCCTTTCTTTGAATACACATGATAAACTCAAAAGACATATACACATACATACAGGTCTATTCAAAGAAAGGTGAAACTCAGGTGATCCTGAGTTCATATGTAATATAACCGGTAATAGGGAGCCACTAAGGGCTAACGATCATATTTTTCCGGTTCAGCTAGAATAGGGCCTGATGTTTTTGTGAGTCAAGTTTTTATTGTCTTTCAAGCTGGCTGTATAAATAAATTACGCACAGAGCATATCTGCATACTTTGGAGGTCAATGCAAGAACATACAGATATGACAAAGCAACAAATATTTTATGAGGAAGTAAAATAAATCAGTTGGAATGCTGCAGGAGTTTTCACGTACAAGACACGACATGGTCCAAGCATGAGCTTAACAAAAAGTAGAATTAAACGTCAAGTCCTTTTATTGTGAATGACGTTTGAATAGTGACTCACTGCACCGGTTCATTCATTTTCCTTTCTATTCATTCATCCCCCCCACTTATCACGGTGCCTGCTTTGAAAATAAAACAGATCGGTGTCAGTTGGTTCATTAATCACAGCTCACCGGAAGGAACAGCATGATTTGTCTGTGTGGAGTGAGAAATCTGCAAAAACGATGTTGAGGCAATTTGTTGACAATAGTTTATTCTAAACCGTGACAATGTGTCTTGGCATAAACAGCATACATGATATGTGACACATAAAGTCAATCATAACAGCAGAGCTGAAACAGAACAGTGTTTGAATACAGTGATCATAAAATACATAAACTACAAATAAAACCTGAAAACATATAATGTGATGTCACTGCACCAGATGTTTGGTTTGCTAAACAACATGGAACACATGGACATTTATATTGAATTATACGTTTTAAATATTCCGAGCCCTATTACATTCTTCATGCAAAAACGCACGCAGAAGGCGTGACTTTTTACGCGAAGCGTCAAACGTTAACGCGCGTAAATCAACGCTGGTATTACAATCCTCGTGCATTTTTTCATCCGTCAAAAAATAATGCGCATAAAACGGATGCGCAAAAACGCGCGCACAGTAATGTTGCGCGCAGAAATCCGTGTGTGGACTGTTTTTTTCACGCGATTCAGCCAATCAGAATTAAGAACCTTAATTGTCTCACGTTAAGTTTTTGCGCCTATCAAAGTCAATCTGCGCATATATGCTGAGAAAAATACGTATCTGGTCAGCGCGAATTGGTAAGACGCAAGGGATATATGGGTAAATCTTGTTAGAGTTTCATCCGTAGAGGTTCAACATATGGAAGAATAAAAAAGCTATATTGGTGCAGTATGTTATGACAAAATGAAACAAGATATGCATAAGGAAAATTCCCACTCACAAATATAGAGCCCCAACACTGGCTCTGAGTGGGGAAGTGCCTTTGGGTTATTTCTCTGAAGGTGTTCACAGGAAACCCACTCCTTTCCTTTGTTGTCACTCGTGGTTCTCTCAGTATGGCGAATATGTAATAAAGACACAAAAGAGATCTCTGTGCGTATCTGAATTATAGTGGTAGGAAATAAGAGACTCCCATCGGAGTGTTAACTCACATTCGGTGGAGCTAATTCTAGCTCAAGGTATGCGCCTATGGGTTTCGTGTGGTCAAACCCAAAAAAACAAACGGATGCTGGAGTACGTTCTTTAAAATTTAATAAAATTAACAAAAGTTAAAATAAAGACAATTAAAGGTCCAGGACGCGTTTCACCGCTATCACGGCTTCTTCAGCTGGTGTCATCAAGAGATGACACCAGCTGAAGAAGCCGTGATAGCGGTGAAACGCGTCCTGGACCTTTAATTGTCTTTATTTTAACTTTTGTTAATTTTATTAAATTTTAAAGAACGTACTCCAGCATCCGTTTGGTTTTTTTGGGTTTGACCACACGAAACCCATAGGCGCATACCTTGAGCTAGAATTAGCTCCACCGAATGTGAGTTAACACTCCGATGGGAGTCTCTTATTTCCTACCACTATAATTCAGATACGCACAGAGATCTCTTTTGTGTCTTTATTACATATTCGCCATACTGAGAGAACCACGAGTGACAACAAAGGAAAGGAGTGGGTTTCCTGTGAACACCTTCAGAGAAATAACCCAAAGGCACTTCCCCACTCAGAGCCAGTGTTGGGGCTCTATATTTGTGAGTGGGAATTTTCCTTATGCATATCTTGTTTCATTTTGTCATAACATACTGCACCAATATAGCTTTTTTATTCTTCCATATGTTGAACCTCTACGGATGAAACTCTAACAAGATTTACCCATATATCCCTTGCGTCTTACCAATTCGCGCTGACCAGATACGTATTTTTCTCAGTATTTGTTCTTGGTTTGGGGGAAACCACTACTTTCTGGTCGAGCTGGGTATTGGGTATATCACTTTGTTCTGGGCGCTTACCATCTCTTTTCTCTCAACTGCGCATATATGCTGTATAAAAAAAAAACACTCACAACTTCTCAAATTTATTGGTTTGGTATGTGTAGAATGTGTAACTATACTTTGCTGCGTTTTTTTTTTTTGGGCTGGTGTATTTGGTTTCGGCCAGGTTGATAGAATTTGCCATTAACACCAGCTTTTAGGATTTGCTCAAATTATGTGCGCAAAGGCTGTGTGTTACAAACTGCGCATAGATTGTAATACCATCCGCGTACCAGCGCACAAATGCGTTTGCGCTCACAATGTTAAGTATAGGATGCGCGAAGTACAGTAAGCTTGCGCAGGTTCACCTGCGGTAGACATATACGCGCGTTTGTTGCGCTGAGATTGTAATACGACGTTCAGCGCAAAGGGTTTTGCCCCTCGCGTTAATGTGTTTTTGCGCACGCACTGACGTTTGTGCAAAGATTGTAATAGGGCCCATTGTAGGTACTGTTCGACATTTTGATTAGCTCTCTCAGCTGCCCCATTAGTCTGAGGATGGTAGGCAGAGGAGAAGCTTAATTGTATACCCAGATTCTCACAGAACCCGCTCCAGAATCTGGATACGAACTGAGTGCCTCTATCTGAAACAATGCCCAGAGGGACACCATGAAGCTTGACAATATTTTGGACAAAGACTGGCACCAGCTCCATAGCGGATGGCAACTTGGCGAGAGGCATGAAATGAACCATCTTGGGGAACCTGTCAACAATGGTAAGAATCACTGTGTTACTGTGAGATATGGGTAAATCAGTAATAAAGTCCATAGACATATGAGCCCATGGTCTCTCAGGAACAGGTAACGGTTGTAGCAACCCTATAGGCAAGGTGTTAGGCTTTTTACTTCAACAGCATACCTCACAGGTAGCTATATATTCAGTTACATCGTTCCGCATACCCGCCCACCAAAACTTTTTCCCCAGAGTAGCTAGTGTTTTAGTTATACCCAAATGCCCAAAAGGTTTGGTATCATGATATACCAACATAACCTGTATTCTCTCTTCTTCAGGAACAAAGAATTTACCAGGTGGTTTCTCAGCGGGAGCGGTACCTTAGACAGACTGCAATCTCTCCAGCAATGGAGAAGAAACGGTGAGAAGGGTAGTAGCAAGGATCCTCTCTTGAGGAATAAGATGACTTTGATCAAAGACATGATGTTCATATGTCTCGTACTACCTAGACAAGGCATCTGCCTTGGTATTCTTGGAACCAGGGCGATAGGTAAGTACAAAGTTGAAGCTAGACAGGAACAGAGACCACCTAGCCTGTCTAGCATTTAAGCGTTTAGCATCCCCGATGTAAACCAGATTCTTATGATCCGTTATGATGATTATGGGATCTTTGGAAACTTCCAACAGGTAACGCCATTCTTTCAGAGCTGCGACAACTGAAAGCAATTCCCTATTACTTATATCATAATTCTTTTCTGCAGATGTCATCTTTCTGGAGAAAAACCCACACGGATGTAATGGCTTTTCAAGACTCTCTCTCTGGGATAAGACTGCGCCTATGCCAATTTCATATGCTTCTACCTCAAGCTGGAACGGCAAACCTGTCGCAGGACTGGTGAGGTGATGAACACCTCTTTGAGCTTGTCAAATTTTTTTTTTAAATTGCCAGACTGAAAACAAGTTTGGAGATTGTGGATTACAAAACCATCAATCCGTCTAGGCCTGTAGAGGGTAGAACAAGCAACTCTGCAACACATATAACGTCATATAAAAGTATCTATTGTCTGCTGCATAAGGCTAGGGACAGATGAGCGCATTTTCTGCAGCCACCGTCAAAATGTACGTCGATGCGTGCGCACGCATTTTTTCACGGAATGCGCTTGAGTGGTCGGACGATGCTCAATTCTGGACGTATTCCATGACGGTGGGGTGAAAAAAGAGAATAATCAGATGAATCTAATCACTTGAAAAATGATAAAATAAGGGCAAGGGCTATAAAAAGGTGTTTTGGGGATGGTGGCGTTTTTCTAAGATGGATCCTGCACACGTCTTGTGTTTGGTGTGATGGGGTACCTGTACCTAAAGAGGAAGAGAAAGCGGCGAACCTGGGTTCATGAAATCAACGCTGCCAGACCCACGCATGGACACTTTGTGACGCTGTACAGGCCACTGCGAGAGAGGGACCCCGCGAAGTTCTTCAACTACATGCGGATGTCCATCGCCTCCTTTGATGAACTGTTGTCGCGGGTACGGGAGCCGCTGACCAAGAGGGACACCAACATGCGGCCCGCCATACCACCGGAGGAGATGCTGGTCATCACTTTGAGGTACGTACTGTCACACACCTGTATACATGACATCGCTGCCAGTCACCTGACATGAGTGCATCATGTCTGTAGTCACATGCCCACTGTTACATGCACACACACACACACGGGCATCACATCACACGTACATAATCATAAATGACTCCGACAACAATGTTGATAAATAATACTATAATATGAAAAGAAACTGTAATATATTATGGACATATATTACAAGTCGTAAAGTGAAGGTCAGTATATATACAAAATCAAAACAATAACACATAACAAACAAATAATAAAACATATTTAGGTCATGTATCAAAGTTGCTGATACCGCGGAGCATCTGGGTCATGAGGGCCGGTGGTGTGGCTACAGCTGGACCCCGACTCCGTGTGTGGCCTGGCTCCAGGGGGCATGGCTGGGTGGGTGGACAGCACCTCACTGGAGACGGAAGATCCACTGGCGGATTGTGGCACAGCATGGTAGGCGGCTGCGTGATGGGGACGTGAAAGGATGTCCTCCAATATCGCGAGAGATCTGTGGCGATACTCCATTTTCTCCGCCTCGCTCATCCTGTTCAGGAGGAGCGTACATGCATTGGAGAACGACATGTCGACGGAGTCCGCAAGCATGCAGCGTTGGTGTGCATGGGTGGTCTGTGCCTCCATGAACATGACCATGGCCTGCTCCAGGTCTGCAGCCTGTGCCCTTCTCTTCTGGCCAGGTCTGGTGCTGGCCGTTGTCGCGGTACCTGCCACCTGTGGTGTCGCCAAATCCTCCTCCATCTGCGACTCAGCACCACCCTGGTTCTCCTCCTCCTGGCAGCTGGCTGAATCTCCTGGCACCATTTGTTGTGCCTGGGTGCCGGAGGTCGATGGCTGGTCCATGCTGCTGACAGACCTGCGCGGCTCCTGGGTCCTGCGGAGGAACGATAGCTGCTCTGCATAAATGTACCCCCGGACCTTTTTCGCACCAGCTCCAGAGCGCGCAGCCATGGCCTGCTTCTTCTGGACGCGCATGTAGTTGTCGCGTACTGTGCGCCATTTGTTCATTGCCTCTTGTGCTGAAAAACATGATGAGAGTGACATTAGCTTGTGTTCATGGTATGTGATCATATTCAAACATTTGTGTTTTGTCTTCTAGGTATCTCGGTAGTGGGTGCAGTTTGAAGGATCTGCATTATAGCTTCCGCGTTGGCAGATCAACAGCTGGTGAGATCGTCCGCAAGGTGTGCCAAACCATATGGGAGACCATGAAGGGCGAATGTTTGCCAAGACCGACACATACGGCATGTCTGGAAATTGCAGCAGGATTCTGGGGGAGAGCCAACTTTCCAAACTGCCTGGGAGCCGTGGATGGCAAACATGTCCGCATAGTGAAGCCACCGCACAGCGGCTCACTGTATCAGAATTATAAACATTACTTTTCTATTGGCCTACTGGCGGTGTCAGATGCCAACTATAGTTTCGTGTTATGTGGATGTCTGTTCATACGGCAAGGACTCTGACTCCACACTGTTCAGGAACTCCACACTGTGGAATGAAATTGAGAGTGGGACCCTGAACATCCCCAGACCCGCACCATTGCCTGGCAGTGACGTGACAGTCCCCTATGCCTTCGTGGGTGACGAAGCATTCGGCCTATCCACACACCTCCTACGGCCCTACTCTGGGACACACCTGACTGTGAAGAAGCGGGTGTTTAATTATAGGCTGTCGCGTGCGAGACGGTATGTGGAGTGTAGCTTTGGCATACTGACCAACAAGTGGAGGATTCTACATAGACCGCTGGATGTGAATGTGGACTTCTGTGTGGACATAGTGAAATGCTGTTGCATTCTACATAATTATGTGCGGGCCAGGGATGGTTTTAATTTTGACGATACCCTCACAGTTGTCGGTCTTGAGGATGATGTGAACTATGACATCATAGCTGTGAATAGATACAGCAACAGGTATCGCGATGCTCTAATTATTTCATCAGTGATGCAGGTGAGGTGCCCTGGCAGCTGGGGAGCATTTGAGTTTCACATCAATGATTTCATTTGTTTGTTTATTATTATTTTTGTGATTTACATTTATGGGATTATGAATTAAATAATATTATACTCACTCTGTATGTGCTGCTCCTTCTCGGACCAGGTATCGTACTCCGGGTACACCTGACGGGACACCTCGACCCATGCGCTCGCCTTCCTCCCCTTGTCCTTATAACGCTCGCAGGCCGTATCCCAGATCCCTGGATGCTCCCCACAGCGCTTATCAGCCTCTCCACGTCCATCTCTGGTCCAGCAGCCATGTTCAACGGTCGCAGGTACACTCCAACGAAATGCAGGAAACTTTGGCAGTTTGGACGTGATGTAGGCCGCACACTAGCAGCGTCTGACGTCTCCTAATCACGCACACACGCTGCCATGCGGCCGCCGCGCACTTTGTACGTCAGTAGCAGCGGTTTCACGTTCTGATAAAAATGCGTTCATTTGCTGGTTGCGTGGTGTCGGCGCACTTTTGTACGCACGTACTGCGTATATTGGCCGTCATTGGCCGTTATGTGCTGCTACTGCCGCCGTGATTTAGTGCGTCTGCACGCGCGTTCCGACTGCCCCACTCTGACCCTAGCCTAAGATGAACGTCCCTCAGGTAGTTGGGAATTGGAAGTGCATGGAAAAGGTATATCAGACACAACAGGCAGTTCACCATAAATGAAGAGCCGGTGAGACTTCCTGAAGACATAACAAGCAAAAAAGGTTGTCATTTGCGCATACCCCTGTGGCTCCATACGAAACAAAACAAATCAGAGGTTTTATTTTACTTGAACGGCCATTAAAGTTTTAAGCCCAACCGCCACTTCACAGAAACTCTGGTTAGGTGGGTCCTAACCTAATGAAACCAAGAGCTGCTTTCTAAGCATCTACATGTCCTCATGCTGCTTCTCAGCCAAGAGTCAGATTGGTAGGTTTTTAATTATATCCTCACCAGGAACATTTCCACTTTGGGATTAATAAAAGAAAGCACGGAAAGGGGCAGCATCAAAAATGACCTGGCTTGGGATACAACAAAATATGCATATATGCAGAAAAAACGATTTGTATTTCGGAAGCACTTCTGAAATACGAATTTGGAAAATTTCATCCAATTTTTAATTTGGAACAAAAGGAAACGCACATCTCTACTGGATTCTTCTAGTTTATGTAGCCGCCCATAGGGAATAGACATGAAAATGTTTTTTTTCTGCATATATGTAGATTTTGCTTTATCCCCAGCCAGGTCATCTTTACTGCTGCCCCTTTCCGTGTTTTATTTTTTAATCTCAAAGTATAAATGTTGGTCAGGTTTTCCAGATATCTGAAACACAGTACACGTAATATGATTTGTTGTTCAGTGATTGCAGCATTCAGTCTGCATTTCCCCAAGGTGATCCTTAAAACCTAGCCTGTTAGGGGGACTTGAGGACCAGGGTTGGAAACCTTTGCTTTAGAGTATAATATAATGCTGAATTTGATCTAGTATCATATTGATTATTCCTCGTTCGATTTATGAGAGCCTGCGGATTTCTGGCTTTTACTTCGAGCAAGATAACACCAGAGCCATCATATGGTGGTTTTTTTCTATCTACTGAGATTCATACTATTTATTTATTTAGATATTTATAAAGTATTTTACCAGGAAGGATACATTGAGATTTTTCTAATTTTCAAGTATGTCCTGGGTTCAAGAACATTGAATTGATAAAGTTGTTCCAGAAATGCAAAGTAATAAAATGCAAGATATTAAAAAACAACACAAATATACAGATTAACACAGAAAATAAATATCTAAGAAATATAATCCCTATGTTACATGTTTACAGGTGCATTCTGTATCAAGGTATGTTAATAGAGATCTCTTAAGTGACTTTAGACTGGGGGAAGATACAATACTACTTTTTTGCTGGAGAGGATCATTATGTTGCTAACCTTGGTTATGATGTAATTATTCCTTTTTTGATATAACTCAATTTAATGAGATATTTTCTACCATATTTTTTTCTACAGGGTATTAACTGTGTCTATTAGTCGAAGACGGTTCCTGTCATCTTCATTGTAACGTCAAGTAGCTTTATTTGGACCTTGGAATATAAAATTTATGGCTATTGATTACATAATGTAATAGTTTTCCTTAGGTGCAAGGTTTCTTACACAAAGCCTGAGATTTCCACAGATATGGCAGCTAATTTTTTTTTTTTGAGAAAGGATTTTACCAGGAAGGATGCATTGAGATTTCTCTCGTTTTCAAGTATGTCCTGGGTGGCAAGTATGTACCGTTAGGTGTCTTTCCCAAGGACACTTACTGGAGAGGTCTCATGTAAGTGTAGCGCTCACTCCCGGAGGAGCTGCTGAATAAACCTCGGGTTAGTCTCACCGCACTAGGAAATAACTATACACCAGCACTGTTGTGAATTTTTATATATTATATTCTTTACTGATCCCAATAAAGCAGCATATATTACGCATATACTGTATTTGAATGACAAGAATTCGTAACGCGAGAAAAACACGCGGCGGTAAAAGAAAAAGAAAAGAAAAGAAGTTCTGGAGTGTAAGTCCCGTGAATAATAGCTCAAAAAAATATATATGTGTGTTGTCTCAGGTACCCGGGTACTGTGTTCAACTGGCCAGTGAATGAAACAAAACAATCTTCGACTAGTCACCGTTGGGGCCCTGTGAATTTAAACAATATTGCAGCGTGCGTTTCTGTATTGGAACTGCGGCCTGGAGGCCAATCCGATGAACGAAACTGTCCAGCTCTCGATGCCTCGACCACAAGATCTTCTCCGCTGTGTACTGGGACTCCGTGCTACTGAATCTGCTCTCAGCTTGCCCAATCTCCTCAACTGGAACACCGATCCACTGCCTGCACTCCCAATCGATCAGTGCAGCCTCCTAACACGGGGTCCTGCCAGAACTAGCTTTTTCCTCCAGACCTCTGAGCGCTGCGCAGGTAGGTCTCAACGCGATTACTGTCCCGATCTCCAGCACCCGTAAGACAGCGCAGCGTCTGTACTCCTTCCTGGTTGCGATCCCTGACAGCTCTAACGTGCGTCCTCCACCTTTCACTGCTCCGCTCACTCTGCTTCTGCCTTGCACGAGGCTGCTGATCTCTTTCCTCTTCCTGTACCACCTCCTTCCTGTCCTCACGCAAAGGATGATGGTACATGTAGTTCAGTTTTGTCCAGCATAGTCTAACAATGTCTCTGTCTCCCTCTGGTGGCAGCAATAGTTCAATGCACCAGAATACAGTGTTTTTAAAGCAGCGCTACATAAGAATGAATCATATTTGAATAGAAGTATAGGAAATACAATTTTAATACTTGAAATGGAGACATATTTGTTCCAATTAGGTCATTTATCGTCCTCTATCTTTATGTAACATGATCCTAAAGTGTTCCTGCTGACTGATATAGAGAGTTTTGATTTTTGTTTTGTCAAAGCTTAATTAAATCAGTAAAACTTTTAATTTTACAACTTCCAGTGGAGTTTTATGAGTTTTTGTAGCTTCTAATCTGCTAGTTCTTCTCATTGAGGCGGCCATGTTTTTTCGCTTCCTCTCTTTCCTAGAAAGGATTAAACATCTAAGCTGTGTGATTGACAGCTCAGCCTATCTGGCTCAGAGGGGACGGGGTTTCAGATAGCATGGATGCTTCACATCTTTTGGGGGAAATGAGATATAAGATGCTACTAAAGACATTTTGTTGACGATTATGGCAGCAAAGGAATGCTGTAATATATAGGAAAATTAAACTTCCAGGAAATCTGAAAATGCATGTTTTTGGAGGGGTGGGAGTAACTGAGTTACCATTTGGGAGTGATTGATCATGAAGAAATATGAAAAGAAATGTTTTTTTGCTGTCAAAAATAGCAGGTCAAGACTTAGTGAGTGATTTACTGTTTTTATCAATTAAATTACATATTCCAGACGCAAGGAGAATATTAGTCATACCCCTTAAAAAGTAACACTCGGAATTTTTTTTAAAAAGGTACAACTATTTGTAAAGTTTTGTGAAAGTATAAAGTTGTGAGAATTGCCCAAGCTACAGAATCACTGTTTGATTAACTAACAAAGAATCAATTTTCTCAAGGAAAGAAAAATAGACCTTTGTATCACAAGAGACAGTGAAATGTTATTTCTGGAGAGGAGTAAACAGGCAAGAACACCTAAAGTAACCTCCAGTTCCATCACACAGACATGTGAAGATTACTTTCTCACAAACTCAATTGGTAAAAAAAAAACCAATACAGAACAATTAAATGATGCCAGATGATAACACTCTGGCTCCCAGATGTCGATGGCCTACAATTCCCATCATTCTTTGAATGCAATAGGTGGCTAGAGAAGCATGGGAGTTGTATTTCAGAAGCATCTGGAGGGCTGGAGTTTGAGATCCCTGGTAAAAGGTAATGAGTAATTATAAGAGCATGTCAGGATGGATTTTAAAATATTTTTTTTTAACTCATCGTTTACAATAACCATTTGCTTGTATGATTTGACCATAGGCTAACAAGGCCCTGGGCCTAGGGCAGCTGATGAAGGGGGAAGTATTTTTTCTAACATCCTTTCCTTTAGAGATCAACTATATTTGAGGTATGGAGGTGTATAAAAGCTGCAGATCGATACAATTCTCAGCAATGTGTCTGCAAACTATAATAAATATTGTTTAAATCACTTGGTGTAAATAAGATGCTTTCATTTTAATCTACTACATTGTTATTGACATAAATAGCCCTGACAAGTCATGAATAATGTTACAGACAAGGGCCAGATCACCTGGTAAAATTTTAATAAATGTACGGCGTTACCCTGTGTGACAGACTCAGCCGTCACTGGGGCAGTTGGAGGAGCCTGAGAGCTAACCTCCTTCCTACTGACTATGGGTCAAGATGCTACCTGTGGTTTGCCAAAAGGATTGCCAAGGGAAACCAGGATTTATGTACTGTGTCTTGGCATCCTGATAGGCTCACCTCATTTATTGTGGACATGTTTTCCATCATTTAGACCAGGGTTTCTCAAACCACTCCTCGGGACCCTCAACCAGGTCAGATTATGCAGATCACCTTGGGGAAAATGCAGAGTGAATCCTTCAATCACTGAGCAGCAAATCATATCACCTGTGCTGTGCTTCAGATATCTGGCAAACCTGGCGAGGTGGAGGGACCTGAGGACAGGTTTGAGAAACACTGATTTTGACTGAGGGGAGGGTGAGGGAAATTCCTCTAAGCAGCCACATTAAGATAAGGGTTCCTAGTGACTGTGTAAACTGTCCTTTGTTTGAATGTCCTTTCCCTTCTCCTGTTATTGGATCTGTTTTTCTATTCTGTGTTGTATTCATGAACAGGGTTGTCCCTTAACTGATATATCTGTATGTCTGTGTGAGTAAAGAGTGAGTTCTGCTGCTGGTACTCTGAACACTGGTCTTACCTAGTGATTTTGGGTAAAACTTTATTATTTTGGGAATTCGTGTTTCTGCCCTAAATGTTACTGGTTCTGCCTGGTAACTGGGTATATGTATGACAGTGTGTGGGTGTGTGAGTATTGTGACGGGTTCACTCGGGGCAGGCTATGTGAGGGCCGGTACCTGAGTAGAAGGCTGGAAGTAGCCACCTTCCCAGTTCAGGGTTAACTGAGTGATTGCTCATTTACCACAGCTGCCCCACCCTTCCCTATAAGAAGTCTCAGTTCCTTCCAGTTCATTGAGGGGTTTGGAGACAGAAGGAGGAAGGAGTTGGAGACTGTGGTGAAAAAGTAAGGAATCTGTTATATTGGAAAGTGTGTTTTGTTTTACTGGGGGAACCCGTTTAGTGGGCCCAGGAGTAGACAGGTTCGTCTGTTGTCAGTTAGCCTCCCAATAGGGAATAGGATTTCTTTTTTTGTTGTTTATTTTCTCTGTGTGTGGAAAACCCCTTTGCTGCTGCAAATAAAAAAACGCTTAGAAAACCCACGTTGCTGTGTCCGCAGTACCTGCTTCTCCACAAGTGGTGGCAGCGGTGGGATTTTGTACCTGCTGTGCGCTGGCAGTAGCAACAAGGGTACAGAACCCACAGTTACAATGGAGGACTTATTAAAAGCACTGGTATGTGCCACGGCAACGCAGCAGGAGAGCAACCGCCTAATACAGGCACAGATTGGGGCCGTGATGGAGGCCCAGAAAGCTGACCACGAACTGCTAAAGCAACAGTACGAGGTTTGGCGACGCAAGCACCCCCTAGCCAGGAGACCAGGATTCGAGCTAGTTGCTACCTTCAGAAGATGTTGCCTGAGGATGACGTGGAAGCATACCTCCGTGCCTTTGAGCGTACTGCTACTCGGGAGGCCTGGCCTACAGACAAGTGGGCGGGGATTATCGCACCCTTCCTGATTGGAGAGGCCCAAAAGGCCTACTATGACCTGGAGGAAGTCCAGGCTACGGACTATAAACTCTTAAAGGCCGAAATCCTGGCCCGGTTCGGAGTGACAAAAGCTGTGAGAGCGCGACGCTTCTCTAACTGGACGTATGAGGAGAAGACACCACCCCGGACGCAGATGTTCGACCTAATGCATTTGGCTCGGAAGTGGCTCCAGCCTGAGCACCAAAGCCCCACGCAGATAGTGGAAACCCTGGTGTTGGATAAGTTCCTACGCGGACTCCCACGCAGCCTCCGTGAATGGGTGGGACAAGGGAACCCGGGTACCTATGATGACATGGTGGCCCAAGTAGAGCGCTACCTGGCTGCAAAAGACTTCGAGGACTCGCCCAGGAGGTCTCCAAAAGTCGTTGTGGGGAGCATCCCCACCCATAGAAAGGAGCAGCCTCAAAAAGTCTTCGGCTCCACAACTAGGTCGAACGGGTCGGCAATCCTGCCAGCACTTGGGGGACCAGTGCGTTACTCAGACCACAGCAACACTTTTCGAAGAGGGAATGAGCCCCAAAGGAACTCGATACAGTGCTTTGAGTGTGGCGAACTGGGACATATTAGAGCCAGGTGTCCTAACACGTCCGAGCCCATGCAGTGTGGCTGGGTGAGGACCCCCGGAATTTCTGCGGACTGATATGTCTGACTGGCCTGGTGGAAGGGACTCAGACTTTTCGAGTGCCCGTCCTGCTGAACGGACTACAGGCAGTGGCACTTGCGGACTCCGGTAGTGCCATAACATTGGTGTCAGGCAAACTGGTGGGCCGGGCCAACTTACAGAAAGATAAGACTGTGGGAGTGTTGTGCGTACATGGTAGTACCGTTCGTTATCCCACGGCGTTAGTCGCTGTCTCTGTGGGGGCGAGGGTACGGTCTGTCCCAGCTGTGGTGGTACCCAACTTACCTTATTCCCTTGTCTTAGGGAGGGATTTCCCGGACTTTCAGACCATATTGCAGGGGTTATCCGTTGGTACGGCCACTGCCGACCTTGATGAGGGTACTAACGACATCACCGAGGTGTTCCCATTCCACGATACGTCTTTTTGTCAGAAACCTCCTAAACCCCGGAAAACACTCAGAGAGAGGCGAGAAGCCAAGCACGGCTTTACCAGAGCTCGGGCTGAGGCTCTGGTGAACACCCCGGCCAAGAGATCGCGAAAGGGGGTGGCCACCCAGGTGACAGAGACAGAATTGGGGGTCCCTGTAACACAGAGTGAGGAGGTGAATGAGGCTCCTAACTCTGGGGGCTCTACCTCCGATGGGAATGACTTAGGGGGAGGGGTTTCCGGGAACACTGTTTTTGGGAACGACCAAGCTAGTGATCCTTTGTTACAGACTGCGAGAAGCAGGGTGATTGAGGTGAACGGGGTGCCGGTGGAAGGGGCAATAAAGAGTTATCCGTACTTTATTTTGAAGAGTGATCTGTTGTACCGGTCATCATGGAGGGAGGTCAGGAAATTGAACAGTTGGTGGTTCCGTCCTCTCAGACCAGAAAGGTACTCGACTTCGCTCATTCCCATGTGCTAGGAGGGCACTTAGGGGTTGAGAAGACCGAGGAGCGGGTCCTGCGCAGGTTCTTCTGGCCGGGGGTTTATGAGGCGGTGAAACGGTACTGTGCCTCATGTCCCGAATGTCAGTTGGCATCTCCTAAGCCACACTTGAGAGCCCCTCTCATACCCCTCCCGGTCATTGATGTCCCCTTTGAAAGGATCGCAATGGACATTGTGGGTCCGTTAGAAAAATCCGCACGTGGACACCAGTACATATTGGTGATCCTGGATTATGCCACCCGGTATCCTGAAGCCGTTCCCTTGCGCAAAGCAAATGCAATGAACATTGCCCGAGAGTTGGTTCAGGTATTCGCACGAGTGGGCATCCCGAAAGAGATCCTGACCGATCAGGGTACTCCTTTTGTTTCCCGTCTGATGAAAGAGCTGTGTCACTTGTTAAAGATACATGCGCTAAAGACCTCCGTGTATCACCCGCAGACGGATGGGCTTGTCGAGCGGTTCAACCGCACCCTAAAGGGGATGCTGAGGAAGGTTGTTAACAGGGAAGGAAAGGACTGGGACATGTTATTGCCGTACTTGTTGTTTGCTATACGTGAGATTCCCCAGAGCTCGACCCGCTTCTCTCCGTTCGAACTCCTATATGGCAGGCACCCACGTGGTCTGCTGGATATACTCAGGGAAACCTGGGAGGGGCAGGGAGTGACCGGAACCAACCCGATACAATATGTTGTAGGCATACGCGAGCGGATGGCTCGGGTTATCCCCCTGGTACGCCAGCATATGGAAAGGGCACAGGAGACCCAATCCCATATCTATAACCAGAAGGCCACCGCAAGACGGTTCTCGCAAGGGGACAGGGTGATGATACTGGTCCCGACTGCAGAAAGCAAACTTCTGGCTCATTGGCAAGGACCATATGAGGTCCTGGAACAGACAGGCCCTGTTAACTACAGGATTAGGCAGCCTGACCGCCGGAAGAAGGAGCAGATCTACCATGTCAATCTCCTGAAGCCATGGCAAGACAGAGAGGCCTGCGTGTCCCAGACCGGCCATGCCCAGTCCGGTCCTCAGGCCCCAGAGCCGGGGGTGGCTATTTCCCCTGAGCTGACTCCTTGCCAGGTAGAGGAAGTCAACCGAATGGTCGAGAGGAATAGGGATGTGTTCTCACCGGTACCGGGTAGAACACATGACGTGTTCCACGACATTGTGACCGAACCCGGTGTAGCGATCAGACTGAAACCCTACCGGATACCGGAAGCCAAAAGAGAGGCAGTCAGACTAGAAGTCAAGAAAATGCTAGAGCTTGGGGTCATTGAGCCATCCCACAGTAATTGGTCCAGCCCCATCGTTTTGGTGCCAAAGCCAGACGGCTCTACCAGATTTTGTAACGACTTCAGGAAGTTGAATGAAATCAGCAAGTTCGATGCCTATCCCATGCCCCGTGTGGATGAGCTGGTGGAGAGATTGGCAAAGGCCAGATACCTCTCGACTCTTGATCTGACGAAAGGGTATTGGCAGATACCCCTAACCGGAAGGGCCAGGGAGAAAACCGCCTTTGCCACCCCAGACGGGTTATTTCATTACAGAATTATGCCCTTTGGCCTTCATGGAGCCCCAGCCACCTTCCAGCGGCTCATGGACAAGCTGCTCAGGCCTCACGTCCAGTACGCTGCGGCATACCTGGATGACGTCGTCATCCATAGCACGGATTGGGAGTCCCATCTGCCGAAGGTTGAGGCTGTGCTCGACACATTCAGAAGGTCCGGTCTAACAGCCAACCCCCCCAAGTGTTTTATTGGGCTGGCGGAGGCTAAGTACTTGGGCTATGTGGTTGGGAGGGGATCGGTGAAACCCCAAGTCCATAAGGTGGAGGCAATACGGAATTGGCCTCAACCTCTTAGAAAAAAACAGGTGAGGGCCTTCCTAGGGATTGTCGGCTACTACCGCCGATTCATACCCCATTTTGCGACTAGGGCGGCGCCGCTAACCGACCTTATTAAAGGCAAAGGCCCCGATATGGTGAGATGGGACGGTAAGGCTGAGGAGGCCTTTGGCAATCTGCGCTCTGCGTTATGTGACCGGCCCATCCTCGTGGCACCGGACTTCGGGACTGAGTTCTTCCTGCAGACGGATGCCTCAGAGGTTGGTTTGGGGGCTGTGCTCTCACAGTATGTGGATGGTGAGGAGCATCCGGTATTTTACCTGAGCAGGAAACTGCTGCCCCGGGAACAACGCTATGCCGTGATCGAGAAGGAGTGTCTAGCGATTAAATGGGCCACAGAGATGCTACGGTACTATTTACTGGGCAGGCAGTTTACCCTGGTCACTGACCACGCCCCTCTGAGGTGGATGCACAGTAACCGGGACCGCAATTCCCGGATCCTTCGGTGGTTCCTCTCCTTGCAGCCCTTCAAGTTTGTGGTGCAGCACAGGGCGGGCCTTCTCCACGGCAACGCCGATGCGCTGTCTCGGGCCCATGGGCTCTCCGCTGTGGTCGCTTCTCACCCTGGTGTTGCGCTGGGGAGGGGGATGTGTGACGGGTTCACTCGGGGCAGGCTATGTGAGGGCCGGTACCTGAGTAGAAGGCTGGAAGTAGCCACCTTCCCAGTTCAGGGTTAACTGAGTGATTGCTCATTTACCACAGCTGCCCCACCCTTCCCTATAAGAAGTCTCAGTTCCTTCCAGTTCATTGAGGGGTTTGGAGACAGAAGGAGGAAGGAGTTGGAGACTGTGGTGAAAAAGTAAGGAATCTGTTATATTGGAAAGTGTGTTTTGTTTTACTGGGGGAACCCGTTTAGTGGGCCCAGGAGTAGACAGGTTCGTCTGTTGTCAGTTAGCCTCCCAATAGGGAATAGGATTTCTTTTTTTGTTGTTTATTTTCTCTGTGTGTGGAAAACCCCTTTGCTGCTGCAAATAAAAAAACGCTTAGAAAACCCACGTTGCTGTGTCCGCAGTACCTGCTTCTCCACAGTATATGGATTTATGACTGTGTGGCGATGTGGATGTGTGTGCTCTGTGACACACTCATACACAAAGCACATTACTGTTTTATTGCTGAGGAGCTCTGTGATATGCTTACACCTGCCACACATTACTGTGAGTTTTATTGAAGTGGAGCTCTATGATACGCTCATACACACACACATTACTGTGAGTTTTATGGCTGTCGAACTCTGCGATATACTCATACACGGGGATGTTTTTGTTGTTCTTTTTTGAGGGGGCAGCATTTCATCCTGCGACCCAGGCAGCACAGTGTCTTGGGCCAGCCTAGGGCGCTATACGCCACTTCCTCGCTTCGTAGCCAAGTTACACAACACGACTACTTCCTGAGCTGTTGAGAAAGTGGCTCCATCATAATACGAGTGTTAAATGGCAGGCACTAGTGGAAAATGGCAGAAAATCCGATTTTCCATTTGCGTCTGTCATTTAGCACCAATATTGGAATAGAGCCCAAGAAACAGGGAGCCAGACCCGACGCGAGCAAGTGACAGTAGTTAAAAGGAATAATAGAAACATAGAAAAATGGCGGCAGATAAGAACCTTTCGGCCCATCTAGTCTGCCCAATTACATGGATACTTTACCTGGATTTATCTTTTGTTTAGGATAGCCTTATGCCTATCCCATGCCTGCTTAAATTCAATTACTGTTTTGGCCTCTACCACTTCAACTGGAAGACTGTTCCATGTATCCACCACCCTCTCAGTAAAATAATGCTTTCTGATGTTACTTTTAAACCTTTGCCCCTCTAATCTAAGACTATGTCCTCTTGTTTTGCTACTTTGTTTCCTTTTAAATATACTCCCTTCTTCTACCTTGTGGATTCCCTTTACGTATTTAAATGTTTCTATCATATCTCCTCTGTCTCGTCTTTTTTTTCCAAGCTGTACATGTTAAGATCATTAAGCCTTTCCTGGTAACTTTTCTCCTTCAAGCCGTACACCATTTTAGTAGCCCTTCTCTGAACTCTCTCTAAGATGTCTATATCCTTCTGGAGATACGGTCTCCAGTACTGCACACAGTACTCCAAGTGAGGTCTCACCAGTGCTCTGTACAGTGGCATGAGCACTTTCCTTTTCCTACTGCTAATACCTCTCCCTACACAACCAAGCATTCTGCTAGCATTTCCTGCTGCTCTATTACATTGACTACTTACCCTTAGATCCTCTGAAATAATAACCCCTAAATCCCTTTCCTCAGATGTTGAGGTTAGGACTGTATCAAATATTCTATATTCAGCCCTTGGGTTTTTACGTCCCAGGTGCATTATCTTCCACTTATCCACATTAAAACTCAATTGCCACAACTCCGACCATTTTTTTAGTTTACCTAAATCATTTGTCATTTGGCTGATCCCTCCAGGAACGTCAACCCTGTTGCAAATCTTTGTGTCATCAGCAAAAAGACATACTTTTCCATTAATACCTTCTGCAATATCACTAATAAAAATATTAAAGAGAATGGGTCCAAGTACTGACCCCTGAGGTACCCCACTGGTAACAAGACCTTGCGCCGAATAAACTCCATTTACCACAACCCTCTGTTGCCTGTCACTCAGCCACTGCCTAATCCATTCAACAATATTGGAATCCAAGCTCAAAGATTGCAATTTATTGATAAGCCTTCTATGCGCAACAGTATCAAAAGCCTTCCTGAAATCTAAATAAGCAATGTCTACTGCACCACCTGTGTCTATTATTTTTGTTACCCAATCAAAAAAATCAATAAGATTAGTTTGGCATGATCTCCCTGAGGTAAACCCATGTTGTTTCTGATCCTGTAATCTATGTGTTTTTAGATGTTCAATAATGATCTAGCAAGGGGGAAGGGGTGAGGCTAAACTAAATAGGGACCAGGTAACAAGGGCCAGCTGGGGATAATGACAACATTTTGGTTGGCAGATAGCAACCAGTGCCAGAGAAGGAAAGCGACTGTACATGATAATGCCTTCTGTACCAAAGGGGGTGAACCACTAAGGTGTCCATGAAGGATCATGACAGGAGGGATGAGGAATAGGAATGTCTACTTTATTTGACACCATTGTGTCATCATTTTTATGCTCCTATTAGGGTTTTTCAAACAGTGCCATTGAAAGTTACAAACACCGTCGAAAATGGCTATTGTTGCAATGGCCACAAAGTTTTGATTTCACAGAAGGGAATTCCAAGCAGCGACCGGAGAAGCGTCATTGTGAATAACCCCCTATGGCTTTCCTTACTATCACACAGCATTGAATAATTGCAAATAATGGAACAGAGCTGGAACCTGGTTACATAATTACATAACAGTGTAGGTTAGTAAAAGACTCATCCATTCCAATATGTTTTCCTGGAAACCTAAAAGGTAAAAAAATAATACGATAACAAATGAGAACAAATATCCAATTTTGAGAAGTGTGTAGAGCAATACTGAGTGAAAACCATCTCAACATCACAATTTCAATCTGTTTATTGAACTTTTCAAATTTTTAATGCAGAGGAACACTGGGAGCTATTTCTTCCCAGCGTTCTTCTGCCCATGTAGCGAGGAAGTTGCGGATCACAATTCTTTCTCCACCGAGGGATCTGGGGTATTAGGTTGGTGTAGATTTGTGTGTTATGTGATTGTGCAGAACTGAAATCACTTAACACCAGGATTTGAAAGACATTAGTCAAACCTGAATAACGTCAGACATATATGGAGAACAAGCTAGTACGATTAACTTGTTCTCCATCTGCTAGGGACACATTATCGTCTTCCATGCAAAGTATAGGCGATGTTAAAGTACAGTAACCTGGCACAACATCCAATCTGCAAGCTGAGCTTGTGTCTCGGGTGGAATAGAATTAAGCACGGCCCTCAAGCCGGTATGCTGTACAGCTCGAGCTCTGTGTTTGGGTCCAGGTTGTGATCTGGCCCAAGCTTTTACGACTGTTTTATCGGCGGACGTATATTTGAACCAGTAGCATTTTTCAAATATTGGCTCCAGAATAATTTTTCCAAATGAATCGGCTGATATTTCACAAAAAAGTCGCAATCAGCCAATATATGTATATTTTTAAAAAAACAGTTGATAAAATGAAATCAACTCTAGGTGAGAATAGGGTCCTATGTATGTCCCTAGCAATCTTGATCAGTTGGCAAGAGAGAATGTAGTCAGCTGTAATAGAAGGAACAAAGAAACACACCGCCAGATGCATGAATTCATTTGCTATGTAACAAGCATACCCAGCCGAGTAATTATTTCCCTCTCATATATTACGCGGTTTGGATTTATTTTCTTGGATCTAATACAGATCTAGTTGACTTGTGTCTGTATTGTCCTTTTGTTTCTCTATAGTAAAGAACACCTGCAGCTATCCCGTTGTATTGTAACACAGACAACAGGATTTGAGGACATCCTTACATGTCACAGCGAGATACAGAAAATGACAAAATAACAGAATTACAAATATTAAAAAAAGCTGCGTGAAAAAGAGCGATAATAAGGAATATCAGAATTACAGATAATATAAAAAGGCTGCAGGGGAAAAAATGTAATAATGAACACAACTAAACCCCATGTGCAGCTTTATAGAATATATTGGCGTGCACTATTTAATAATATTTATGAATATAAATATTGTAGTGATAATTAAAGAGGATTTTATTGAAAATATGACTTCTGTTGTAACAAAAGACATTCTTTTGAGTGATAATAGAATGCAACTTTTTCGAAAGCAGATTTTATTGTTTCACCCTGTACTAGGAAGGTAATTTTAGGTAAAAATCAGCATCTGAATGCGCCATAGAATGTTTTTTTTTTATTTTAAGAATTTTTACACCCACACATTGAGTGGGCATATTGATAAAACTCTGGCAATGTTACAAAAAAATTTGAATAAATACAGTTAAGAGGCTAGGTGCTGTGCCTTATATGAAAATCATTACAGAACTTCTAAAGCTTGTTAAGGAAAGACTTGAACATTTTTTTTTTAATTTCACATTTCCTAATCACAAAAAAATGGAAAGGTTTAGTGAGCTTATTCAGAAAAGACACAGTCAAAATGTTAATTATCAATTTGGAGATCTTTACTATGTATCGTTAGGGCAAGAAATTCAGTTTTTGACAGTTAATGCTATTTCCTAAACTGCTTTCTGCTTCCTAAGGGTCCACTGAGGCCCCGTTCACACTGAGTGATTTTTGCAGCGATTTTTGCTCATATTTCCGCTCGATATCGCTCTATGTAGCTTCACCAATGCATTTCAATGGAGCTGTTCACATCTCACACTCACAGCTCAATGTCACTCAATGTTGCTTGTAGCTCGTCGCTGTAGCTCGTGGCTGGTACGTGCCCCTTTTTTTCCACGATTCGCTGCGACGTGCATTGAGAGACATACAGTGGTGTTGCGCGATATCGCTCATAACAGCGATATTATCACTCAATGTCACTTATATGAAAATCACGCAGAAAAATGCGTGATGTTCATGTCGCTCAGTGTGAACGCAGCCTGACGAGTACAACTTACAATTGGCAGATGACGCTCTGACATAATTTTGAGGCCCTTTGATCTCAAACCTCTGAATGACATCCAGCTAGAGCCGTTGCACCACTGGTGTATTTTGGCCTAGGCCGACTAGGCCCAGGTCTAGGGCGGCACTTTCCAGGGGGTGGCGGCCCGCACTGGGTGGCCCCACCCCAAAAAAAAAAAAACTTTTTTTTTTTTTTTACTTTTGCAAAGTATTTTACCAGGATGGATACATTGAGATTTCACTAATTTTCAAGTATGTCCTGGGTAGGCAAGGCCTAGGCTTTCACTTTCCAGGGGGCAGCAAAAAACCTCACCACTAAATGGGTTACTCACAGAGCACCGAAATGACGCCAACATTTTGGTGTTCTGTAGTTCCCTGCACTTGAGAATAAAATTTCCCCACCCTGCAGTGAATTCACCATTCACCGCAGGGTCCCCAAAGTGCATGGAGTCGGCCGCTGAATGCTGCCACCGCAAACCCGTGGCCTGCTGTTTTCAAAAGAACGAAAATATCTGGAATTTACATATAAAATCCTATGATTGATAATAAAAAGTTCTGTTACAGAAAAAAGAAAAACCGCTATTAAAAAAAGGGGGGGAGGGAATTTTGCCCAATAAAATCTGAAAAATGACTGAAAGGTACTAAAAAAAAAAAATCAATAAATAAAGACTTTTTACTGCAGATTAAAATAATAAATGATTTATTAGATATTGCATAAAAACGGGAATATTTTTAACATTGAAACCTATGGGGTTCGCCTGAATAAACCTGCTGATTGAAACCACCGAACATCAGGGCATTTCACTGCCATTTCTCTGAGTCTCAGTACCACATGACTCGCTGAACCACGTGAAACGCACGCACGCAGCTGCCCGCCCTTTCGTTAACACAGACTCTATTCTGGACTGAACACCCACCGGGAAGGGAATCAAAGCTACAGTGCACCCTCTGGTAGTGGCACCCCACTGCTGACAAGATGGCTCCACAGCATAATTGCTGTGTGCTCATATACACTCGGTTTGCTGGGAGTTTTACTGCAGTAGATTCTGATGCACTAATACACACCGCAGATTGTATTGCTGTGAGTTTTATTGCTGTGGATTCTGATACGCTGACACACACCGCACATTGCATTGCTGTGAGTTTTATTAAACATAGAAACATAGAAACATAGAAAAATGTCGGCAGATAAGAACCTTTCGGCCCATCTAGTCTGCCCAATTACATGGATACTTTACCTGGATTTATCTTTTGTTTAGGATAGCCTTATGCCTATCCCATGCCTGCTTAAATTCAATTACTGTTTTGGCCTCTACCACTTCAACTGGAAGACTGTTCCATGTATCCACCACCCTCTCAGTAAAATAATGCTTTCTGATGTTACTTTTAAACCTTTGCCCCTCTAATCTAAGACTATGTCCTCTTGTTTTGCTACTTTGTTTCCTTTTAAATATACTCCCTTCCTCTACCTTGTGGATTCCCTTTACGTATTTAAATGTTTCTATCATATCTCCTCTGTCTCGTCTTTTTTCCAAGCTGTACATGTTAAGATCATTAAGCCTTTCCTGTTAACTTTTCTCCTTCAAGCCGTACACCATTTTAGTAGCCCTTCTCTGAACTCTCTCTAAGATGTCTATATCCTTCTGGAGATACGGTCTCCAGTACTGCACACAGTACTCCAAGTGAGGTCTCACCAGTGCTCTGTACAGTGGCATGAGCACTTCCCTTTTCCTACTGCTAATACCTCTCCCTACACAACCAAGCATTCTGCTAGCATTTCCTGCTGCTCTATTACATTGACTACTTACCTTTAGATCCTCTGCAATAATAACCCCTAAAACCCTTTCCTCAGATGTTGAGGTTAGGACTGTATCAAATATTCTATATTCAGCCCTTGGGTTTTTACGTCCCAGGTGCATTATCTTGCACTTATCCACGTTAAAACTCAATTGCCACAGCTCCGACCATTTTTTTAGTTTACCTAAATCATTTGTCATTTTGCTGATCCCTCCAGGAACGTCAACCCTGTTGCAAATCTTTGTGTCATCAGCAAAAAGACATACTTTTCCATTAATACCTTCTGCAATATCACTAATAAAAATATTAAATAGAATGGGTCCAAGTACTGACCCCTGAGGTACCCCACTGGTAACAAGACCTTGCGCCGAATAAACTCCATTTACCACAACCCTCTGTTGCCTGTCACTCAGCCACTGCCTAATCCATTCAACAATATTGGAATCCAAGCTCAAAGATTGCAATTTATTGATAAGCCTTCTATACGGAACAGTATCAAAAGCCTTCCTGAAATCTAAATAAGCAATGTCTACTGCACCACCTGTGTCTATTATTTTTGTTACCCAATCAAAAAAATCAATAAGATTAGTTTGGCATGATCTCCCTGAGGTAAACCCATGTTGTTTCTGATCCTGTAATCTATGTGTTTTTAGATGGTCAACAATCCTTTCCTTTAACATGGTTTCCATTAATTTCCCCACTACTGACGTAAGACTAACTGGCCTATAGTTCCCAGATTTCTCCCTACTACCCTTCTTGTGAATGGGCACAATATTTGCTAATTTCCAGTCTTCTGGGATGACTCCCGTTAGCAAGGATTGGTTAAATAAATCTGTTAACGGTTTTGCTATTACATCACTGAGCTCTTTTAATAATTTAGGGTGGATCCCATCAGGCCCCATTTACTTATTTGTCTTTACTTTAGACAGCTGCTGTAGAACCTCCTCCTCTGTAAACTGATATGTAATTGTCTCGTTAGTGTTTCCTCCTTACTGAGGTCCCTTTCCTTCCTTTTCTTCTGCAAAGACTGAACAAAAATATTCATTGAGGCAGTCAGCGAGACTTTTATCCTCTTCTACATACCTTCCTTCCTTTGTTTTTAATCTAACTAATCCTTGTTTTACTTTTCTTTTCTCGTTTATGTATCTAAAAAATGTTTTGTCCCCCTTTTTTACTGACTGAGCTATTTTCTCTTCTGCGTGTGCTTTGGAAGCTCTTATAAATTGCTTTGCCTCTTTCTGCCTAATCTTATAGGTTTGCCTATCTTCTTCACTCTGAGTTGTTTTATAATTATTGAATGCTGTCTTTTTGTTCTTCACAATTTTGGCCACTTCTGCAGAGTACCACAGTGGTTTCTTCCCTTTTTTGTTTTTGCTAACAAGTCGAATGCAATTGCCTGTGGCCTTCAATAATGCTTCCTTTAAATAATCCCATTTCTCCTGGACTCCCTTTAAACTCCTCCAGTCTGATAATGACTCCTTCACACAAAGTCTCATTTTAGAAAAATCTGTTTTTTTAAAGTCTAAAACTTTTGTTTTTGTGTGGTGCGGCTCCATCCCTGTTCTTATATTAAACCATACTGACTGGTGATCACTAGATCCCAAATTTTCACCTACAACAACGTCCGATACCAAACCTCCATTTGTGAGTATTAAATCCAATATGGCCTCTTTACGGGTCGGCTCCTCAACTACTTGTGTTAGAGATAATCCCAGTAGGGAGTATTGCAGTGGATTCTGATGCACTCATACACACCGCACATTGCATTGCTGGGAGTTTTATTGCTGTGGATTCTGTGATACACACTGCATATTACTGTGAGTTTTATTGCCCTGGAGCTCTGGGATACGCTCATACACACTGCACATTACTGTGAGTTTTATTGCTGTGCAGTTCTGTGATATGCTCATACACAGTGCACATTTCGGTGGGTTTTATTGCTGTGCAGTTCTGTGATATGCTCATACACAGTGCACATTTCTGTGGGTTTTATTGCTGTGCAGCTCTGATATGCTCATACACAGTGCCCATTTCTGTGGGTTTTATTGCTGTGCAGCTCTGTGATACCTCATATGCAGTGCAAGTTTCTGTGGATTTTATTGTTCAACCAATTAGAGCGGCTGTGATCCAGTATACTTGACATGCCTGGTTGTTCTTTGTAAAAATGCTTGAATTTAAACATTTCATAATTTTATTTATCTCAATAGATACATTTGAAATGGTATACAAAATATACAAGTAGGCACTTGTTATCCACTTTTAATATAAAGAGAGGAAAAGGCGGAGCTCTAAGAGGAAAAGGTGGAGCTTTAAGATGAAGGGTGGGGTTTAACCAGGAAGAGGTGTGCCCTTGACAGGAAGGGGTGCCTCAAATTTAAATTGGGGGTGCACGAGTTTAGTCAGGCCTAGGGCAGCACAAAACCTAAATACACCACTGCGTTGCACCATTAGGCCAACTAGGCAGTTGCCTAGGGCGCCACTAGGAGAGGGGCGCCACTCTGTACTACTATATCTGCAGACACTATGGCAGAAGTTGTGTTCTGTCTGTTTAGCTCTGCTGAGGAGTTTGCAGCAGCCCCCTCCTGCGTTAACACCACTGATAGCTGTGAGACCTTTGTGACTGCGAGTGCCCTCTGTCCATGTTATATTCCTCCATGGGTTCAACAATATTGGCCCTTCAGAAGTTTTGAAACTACATCTCACATGGCGCTCAGCTACGCGATAGACTGGTCGAGCTTCATGGGAAATGTAGTTCCAAAACATTTGGAGGGCCAAGGTTCCCGATCCTCTAGTCTAGACCCCACGAGAGTATGAGCCGTATCAGGACAGCAGAGACAATATTCTTGTGGAAACACTGAGGAGTTTCTGTGTGGGGTGGAGAGGGATAAAATGTTTTTGCCTAGGGTGGCAGATATCCTTGTGCTGGCCCTGCGTCCAGTGATGAACAGCCCTCAGGGTGATTGAGAGACTGTCACATCTTGGCCCTGCCCCCTGCAGGTTGTAGCTGGGATTCATGTTTTTTGGTTTTCAGGTTCTACAGAGCATCTGTTGGGCTGGTTGGTCTGCGGTCACATGACCTTCTCAGCCCTATATATAGGTCCAGTAAGTCTCTTGCTCCCTGGGTCTGGATAGGTTACACCTATTAAGTGCCTGTTTCTTGATATATAACTCACTGTTCTTGATATAATATTGTATTCCTGATTACTCGTGTATGACTTCTGGTTCTGGCTATTGGATTACTCTTACGTCTGTCCCCTAATGATATTCTGTCCGGATTTCTCGTGTATGACCTGGCTTATGCTTTCGGACCACTCTCTTGTGTGTGTTTAGTTAATGTGTATTTGCTCAGATGTTTTGGTCACGAAATCAATAGCTGCTGAGCAGTATCTAGTGTTCTCTTATTGTCTGATCTCCCTGGAGGGAGTGCTAGGATCAGCAGTTCTGTTCACAGTATTTTTCAGGTACCAATGAGTTCTGCCCTGCACTCCGTTGAATCCATTCAAACCTCAGTCTGTCCTGTTGAGAATTACTGTGTGTATATTACGCTGTTTCACTTGTTTTAGTGATATAACCCCCTGCTGGTTGCTGGGTTGATCACTCGCTGTTTGGGTTTTGTCCCTTCACGTTTAGGGGTATTGTTTGTAACCCTCCGGGGTCCCTTTACCCAGGCTATGACTCATGTTTATGTTTTTGCAAAGACCACGATCACAAACTATTGTTCATTTCTGTTTTGTTATTTCTTATCGCATCTCTGACTACCCTGCACCTTGAATACTTCACGGACTGTCATTCCACCTATGGTGTTTCTGATTGTGTCCTAGGTAATCTGTTGGTCTCGAAACCTTCAGAGCTTCGAGACAATTCATTTAGTCCTTGTATGTACCAAAACGATTGGTTTCTGCATTCTGTTTACCCTTGCCCTGAATCTGTATTTAGAGTGAGAAATTATACCCAGTGCAGGGCTTTCTCTTGTGCCTGTCACCTGCACTATCACCTCTGTTTCTGTTAGTGTGTGCTGGATTAAACATTATGAAACAAACCTGCCTCAAGGGCTCAAATATATGCGCAATGAAGGGCCTTCCCTGGCATCTGCCCGGGACCCCCGTGACAGAGACCTTGGTTTTGAGGGTCTATCAAAGTGTCCAGGGACAGGTGGGAGGGATACTCCAGCAACCATGGCTTTCTAACACACATAGGGCCCTATTACATTCTTAATGCAAAAACGCACGCGCAACGCGTGAATTTGCGCGCCCAGCATTAAACGTTAACGTGCGTAAATCAACCCTGGAATTACAATCCTCGCGCATGTTTTCATCTGTCGAGCAATAACGCGTGAAAAACGAATGCGCAAAAACATGCGCGCAGCAACTATGTGCGGAGAAATCCGTGTGCGGACTGTTTTTTTTCACGCGATTCAGCCAATCCGAATTAAGAACCACAATTGTCTCCTGTTAACGCGCAAAGTACAGTAAGCTTGCCCAGCGTTCACGCAGGTTCACCCGTGGTAGATGTATACTCGCGATTGTTGCGCTGACATTGTAATACGACGTTCAGCGCAATGGGTTTTGCCCCTCGCGTTAATGCGTTTTTGCGCGGGCGCAAACGTATGCGCGAAGATTGTAATAGGGCCCATAATTGGTTGTGGGGTGATAATGTCATGCCCCAGCCCTGGGAGCCTGCTGTGGCCAGTCTGGATTGCCTTGTACTCCCTGTCTGTGTCCATTCAAGGGTGACTCCTTTGTCAGATCCTGAGTTTTGCATAAAACCTGATCACGCCCTCCTAACCTGGCTCTTTCATTCTGGTCTGTTCCCTTCCCTAGTTGTTTGAGGTCCTGAGATTTCCCTCATGTTTTGTTTCCAGTTGCTTTGTTTATTCTGCTTTGCCGTGCTTACCAGTGTATTTCATCCTTGCTGTGTTTGCCTTATTCAAGTCTTCCTGGTACCTGCTTGATGGACATTTACTACGTGGCCCACTATCCAGTGGGTCTAGAGACTTTCAGGTGGCTTCCAACCCTCCAGCTCTCTAAGAGGTTGACCTACAATCAAGGTACTGTTGCCTAAGGCTCCTACGTCTCCTCAAGTGGATCTAGAGCGATTACGTGGCCCACCATCCACTTGCCATTTACGCTGCCTGTGTTTTGTGTTGCTACCTATAGTATCCTTTATCTGCAATACAAAGCTTAATTGTGCCAATACAGCTTCCAGTGTCTGTCTGCCTGCTCACCCCCAGTGCTTGGGATTCTATATTACGCAGAGCCCTGCCATGGCTCCATCCTGGCTCGAAGCCTGACAGATAATTGACTAAATTACAATACTAGAGCTAAAACGTGGGCGCTAGTGAGGAAACCCTGCGCCTGCAGTTTTCCCCCTAGTACCCACGTTTTAGCGCTAGATTACAATAAAAAAAGCTGCCTGCATTGTTTGTGGACGCTAAGCCCCGGGATGCGTGCAGCAGCACTTTTTGTTAACTGCGGCCGTGCATTAACCCTTTCCATGCCGCATGGCCACTTCGCTACGGAGGACACGCTGAGCGCGTCCTCCCTTTGCAGTGGCGATCGGCCGGGATTCCATCCTATCGCGGCAGTCCCCCAGTGTGGGCTGACATCCTAGATGTCAACCTAGCCTCTGGGACCCCGGCGGGCACGATAGACGTCATCGCGCCTGCGCAATGACTTCTATTTCAGGCACCCCCCCCGCCATTGCGGGGAAGGTGCCTGAAGGGGAGGGGGAGGTCTTTCGGACCTCTCCCCCTCATACGGGCCATCGGGTAAAGACGGGTACCGCATGGAAGGGCACAGCCTGCCCTTCCAAGCGGCGGCTGTCTTTAACCCCTGGGGGGCTGGATCGCGATATGGCGCTAACATGTGCCGTATCGCGGTCCCCTCCTGGAGCTGGCCGACATCTTGAATGTCGGCCAAGCTTCCGGGATATCCCCCTAATGACTGGCGTTTTTTTTTTGTTTTTTTTCTTCCCTATGGGGGTGTTTGCTAAAAAACACGTAATTTTCCCCAAAAAAGTAACGATTCCCCGTTTCTAATTTTAATAAGCGCAACCCATAGAAAATATAACCGCAAACGCTCGCATGTTAAAATGTGAAAAAGAAACCCTTTACACGTTGTAAATGATTGAAAATTAGAATTTTATTGCATTTTTTTGTATATAATATACAGACAGGACATAACATATACATATAATAATGATATTATGAATCTGCCGAGTCTTCCGGAAAGAACGATCTATAATATGTCTGGGTTATATAATAAAATGTGACTTCAAATCGCATTTAAACATGATGAGCGAAACCGGTAAAAAATTAGCTGAGCACAGAGGTGTGAAAAGGCTCCGCAGCGAAAGGGTTCATCAGCGTTAGGACTTTGTAATCCTAACGCTGATTAACACTTTGCGCTCCATATGCTTAACATGCGGAGCGCAAAGTACAGTAACCTCGCGTTGAAAAGCACAAGGTACCAAACGGATTACTTAACCCGTTAGCGTTTGGATGGTAATATGCGGAAAATACTTGGGCTAATGTTAACGCTCCTGCAGGTGACTGCTAACGTTAGCACCAAGTATGTAATTTGGCTCAATATTTCATTAATAATATAATAGATATATATCTATATTAATATAGAAATCAAGCAGTCGCTACCTAAAAGGTAGAGCGTAACAAGGTAATGCCAGAAAATTGAAAAATACGAGAGAAAATTAGGAGCGGTGGTGAGAGACCAAAGGGTTTACCCCTATATATTCGGAATAAACTTCAGTTACACTGATGTAAACATCAGGGTACTAGTGTCTCCCAGAGACCAAATTAATATTTAACTTTTATTAAACAATATTAAAAAAGAATCAAACATATAACATAAACATAAATTGACAAGGTTCACAAGACAATGATAAAACCAAATCTGCTAAAAAAGTGCGTATGTGTATACCGGCAGGAGCAGTGATTGACAAGCGATGCAGCAGGTAACCTGCACAGGATCACTTAAGGATATTTTTGCAGTAAAAAATGTGAGCTGCTTTGCTTGTTGTCAATCGAGAATCACAAATACACTGCGGGTCAATGAGCAGAAAAACAAATCTGCTATAGAGAAATATATGTATATAACAACAGAGGCAATGAATGACAATGAACACAATAAATGACCTTCGAGGATCATTTCAAAGTGTTGTAGTGGAGAATGTTGGGAACGTACGTATTGACAATGTTGAATCACGAGACACTGCAAATGAGAGGCAGAAGAAACAATTTAGTAAGCAGAAAAAACGGAGGCAAGGATTTCCAATGGGGAGTTTAACTCAAATAACCCAATGCAATCATACCCAGAGATTTGCTCAATTATATATTGCCGAAGGCATAAAGATGGATATAAACAACCAATTATTCGGGTCTCAAAGCATGTATTTAGAAAGTAGAATTGGAGAGTTCCTGCCGACGAAGTGCACCCGACGCGCGTTTCGCCGAGAATGGCTCGTCAGGAGTGCTATTTTTTACTGCAAAAATATCCTTAAGTGATCCTGTGCAGGTTACCTGCTGCATCGCTTGTCAATCACTGCTCCTGCCGGTATACACATACGCACTTTTTTAGCAGATTTGGTTTTATCATTGTCTTGTGAACCTTGTCAATTTATGTTTATGTTATATGTTTGATTCTTTTTTAATATTGTTTAATAAAAGTTAAATATTAATTTGGTCTCTGGGAGACACTAGTACCCTGATGTTTACATCAGTGTAACTGAAGTTTATAGAAATCAAGCATGTGCTGCGCCCAGCATCACATCCACCAGTTGGCGTGGACACACTTCCAATTCCAGGATACTTCAATATAAATAAATAGTTACCGACTCTTCATGTGGTAAAACCAAAAGGCTTTTATTCCACAGAGCGCAATGGACAACGTTTCAATGCAGTGGTCTTTGTCAAGTCTTGACAAAGACTACTGCGTCGAAACGTTGTCCTTTGCTCACTGTGGTATAAAATCCTTTTTGCTTTACCACATGAAGGAGTCGGTATATCTATATCTATATCTATATCACTCCATAGACTACAATGTCTCTGGAAAGTTTACATCAGCCTTGGAATAGGTCACTATACCAACAATGGACCTTATTACAACTTAACGCTAGCGCTCAGATAGGTGAGCTTTAACGCTTGCCCTCTTTTTACAACCCTAGCGCTAATGTGTTAAAAGATCCATTACCCAATCGTGATTGTGCTCGCTTCCATGGGCTTACTGTATTTTACGCTACCTAATATTTAACATTGAGTGCAATCAGTAGTTAGCGTTAGGATTACAAAGTCCTAATGCTATTTACCGCACCGTTGTAACTAAAAAGTTAGCACCAGTTTCTTCGCTGTGGTTAACTGATTCAGCTTCTGCGGAATCAGCGCCAGCTGAAAAATCCCCCCAAAAATCAGATACTCACCTCTCATCCTGTTGTGCGAACCGATCTGCCGCTTCTGGCTACCGGGGGCAGAGTGAGAATGAGGACAAATAGTACAGTCTCTCTCTCTGCGAATGACTCCGCGGCCTTGCATGATCTCGCGAGAGCGAGATCCGGCAAGTCATGTGACCTGGCAGCACAAGCCTCCATGAAGTCCTATGGATCCCGGAGGTTAGCACTGCGTTACGGGGCAGGCTGCTGAATCAGTGCCTGCCTCATAATATGGCACTAAAACGGGGATGCTAAGGGGAAACTTTCAGGCGCTGGTTTTCCCTGTTAGCATTCCCGTTATAGCGCAATGTTTGTAATTGGGCCCAATATATGCTAGCTCAGCAGTATCTGAATGGGAAAGCTAATGTAGCGCTGTGTTTAAAAAGACTGTTCTGCTGCATTTATTTGAAATGGCCACCAGAGGGAGACAGAGACCATGGTAAGCAGGCTGGACAAACACAGAAGATATTGGGACTACGTTTCCCGGCGTTCTTTGCAACAGACACAGGAAGTGGGTGGGGTAGAGACGCTGTACATCCTGAGCCTCGTGGAGAATACGCCAGAGCGCGCCAGGGAGTGCAAGGAAGAGGACGCAGTGCTGCAGAGTGGAACCGTGACTAGGCCGGAGCGCAAGTGTGGCCTGTCAGGAATCGAGTGGGGTTATCCTGCCTTGCCAGAAGGAGCCTTACCCACTGACCATCATCACCACCAAGTGTATTCCAGACAAGCTGAGGACCCCGAGTAAGGAGTACCGCGAGTCCAACGGATGGGAGAGCAGGCGGTAGCTGGACAAGTCCGGGCCGGAACACAGAGAGCCTGAATATCGATCCAATAGCCGGTATCCCAGCGCGGAGACAAGCGGAGAGACGTCCTGGGTCAGCGGAGCCTCGGTGATCAGCAGATGGGTGAGAGGCCTCCAAGGCCGTTTCCACAAAAGTTCAAGCACGCTGTTGTTTATTTCTGAAACCCACAGGGCCCCAACGTGACTAGTCGAAGACATCGCTTAAAAGATTCACTGGCCATTTGAATAGTACCGGGTACCATAACACACACATACACTCACAATTCGGGACTTAACCTGTTCGGGACTCACTCCTTAGTATCCGAAAAAGGGGAAAAGATTTGCATCTTATTTTATTTTCCGCTGCGCGTTTCTCGTAATTACGAAGCATTGTATTTTTCTGCTCGGTCGCGTTTTCCAGAAATACGAAGTCTCGCATTTCTTTTTCCCGCTGCGCGTTTACCGCAATACGAAATACTGTAAATATATCTACGAACACCGTGTCTTATTTTATGCCTTTTACTTCAGTAAACTATATAATTTATAAAATCCACAACGGTGCTGGAGTATATTTATTCCCTAGTGCGGGGAGACTGACCCGTGGTTCATTTTCAGCAGCTCCTCCGGGAGTGAGCGCTACACTAACATCTTTCATCTATCTGTAACCATAAGGACTTATAGAGTGTCCTCTCATTGTGTATTTTTATTAGAACAAAAACAAAGCTTATAAGAGAACTGAGAACTGGCAGCAGCTCTAGCGGCCTGCTCACAATGAATACCTGCTCAGATCTCATAAGGTTCTAGCTCGATGGCGTCAGTACAGAGAAGATGTTACCATATGTAAATCATACAGCTATCACCCAAAAGGAGTGGCCAGAGCTGAATTTCCAAGGAAGCCATCTCTGCTCGAGGGATGCAGTAACCCTGATGATAAATTTGGCTTTGCTATGCATCTAAATCAGGGTCTATAAATGTATGTGAGAAATAAATAATTCAAATGTAAGTAATATATACTTACATATATCTTCATATAGAGTAATATGATGCCTTTACACCTGCATATCGGAAACCTGATACACGGCAGTTGCAAGAGCTGTTCTGTGAACGCTTTGAAATGACCTGGATTTGCATTGATTACACAGAATGTGGTGTAATCTCAATCAATATACAGAATTCAGAGCACTCTACTTTAACCCCTTAGCTGCGAATGACATGTGGGTTCCTGGGCAGGGCCGGATTAATGTAGGGGCGGATGGAGCGGCCGCTCCAGGCCCCTTCCATTAAATAGGCCCACAGCTGCCCCAAGAATAGATAAACTGCTGGCCGGTAGACAGGACACACAGTCACCGCACGGGCGAAAAGCGCCTGCCACACACACACTGTGCGGCTGATGTAAATGTATATTGTGCCGGGGGATTATTGGGTGGAGCAGCCAGTAGGAGTCACTCATCAGCTGAGTGAGACACATCCAGCTGCTCCTCCCCATCCTCCTGCAAGCCTTCCTGTTTCCAGCCATGTGGAAGTGGAGGCGAGGAAACACCGGGAGCAGGACCAGCAGCCAGGGGGAAAGGTAAGATTCCCCCAGCTGATTCTGCTGGGCAGCGGTTTTTTTTTTACTTTCTGTGCCCCCCCCCTCAGCTCTCCTCTGATCTCTCAACAGGGAGGAGGAGGGGACAGCATGGGGGGGGGCAGTACACAGTGGAGACGGACCGAGAGTGAGGAAAGAGAAAGGGGGTCACAGAGAGAGTGAGGAAAGAGAAAGGGGGTCACAGAGAGAAATGAAAGAAAGGGGGTCACTGAAGAGAATAATCGTCTCCAATTGTCCGTCCTTTAACCCCTAAGACCCTGTCTTAGGCACACCTTGAGTTAACTCTCCTTCTGCGCAGGGAGAGAGAAAAATCCTTCAAAGAAAACACACAAGGCATGTATTTTTTAGTCTGGCAATTTTCTCTCTGCCTTTCAACGTTTTTTGACACATATTTATGCTTGTGACAAGGCGTTGTCTCTTTATTTCATTGGTTAACATTTCAAAACATAACATAGTTCATTGGTCAGTTTCAATACAGGTCTGGTGACACATTTCTGGACCGTCCCATGGCCCGAGACATGTGATTTCTTGAGACATCAGCATTTCTTGAGACATCAGCATTTCTTGAGACATCAGCATTTCTTCATTCCAGAGACATTTACAAACATATTGAGAAGTGAAACTTAATCCTATAATACTGCTGATTATCAACTTATCTTAAAACTATTTCTTATATTTAAACCTTAATTTATCTATTAATATTATAATTCATGGGGTGTTATTTAACTACTTATAGGGTCCTTCTTATAGGTTAGCAGATGGTGGTCTGAGGATTCCTTTTCCTTCAATCCCCTCTTAGAATCATAGTATGATCATACTATTTGATTCTTTCTTTGTTTCATCTATCTACTGTAAGTTAGTATGGGTTGGGGAGCGAGACCCTCAATACCCATGTGGATCAATATAGAACCAGGGGAGCTGTACCTGCCACGGAACGGGTAACACATGGCAGTCTCCCAGTGCCTATTTATCTTCCTAACCTACAGTATATTTTACTTCCGATTAGCTATTCGGCGGAGTTGGACATATTCTGCATAATCATTTGGAGTGGACGGTAGAGGTGTACTGTACATCATGGTGGTGGGGTTACCCTTGGCCATCATCCGTTTCAGACAGGGCATAAGGCAATAGACTATTACTGCAATACAAAGAACAATTAACAATAGTATAATGCCTAGTTGTATCAGGGCCTGTCTCCACCCTTTAAACCACCCGAAGTATTGATCCCAAGGGTTATCTATACCAGAGTTACGTTTCATTTCTTCGGAGAGCTCAGTTAGTTTTTTTATGGCGCGGGTCACCTTTCCATTTGGGCCTACATTATCAGGGATGTAGGTACAGCATGTACCTGTCCCCTCTATCATTTTGCATACACCTCCTTTTTCAGCCAATATCATGTCCAGAGCCATCCGGTTCTGGAACGTCATAATGGATGTGGATTGTAGTTGGTCAGCGAGGCCCTGTAAAGCTTCGCGAGTATAATTAACAAATCTCTGCTGGTTATAATATAAATAGTTAATCCAATCTACATTCTTATTAATAGTAACAAGAGGTGCTAGGAATGACTCAAACCCTGCCTTTACCTGATCCCTTGCTTTAAATTCATCAGGGACCCCTCTTGGTACCCCTATAACATCAATATAGACATGCGGATCAAGACTACCTTGTGGACTTGGGACTTCCCTTTTCCTGCGACGTGAGCTAATATTTGGAATTTCCTCAGGATCCGAAACAATATGAAATCCCATTATGGCCTTAGCTAGGGCACATTCACCTGACCATTGAAGGGGCAGACGCGCCCTAATCTTGGTCTCCACATATCCAGTAGAGATCCCCAATCAGAAAAACTTGATTCTGTAACTTAGTACTGTTGATATTGCTATAATTGGCACAATAACCCTCGGGGAAGAAGGTGAGGTTCCTACCTTTTTCTACTGACCTATAGCAGGTATAGTTCCCTGGGTAAACATGTATCCCTTCTCCTGGTTGTGGGAGGCGTGTTAGTATAGGGTAGCTATTCTTCCAATATTCACATAAACTCTGGCTATCAGTGGTGTTAGTATATAAACTAAGAAAACATTCTTCTACATCTTGCGGAATATTAAAGGTACGGTGCCTAGATGCGGCCTAGCAGCACCCACACACATAACAATTTGTACGGTTATTGTTTAGGGCACTAAATTTTACCCATTCTAGCCAAACATTTACATCTGAAAATCCTGTTTCCATTACTATGCTGTCTTCATAGGTGGGATTGGCTATTGATTTGGTGTTAGGTAGGAGAGGAGGAGGTCTCACTACCTCTCCATATTTCCTGGGTAGGAATGGTTCTCTTCCTTCTTAAAATGGCCATATCTTGGAGTTTGAACTGGTATCGAGGGAATTTGGTTGTGGCAGTTGCGTATATTCCCATTATATAGACACCGTGTCGGCCTGGGAAGGGTGTTGTATAGTCAGCGTCAATTGTACTGTCTGAGCTCCGCTTCTGATTGAGCACCGCCACCCACCTCTCCCAATCAAAGTCATACGATCAGGGCTCGAGTCGAGCGGGAACGCGCGGGAACGGCGTTCCCGCACTTCTCCACAGCGGGAACGCTGCGGAACGCAGCGTTCCCGCTGTGGCCCGAGCCCGAAAGGCTGGAGCAGGCGGCCGCCGTACTTAGCCGGCGGCCGCGTGCTTCCTGTTAGAACGGCCGCAGACAGGAAGTGGAGCCGCTCGCCTGGCTGTTTTCATCCCAGGCGAGCGGCTCCACTTCCTGTCTGCGGCCGTTCTAACAGGAAGCACGCGGCCGCCGGGCGCAGACGCCGCAGAGAGGTGAGCTGGGGGCACTATCCATGAGCTGAGCTGGGGGGCATATCCATGAGCTGGGGGGCAAATCCATCAGCTGGGGGCATATCCATGAGCTGGGGGGCAAATCCATCAGCTGGGGGGCATATCCATGAGCTGGGGGGCAAATCCATCAGCTGGGGGGCATATCCACTAGCTGGGGCATTTCCATGAGCTGGGGGCATATCCATGAGCTGGGGGGCATAATCCATGAGCTGGGGCATTTTCATGAGCTGGGGGGCATATCCATGAGCTGGGGGGCATATCCATGAGCTGGGGGGGCAAATCCATGAGCTGGGGGGCATATCTATGAGCTGGGGGCATATCTATGAGCTGGGGGGCATTTCCATGAGCTGGGGGTCATTTCCATGAGCTGGGGGTCATATCCATGAGCTGGGGGTCATATCCATGAGCTGGGGGTCATATCCATGAGCTGGGGCATTTCCATGAGCTGGGGGGCATTTCCATGAGCTGGGGGGCATATCCATGAGCTGGGGGGCAAATCCATGAGCTGGGGGGCATATCCATGAGCTGGGGGACATTTCCATGAGCTGGGGGGCAAATCCATCAGCTGGGGCATATCCATGAGCTGGGGCATTTCCATGAGCTGGGGGCATATCCATGAGCTGGGGGGCATATCCATGAGCTGGGGCATTTTCATGAGCTGGGGGGCATATTCATGAGCTGGGGGGCATATCCATGAGCTGGGGGGCATATCCATGAGCTGGGGGGCAAATCCATGAGCTGGGGGGCATATCCATGAGCTGGGGGGCAAATCCATGAGCTGGGGGGATATCCATGAGCTGGGGGGCATTTCCATGAGCTGGGGCATTTCCATGAGCTGGGGCATATCCATGAGCTGGGGGCATATCCATGAGCTGGGGGGCATATTCATGAGCTGGGGGGCATATCCATGAGCTGGGGGGCATATCCATGAGCTGGGGGGCAAATCCATGAGCTGGGGGAGCATATCCATGAGCTGGGGGGCAAATCCATGAGCTGGGGGGCATATCCATGAGCTGGGGGGCATTTCCATGAGCTGGGGGTCATTTCCATGAGCTGGGGGGCATATCCATGAGCTGGGGCATTTCCATGAGCTGGGGGGCATTTCCATGAGCTGGGGGGCATATCCATGAGCTGGGGGCAAATCCATGAGCTGGGGGGCATATCCATGAGCTGGGGGACATTTCCATGAGCTGGGGGGCAAATCCATCAGCTGGGGGGCAAATCCATGAGCTGGGGCATTTCCATGAGCTGGGGGGATATTCCATGAGCTGGGGCATTTTCATGAGCTGGGGGGCATATTCATGAGCTGGGGGCATATCCATGAGCTGGGGGGCATATCCATGAGCTGGGGGGCAAATCCATGAGCTGGGGGCATATCCATGAGCTGGGGGCAAATCCATGAGCTGGGGGCATATCCATGAGCTGGGGATTTCCATGAGCTGGGGGTCATTTCCATGAGCTGGGGGTCATATCCATGAGCTGGGGCATTTCCATGAGCTGGGGGGCATTTCCATGAGCTGGGGGGCATTTCCATGAGCTGGGGGCATATCCATGAGCTGGGGGGCAAATCCATGAGCTGGGGGGCATATCCATGAGCTGGGGGACATTTCCATGAGCTGGGGGGCAAATCCATCAGCTGGGGGGCAAATCCATGAGCTGGGGCATTTCCATGAGCTGGGGGGCATATCCATGAGCTGGGGCATTTTCATGAGCTGGGGGGCATATTCATGAGCTGGGGGCATATCGATGAGCTGGGGGGCATATCCATGAGCTGGGGGGCATATCCATGAGCTGGGGGGCATATCTATGAGCTGGGGGCATATCCATGAGCTGGGGGCATATCCATGAGCTGGGAGCAATATCCATGAGCTGGGGCAGTATCCATGAGACCTGGGGGCAATATCCATGAGACCGGGGGGCAATATCCATGAGACCTGGGGGCAATATCCATGAGACCTGGGGGCATTATCCATGAGACCTGGGGGCATTATCCATGAGACCGGGGCATTATCCATGAGACCTGGGGGCATTATCATGAGACCTTGGGGGCATTCCATGAGACCTTGGGGGCATTATCCATGAGACCTGGGGGCATTATCCATGAGACCTGGGGGCAATATCCATGAGACCTGGGGGCATATATCCATGATACCTGGGGCATTAATCCATGAGACCTGGGGGCAATATCCATGAGACCTGGGGGCAATATCCATGAGACCTGGGGGCAATATCCATGAGACCTGGGGGCAATATCCATGAGACCTGGGGGCATATCCATGAGACCTGGGGCATTATCCATGAGAGCTGGGGCATTATCCATGTGAACTGGGAAAATATATCCATATAACCAGTGCTGTGTATATAATTCTGGGGGTCTGTGCCTGGATATATATATATAGATTATATATAAAACGCGTTAGTCCAGTTGCCAAAATCGCGAGTATACCTGTACGTAGTGATACTTCACTGATCAGTATAGTTTCCAGTTTACACTCTTGAAAGCTTGTCTTTAAATGTAAAGTTAACCAATAAAAATGGTATCACCGGCTCGTCCGGCTATACTCGTGATATATATATTTTTTCTTCAGGTAATAGGGGTTGTGGAATTCGTGGGTGAGTTCCCTCACTTTTTTCCCCAGGACTTGACCCCTGCATACGATTTAATAGGCTTTGTCCCTTGGAACTGCGTCGTCGTGCGGCGCTATCTGGTTTTATCCCCATCTGTTAACTACTGCATCAGAGGTACCATATCCCATATTGCCCCTGTCCCACCCCACTGCGCCCCAATAATCACAATTATATCCCCAGTACTCATCGGTTACACATATATATATAGTTGCCTTGTACAGTATCATACTGCAGTCACCTGATCCTTTGTCACAGAATGAGCCTATGGTGCAATAATCAAAACCATAAGTGGCTACAGTTGTGCTGGAGGAATTGAACCAGAAAGTCGTGACCCCGTTATACATAGTCATGCCTACATCTGGGGAAGCAGATACTCCAGTAATGGTGGACAATAAAAAAACAACAGTGGCCAGACAGTGATGGTTTGGGTTGGGGTTCTTTCTGGTAGGGGGTGTGGACAATAGGGGTTGTGACATATGTTCCGAAGGGGGGGGTAAACATATTATTTCAGTCTTTTTCTTCCCCCACATGCGTCTCCATACTCTTCGAAAAGGATCCTTGGTTGTCATCTTCTCCTTGTTGGAAGCCAGGGCTATCTGCCCTCGTGAGTGTCTCTTGGTCCGGGTCCTCTTCCTGATGGAGGCCAAGGCTATTAGCTGCCCCCGTTAGTACCCCTTGTTGAGTCCTTTGTTGAATCCGCTTGACTCGAGAGGGTCCCTTGTTGAATCCAGACTGGGCTGTCCTCTGTCAGTATAGCTGTGCGGGTTACGGCTACCACCGTGGTCTCTGGTCCATAGGCGAAATCCTCTGGTCTTTTTCCTTTCTGTAGCCGCTTTACCAGCACCTTGTCTCCTGGATTAAATGGGTGGGTAGGTTTGTCTGAAAGAAAGGGGGACTTAAATATAACTTCGTCTCTGGTTGTCTCGAGGGTTGAGATCAGCTGCCTAACATATTCATCCCTTATCTGCTCTAAGTCCCCTGTCTCCACTGTTAGCCTACCTGTAGACCATGGTAATGGAAAGGGTCTGCCCATAAGTATCTCGAAGGGGGAGTAGCCTGTGTTCCTATTAACCGCCATTCTGATTTCAGCCAGAATGATGGGAGTACCAATTTCCAATTCTTTAGCTCTTCTGTGGTTGCATATTTTTGTAAGGTACAAAATAATTGGTCCCCATCCATTGTGGGAGGTCGCAAAACCCGGCATTACTAGTTTAGCTATGTCCTGTTGTGCTGCTCGTTTAGCTGCTTGGTCAGCCAGATGATTCCCTTTTGCAATAGGATCTGAGGCTCTGGTGTGTGCTCTACAATGTAACACCGCTATCTGAGAGGGCATAAGAATGCTTGCTAGGAGGTCCGTGACCAGGGTCGAATGGGAAATCTTCTTGCCATCTGCGGCCACAAATCCCCTCTTTTCCCATATCGTCCCATGGTCATGGACCACACCATAAGCATATTTGGAGTCAGTGTATATCGTGACAGGTCTACCCGCATAGAGCCTGCATGCTCGTGTTAATGCAATCAGTTCTGCTGCCTGGGCAGACTGGTAGGGTACAGGCCCTGACTCTAGAACAGTGTCAGGGAGTTGAACCACTGCATAGCCTGCATGATAAGTGTTGTCATTGGGGCGGGTACAGGATCCGTCAACAAAGACGACATCTGCGTCCGGAACAGGTGTTGACATGAGATCAGGGCGGGGTGCAGTTTCAGACTCAATGGAGAGGGCACAGTCATGTTCGAGTGGGATGGTATCTGAGGGATTCTTAAGACCCAGTAAAGCGTTTAGGATTGGTGCTGGACCAGAGACACTTGAACTGTATTCTATGTGCAGTGCAGGGTTGCTTAGCAGTGTGACTTCATATCCACTAAAGTGCTGTGATGACATGTGCTGTGTATGTATACCCTTAAGTAAAAATAAAACATCATGGGTTGTGTGTAGGTGAGTTTCGTACCCTAGTGTGTATTGGCTTGCCATACTAACGGCCATTGCACATGCTGCCAGGGCACGCAAACAGGCCGGCATCCCTTGTACCGTTAACTGGCAGAATCTTTGAAAAAAAAATGCTACGGGGCGCAACCGGCCCCATGTTCTTGCGTCAGTACCCGGCCATGGTTTTACAATTGTCCCTTGCAAACAGATGAAATGAAGTATATAATCAGGGAGGCCTAGCGCGGGGCTTGTCATCATTGCATTCCTGAGAACCTTAAAAGCATTTAACATTTCATTAGACCACGTTATCATATTGGATTGACCCAACAGGGTGGCTTGTCTCAGAATGTTATCGTAGTAGGAGCAGTCAGGGATCCACTGTCTGCAATAGTTTATCATGCCTAAGAATGACAGCATGTCCTTCTTAGTTTTCGGGTTGACCAGGCCCGTGACAGACTGGACTCTCTTCTGACTGATGCTCTGTTCCCCCTGTCTGAGAACAAACCCTAAATATTCAACTTGCGTTTGACACCACTGCATTTTTTTAAGGGAGACCTTGTGCCCACATTCCTGTAACCACCTAAGAAGTGATTTACCATCCTCCCGGCAGGCCTCCTCTGATGGACTGCATACGAGGAGATCATCCACGTATTGCAGCAGGACAGAACCATGGCTGGGGTGCCAGGATTTCAGAGTGGCCTGCAGTACAATACTGTAGACCACCGGGGCGTCAACGTACCCCTGAGATAACCTTTTCCATGTAAATTGGGTGCCTTCAATGTGAATGCGAACAGTAATGCCGTTTCCGATGTACAGGGATGCTAAAAAATGCATTCTCAGGTCAATTACAGAAAAATGTGTATGTGTCGCTGGAATGGATGAGAGTAATGTTGTAATGTCCGGGACTATTGGTGCAATGGGATGACAAGGGAGTTAATGCACGTAGATCTTGTACAAACCGCACTGTACATCTGGTTTGCGTACAGGGTTAATTGGGGTACTGAAGGGGGAGACTACAGATTCCAGGATGCCATCCTGTAGAAACTGGTCAATCATAGGACGTAGTCCGTCCTCCTTTTCTTTGGACAAAGGATACTGCCTTTGATACACAGGGTTACAATTGTCATGTAGCCTGGCTTTATATGGAGTGCAGCTAACCAGCCAGTGTCATAAGGGCCTTTGGACCACAGTTGGTCTAAGCCTTGGAGTTCAGTGGGGAGCGTTTCAGTAGTCATTAAAAAATGGTGTTTATCAAGAAAAAGGGGTAAGGATGGCGAGTCAACAATTAACCCCCCCAGTCGTGAGTATATGGTGACCTCTAATTTCCCTAAGAGATCCCTACCTAGTAGACTTAATCGGACAGTCTTCTATGATTGTAAACGCATGATGCAGTAGTGGTTTACCATCAGGGGTGGTGAGTGCTAAAGGGCGGGTGGAAAAGGTTTTGGTAGATACCCCGTTAATATTATAAGTTTCATATCTTCCTGTGTAAAATTGCGACCATTACACGCCTTTTTTAAATATGTAATAGCTCCTAATGGGGCTTCTCTTGGTTTTGGACAGTGTTTTAAAATCTTATTAATATCCTCTATCGCCTTTTTAAATAACTTATTCCCCACGGTCATAAATGGAAAATGGGTTTTGTTGGTGTTATTCTCATATCTTAGGGCTTATTAATGGCGATCCTTTGTTATATACGATTGGCCATAATAACGAAAGCCAGTATATATTCTTCTGCTTTTTTCCTCTTTTACTTCCCCTTTTTTTTTTTTTTTTCTCGTCTTTGGATGTGGATGGGGCCGAAGGTTTGAAATCCTCCATTGTCCCTACCGCACCCAAGACCTCTGTCTCAGTAAAGGGACGGATATATGGATTGTCTATAAAACGGAGGGGGTCGTGGTTCCCAGCTGGCACGGGGTATTTCTTGTTTATTCCGTGGTATACTCTGTTCTATTTTATGCAGTCTGGCGCTGTCAGAGGACAATGGGGTCCCTCTTCTACATTGTTTACTTTGCCTGTTAAACTAGTATTCTGTCACCATTTAACCATTGTCCCCCCTCCCCAATTTCATATACTGCATGTCCACTGAGGGTCTCCCTGATAATAGGGCCATGCCTCGGTGTCGTCGAGACATAATCCTTTCACTATATCCATATAGAATGGGCTGTGGTCTCCCTGTCTGAGGAAAGGATCACAACTCCCACTGCTTCTGTCCATCCCGCCAGATTATCTATCCATGGGTTAATTAAATAGCAATCTGTGCCCCCTACTCGTGCTACATAATCTTTACAAAACTCTCCTATTTTCGGTAAGGGATATTCTTTAACCTTGCTACTTTGAATACCCATGGTTAGTTGTACAATTGAATAATCAGGCAGGTAAAATAGAGAAAGAAAGAAAAAAAAAGAGGCTCTTCACAGTGCTCGAAAAGAAAAACAACTTAAATTCTTACTAATATATATATATATATATCTATCTCTATGCTACATGGATCAACAAAAGATGAGCTAATTTAAGGATAAATAATAAAAACTTATTTAGTGAATCCTCCCCTAATCTCGAGAATCAAACTTCTAATCTTTTGCTTTTTTTATTTTGTAGTTATATAATTCCTTCATATCATAAACAAAAATTTATAAACCACAATCCATCAGTATATAAAAACCAGCCTCACAATATATGCATCTCCGGCTAGCAACCGCATACATGACCAACATCATCCACCCCATCAGTCAGCAACTAACACACAAATGGCCAACAAACACCTCTGCCCAATACAACATGCACCTCACAGCAAACAATGTCCAACCAGTCAGCTGTTATATATACATATATATATATACACAGTACCATCAGTATACAACGGGGAAAAAGTCTGCCTTACCTTACAGATTTTCCTGCCACCCAATTAACTTATCACTCTATAATAATATATACTTTACCAATATATATATATATATATATAACGACTTTTCCGCCTCACCTTGCGGATTGCTCGCTATTTTAACTTATAACTCTATTATCACAACTGAGGAACGTCTGTCTTACCTTACAGATCGTTCAACAGTGAATCTTAACACTCTAATATTCTTATACTCTAATATTCTTATACTCTATACATTTTATGAGGGTTAACGCAAGGTGTGATCAATTGGACATATAATGTCCCTTTTATGAGTGTGGTCCCTGACCTACTCCTTTAAATAAACGGCCCCTGGCAACGTTTTCTTTTAATTTGTAATAAACGGCCCCTGGCAACGTTTCCTTTTAATTTGTATCCCTGATACACTATAGGACATGGACAACTAATTTTAGTTCGAGATAAACGTTGTCATTGCCCTCTTCCAGACAAGACAATATACTCACCAGGACGAGGGGTGACCGTTCATCTCGGCAGTGCCTCCAGATTGAAGAGAATAATCGTCTCCAATTGTGTGTCCTTTAACCCCTAAGACCCTGTCTTAGGCACACCTTGAGTTAACTCTCCTTCTGCGCAGGGAGAGAGAAAAATCCTTCAAAGAAAACACACAAGGCATGTATTTTTTAGTCTGGCAATTTTCTCTCTGCCTTTCAACGTTTTTTGACACATATTTATGCTTGTGACAAGGCGTTGTCTCTTTATTTCATTGGTTAACATTTCAAAACATAACATAGTTCATTGGTCAGTTTCAATACAGGTCTGGTGACACATTTCTGGACAGTCCCGTGGCCCGAGACATGTGATTTCTTGAGACATCAGCATTTCTTGAGACATCAGCATTTCTTGAGACATCAGCATTTCTTCATTCCAGAGACATTTACAAACATATTGAGAAGTGAAACTTAATCCTATAATACTGCTGATTATCAACTTATCTTAAAACTATTTCTTATATTTAAACCTTAATTTATCTATTAATATTATAATTCATGGGGTGTTATTTAACTACTTATAGGGTCCTTCTTATAGGTTAGCAGATGGTGGTCTGAGGATTCCTTTTCCTTCAGTCACGGAGAAATTAAATAAAGGGGGGTCACTGAAATGAAAGAAAGGGGGTCACACAGAAATGGGATCACAGAGAAATGAAAGAGGAAGGGGTTACAGAAATGAAAGAGGGGTCAGAGAAATTAAAAAGAAAGGGGGTCACAGAGAAATGAAAGAAAGGGGTCACAGAGAAATGAAAAAGGGGGTCACAGAGAGAAATGAAAGAAGGTCACACAGAAAAATGAAAGGGGGTCAGAGAAATGAAAGAAAGGGGGTCAGAGAAATGAAAGAAAGGGGGTCAGAAATGAAAGAAAGGGGATCACAGAGAGAGAAATGAAAGATGGTCACACAGCAAAATGAAAAAGGGGGTCACAGAGAAATGAAAAAGGGGTCACAGAGAAAAGAAAGGGGGTCACACAGAGCGAAATGAAAGAGGTTCACACAGAGCGAAATGAAAGAAAGGTTCACACAGAGCGAAATGAAAGAAAGGTTCACACAGAGCGAAATGAAAGAAAGGGTCACAGAGCGAAATGAAAGAAAGGGTCACAGAGAAATGAAAGAAAGGGGGTCACAGAGAGAAATGAAAGAAAGGGGGTCACACAGAAAAATGAAAGAAAGGGGGTCACAGAGAGAAATGAAAGAAAGGGGGCCACAGAGAGAAATGAAAGAAAGGGGGTCACAGAGAAATGAAAAAGGGGGTCACAGAGAGAAATGAAAGGGGGTCACACAGAGAAATGAAAGAAAGGGGGTCACACAGAAAAATGAAAAAGGGGGTCACAGAGAGAAATGAAAGAAAGGGGGTCACACAGAGAAATGAAAAATGACTACTAATTCACACTGCACATTGCTATGAGTTTTATTGCTGTGGAGCTCTGTGATATGTTTATACACACTTCACATTACTGTGAGTTTTATTGCGGTGGAGCTCTGTGATAGAGTAATGTGCGGTGTGTATGAGCGTATCACAGAGCTCCCCAGCAATAAAACACACAGTAATGTGAAGTGTGTATAAGCGTATCACAGAACTCCACAGCAATAAAACTCAGTAATGTGCAGTGTGTATGAGTGTGAGTATTATTACTGCGAATATCTGTGAGGCGCTCATACACAACGCACATCACTGAGTTTTATTGCTGTGGAGCTCTGTGATATTCTCACTCACACCCCACATTCCTGTTTTATTGCTGTGGAGCTCTGTGATATGCTCATACACACCGCACATTACTGTGAGTTTTATTGCTGTGCAGCTCTGTGATACGCTCATCTGTGAATAGATTAACCATTACTTCTCTATAGGACAATTTCTCTGCCAGTGATTGCCTAATTGTGGGAACTGCACCGTATTTCTCTGTCAATTCGGCAGTATTTGGTGATTTGACAGTTTAGTTGGCGATTGTTTCCTCAGTATCTAAAAATAGGCCCAACAAAATCCTCAGCACCAGGCCCATGATACCCTTAATCCGGCCCTGTTCCTGGGGATTCCCCACTGTGTGCAGAGGATGTCCCCCACACGTCATGGGGTCTCTGACTTCCTTTAAGTACCAAGTCGTGTTTTTTTTACAAGAGTACCCCATTATATAACCACAAAGGCTTGGATGATACATTTGAAAAAAATAATTTTACGTGCTGTACATGAATGGAAATTTACACAACCGAATCCCTGCTTTTATATGATTAATAAGGCTGAAACGGTCATTGAGGATTGTGGTATCTCTCATGCAGATGAATCTTCCTTGGCCTTTCAGTTTTGGCCGCCATTTTTGGATGATACGTTGTTTTGCAAATGCTAACGTCTTCTCTGTAATGACACCATCGAGCTAAAACCTATGAGACCTGAGCGGAGATTCACCATTGGGCAGGACACTTGTGCTGCTGTGAACCTTTGGACTTAATAACTGGTTGACCCTCCTTTGGCAGCAATAACCTCAACCAAACGTTTCCTGTAGTTGCAGATCAGACCTGCACAACGATCTGGAGTAATTTTGGACCACTCCTCTTCACAAAACTGTTTCAGTGTAGCAATATTCTTGATGTCTGGTGTGAATCACTCTTAAGGTCCTGCCACAGCATTTCAATCGGGTTGAGGTCAGGACTCTGACTGGGCCACTCCAGAAGGCGTATTTTGTTTTGTTGAAGCCATTCTTTTGTTGAATTACTTGTATGCTTTGGGTCATTGTCCTGTTGCATCACCCATCCTCTGCAGAGCTTCAGTTGGCAGACAGATGGTCTTACATTTTCCTGCAAAATGTCTTGAAAAACTCTGGAATTCATTTTTCCATCAATGACAACAATCCGTCCAGGCCCCGAGGCAGCAAAGCAGCCCCAAACCATGATGCTCCCTCCGCCATGTTTTACAGTGGGGATGAGGTTTTGATGTTGGTGTGCTGTGCCTTTTTTTCTCCACACATAGTGTTGTGTGTTTTTTCAAACCACTCAATTTTGGTTTCATCTGTCCACAGAATATTTTGCCAGTAGTGCTGTGGAACATCCAGGTGCTCTTTTGCAAACTTCAAACGTGCTGCAATATTCTTTTTGGACAGCAATGGCTTCATCCGTGGTGTCCTTCCATGTACTCCATTCTTGTTTAATGTTTTCCTTATTGTAGATATGTTAGCATGTGCCAGAGATTTCTGTAAGTCTTTCGCTGACACTCTAGGATTCTTCTTTACCTCATTAAGCATTCTACGGAGTGCTCTTGCAGTCATATTTACAGGACAACCATGCCTAGGGAGAGTAGCAACAGTGCTGAACTTTCTCCATTTGTAGACAGTCTGTCTTACCGTGGACACATGAACATCAAGGCTTTTGGAGATACTTTTGCATGAAGCTGGAAAGGGTTACAAGTCAACAATTCTTGATCGCAGGTCTTCTGAGAGCTCTTTTCTGCGAGACATGGTTCACATCAGGCAGTGCTTCTTGAAACCAGTAATCCTAAAACTGGTGTGTGTTTTTAAAGGGCAGGACAGCTTTCAGCAACACATCCAATAATATCACACTGATTGGACTCAAGGTTGGCTCACTCCTGGCTCCAATTAGCTCTTGGAGAAGTCATTAGGCTAGGGGTTCACATACTTTTTCCACCCTGCACTGTGAATGTTTACATGTTATGTTCAATAAACACATGAAAACATATAATGTTTGTGTTGTATTATTTTAAGCAGACTGTGTTTTTCAAATTGTTGTGACTTAGATGAAGATCAGAGCACATTTTATGACCAATTCATGCAAAACTCCACGTAATTCCAAAGGGTTCACATACTTTTTCTTGCCACTGTATATACTCAGATTGATTTTGACAGGCGCAAAAACTGAATGGGAGGCAATTGTGGTTCTTAATTCTGATTGGCTGAATTGCGTGAAAAAACAGTTCGCCCACCGATTTCTGTGCGCAGCTTTAATGCGTTATTTTGTGACGGATGAAAAAATGCGCTAGGATTGTGATACCAGCGTTAATTTACGCACGTTAACGTTTAACGCTGCGCAAAAAAAATAGCGCTGCACGTGCGCTTTTGCACGAAGAAGTTAACCCTTTCGCTGCTGAGGCGTTTCACGCCTCTGTGCTGAGCTCATTTTTACCTGTTTTGCTCATCTTGTTTAAACGTGTTTTGAAGCCTTATTTTAGTATATGACCCAGACATATTATATATCGTTCTTTCCATCAGACTTGGCAGATTCATAAAATGTCATTATTATATGTATACATCATGTCCTGTCTGTATATTATAACAAAAAATGCAATAAAATATGAATTTTCAATAATTTACAAGGTGTAAAGTGTTTTTTTCACATGCGAGCAATTGCGGTTATATTTTGTATGGGGTGCGCTTGTTAAAAAAAATAGAAATGGGGTCTCGTTACATTTTTTTTTTTTTGGGGAAATTACACGATTTTTAACAAACGCACCGCATACAAAAATCGTTAGTGCAGCATCATTGTTCACATTATAATTGAAATGAACAATATTGCTGCATTAACAAACCAAATAAAAGAGAATTTTTTTTTTTAAAATCTCATGGTCATGTTTGGTATCGTTGGAACGGCCATGCTCTGGCCGATCCAACAGTACCAAACATTAACCCCTAGCTGCCACGGATCGGGAGATAGGGGGTTCCAATGAACCCCCTATCTCCACCATTGGTGGCAGTTAGGGGTTAACTCCAGGACTGGCGTCATCGTGCTATGCACGATGACGCCAGTCCTCAGGGGGAGTTCCCGGAGGTTTGGCCGACATCCAAGATGTCGGCCAGCTCCAGGAAAGGATCACGAACCGGCACTTTTCGGCACCAATTCGTGATCCGGCCCCCATGCGGTTAATGCCAGGTACCGTTAGGAAGGGCAAGCTGTGCCCATCCAAACGGTGCCTGACATTAATCTCAGGCACCCGGCGATCGGGAGGGAGAGGTATGAAGAACCCCCCCCCTCCCTTTCAGGCGCCTCCTCCGCACACACGGGGGGCACCTGAGATGTCATTGCGCCGCCACAATGACATCTAATTGTGCCGGCGGCGGTTCCGGGTGCTGGGCTGACATCAAGGATGTCAGCCCGCACCGGGAGGCACAGCGATCGGCCGGAATCCGGCCAATCGCTGGCCGCAAAGGGAGGACGCGCTCAGCGCGTCCTCCGCATGGAACCCTACCTGCGGGTGGACACGCTGAGCGCGTCCGCCGCAGCGAAAGGGTTAATAGAGCCCATTATGTTTTTCTACAGGTTTATTGGCACGCTGCTTCTTGTGTTTTAAAAATCACAAAATGATTCCTATTATACACTACATTAAGAGCTACAATCGATTTGTAAAGTCCTTAACCTTGGACCTAATGCATACTCTTCTGACACTTAATACATAATAATGCCCTTCGCTTAAAAATTCCAGTCTATTGACTAATACGTTATTTTATCTTGAATCTGAGTAGAAATAAAAAACATGATACTTTTTTTATCAGAAGGGTAATTAAAGTTTCATAGCACACCACCATAACAAGTTTGTAAATAGTCTAGCAATAATAACACAACTGATTATATCATGATTCTTTTTACATCTTCCAAACGGTTTGACAAATAATGGGCACTATTACAATATTCATGGTAAAACGGGGACGCTGAGAAAAATCTGCGCCTGCAGGTTTCTCCTTAGCAGCCCCGTTTAAGCGTGATAACATGGTGCAGCACCGCTAATTCAGCAGCCTGCACCATAACACGGCGCTAAGCCTCAGGATGCTCGCGGCGGCTTCCTCTGCTGGTCACATGACTTGCAGGATCTCGCTTCGGAAGATCCATCAGGTGGGCGTAGTGATTCACAGAGGGAGACTGGGGAACTTTTCCCCTCAGGATCTATCTGCTCCCGGTGGCAAGAAGAGGCTGATGGAGCCGTTGTTCTCTCTGTGGGTTGAGAGTAGGGATGAGCTGTTCGGGTTCGGACAGTTCGGGGTTCGACACGAACTTAGCCTGTTCGAGTAGATCACGAACACCGAACATTTCCGGGTGTTCGCCGCATGTTCAACCACAATGCATTTTCCCACTGGCCTGAAGCTCGTAATTGGCTACAGCCTTGCACCTGACCACAGGTCTGGTGCAAGACTGGTTCAACACTATGCTAATCACCGCTCAGAGTCCTGATTGGGAAAATTTTGGCCAATCATGGGCTCACAGAGCTAAGTCCCGCAGCACACTATAAATCGTTTCCACGCAGCGCTTCTGCACGCATTTCAGAGGAGATTTCAAAGGAGATAGTTGTGTCTTGTTACTGCCGGTCTGCCACGCTACTGGGGGGTCTCATTTCTACCAAATATCAGGGAATTTAGGTGATGTGTGTCTTGTCACTGTGCCAGCAAGTTTTTTTTGGGGGTTTACAACTTTCTTTAAAACATTTGTGAATTGAGGTGATCTATCAGTGTGTCTCACTGAGTTATACCAGAGTTCTTTGATTCAACTCTGGTATAAAGATTTAGAGTTCTGTATATATTAATCTATAAATCACTCACCTGTGTCGGGAGGCTGTGTCTCTGGTCGTGGTGGACGTGGTGCATCCTCTGCAGGGGCACACTTGTCCTTTCTAACTGGTGCTGGCCGTCTTAAGCAGCAGCAACATACAGAGGACTTGGTGGATTGGCTAACCAGGCCATCCTCATCCTCCGAGTCCTCTGCCAGCCAGGCTTCTAGTGCTTTACAGTCCACACCAGCTGCCAAAGCATCTAATGCAGCCTTCATATCCACAGCTACTCCTGCCGTAGCCTCGCTATCACACACGGAGGAGTCAGCTGAATTGTTTGACTACAATGAGAGTGACCTGCTGCTTGAGGATGCGCAGCAAGTACAGTGCTCTGATTCAATCTCTGAGGTTGAGCAAGGGAGTATAATCAACCTAGAGGAAGGGGGTGCCAGTGATGACGCACAAATAACTGGCACTCAGTGTTGCCCCAGCAGCTGCAGCATACTGCCAAGTTGGCTCCAGTGACGAGGAGATAGGGGGTGAAGATGACATTGATGAGGTCACTGACTCCACCTGGGTGCCAGAATGAACTGAGGAATCAAGTGAGGAGGAGGCACAGCAAACATGAGGCACAACATCCTCTGTGACCAACCGTAGCACTAGCCAGTCCAAGGCATCACATGTCATAGCTGAAGATTTACGAAGTCAGATTACGTTGCTGCAGCTGCTGCAGCGAAAGAAAAAATATAGTCCCAAGCACAGCGTCTAAATGCCAGCTTAGCAAAATTACTCGCATTGCAGCTGCTGCCTTTCCAGCTGGTGGACTCTGTTCCCTTCCGTGAATTTGCTGAATGTGCTGTACCACAGTGGCAGGTTCCAAAACGCCATTACTTTTCACGCAAGGCCATTCCAGCACTATACCAGCACGTGGAAGACAATGTTATCCAGTCAATGGGGAAAGGCAGTCAGCAGCAAGGTGCATGTCACTTTAGACACGTGGTCCAGCAAGCATGGACAGGGTCGTTACATTTCCTTCACGGCACACTGGGTAACCCTGATTGCAGCTGGGAGGGATCCAAGACGGGGCTCTGTGCTGGAGCTTGTTCATCCACCACGCCTCCAGAAAGCTGCTTGTATGAGGTCTGTCTGCACCACCACCTCCTTCTCCTTCAAAGTGGCAGTTAAATCGACACCTGACAGGGTCTATGCAATGGCTCAAGCAAAAAGATGCCATACTATGCTTGAGCTGGTTTGTTTAGGGGACAGGAGCCACACTGGGTCTGAAATTTTGTCAGCTCTGCAGGGGCAGGTGCAGAGATGGTTAACACCACGCCAGCTTGAGCTGGGAATGATCGTCTGCGATAATGGCAGCAACCTTTTCTCTGCCCTACGCAAGGGTAAATTGACGCATGTACCATGCCTAGCACACGTCCTAAATCTGGTGGTACAGCGTTTCCTAACCAAGTACCCAGGGCTGCCAGAGCTTCTCATCCAGGCCAGAAAAGTCTGCAGCCACTTCATTCCCAGCAAGCATTCGCCTGGCAGAAATTCAAAGAGAATTCCACCTTCCCACGAACCGTCTGATCTGTGACATGCCCACCAGGTGGAATTCGACATTAGCAATGCTGCAGCGTCTGCACAAGCAGCAGAGGGCCATCAACGAGTACCTGTGTGAGTATGGCACAAGGACAGGTTCAGGTCAACTTGGTTTTTTTTCCCCCCCGCAATGGCTGATGATCAAGGATGCATGCACTGTACTGTCACCATTTGAGGAGGCAACGACGATGGTGAGCAGGGACAGTGCATGCATCAGTGACACAATTCCTTTAGTGTTCCTGCTGGAGCACACTCTGCAGGGAATTATAGATGTGGCTCTAGAGGCAGAGCAGCAGGAGGAAGAGGAGGCCTTCCCTAGCTCTCAAGGCCCCAGTCTTTCCGCAGACAGCATTCCAGCGGGTCCTACTCAGATCAGACAGGAGGAGGAGGACTATTTAAGTAGTGGGGGCATTGAAGGTGGGGATTCCTCAAGGGAGGGTTTTGTGTGCCCAGAAACAGAAGGGCTTGTGCGTGGCTGGGAGGAGGAAGTGCACGATACGGTCATCCTCATTGACCAGGAAGACTCGGCAGCTAATGCCACCTCCAACCTATGCTGCATGGGCTCCCTAATGATGCAAAGCCTGCTAAAGGACCCCAGGATTCGTGCTATCAAGGAGAGGGATCATTACTGGTTGGCAACCCTTCTTGATCCATGATACAAGGGGAAAGTTGCAGAGCTCATCCTGCCCGCACAGAGGGAGCACAGGATGAAAAAACTTGGACGCTCTAAAGTGACACTTGTGTAACACCTTTCCAGGCACTGGTAGATTACCAAGTGCTGACACACGTGCTTCTGAGGCTGCGGGTGATCAGAGGAATAGCGGTGAAGGCCAGGGCCGCTTGACTGATGCTTTTTTAAATTTTTTTAGTCCACGGCGCCCAAGGACGTCAAATGTAGGCACCCATTGCCAGTGTCTTCACCATATGGTGCAGGACTACCTAGGGGCAAGGGCAGACCTGGATACCTTTTCAGCAGATGATCCACTGGCTTACTGGGTGTTGAGATTGGATCACTGGCCAGAACTTAGTCAATATGCTATGCAGCTACTAGGTTGCCCTTCATCTAGCGTGCTTTCCGAAAGGACGTTCAGTGCCGCTGGAGGTTTTGTCACAGACAAAAGAGTGCGTCTGTCCACCGACTCTGTAGACCGGCTGACATTTATAAAAATGAATCAGTCCTGGATCAGCAGCTATCAATCCCCCTGATGCTGAAGTAATGGAATAGATAGGGGATGTCCTCTTCTGCATTCACAAAACCTCCAGCACTGAACCACAAAAGGGTTACGGTGTGAAGGCACTTGCTGCCATGAAAGGCACAATATTTGGCTGCACTGACGCCTGTGCCAGATTTATATCATTTTATTTTTTTGAATCGCAGGGTCCAACCCTGCACTCTTCCACAATACCAGAGGGGTTACTGTATGATGATACTTGCTGGCCTGGCATTAAAGGCACAATATCTGGGTGCACTGACGCCCATTACCAGATCAAAAACTTTTCAATATAGGACCACATGGTCCACCCCTGCACTCTTCCACCATACCACAGAGGGGTTACTGTATGATGATACCTGCTGCCCTGGCAGTCTTGCACCAAAGGCAGAATATCTGGGTGCACTGCTGCCTTAACCAGATGCATATCTTTTTAATATAGGACCGCAAGGTTCACCCCTGCACTCTTCCACAATAACACAGAGGGGTTACTGTATGATGATACTTGCTGGCCTGGCATTAAAGGCACAATATCTGGGTGCACTGCCACTGACGCCTGTATCAGATTCATATCCTCAGAGGGGTTACGGTGTGACGGCACTGTTGTCGACGCTAAAAGCCCAATTTTAAAGCACCTATTGTTACTTTCATCCAAAGCCTGCATAAGTTTCACAATAATTTAGCCAAAAAAATCACTAAACTTTTTCTGCGCGTCCTAAAATGTCTTTTCATATAGACTGCCGCCCCAAGCAGTTGTTTATGGATAGATTAAAGGAAAAGCATTTACCGTCATATGAAACGTAATTTTTCTGGTTTTTAAGTGTTTCTATACATCCTATAAATCTGCCACTTCACGGGCAGGTTATTGGGACCTCCTAGGCACGATATTTGCAGGAATATTTGGTTTTTATTTTTAACCCTTATTTCATGGAAAACTTTTTGTCCTTGTTTCCTGTCCCCCAGGGCACTACCCGGGCCCCCATACACCTTTTATGGCAAATATGTAGCATATATGCCCTCTTGGAGGGCACTCTAAAAAACCGAATTTTCAGCCCCATTGACTTGCATGGGGTTCGAGTTTGGGTTCGGGTTCTGTCCCGAACCGAACTCGGGGTGTTCGGCTCATCCCTAGTTGAGAGGTGAGTATGTGATTTTTTGGGGGGGTTTCAGCTGGTGCTGACTGATTCTGCGGAATCAGTTAGCACCAGGTCCTAGCTGTGGTTTAACTTTTCAGTTAAACGCAGCAGGATGGTAATTAGCGTTAGGACCATAGGCGTGCGCAGCCTATTGTATTAGGGTGTGCACCCAAAAGTTCAAACACGCACCCTTATGCAAACATACACAGACACACACTCACGCATTCAGCCAAAATATATCATTACTATAGGGGTCATTCACAGAGCACCGAAATGTCGCTGACTGTTGTTCCCCGCACTTTGGGGAATCAAATTGCCCCACCCTGTGGTGAATTCACCATTCACCGCAGGGCCCCCAAAGTGCAGGGATTCAGCCACTCGCAACAGGAACCAGGACGCCGCGATCGGCCGGAGGTGACTGCGAGAGGATAGCGAGGGAGTGCAGGGACAGGTATGTAACAGCCCAGGTGTGGCTCGGGGTTACTGCTTTCAGCATTGAAATTTAACCCCGAGCCACACTCGGGAAAAACGCCAGGGGGCTGAATAAATGCACCGATTTTTGACATAAAAATGACAAAATCAGACCGCCAGGGAGGTTAACCTTCTGCTGCCAAGCACCAATATTTAGTCTCCTACCTGTATCTCACGATGCTTTATTCACTATTCTTACTTTGTGGAGTGCAGGCAGAAGATATAGCAGCGATTCTAGGAGCAATACCAGCCTTTTGGATGCAGGGCAAGGGTCAATGCCGGGTTGAGACAAGGACACAGGTGCCGAATTTTACGCACAGCACAGTGAAAAAAGACTGTTTAAAGACAAATACATGCATTTACACACACAGCCATACAGTGCAGTCAACACAGAATCCACAGTAATAAAACCCCCAGCCATGTGCGGTGTGTATGAACATATCACAGAATCCACAGCAATAAAACTCACAGTAAGGTGCAGCGTATATGAGCATATCACAGAGCTGCACAGCAGTAAAACTCCCAGTAATGTGCAGTGTATGAGCGTATCAAAGTCCGCAGCAATAAAACCCCCAGTTTAAATACAAAAGTTGCCCCTTCTCCTGCTTTCCTTTCTTTTTGCAGGGAGGGGGGCTATTGCTGGTCCAGAAGCAGGCCCGGACTGGGGATAAAAACCAGTCCTGGAAAAAATTTCATACCAGCCCCAGTAATATGCGGTGTGTTTGAGGGTATCACAGAGCTGTACAGTAATAAGCAGCTCACATTTGATATATTGCCCCCAGCTCATATGGACATATTGCCCCCAGCTCACATGAATATATTGGTGCTCACACGGATATATTTGCCCCAGCAGCTCATACATGGATATATTTGCCCCCAGCAGCTCATACACGGATATATTTGCCCCAATGCTCATACATGGCTATATTTGCCCCAAGCAGCTCATACATGGATATATTTGCCCCCAGCAGCTCATACATGGATATATTTGCCCCCAGCAGCTCATACATGGCTATATTTGCCCCCAGCAGCTCATACACGGATATATTTGCCCCAATGCTCATACATGGCTATATTTGCCCCAAGCAGCTCATACATGGATATATTTGCCCCCAGCAGCTGATACATGGATATATTTGCCCCAAGCAGCTCATACAGGGCTATATTTGCCCCAAGCATCTCATACAGGGCTATATTTGCCCCCAGCAGCTCATACATGGATATATTTGCCCCAAGCAGCTCATACAGGGCTATATTTGCCCCCAGCAGCTCATACATGGATATATTTGCCCCAAGCAGCTCATACATGGCTATATTTGCCCCCTGCAGCTCATACATGGCTATATTTGCCCCCTGCAGCTCATACACGGATATATTTGCCCCCAGCAGCTCATACACGGATATATTTTCCCCCAGCAGCTCATACACGGAAATATTTTCCCCCAGCAGCTCATACATGGCTATATTTGCCCCAAGCAGGTCATACATGGATATATTTGCCCCTAGCAGCTCATACATGGCTAGATTTGCCCCAAGCAGCTCATACAGGGCTAGGTTTACCCCAAACAGCTCATACAGGGCTAGGTTTGCCCCAAGCAGCTCATACAGGGCTAGGTTTGCCCCAAGCAGCTCATACAGGGCTAGGTTGGCCCCAAGCAGCTCATACAGGGCTTGGTTTGCCCCCAGCAGCTCATACAGGGCTATGTTTGCCCCCAGCAGCTCATACACGGATATATTTGCCCCTGGCTTCATCGCATGGATATCTGCCAGAACGGGACCCTTAACCCCCGCTGGCCTGGCGGCAGCCTCTGCTTCCCTGGTGGTCCGGTGGCTGTAGGGTGCTGCATTGTGATCTGTGCTTTGCGCACAGACTGCAGAGCACGTCCCACAGTGAGCGGGTGACTGGACATGAACACCGGAGGTGACATGTCACCTGACCGCCGGCGCTCTGACAGTCATTGAGCGCCTGGTGGTCAGGTGACAGGTCATCAGCGATCGCCGGTGCTCGTGGCCACTCAATCACTGTGGGACGTGCTCTGCAGTCTGTGCGTGAAGCACAGATCACAATGCAGCACCCCACAGCCACCGGACCACCAGGGAAGCAGAGGCTGCCGCAGGCCTGCCGGAATGAAGGGTCCCGGCGGCTATCCATGGGATGCAGCCAGCCGGGACCCAAAGTGTTCTGCGGGCCTGCATCCTAATGCCGGCCCCCGGCACACCCCGTGCGCACGCCTATGGTTAGGACTTTGTAATCCTAACACTAACTAACACTTTGCGATCCCCATGTTAAGCATAGAGAACGCAAAGTACAGTAAGCTCACACTGAAAAGTGCAAGATCCGAATTGCTAATGAGTTTTTTTTAACCCGTTAGTGTTCAGATTGTAATATGGTTCGCCAGCACTAGGGCAACCAAGACTAATGTTAATGCTCAAACGGGCGCTAACGTAAGCGTTATGAATGTAATATGGCCCAATGTTTTTCGCTTGTTTTCTGCAGCCTTCTGTCCCTGTAAAATGATGTGGATTACCTTCCCCTCTCAGCACTGCACACAACAGAGGGGGCCTGTGATCCAGAAACTTTAGTATGGGATAGTATAAAGTAGAGTCTGCAGTGACCTGAAGGTTGCTTGGAAAAAATAGGATTACCTTAACTCCTTGTAGACAGAAAGTAGCTAGTTTCATAAATGGTTCATTCCTTCTTTCCCCAATTTTAAGGATTATTAAAAAAAAAAACAAGTATGTACTATTGTTTCTCAGACATGCAGCCTGTCACAGCTGCGGATTACTCCCCCCTCCCTTTTTCCCTTTCTCTTCACTGGCAAAGGAAGTTGTTAAGACAGGAAGATGCAAAGGATTCTGGAACATGTAATTTCTCAGGAAGAACTACACCTCCCAGCAGTGCCTAAGGGAAGGGGCGTTTTCCAAGGGTGGAAGTGCACGTGCAGAGCAAGGAGAATGCAGAGAAGGAGAGACTGCTGAGGTGAATGGTCCTATGTGGTGGATTGTGTGTCCAGAGGCTGCCTCGTGCGTTCAGCGAAGGAGAGGTCCAGTTGCCCTCACGTGTTGCCAGTACCAGCGGATCGTGCATCCGGCTGTCCTTGTGCATCCAGTGAAGAAGGGGTCCGTCTGCCTTCGTGTGTGTTCGAGTGACAGAGGGAGCGACCGAGTACATTCAGCGGAGAAGAAATCCGGCTGTCCTTGAGTGATTCCAGCACTAAGAGATAGCGATCGAGCTACCGTCCAAACGGAGAGAGGTATTTGGCCATCCTGCGTGAGTTGATATTGCTAACTTTATTGTCTGGCCTAGTTCTACTGCCCGCGCAGTTGCAGTTAAAAGGAGGATCGCTGCAGTTGCAAATCTTGCTGTTCTGTGACACTTTGCGAAGATTTCTTTCTCCCTTTGTGTAATACAAATATGGTTTCATGTTAAAGGTACCCAACGATAGAATCAAGGGCCCCACCGCTAGCAATCTTGAACGCTTGTATAATTTCCACTGGCCAGTGGTTAGGCAGAATGTATAAGGTTTAGACAGGTTACTGATATTGGTTACGTTGATTATAATTGATTATCGAACTGCACTGAAGTATGGTAAAGATTGCTGTCTTGTTCATTCATTATTGAGTTGAATAGTAATGCTAAATTAACTCTTTCAATACTGTTATACTGTTGATTACTATGTCCTACAAAGGGTTTGCTCGCTAGTCCTAATAAACTCCTTTTTATTTAAAGTAATCTTGTCCTGGTATTACTTGGCGCCGAAGGTGGAGGTGGGTAATCACTGCAGTGAGACACAAGGCCCATCAAATTTAGTGTCTCTCGCGGGAGTAGCGCTACAACTAGAATTCCCCTTTATATTTACTATATCTTGTTTTTATCTCATTATTTTTTAGCATATCATAATGTGCTTCCAATTAGTTATGTGTTCAAGTACATGTTGTCTGTATTTTTGAGCTCCAGTAGAGTTTTCTACCACCAAAAAAGTGCTGTTAAATTCAGACCGAGTGACTTTACATAACTGATATTATAGGGGTCATTCACGCAGCGATGATATTCACATTGTTGTGTTTACAACACACACATTCCTACTTTTAATATTTCCACTTTTACAGAAAATCGAGCTACGGAATTTACAGTAGGACTTGTTTTTTTGGGATTTAAGATTAAGATGTGCGAGTCTGGGATTTAAAGTAAGCGTGAAACACAAAGCGCATACATACACATGTATTTACACTCTTTTATAGGGCTTTTTACTGGTCTGATATGGTTTCTAAACTGGGATATTTGTCAGACTTTGGCTCAGGATGATTTTTTTTCAATTGAATCCGCTGATATTTCGAAATAAATATTGGCCGCAAGCTGCTGATATGTTTATTGAAAATTAATCCGGTACAATTAGGCCAGCGTCAGATGAGCACGCAATGTGCGCCCGTACTGACATGCTTACCGGTGTCCGTCGCAGCGTTTTGACGAACACTTTTATCCAAACACTGGGCTCTATTCCAACCCTGGTGTAAACTTAACCAGCGACACACGTGTGTACCCCAGCATCACATCTATTTAAAAAAATCTGTTAGGGTTATTCAGAGAGAGATGAAAACCAGGAGAATTGCCAGGAGAATGAACAAGCTAGACCAAATAGCCTATTTGGAAAGTAGCCTATTTTGACCTAGAATTTTCACTTCTCCAGTCATTCTCCTGGTTTTCACCTCTCTCTAAATAACCCTGTAAATCTTCGATTCCCCAAAATGTCCTCCTCCTGATGTATGTAAAGACAAACAATATAAAAATAGGGTGAATATCTAGATACAGAAATAAAGAAAAAATATACAGTATTATTCAGAGAAAGGTGAAAATCAGAATTGGCAGGAGAAGAGATCAATCTAGACCAAATAGCCGATTTGGAAAGTGAGATAAATGGGAGAATTTTTCTGGTTTGGCTATTTTAACCTGGATTTTTCAATTCTCCAGTTATTCTCCTGAGTTTCACCTTTCTTTGAATAGACCTGATAGTGCAATACATCAAGGAAACACTCAGATCTATTCAAAGAAAGGTGACACTCAGGAGAATGACTGGAGAAGTGAAAATTCTAGGTTAAAATGGCCAAACCAGAAAAATTCCCCGATTTATCTCCCTTACCAAATTGGCTATTTGGTCTAGATTGTTCTTTTCTCCTGCCAGTTCTTCTGGTTTTCACTAGGGATGTGCACCGATTTTTTTTTTTCTTTCGATTCGATTCGATTTTTCGAATTTTTAAACTTTTCGATTCGGCTCGTTTCGACTGCTTTCTGTTTCGATTCGGTTCAGCTCGATTCGGTTTTCGGGTACATTTATTTTTCGGAATATCGACCATTTTTCGTATTTTCGGGTAACTTTACTAGGTTTCTGTATCGACTTTTCATTATTTCGGAACTTTTCGTTTTTCAGAATTGTACATGGTTTTCGGCATATCGCCCATTTTTCGTTTTTCGGAACTTTTCGTTTTTCGGAACGTCTGTTCTCGTTTCAAAGCTGTCTAACTCTATTCGTTTTGATGAAAACTACTATGGTTTACTTTTTTAATACTACTTTATATATTTTTTATAATAAATTTTTGGTTTGTTTTTCGGATCCAATAATTCATTATGTCGATACGATAATTCTGGCGATTCTATCGTGTTTTTTTAATTAACCCTTTCGCTGCTGAGGCTTTTCACGCCCCTGTGCTGAGGTCATTTTTACCGGTTTTGCTCATCATGTTTAAACGTGTTTTGAAGGCTTATTTTAGTATATGACCCAGACATATTATATATCGTTCTTTCCGTCAGACTCGGCAGATTCATAATATGTCATTATTATATGTATACGTCATGACCTGTCTGTATATTATAACAAAAAATGCAATAAAATATGATTTTTCAATAATTTACAATATGTAAAGTGTATTTTTTTCACATTTTAACATGCGAGCAATTGAGGTTATATTTTGTATGGGGTGCGCTTGTTAAACAAATTAGAGATGGGGTCTCGTTACAATTTTTTTTGGGGAAAATTACAAAATTTTTAACAAACGCACCGCATACAAAAATCGTTAGTGCAGCATCATTGTTCACATTATAATTGAAATGGGAACAATATTGCTGCATTAACAAACCAAAAAAAAGAAAAAAAAATTGTTTATTTCTTTTTTATAAATTTTTTTAAATATTTTTTTATTTTTAATTTTTTTACAAACGTTTTTCACATTCGTGTTTGGTATCGTTGGAACGGCCATGCTCTGGCCGATCCAACAATAGCAAACTTTAACCCCTAGCTGCCACGGATCGGGAGATAGGGGGTTCCAAAATGAACCCCCTATCTCCACCATTGGTGGCAGCTAGGGGTTAACTCCAGGACTGGCGTCATCGTGCTATGCACGATGACGCCAGTCCTCAGGGGGAGTTCCCGGAAGCTTGGCCGACATCCGACATCCTCATGGATATGCCCCAGCTCCTCATGGATATTGCCCCAGCACCTCGTGGATTTGCCCCAGCTCCTCGTGGATATGCCCCAGCTCCTCGTGGATATCCCCAGCTCACACATGGATTTGCCCCAGCTCCTCGTGGACATGCCCCAGCTCCTCGTGGACATGCCCCAGCTCCTCGTGGACATGCCCCAGCTCCTCGTGGATATGCCCCAGCTCACACATGGATTTGCCCCAGCTCCTCGTGGATATTCCCCAGCTCACACATGGATTTGCCCCAGCTCCTCGTGGATATGCCCCAGCTCCTCGTGGACATGCCCCAGCTCCTCGTGGACATGCCCCAGCTCCTCGTGGACATGCCCCAGCTCCTCGTGGATATGCCCCAGCTCACACATGGATTTGCCCCAGCTCCTCGTGGATATTCCCCAGCTCACACATGGATTTGCCCCAGCTCCTCGTGGATATGCCCCAGCTCCTCGTGGACATGCCCCAGCTCCTCGTGGACATGCCCCAGCTCCTCGTGGACATGCCCCAGCTCCTCGTGGATATGCCCCAGCTCACACATGGATTTGCCCCAGCTCCTCGTGGATATTCCCCAGCTCACACATGGATTTGCCCCAGCTCCTCGTGGATATGCCCCAGCTCCTCGTGGACATGCCCCAGCTCCTCGTGGACATTCCCCAGCTCCTCGTGGATATGCCCCAGCTCACACATGGATTTGCCCCAGCTCCTCGTGGATATTCCCCAGCTCACAGATGGATTTGCCCCAGCTCCTCGTGGATATGCCCCAGCTCCTCGTGGACATGCCCCAGCTCCTCGTGGTTTTCCCCAGCTCACACATGGATTTGCCCCAGCTCCTCGTGGATATGCCCCAGCTCCTCGTGGACATGCCCCAGCTCCTCGTGGACATGCCCCAGCTCCTCGTGGACATGCCCCAGCTCCTCGTGGACATGCCCCAGCTCCTCGTGGATATGCCCCAGCTCACACATGGATTTGCCCCAGCTCCTCGTGGATATTCCCCAGCTCACACATGGATTTGCCCCAGCTCCTCGTGGATATGCCCCAGCTCCTCGTGGACATGCCCCAGCTCCTCGTGGACATGCCCCAGCTCCTCGTGGATATGCCCCAGCTCACACATGGATTTGCCCCAGCTCCTCGTGGATATTCCCCAGCTCACACATGGATTTGCCCCAGCTCCTCATGGATATGCCCCAGCTCCTCGTGGACATGCCCCAGCTCCTCGTGGACATGCCCCAGCTCCTCGTGGACATGCCCCAGCTCCTCGTGGATATGCCCCAGCTCCTCCTGGATATGCCCCAGCACATGGAATGCCCCAGCTCCTCATGGATATGCTCCAGCTCCTCATGGATTTGCCCCAGCACATGGAATGCCCCAGCACCTCATGATAATGGCCCCAGCTCACCTCCGCCGCCTTTTTCGCTCCCTCAGAGCGTCCGGCGGCGCGGAGCTTGGGCGCTCGCCAGGGGGAGCCACGTGACCAGCTGCGATTGGCTGGTGACGTGTTTCCTCCAGGCGAGCGCCGAAGCTGCATGCTTCGGACGCTCGCAGGGAGCGAAAAACGCGGCGGAGGGTGAGACACCCGCCCTTAGGGTGACGGTGTCACCCTAAAGGCGGGTGTCACCTGGTGCGGGCCGCACCAACGCCCCCATGTTACGACGCCACTGGTATATACATTTAACGGCCACACGCCCACGGACTTACTCTATCCAAACAAAGTTCAGAATGATGTGAAACATTGGGACTTTTTGGATAGATCGATTTTCGACTATCCAGAAGCTAAAAAAATAAAAATGGTCGAAATCTAATGCAAAAGTCCTGATGTTTCACATCGGGATGTCAGATATTAATAGGCTTGTGCACCGATTTTTTTTTTCGGTTCGATTTGTTCTGATGTTTAAAATTTTCGATTGTGTACATTTTTTTGGAATATCGACCATTTTTCGTGTTTTCGGGTCACTTTGCTCATTTTTTGTATCGACTTTTCGTGATTTCGGAAATTTTCTTTTTTTTCGGAACGTCTGTTCTCCTCGTTTCAAAGTGTCTAACTCTATTCGTTTTGATGTAAAGTACTATGGTTTACTTTTTTATACTTTATATATTTTTTTTATAATAAATTTTAGGTTTGTTTTTCGGATCCAATAATTCATTCTGACGATACGATAATTCTGGCGATTCTATCGTGTTTTTTTTTTTATTAAATAAAGATCCTTTTTTTCTTATGAATATACATTTCACAACTTTATTTATTTAATCACATTAAAAAAATGGTATGAAAGCCAAGGAACAAAAAAAAAGAACAAAACGATTTAAAAAACGGTAAACTGACCCGAATGGTCTGACTTTAAAAATAAAAACCAGAACAAAAATGTTTTAAAACGGAAAAATAGTTGATCAAAATGATCTGAAATGAAAAAAATAATAAAATAAAATGATTTAAAACAGACAAAAATATAAATTAACCCTTTCGCTGCTGAGGCATTTCACGGCTTCCCTTCACACCTGTGTGCGGCACTGCGGTCTGCTGCTGAGCTAATTTTTAACAGTTTCGCTCCTCTTGTTTAAACGCGTTTTGAAGCCTTCTTTTATAATATGACCCAGACATGTTATATATCGTTCTTTCCGGCAGACTCGGCAGATGATTCATAATATATCATTATCATATGTATGCGTCATGTCCTGTCTGTATATTATAACAAAAAATGCAATAAAATTAGAATTTTCAATGTTTGTTTTACAAGGTGTAAAGTGTTTTTTTCACATTTTAACATGCGAGTGTTTGCGGTTATATTTTATGAGTTGCGTTTGTTAAAAAAAATTGAAAAGGGGACTTGTTATATTTTTTTGGGTGACAATTACACTATTTTTAACAAACGCACCCCATACAAAAATCCTTAGTGCAGCATCATTGTTCACATTATAATTGAAATGGCAACAATATTGCTGCATTAACAAAACAAAACAAAAAACCTGTATTTTATTTTTTTTATTTAAATTTTTTAACATTGTCATGTTTGGTATTGTTGGAAAGGCCATGCTCTGGTCGATCCAAAGATACCAAACATTAACCAACCGATAGCTGCCGCGGATCAGGAGATAGGGATTCCAATGAACCCCCTATCTCCACCATTGGTCACAGTTAGGGGTTAACTCCAAAACTGACGTCATTGTGACGAGGTCTTGGGACTGTCAGCAGCTGCTGTTCCCCCACGCTGTTGTCTTCCTGCAAAGACATGACCATGTTGGCGGGCAGCGTCTTAGCGGGCAGCGGTGGGAGAGAGAGAGCTCATAGCTGGGAGGAGGTGTTGTGTGAAGCTGCAAACAGGGACAAATAAACTAGACCTGAGCCGCACTAAGGATCTTTGGGTTGTGTCGGAGAAGACTTCATGCAGTGCTGCCATCAATATTTTTTGATAAATTCTTGGTTATACAATGAATGTGACTGTGGACAAAAATCCGTGTTGTTGTGACATCGCCTAAGCTTAACAAAAAACCAGGCCACGTCGGTAATCAAATCTCAAGGCCTTACAACAAGGTTGTGTTAGTGTGTGACATTTTTTGGCCAGGCAGGAAGTGTAGAATGTGCACAGTCACATTCATGGCCACAAATATGTTGACAAATTTATGACAAAGGGTCCATAGAAATGTCAATACATTTATGTACATATAATTTTAACAGTGTGGAAACCAAGCAATACATATTAACTTATTAAGTAAGGAAAAGCAACGCACACAAACAGGAAAATAGTGAAAAAATAGAAAATTTATTTACAACATATTAACATAGGGAAGGGAACATGCCAAGGATGGCAAACTGCCCAACAAGTTACTGGCATTTGAGGAGATGTTGGAGCTGGTTCGCATCTTGGACTGCAAAGATTACGATTGCTGTATGGGCCCTTACGGCAGGAAGAATAACACCCGCAAGGATCGTATCCTTGAAAAGCTACGCACCACCATCCTGGAGCTGTTCGGGAAGGACTGGACGAAGGACCATCTCTGAAAACGCTGGTCCGACCTCAAGGCACGCGAGCAGGAGCAGCTGATGCACATTCTGGAGGAGGCTGCCATTGGTCTCACTGCTGCTCCAGGAGGTCTGCGGCATTGGTTATGTGCTCCCGCAGTTCCTGGAGCAGTTCTTGTAGGGAGTTGACGGCGGTAGCTGCCAGGCGAAGCTCGCCGATCGCCTCCCGTCGGCGTCTGGCTTCTCCTTCTATATATCCAATAAATGAAAGAAGGAAAATACAGTAAGTAAAGCAGGTTTCTATTTTTGACTGAAAGTCTTGAAAAAATATAACAGTAGTATATACCAGAGCTGGCGGCCTCCTGAGTCTCCGACTCCTCCGACTCCTCCCCCACCACCACTGTCTGCATATCCAGTGCTATATGTAAGAAATTAAAGAAATAAAAAAATACAGTAAACAACAAAACTGATTTATTTTTGAACAAAAGTCGATACAAAATACAACAGTAAAAAAAAAAAACCTGGACTGGCGGCCTCCTGCTGCTCCGGCTGACTCTCTACATCCTCCTCTTCCTCCTGCTCCTCCTCCTGCTCCTCTTGTGCTATACATAAAAAAATTAAATTAAAATACAGTAAACAAAATTTTTTTCTGTTTTTGACCAAAAGTCGTTGCAAAATAAAACAGTATATACCAGCACTGGTGGACGCCCGTGGCTCCCCCTCCTCCTCCGCTGGGGCACTGGTCCCTGCCCGGGCAGATTCGGCAGCCTTCTTCCTGTCTTCTGCCAAATCCAAAAAATATAACACGTAAATAATGCAGACTGGAAAAAATGGTATATCTATACAATATATTGCCGAAAGTATTGCGACACCCCCTCCACTACCCACTACCAGCTTGACCCACCACTACTCCCATCTCATAGTTCTAAAGTCACAAAATATTTATTTATTTCCTCTGCTCAGACATATATTACCGTTCATTTATATATTTTTTTCAGAAGTAAACATTACGTTTATTCAATAAAAACTATTATTTGTGTTGTGTGCATACAAAGCGCATTGTGCGACTGCTTTTAGTTATTTTATAGATGCCTCAGCCTCAGTTTCACTTTCAGTTTCTGCTAATAATAAAACTGTGGATATTGCAGAAACAACAACAGAAATCCACCATTTTGTTTTGAAATTTGCATCTAAAGCATTCAATGACACTGCTGCAGCAGCTGCTGAGGATGTATTGAACACAGCTCTGTTTGGATGCACTTTCAGAAGAACTACATGTCCCATCCTATCACTTAGCAGAGACGCAGAGATTTTTGTTGATGCGCAGGTGGGAGCCAATATTGGGCAAGCTGCGGGTCATCTCGTATGCATCACTCAATCACAACAACCTCCCCCCCAGCACACTACAGACTATACACACAGTGCCAAAAGAAATCCAGCATTGTAACTTCATCTACATACATCAAATATCACAATTTTCATGAATACGTAAAATCACAAAACAAAAAAGCTATGGCAAAAATGCATGTATGACGAGTTGTGAAAACGCAAAGCTATACACAATCACATTGCATGAAAAAAGGACTAGATAAATCAGCGTATTTCTGCGCACATTAGCACATGCAAGCACATTATTATTATTATACAGGATTTATATAGCACCAACAGTTTGCGCAGCGCTTTACAATATAACACGCGGATGCGTCTCAACTGCTCCTGCTCGCGTACTTTTAAATCAGACCAGCGTTTCCGTAGCTGGTCCTTTGTCCGGTCCTTCCCAAACTTCTCCAAAATGGTGGTGCGTAGCTTGTCAAGGATACGATCTTTTCTGGCGTTATTCTTGCTGCGGTAAGGTCCCTTCCGGCAATCGTAATCTTTTCTATCAAAGATGCGGACCAGCTCCAACATCTCCTCAAACGCCATATTTTGGGCCCGTTTTTTCCTGGGTGCAGGTGGTTCAACTTCATCATGAGATGATGACGAGGTCTCCTCTCTGGCAGCGGCCATTATGAAGAATAATAAAAACAAAATTTTGTTCAAAAAGTTGTCAATAAAACTGGCTCAATAAAGTTACGACATGTGCGCGCGCGCGCATGCGCGACCCGCGGACGAATCGGATCTGACCAAAATACGAAAATTCTTATCGGATCTTTGGAAACAATAAAAAAATTTACAGAATCAGCCATATAACCGATACTAGTTAAATATACGATGTCCAGACTTACCGAAATGGTACCGAAATCCCGAATGGAACTGAAATCATGAATAGAGGGAAAATAAATTTCGATTTGACACATTTCAAGTCCATTCGAAAACTCCGAAAAATTTTCGATTTGGCAAATTTTTCGTTTTTTTCGGAAAGTCTGTTCTCGTTTCAAAGCAATAGATTTCGATTTGACACGTTTCAAGTCCATTCGAAAATTCCGAAAAATTTTCGATTTGGTAAATTTTTCGTTTTTTCGGAAAGTCTGTTCTCGTTTCAAAGCAATAGATTTCGATTTGACACATTTCAAGTCCATTCGAAATTCCGAAATTTTTTCGATTCGGTTCGGAAAACAGTTCGGATTCGACTTTTTCGGATCTAAAAAATTTCGGAATTTCGGCCGCATCGAAAGACCCGAATCGGGAAATTTCGTGAAAATTCCGAAATTCCGAAACCCGAAACGCACATCCCTAGTTTTCACCTTTCTCTTAAAAACCCTGATAATCACCAGAGTATAACAGTAGTAGAGATACTTTTTTCCCCTCAAAGGAACTTTTTAAAGACTCTTGTGGATGTAAGACATTTGAAATGAAAACGATCATGTATTTTAACACCATTAAAGGAAGGACTCAATGTAGATTCTGGCTTTATAACCCAGTACAAGAATGTCATGTAACAGCATTGTACTTGGTTTATGGTTTTTTTCTCTTTTTTTTTTTCTTCTGGTTTTTTAATTTTTTTATTTTAAGTTGGGTCATTTACTCTTTCCTCTTAAGCATCATGGTGAGCATCGGATGATGGTGCCTATCTGTGTGGGTTTATGGACCTATGATCTGTCCTCTCTGTTTGTTTACCTTTCTTGACCATACGATTCTACTATTAGTATTTACGGCCTTTTATTGTTCTATTCCATGATTTCAGTGCTGGTGGAGAGTGTTAAAATCCAGCCCTCCTACCCCCACACAAAGACTTAAAACTCTGCAACCACATTATTATCAAAAGAAAACTGTCCAAATTCCTATTTATTCTGCTACTTTCCCTGGCAAACGATTTGGAAACTAACCCTGGTCCTATAGCTGACACAACCTTTAGTCTCCCCACTAATAAAGGCCTCTCATTTGTGCACTGTAACATCCGAAGTTTACTCCCTAAATTGGATGAGCTTCAGGCTTGGTGTTGCTATTACAAACCCAAAATCATTGTGCTCACAGAGTCATGGTTAACCCCAAAAGTACCAGACTCTGCCATATCAATACAGGGGTATTCATGTTATAGAAAAGACAGAGCAAAGAGAGGAGGGGGAATTGTTATTTATGTTGAGGAGTCCATAAAGTTCACCCCCTTACAGACTTCTAGCTCTCCTGTCACCTTTGATTTCCTCTCTGGTATAATTGAGATCCCATTCAGTAAATCAATCATTGTTGCTGGGTTCTATCGTCCACCGAGCTCTCCAGTGCACTCCCTCTCTGACATATCTCAAATCCTTAATAACCTACTTGCCCAAAACCAAAAAAGTGAACTGCTGGTCCTCGGTGATTTTAATACAGATTGGCTAAATCCTAAAAACAATAACTGCTCGCTGTTTAAAACTTTGCAGCTAACTCAATTAATCTCCTCCCCCACTCGCATTAATATGAAAAGCCCTAACCATACCTTGTTGGACTGGATTCTCTCTTCCTCTCCTGATAGCAAGAACGCCTGCCTCCTGTATTCTAATAGCTTTAGTGACCATTGTCTAGTGTACTGCGTGCGCAAAATTAAGGCCTTGAAATCTCCCCCAAAGGTAATAACCACCAGGTCTTTTCAAGAAATTTATTCTTGAATCCTTCCTAAGTGATCTCAAACAGCTCCCCTGGTACAGGCTAAACCTAATCCCAGACCTAGAGTGTGCAGTTGAATACTTTCAGTCTGAGCTCCTGCAAGTCTGGAATTCCCATGCCCCGCTGCGTAAAGTGCGAGTAAAAGGGACTCATCTCCCCTGGGTTACAGCTGATCTTACACTAATGTACCAGCTTAGAGATTCACGGTGGTCAAATTTCAAGAGTACTGGTTCCATGAACGATCACTACGAATACCGAAAATGCCGGAATGAATGCACAAAACAAACAAAAATGGCCAAAGCCCATTACTTCAATGAAAATCTAAACAATAACATATCAAACCCTAGAAACTTTTGGAAAACCATAAGTAACATACAAGCACCCCCAGTCCACTCCCAGCCAGCTGCTGTCAAAGTAAACAACCAAACCCTGCAACACCCCCTAGATGTAGCAAATGCCTTTAATGATTATTTTGTTGGATGTGCCACCACTTTGATTGCCAAGCTAGGAAATGACATGCAATCAGAGAGGCCTCATGCAGGTCAGGCCCCCCCAACTGTGCAAAGTCCCTGTATCAGACAGGAATTCAGTTTTAGACCAGTGCCTGTCAGTGTCGTTACTAAACTTCTCCGTAAGCAAAAAATGAAATACCAGTCTGGACCTGATCAAATACCAGCAATGCTGCTGATAATCAGTGCGCCTGCAATTGCAAATCCTGTTGCAACCCTAATAAATGAGTCACTGGCGACTGGATACATACCCAAGCTCTGGAAGACTGCAAGAGTGGTACCTATCCATAAAAGTGGTGACAGTACTTTGGTATCCAACTACCGTCCGCTATCGTTGCTCCCTGTAATGTCAAAAGTCTTGGAAAAATGTGTTTACACACAATTACGTGATTATTATCAATATTTAAACTTAACCCCGGATCAATCAGGCTTTCGTCCAAATCACTCAACTACAACCGCCCTTTTAAAAGTCTGCAATGATATCCAGGCTGGGATGGAACAAGGAAACCTAACTGGAGCCATCTTCCTTGATTTTGCCAAGGCCTTTGACACGGTAGACCATGGCATCTTGTTAGAAAAACTTAAAAACTCTGGCATTGGTGATCGCACGCTAACCTGGTTTCAATCATATGTATCCGACCGATCACAATGTGTCAATTTCTGGCAGCTCCTCCCTCCCCCTCCCAGTCACTTGCGGTGTACCCCAAGGCTCAATACTAGGCCCCCTGCTATTCACAATATTCATAAATGATCTGCCCAACGTCTGCAAAGCCTCAACTGTACATATGTACGCAGACGACACTGTGATCTATACCAGCAAACCAAATCTCCCGCAGCTGGAGGCCGTGCTGCAAGAACAATTCACAGAGGTAGAAAAGTGGATCAAAAACAACAAACATTTTTTAAATACTGACAAAACTGTAACGATGCTCTTTGGAACAGCACCTAAACTACACAAATTGCAAAATCCCCATCTATGTGTTGGGACAAAATCAAATGGCACGCTGACCACAGTCACTTCTCTCAAATATCTAGGTATGTGGTTGGACCCTAATCTATCCTTTGGCCCCCACATCGAAAAACTCTCATCTAAACTTTACCCCAAACTAGGTGCCCTGTACAGAAACAAATCCTGCCTGAGTCCCGCGGTAAGAAAGCAGATTGTACAGCAAATGCTTATGCCGGCTATTGATTACGGAGATGTAGTGTATGCAGCCGCCCCGCAAACACACCTTCAGAAACTTACTACATCGTATAACTCATTCTGCCGCTTTGCGCTACAATGTAACTACATGACCCACCATTGTGACATGTTAAAAGAGCTAAACTGGCCATCGCTGGAATCCAGACGCACCCTTCACCTTTCCAGCCTGGTGTTTAAGAGCATCTCTGGGAAGCTGCCACCCTACCTGAATAGACTGCTTCCCCCAGCAGCTCCCTCATCGTATAACCTCCGATCCAGGACCAGCACCTTATTGCAATACCACAATACAAAAAGACAGTGGCTCGGTCCTCATTTTCTTACAGAGCACCACAATTATGGAATAACCTCCCAGACACCATCAAATCTTCCCCCAGTCTTAAGTCACTCAAAAGCTCCTTACTAACATACCTCAATACAGCATGCACCTGTAAACATGTAACCTAGTGACTATATTTCCTACATATTTTTCTGTTAATCTGTATATTTGTGTTGTTTTTTTTTTTTTTCTTGCATTGTATTACTTTGTATTTCTGTAACTGTAACACTTCAATGTTCTTGAACCCAGGACATACTTGAAAACGAGAGAAATCTCAATGTATCCTTCCTGGTAAAATCCTTTATAAATAAATTTTGCTCAGTATAGCTTCAAGACCTGAGGAAGAGAGGTACAATCTCGAATGTTTTTTGTTTTTTTTTTTAAACATTACGTTACTCCAATAAAAATAGTATCACTACTACTGCTATGTGATCTTTTTCCATGTTAAAAGAATATTCTATGACGAAGTCGTCCTGTCAGTAGTCTTCTAAAATGGTCTGCTGTGACTTACAATATTGTTACTGTAATTGTGAGGTACTAACGGACAGCAACACAGCATCTTGCCTTTTAAACAAATCAGATTTTCGGGAAGCGAAAGACTGCACCCAACCAACCAATCCGCTAAAAGAGGTTTGACTCGTCAACAGTGATATGATGGATCTTTCTGCTGCTCCAGTCCTGGACCAGTCACCCTCAGACTGGGTGGCATTGCCAACTGGCAGCACCACCCTGCTGGCCAATTCAAATCTGTAAAATTAATTCCTGAAAAATTGCACATGACGCTCTGAACCACGGATCTCAAACTCTGGGCCCCTAGATGTTTCTGGACTACACATCCAATGGTTCTCTAGCCATCTATTGCATTCAAAGAATCCTGGGATTTGTAGGTATTAAACATCATTGGGGGGGGGTAGAGTTTGAGATCTCTGCTCTAAACATCGATAACAGCAGCGAGCAGTCTTTTTATGAAGCTCCTGATGCATGGTTCTTGAGCAATTTTGCTTCTAGTGGCAGTTTTCGGTAGTGAATTATTCAACAGATCATACTAGACACACTACATCACACTACATATTTTAGTACAAGGGGCCCCTGCTCTATGTTTGCTTAGTCCACCACTTGCCCAGATTGTTGTTACTTGTAGATGCTTCTTTTTTATGTAATTTCTGTTTATTCAACCAAAGGGAACAACATACATGTTTACATAAGGCGTATATGGAAAACAATATTAGCAGTAAAACATATACATTTGGGCATTTCGCGACCTGTACCTCAGGTCAAATATGTGCTAAGTCCTTAAGGTTGTATTTACATATCATTGTCCGATGAATTTACTCAGATGCCATAGAGAAAGGACAAATTAAATCAGGAAAACAGTCTATAATACTAAAACAACATTAAAAAAAAACTAGAACTCAAACAGTGTGTCTAATCGTGGTCTGAACAAGAACGAAGAGTAACAAACCGAGTATAAGCAGGTACTTCCCTTGAGGTATTATCCCCCGTGGCTGACTACCGAAGCGCAATGTCTCATACATCTGCGGCCTCCACCACTCCAGCGCCCTCTGCCAGGGCAGGCAACCGGTCAATCCATGGCCACCACACAGCGTAAAAAAGATCATATTTACCCTGCGCGGTGTAATGCAAGTCCTCAAATCCCCTGATCCTCTCAACCCGTGTTACCCAATCTCTTACTGTAGGTATCACCCTTTGGCGCCAATACATCGGTATCGTCCCCCTAGCTGCCGACAAGAGGATGGCTAGCAGGGAATTTTTAAAGGTATCAGTTGAGTACTGTAGCATGTTTAATAGGTATGATGCAGGTTCAAATGGTAAATCACTGCCAGTAATCTCTTTAATATGAGCCGCCACCTCCCCCCAATAAAAACGCAGGCGAGGACAAGACCACCAAATATGTAGGTAGTCCCCCTTGTCACCCAGACAACGCCAACAAGAGGCCGGTTCCGAAGGCGAAATCCGATGCAGCTGCGCCGGAGTCATGTACCATCGTAAAAACAATTTACAATTTTGTTCTCTTATAGTCATGCTCCGTGAGGCATAAAACGTGAGGAGAAAAGCCTTGCACCATTCCTGTGGATCTATATCTCTTCCTAACTCCTCCTCCCATTTCGCCAATCTCGGCGAGTCCGAGCAGTATCCTCCGTCAGTTAAGTAAGTCTGAATAATGGACACAATAGATTCAGTGCCTCTAGTCGCCGAGCATATCGATTCAAATGGGGTGAGTGTACGTCCTGCAGCCGCCTCCCTGAGGTCTGAGTGAAAGAAATGGCGTAATTGGGTATAACTAAAAGCGTGCGCAAACGTAGCCTGGGTGGGGGAAATGAGGACATTAAGGGGCAACAGGGCCCCGTTTTCAACAATCTGATTAACAGGAAGATATGGCATCTCCCTCCCAAGGCCCAACAGCTCTCCAGTTACTCCTGGCGGGTAAAGGGGATTGTGGGTGACCGGGGTCAGCGGGGAACTCCCCGCCGTCAATCCCAACTCCATCCCATGTCTTCTCCACAGTCTCAAAATCGGGGTTAAAATCGGATGGTTCGCAAGCCCCAGGGCTTGGAGCGAAGCCGTCTGCCATGGGAGAGAGGCCAGAGGAAATCCCGAGGTAGCCTGTAGGATCTCAATCCACCGTCGGTGTGCCGTCGGTTTGGAGAAATGGTAGAGGATAGAGAACATAGACGCTAGGTAGTAATACTGAAAGTGGGGCATTCCCAACCCCCCTTTACCCACCGGCCTAGCCATTTCCGCGAACGAGATGCGAGCCCTCTTACCCCTCCAAATATATCGTGTGAGTTGAGTTTGCAGTGAGATAAAAAACGAACGGGGTAAAAATATTGGAAGGGCTTGAAATAAGTACAAGAAACGGGGCAGAATATTCATTTTAAGTACATTCAATCGACCCAGCCATGATATGTGCGGCAGATTCCACTTTTGTAAATCTTCTGTAACCGAGCGAAGAAGCGGGTCATAGTTGAGGGCTATCAATTGAGATTGGGTAGTAGCTAGTTTAACTCCTAAGTACGTAAGTCCTTCGGGTTTCCATTTAAAACCGTAAGTCTCTTGTATAGAGACTAGGGAACCATTGGGAATCAGAGGACCCATAAACTCACTTTTGGAGGGGTTAATCTTGTAATCTGAAATGTTAGCAAACTCTGTGAGGACTCGCATCAGGGATGGCAGGGAACGGTCCACGTCGGTCAGAGTAAAGAGCAAGTCGTCTGCATAAGCCGAGACCTTGTATTCTTGTCCATCTAAACGTAGGCCCTTAATATCCTGGCTTCGTCTTATCTCCTGCAGCAAAGGCTCCAGGTACAACAAAAACAACAGTGGGGACAGAGGGCACCCCTGTCGAGTACCGTTTCTAATAGCAATCGAATCAGAGAGGGTACCGTTCACTCTGATCCGGGCATGTGGCTCCTCATACAAGGCCGCCATCCACTGGCACCAACGTGGGCCAAATCCCATTGTGTGCAGGACCGCGAAGAGATACTGCCAGTTCACCCTGTCGAAAGCCTTCTCGGCATCGACAGAGAGAACCAACATGGGCGTGAAGGAAACCGACGCCCCATGAAGCGCCGATAGAGCGCGCAGAGTGTTGTCTCTAGCCTCACGTCTCGGGACAAAGCCCGCTTGATCCGCATGTATCAGGCCCCCCAGGAGCGGACGTAGACGGAGGGCCAGAATCTTAGTGAAAAGCTTCATGTCTGTATTTAAAAGCGAGATGGGTCTGTAATTCTCACAGTCAAGAGGGTCCTTCCCCGGCTTCGGGATAATTGCTATGGAGGCCGCCATCGTATCTCGGGGTAGTCGGGTCTCCTCGTCTATGCTATTAAAGGCTTGTACAAAGAACGGGGTCAATATATTTTGAAACGTCTTATAATATAAAGTGGTAAAACCGTCCGGGCCTGGGCTCTTCCCGTGAGGAGTCAGCTTCAGGGCTTGTGTCAATTCCGCAGCCGTTATGGGAGAGTCCAATAAAGTCCTATGGTTACGGGCCAAAGTGGGGCCTACTGTTTTAGCTAAGAAAGAATCGATTACCGTTGGAGGCGTAATGTCGGGGCGGTTATTATATAGAGTGGAGTAATATTGGTGGAATTCCGAAGCTATGTCTCCCGTCGTGTACGCCATAGGTCTCCCCCCTCCTCTTCTTATTTTGGGGATAAAAGTTGTTTGATGTCTGTTCTTAAGGGCGCGGGCCAGCAATTTCCCACATTTATTCCCCTGAGAGTAATATGTCTGATTAGTCAAAGTAATCGATCGAGAAGCCCGGTCGTTTAAGATCTTATTTAGCTCTGCACGAAGCATTACCAAGCTCCGAAAAGACTGCGGATCAAGGTCCTCCTTGTGCACCTTCTCAAGGTCCCGTATATCGGATAGGAGTTGTGTTACCCTAACGTCATGTTCTCTTTTCTTTCTAGCTCCCATCTGTATGAGCACCCCTCGCGCAACGCATTTATGTGCCTCCCAGAGCATTGTGGGTTTTATATCTGGGGACTCATTTTCTTCAAAGAATCGAGTAAGGGCCAATTGCAATTCAGACCGATAAATTACGTCCGACAACAATGTGTCATTGAGCCTCCAGTGCGATGTACCCTTAAACGACTGCGGTAGTGTCAAATGCATTATGACTGGTGCATGGTCCGACCAAGTAATCGTACCGATCCAGCATCTCCGAATACGATCTAAATAACGGTGGGGTAAAAAAAAATAGTCTATTCGGGAATATCTAGAAAAGGCATGTGAGTAATAGGTATAATCTTTGTCAGACGGATTGAGAGTCCGCCAGCAATCATACAGACGTTCATCACCCAGTAGCTTCTGGAACTGCCGCCGCAAGGACCCCGCCGAGGTCGTGGCCCCCGCCAAACCCCCCGCCGGCAGGTCCAGAGCCACATTACAGTCCCCACCCATAATCAACATTCCATCTAGAAACGTCGTCAATTTATCGAAGATCTTCCGGAATGCTCTAGTCTGCAGTCTATTGGGCAAATATACATTAACCAAAGTGACCCTTGTGGTCCCAATCGTTCCTTTCACCATGATATAACGCCCCTGTGGGTCCGTCAACACCTCCGATTCCTGAAAAGGGACATGGCTCCCAATCAATATACCCACCCCTCGAGCTTTAGTTTCCCCGAAGTTGCTAAAGTAGCCCTGAGGATATTTGCGATTATGAAAAGCCGGGGCACGTCCCTCCTGAAAATGTGTCTCTTGGATAAATATCACATCACCCCCTAGACGTTGAAATTCCTGTAAGGCACGGCGACGTTTTTGGGGAGAGTTAAGACCCCGAACATTATATGTAATCAAACGGAGATCAGCCATTATGAAATTATGTACCACTTAAATATTCTAATGGAAAAGACCTGCTGTGAGCATTTGTCCCCTGATGTTTCGATCCCGTTCACGACCACGGCACACAAAATCAACAACAATAACATCAAAAACAAAAAAACAAAACTCGTATATACAGAATCAAACAGTGTAAACCTCTGTGCTCGGACGTCAACAGAAGGTGAAAACAAAAATGATAAACACCGTTCAGGAGACACGGCCGTGACACCTAGGAAAAGAAGCCGAGTCCATGGGGCCCATCTATTCCCTGTCACCATAGTACTAGGTAGAGCAGGGTGGTGGAGTCAAAGATTGCAATACAAGGGACCCACAATCCCAGCGTCCAACCCAAGCGCCTCTGAAACAGAAGTGTATCAGGGGGGGCAAGCTTCGTAAGGAGAAACAAGAAATGGACTGAAAACTTTGGATCAATGGGGCAGCAATATGAAGTAGATATAATAAAAAAAGAGGAAAACGATCCGAAGTCCTCCATGTCCTAGGTCAGTTCTTGCGAAGACCGTAGTGGACTAATTGCTCGGAGGCCAGTGCCATGGCCTGGAGAGCTCGACATGGGTGGTGATTGTGGCTTCGCTTTACGTTTTTTAGCAACCTGGTACCATCGTTGCCGTTGTGGTTGGGCTGGCGGTGCCAGAGTCGATGCTGCTCCGTACCAGTCCGCGACATCCATTTCAGGTAAGCCAAACGCCATCAAGAAGCCCGAAACATCTGCAGGTGTGGTTATGGAGTGGGTAGTGTTGCCTTTCTGGGCATGAAGTGCTAGGGGAAAACCCCATCTATACCTGATTTCTCGTTCACGAAGGGCAGCCGTGATCGGTCTTAGGAGACGCCTGGCCTGTAACGTAATCCATGACACATCTTGATACAAGGCCACAGAACAGCCATCCACCTTTATGGTTGCAGTTTTACGGGCGGCCCGCAAGATCTCCTCTTTCACGACAAAGTCATGTAGTCTGCATATAATGTCACGTGGTTGATCTGTCGTCGCACCGCGAGGTTTTAACGCCCTGTGGGCCCTATCAAATTTGATTTTCGCATCCTCCGGCCTATGCAATATATCGTTAAAGAGGTGCCGCAGGAGTTCGACTAAATTTTCCGGGCTTTCATCTGATTCTGGGTATCCTTTAATCCGAATGTTGTTACGTCTGCCCCTATTGTCAATGTCGTCTAAGTGACGGTGTAGGTTCGTAAGATGTTTAGCCTGCTCCGCTACTTGTACATTTAGGTGTTCCACATGTGTAAATAAAGAGTCTCTATCTTCTTCTAAGTCAAGAATGCGACCTCCCAAATGTTTTATATCTGAGCTCAGGGCATCAATTCTGCCATTTACATTTCTCTCCATAACTGATAGCTGGGTAGTCAAGTCCCGTTTTGTGGGGAGATTTCTGAGAATATCTCTCAGCTCAATGTCCGCAGAGGCCCCTGAGTTACCTTTGGGAGGGCTGTCTGGGAGTGGATCTTCCTCTCTGTCCTCCTCGTGCATCTCTGTCGCGGCCGCCATCTTGGATTCTGGCGGTGGAGGCCGCAAGTGCGGGGAACCGCTTAAAAACGGCAATAAGGTGGCGGTTTTCGCGTTGGATCGATTACCGGCAGGTTGGGAGGATTGGGAGGTCCGTTTTTCGCTGCCCCATTACAGCTTGCAGGCCCCTTAAGGTGAGTAAATGGCGCTCGGGAGACGGAGCTCAGCTCTCACACGTCCAGCTCCGTCCGCTGTCAGGCCACGCCCCCTTGTAGATGCTTCTACTAAACAATTGTAGCACTTACAATAACCAGGGCAGATCTAGTAAAGCAGAAAATTCACAATCGGACTTGTAATGCAGATGGCATCCTATGACAGTGCCATATTTAAAGTCACTGGGTATTATTACAATCCGAACTCTAACGGGTTAAAAAACCCATTAGTGATTTGGATCTTTTGCTTTTCAGTGTGAGCTTACTGTACTTTACGCTCCCTATGCTTAACATGGAGAGCACAAAGTGTTGATTAGCTTCTGCGGAATCAGTCAGCACCAGCTGAAACCCCACCAAAAAAATCACATACTCACCTCCCATCCTGCGGAGAATATAGCAGCTCTATCCGCCTCTTCTTGCCGACAACAGAAGAGAGTCTGGGGGGGAAAAGTCCCCCAGTCTCCTCTGTGTATCACTACACTGACCTGTTGGATCTTGCGAGGCGAGATCCTGTAGGTCATGTGACTGGCAGCATAAGGAACAATGGTGTCCTAAGGACTCCATGGAGGGGATGCTCGCAGCGGCACTTAGTGCTGCCCCGAGCATCCTGAAGCTTAGCTCCGTGTTACAATGCAGGCTGCTGGATTAGCGCCTGTACCGTAATATCATGCTAAAACGGGGCTGCTAAGGAGAAACCTGCAGGTGCACGTTTTTCTCCATAGCCTCCCCATTTTAGCATCATGATTGTAATATGGCCCACTGAGTGCATCTGTAACACCTCGTCTATGGCAGTGTGCTTGATTTTGTCTACCTGTTACCAATGAGTGGAGCAGAAACCTCTAAATTCAATAAATAGTAGCGATGCCTTTATACTTTGAGCCACATATGGTATGTGGAATAGGGATGCACCGATACCGTTGCTAGTATTGGTATCGGTGCCGATACTGCCGTTTCCATGAGTACTTGGTACTCGTGCAAATGGCCCGATACATCCCCCCCGATACCGGAAGCCAGCGCTGGGCCAGCTTACCGGTATCTGCGGGGCTGGGGAAGCTGGCCGCGTGCATGAAAACCTCCCCTCCGGCAGGATACTCACCTAGCGGTGGGTCCGGCGGTCGCAGGGCTATGATGTGGCCGCCGGGCAGTGGAGGCTGTGACGCTGCTGCCAGCCGAGATCTTGTGGGAGCCTCTCACGAGATCTCGGCTGGAGGCAGAGTCAAGGCCTCCACGGCTCGGCGGACATGTTACAGATCTGCGACCGGCATCTGTGGAGCCCAGCAATGCAGGTGAGCTGGGGGCAATATCCATGAGAGCTGGGGGCAATATCCATGAGAGCTGGGGGCAAGCTACATATCCATGTGAGCTGGGGGCAAGCTACATATCCATGTGAGCTGGGGGCAAGCTACATGTGAGCTGGGGGCATTCTGTATATATCTATCACGGGGGGGATATATACATGTGAGCTGGGGGCATTTTTATATGAGGTCTGTTCTTATTGAAAAGCGTTCACATGACATAAAAGTATCGGTTCTCTGTAAGTACTTTTTAAACAGTATCGGTACTCGGTCTTAAAAAAGTGGTATCGGTGCATCCCTAATGTGGATATCTGAAATCTAAAAAAATCATATCTAGATACGTAGCAACATAAACACAAACAGGGACAAATCTACAATGTATGCTTTCATTAATCAGAAATATAAAATATATTGGATACCCTTCCTCAACAAGAAAAAATATCAACTAAAACCAGCAGATCTGCTGCGTTCCAATGTGTTTTGCAGTTAATGTTATGTTAGAAGCTCTTCTCCATGAAGATAAAATGATTAGAGAGACAGACAGTTAGAAATTGCTGCTCAGTGCACGCTGTACATCAAGCTCCTGCTGGAACAGCACTTTCCGTTTCCCATTAAAGCTTAGAAGGGAAAAAAAATGGAAGAGTATAAAACCGGATATTAAGAATCAATACTAAAGATTAAAATGGCTGGGTTAAGTACAGCTAGAAATGAAAAAAATATAATTGACAGGATACCTATTTAATGCTATGACATCTATTGCTGGATTCTTTTCACTCACTGGTTTAATTTGCCACTCTAACCATATATGCACATTGTAAATTATCCAGTATAAATATGGCTTAGATGTTGTGGGTAATTATCACAAATTAATGTCATAATCAGTGTCACATTTGCAAATAGTCCTATCATTCCTGCGTGTACGCCTGCGTCATTTACATCTCACATCTTGATCTCTGTCTCCTGTTCCCCAGGGCTCTAGGGCTCTTGTCAGTTCTTCAACTGAGTTATGTTGAAAGTTTTACCTTAGTGACTGTCAGTCAAACTCCCCTGAATGTATCAAATTATATGGAAAATTGCACATTTTAAAGTCATATAAAGTTGGTAATAAGTGTAAAGAGGTTTGACATGATACAGACTCTCTCTGGGCATATGGCAGCAGTCACATGCATTTACTTGTTTTACACAACTCCTGGGAAATTCATAATTTCATTGAATGGGTATTTTCTGAATTTATTCCGATTTTTCTAGGAATTCCTTTGATGTAAGAGTTGAAATGTTGCCTAAAGTCTCTGAAAATCTTACCTAGGCATATTGTTTGGTTGGAATTCTCTCTGATGTGATAATAATCTACGGGCCGAATTCCAAAGTTGACGGTAAAATGGAGATGGTGAGCAGGAAATTCTATACATGCAGATCTTCCGATCAGTCGTCATTTTACTGTTTGTATTCCAGAGTAGGTGATATATTATTGCCTAGCCCCGGAATGGTACTGGCAGTGGTGCAGTGCACCGCCGGGTGTATAGACTTGTTGAGTCCGTAGGACTTCATGGAGCCTTGCGCGTCCTGGCAGCGAGGTCTCCGCAAGCTCGCTCTCAGGAGATCGCACAGTCTAAATTCAATAAATGGTAGCGATGCCCTTATACTTTGAGCCACATATGGTATGTGGATATCTGAAATCTAAAAAAATCTGATACTTAGATACGTAGCAACATAAATGAATCGCTGAGGGAGACTAGGAACTATTTATTCCCAGTCTCACTCTGCTTGCGATGAGAAGTGGAGGATCGCACCGCCCTCTTCACTTCGGGATAAGAGGTGAGTATGGGATTTAATTGGGGGTTCCACAGCATGTTATGTGATTTTGCAAATGCAGTATCCCTTAACACCAGCTTCAAGGGGATGTTATTTCTCATTGAAATACTGTATCCTGGGTGGAGGTGCAAGCAACGTTGGAACAGCCTGCGCTTCCAAGCGGAGGTGAAAATAATTCTCCTATATTTATTATGGGAGATGTTCAATGTACTACAGTAACCCTGGCCATGGAAATGCTACATCTGAACTGCAAGCTCAGTTTGCGGCAGTATTTGAATAGGGAATCCCCTCAATAAAATAAGTGCAGGGGACATTGTGTGTAACGTTTCCTGTAGTTATCTTAACGATAACTATGGAATATGGCCCAGTGTCTGGATCCAAAAGGATGTACTTGCAGTATCTTGTCAGCAATGATAAAATTGCCTGCGCTGGACCTACCCCACTCACTGAACAGACAGGTGGTGGAATAAAATAGGGATGATAATCTTCTTACCTTTACAAAGTACAAAGATTTTGGGGAACAATATTCAGAGAGTTATTCAGCAAATGCCGGTGCGTGCCGAAGTTGTAAACACTGGCAGACATCACTGGCGCGTCACAAAAGAAAACCCAAACAGCAGCAGGAGAAGTTTCAAGTCTCCTATGGTTATTAGGATTATGAGCAATATTAGGAATCTAAAGTAATTTTTTCTGAACGAATGAAAAACATTCTCATTGAGAAAAGCATTTTTTTTTTTTCAGGTATTTGGTTTTCATCGCCTTTCCTGTGTATTCTCTTAGGTTCGTTTGGTTAACGTATATCCCTTTTTAAAGCATGGAATAAAGTGTATTTGTGTTCTGTTTGCCTGCTAACCTTGAATAAAGAAAAGGCTTTAAATATCATGGTTGCAAGAAATAAATTCAATCATAAAGTGCCACATTACATTCCTAGCATTAAAACGCGGGCCCTAGGGCCCTTGCGCCCGCATTTTAACGCTAGATTACAATGCAGGAGCAAAAAATGCTGCCTGCATTGTTACCACGCGTTAACCCCCGGGATGCGCACGACAGCGTTAAGCGCAGCTGCGCGCATCCTCTCAATGGAGTCCATAGGACTCCATTGAAGCAGACGCCGGCAGTCACATGACTCGCCTTGCGAGATCCGGCTGGTCAGCATAGTGATACGCAGGGGGAGACTGGTTGGACTTTTCCCCCAGTCTTTCCCTGCTCCCGCTGGACGGAGGATGCGGACAGAGCAGCGGTCCTCGCCGCAGGAAAGGTGAGTATACAATTAATTTTTTTAACACCAAGTCCTGGCTCTGGTTAACTTTTTGTTGACCGCGGCCAGACGTTAAACAGCGTTAGGACTTGTTAATCAACATTAGGATTACAACTTTGCACTCACAATGTTAAGAATAGGACGCGCAAAGTACAGTAACCTCGCGCAAGGTTCGCGCAGGTTCACACGATGTACAGGATTTTGCAATGTTGTAGCGCTGAGTGTAATTCACAAATGGTTTTACCCCACGCAATAAAATTACTTATGCCGGCGCAAACGTTTGCGTCAAGATTGTAATGTGGCCCAAAGACTTTTAGCCTAACTTAAAAAATGGACTGGTTTAGTCGAAATTAATTTAATTATCATCTGCACTAAACCTGATGCTCCACATCAGGATTCATTTTGCTGAGTTTGCTAGTTATTCTTGCATAGGTAGAATGGAGGGGGCAGTAATTCCTTTCTTTCAGACATCCAATGCATTTGAGGAGTGCAGGTGTATAACAACTGAAAAGCAATAAAACTCCCAGCAATGAGTCTCAAAATCAGGGCTGTCAAACATATGGCCCAGGGGCTGCATGCGGCCCACAAAGCCTTGTAATCTGACACCCAGTTGTTAATCCTTTCCCACTGCAGGGTCTACCATGACATCCCTGCAGAGGGTGGGCTTTGAAGATGCGGGGCGTACTGTTGACTTCCATGGGCTGCCTTGGCCCCGCCCAGCAGTCAGTGCGGACTGTGCCCCATTGGCTGCAGCGGGATGGCCTAAACTCAGGCCGTTCACCTGCAGCCAATGATGTGCGTTGTGCGTCAGCGGCTAGGCGGGCTGAATGTGGCGCTAGCTGAAGAGGTCAGCAAGCTTGGTGTACTAGTACGCCCCGCCGACGTTATCGCCCTCCCGCCAGACACCACCCACCTCGCATTAAGGGGTTAAACCGCTGTTGTGTAAAATTATGTGTTTCCTTCAGAGTTCTGCAAAGCTAAGAGCTCCACCCCTGCCTTTGCAAATCGCTACTTCCTCTTTAGCTCCCTCCCCTGGTCTGCCCCTTTCTCTGCTCCAGACAACAATTTCTGTCTCCAGCCAGAACTCCGCTCCCTCTGGCTTACTCCACAATGTCTCCTTCTGCACTGCCCCTTACACTCCATAGAGAGACCTCCATCTCACCAGAGCTCTGCCCCTTTCCAATGAGTAAATTTAAAAGTGACAATCCATACTGTAAAAGATTTTTCACTTTTTTTTTCAAGATTTGCACTTAGAATGATCGTATTTTTCAAAATAATAACAATAATGCCACTTATTTTATGGTGAATATGCATAGTTAACTGCATAATAAATCACTTTTGTGTCTTTATATACTCTAATTATAGCACCCTTTTTAGAAAAAAAATATGAAACACGATAGTATATTCAGAAAGACACTGGCAAACCATTGGAACATTTGTTCAGTACATGTAATTGCTCTATATAAATGGCATGGAGTCTTTCTGCTCAAATTAGCTTTCTTTTTTATGAGTTTCTAAATGATTTACTTAGCCAATTTCAATTAAAATAACGATTTCCCATGCCTAATTGGATTTAATTTCTGGGGAAGCTAGTGAGGGTTTTTGTTTCTTTACTTGTGTACTAAACAGGTAAATAAAAATGGCTTCATTTTATTTAGATGATTTGCACATTCAACATATCACAAAGTATTACAGCTGTATTTTATTAATACATTTGACATGAAGTGACAAAGAGACAGCTGACTTGCATATATTTAGTTATGGCTAATTATTTTAGAATCTTAAAGGGACACTACCACTTTACAGCATAAGCTGTAACTAGATTACTTGTGCTTTACAAACAAAACCACCTTATAAAACACTAACTGCTGTCAGCGAGATGGCCAGACGGACATCGAGTGGAAGGAACGTCCACTCTCACAGATGTTCCCTCAGTTCGCCAGTGTTGCTCGTCTGACCCCAGCCATAACCAGAGCTGTTGTAAACTTAACAACCCCATAGACCAGGGGTCAGCAACCTTGGCGCTTTGATGTTTTGGAAACTACATCTTCCATGATGCTCAGTCACCCATTCGGCTGGCAGAGCCGTATGGGAAATGTAGTTCCCAAAACATAAGGGAGCCAAGGTTGCTGACCCCTGCCATAGACTATAATGGCTCTGGTTAGTTTACAACAGCTCTGGTTAAGTTAGCACCAGCTTTGTAATGATGCCCTCTAATCTAACCTCTGGGGATGTCCTTTGAATACATCCCACACAATACAATGATGTGAGTCAGTGATTGACCTATAGACTCCATTCTATGGCCAAAGCCACCCAGTGAGGAGCAAGTGAGGAAATGATGCTGTGTGTGTGTGTGAGTGGGGAGTTTACAAAACAAAAGATTACAAAAATGGATGCACCCAGTGACACATATAGAGTAAAATATTTTCTTAACTAAACATACAAGAGAAAAACAAAGAACATGTAAGATATCAGCAACATAAAATAAGCAAAATATTGACATTTCGTACACTATTACATTCAAAACGCTAACGTTAGCGCTCACCTGCGTGAGCGTTAGCATTGGTGGCCCTGGCGCGGGCACACCATGTTAGAATTCAAACGCTAACAGGATAAAAAACTTAACAAGAGATACAAATTTGTCTTGAAATTATGTGCCCCTAAGAAAATTGCGCCCGGGGCCACCGCCCCCCCACACTACGCCACTGCCAGTCCAGAAGCTAGCAGCTTATTCTATTGACTCCTTTTACCAGGCCATTTGATTTCCTCATACCTGCTCGCTCTCCTCCTGCCCTTAACCCACGGCATGCCACTGACCTCGTTGTTTGGATACCCCTTTGGATACCCATGCATACTACAGACTCCTGCTTTGCCAAGACTTCTGCTTTGCCTAGACTCCAGTTGCCTTAGACTTACCTTCACTCACCGTGGACCTTCCTCAGCCTTGCTCCTGCCCTGTCCATCTGTTGGTTAGACAGCCCCCTTCCTGTCCCATCTGTCTGGCGTCATATGTAAGTACTCCTCTTGTACCTGTGTCTAGCCATCTTCCTGTCCTGTCTCCATTCCTGTCTCGGCCCTCACTCCATACAGTATATTGCTGTACTTATAATAAACCTCTGTTGATTATCACTGCATCCTGGGCTCGTATCCTTGCCATCCCGTGACACTAGAATAGTGCATCCATTCATCAGAGAGGATCTTGGTAACCATCCTGTCAAACGTACATGTCACCCTTACGTTTCTTGATAGACAAAAGGGAGGATAATAGTTTAAGGAGTGAGAGGAAGCACATCACCTGGATATGGTAAGTTGCATGGTCCTCTCAGAGTCTTCATTGAGCTGTGCCTGTCACTCTAGCAGAGATTCTTGAAGGCCAAGGTATTCCCATTTCTAAAGTCCTATATATAAATTTTCCTATCCACTGACATGTATCTCTCAGGAATCTCAAATCCCATGGTCATCTACATCTCTGTAGTAGCATGCCTACCATATACCAAAATCACACAATTTCTGACAATCTGTTGATTACAATTGGAGTCAGTCTTTTTGTAGAGTAGCTTTGCAATACACCCTTTGTAAGAGTGTATTTTTTTTGTATAATTATGGTATTTATATAGACTGTTTTCCTGGGATTTTTTGTTTTACAGATTTCTAGCTACATATTTTATTCTCTCAAATGGCATTTCCTTACGCAGTTTCTGTTCTTCTGCTATTTGTGGCTTCTATTTTAGGATACTTTTAAATATTTTCAAAACACAATAGGGTCTATTCACAAAGCACCGAAATTGCTTGCAATTAAACTAAAATAATGTTAGTTTGCTTATTTTTAATTCATGTATTTATTGATCCTTTATAGAAATATTGTTGCAATATAAGATTTTGAGCTCTAGATGGTGTCCTGTATCTTACACAATTTCAAACAGGGTCTGCATTATTATCATACAGGCAGAAAAGACATTTGTGTTAGATAAAGTAACTGTGATAAATAAAAATGGTCAGATCTGCTGCTTATGGGGCTTTGTAGTGATCATAAAATGAGATTAGCAATGCAACTTCCAAAGAATACGAATAGAATCTAAAAATAATATCTGTAATTGACATAATGCCTGTATATGTAAAGTACAGTAACAATTTGTATCTGTACTGGACAGGAATTTTGACTTAATAAAACCCCCTGAATCTTATGTCTGTACAGCAGTGAGTGACCCCAGAGCTCTCCCTGTATACTGAACTCTCCCAGGTCGCTGTAATGCAGCAGTAATCTATTTGAACTTTTTGTTACTGTGAGGTTTCGGGCATTTGTAGATGGTTTTATGTCTCTCCAGTCTCTCGCCTGGAGAGCTATAAAACAAAGGATTTTGTTTTCCCACAGGGGACACACTAATCCTGCATTAAAAAGGTGTGAAAATGTTTTTTTGATATGCCAATGAGTGCTTTTCATGCATTACAATGCAAAAACTCGATTTTGGGAGTGAAGGGGGTTAAGATATAATTTGAGAATTCATACTATCAGGGTTATTCAGAGAGTGTGACAAGCAGGAGAATGACTGGAGAATAACTGGAGAATTAAATATTCTAGATCAAAATAGCCGATTTGGAAAGTGAGATGAAAGGGAGAATTTTTATGGTTTGGCTATTTTGACCTAGCATTTTCCATTCTCCAGTCTGCTTTTCACGCTCTCTGAATAACCCTGTGAATTATTTTCTTCCTTAGGTTCCATATCATAATTCTATAATTATCGTGGTAATAGGTTTTAGCTATCATCAGCAGCATTTCTTAATGAAATGATAACTTTAAATTCGATTTTGCATGATCTGACAAATTTATTTCATTTATATAAACCCTCTGAAATTTAGACTTTTAATTTAATTGAAATGCATGATTTGGCCATGTTATCCTATTTCTGGTATGTTTTGGTACTGGAAATCTGGAATGTATCATGAACAGATGATATTATCTTTTAAAAAAGGTTTTGTGCATGTGAGATGACTTGGAAATCTTCACTCCCAGTTAATGTAGTCATCAATATCAAGCATGACATAATGAATTGCTCAAGATACCAATGGCAGGTGATGACATTTTAAGATGGTAGGGTGCTATAGTATGACTCCAGGCCTTTCTCTGTAAACTCCCTCATTTTGTCCTTAACCTATATATATTGTGTTACAAAGCAAGAGGCTTATAATTAAACCAGAATATGAGTTAGAAGTGGATTCATTTTTATAGATCAACATGTTAGAAAGTGCTTCATACACAAGAATATAAGGTTTTAAAAATGAATGTGCTGTTCATTGAAGTCAGACCACCATGGGCTACAGAGCGGAATATAGAGAGGGAGGGCCCCATAACAACAGGACGCACCAGGTACGTCCTTTGTCGTTAAGTGGCCGTTTTCGTAGGAGGTACCTGGTACGTCATTGGTCGCTATGGGGTTATTGTTTCAGATACAGAACTTGTTAGCTATTTTCTAATGTCCAATGAAACTTACTTTTTAATCTCATTAAGTTGTTCTTAATTAATTTATTCACTCCATCATTTCCAGGTGTACTAAATTTACTGGCATCACTCTAGACTTAGAGGCTTTATCGTGCTGCATGTTGGAGTGTGTTGATCAGCTCCACCCCCATCACAGAATCAAACTGAGCATGCCTAAAATGGGCTCAGTTAGAGCAGTTTTCATAAAAGTCTCCAAGCTCTCGACAACAGGGCCACCTCCAGGATTGGAGGCGCACGGATTGAGAAAATTTTTCAGGGCTCCTCATCATGGTTTCAACACTACCCACACCTCTTTATACTCCAACTTTTTTCACACACAAGTTCACACAATGCCCCCCACAATCGTCCGACCTCTCCCCAGATAAACAACCCTGCAGACTCTCCCAGATAGAGGTGGCATCCACTGACACTTTGTCACATAGTGGATGTGAGAAGGGTGAGGGCGTGCGCCCTGGTTGCCCCACCCAAAGGTCAGGTCTGCTTGACATGCTAAATTGCTCTCAATAATTCTCCAGGCAACCATCAATTATGGAGGAGGAGGTATTATAGGATGGAATTTTAAAGAAAAAAGTACACCACAGCTTTTTAATAATTATTAACCAAAATTGTTAGAAGGAATTTTCTTTAAAATAAAATAGGTCAATGCTTAAGAGGTCGCTTCCCAAAGAAAAGGGTCTACTGGTAGATCCAATCTATTTGTATAGGTTGTGGAGAGCCTTACCTTTGTTTAACATATGCATCCCTTTTTCATATTCATTGAAATACAATATGTACATACAAAAATAAAAAAAGGACTGGATATAACATCATTGTGTGCTTGCTTTATCCTGTAATTATGAAATTGTGCAGGATATTCCATGTGAAGATTGAAAATATCATTGTTTACATTCATGTATCACACAAAAACCCTACACATTAGTATTTAAAAATACTCTTGTCCACGCTCTTATTATCTTTTCACTTTAAAAGCTGGACTTACGTCTGTTCGCAATGTTTAGAGGACAGTAATATCAAAAAACAGAGTGTGTTGATACATAGGAAATTCTTCAGCCAAAATAATAATTTTGGACCGAGCGTTAACAAGGAGGATAGCTGCCAAAATCCCCACATGTGCTTTGTTTCATTTTGCATTTCAAAACATTTTCCCTAATCTCCTACGATTCTTTTCTATAAGCTTTAATTCCACAGTGCTTTGATTTCATTTTTTGTGTAATATTCTAAAACTGGGGAAAAAAAGCACACATACTGAAATTTTCTAAAATAATTCAAAGTACTTATAGTGCTTGTATAGAATAATGACTCAAAATAGCAAACTTCTTTAAAAGTCTCTATTTTAAACTTAAATTTTCAAACAAACACGATAAGGGGGCAAGAGTGACTAGTACCAAATGCTAGACTTGTGCACCGATTTTTTTTTTTTTTTTTTTTTTTCGGTTCGGTTCATTTCTTTTTCGTTTCGTTTTTCGTATTGACTTTTTTCGTAATTTTGGAAATTTTCGTGGTTTTCGGAACGTCTGTTCTCCTCGTTTCAAAGTGTCTATTCGTTTTGACGTAAACTAATGGTTTTTCGGATCCGATATTTCTGTCGATACGATAATTCTGCCATTGAGATTTCTCATGTTTTACAAGAAGGATACATTGAGATTTCTCTGGTTTCACGGGAAGGATACATTGAGATTTCTCTGGTTTCCCAGGAAGGATACATTGAGATTTCTCTGGTTTCCCTGGAAGGATACATTGAGATTCCTCTGGTTTTCCAGGAAGGATACATTAAGATTTCTCTGGTTTTACAAGAAGGATACATTGAGATGGGAATGATACAAAATTACAGAATCAGCGATATAACCAAAAAATACGTTGTCCGAAATTACTGAAATGGAACCGAAATCAGGAATGGAGCCGAAATTACAAATGGAACGAAAATGATTTTCGATTTTACACATTTCTAGTCCATTCGAAAATTCCGAACAAATTTTCGTTTCGCAAAGTTGTCGGATCTGAAAATTTTCGGAAAATCGGCCAAATCCGAATGCACGAATCGGGAAATTTCGTGAAAATTCCGAAACCCGAAACGCACATCCCTACCAAATGCACCAATGACAGTCAACATAAGGTGATATGCTCTATAACATAGCAGGCAAGATCTAACCAGAATGCTGAATATCATAATTTTTCACTGGGATTTTTTGCAGATCTTCCTTTTTTAAAATGTTTATTGCATGATGGTTTAGGATTTCTAGAAGTCATAATAGCATAAGGATTCACCCTCATGGTTATTTCTGCATTTAAAATTTACATTTTTAATTTTTCGGTTAACTTCTTGCTCCATCTTGATTCTAGATATGCATGCAATGCAGGATAAGTATTATTCCTCAAAATAATACAGTAAATGTTTGGAGCATACATCTGACACATTGTTAGCCAGGATTAAAAGGCTGAGTTTTTTTTTCCCCGTGTGGATAGAGTTTAATTTACACTTCATTGTGGGAGCAGCAAAACATTTCACGGTAATAATACTGGAGAAAAAGTGAGAAAGAAGATCGCACCTTCCTTTTGAAGGTGTTATCTTTACGCAGGCATGACATCAGCACATTCATCCTCAGTAGAAAATGTTTAATTATAGCTTATATATGCAGTGTTTGTTATTCTAAAATTAGAAAATGGCATCAATATTCTCCATCATTGAAAAACATTGCTTCGTATTTGTGTAATACTTGCATATTACAAGGAGATGAAAACGGGTTTTTGAGTACATTCATTGAATTTTGATTACTTTCATTACATTTTCTACTATTGGGTAAATTGTCATAGGGTTGTTGCTGTCTAATGATGCTACATTATTCACTATATCTAGAGCTCCTCTACATTTAGCGGTCATGGCAGTGCCTTATTCTCCAGGAAGATGATGCAGTAGATTGGAAATCTACCTGCTCTTACAGCTACTTCAATGCACCGCTTAATGGAATTGTCTGCATAACCTGACCTCTTTAAAGGCTATATTACATTCTTCACGCCTGCAGGTTTCTCCGTAGCTTCCCCATTTTAGCGTGATATTACGGGACAGGCGCTAATCCAGGAGCCTGCCCCGTAATGCGGCGCTAAACCTCGGGATGCACGAGGCAGCGCTAAGCGCCTACACAAGCATCCCCTCCCCTCCATGGAGTCCATAAGGACAGGTGGGTGGCGTCCGTTGGGAGGGGGTTAATGCCTCCTCTAGCTACCCCAGTGGGACTCTGCTTTGGTCCGCCCACGCAGCTGATGCTGCAGGTAATGGCCAAAGTGGCGCATAGAAGACAATGGGGCATACTAGTAGCACCATGTCTTCTATGCCCACCCAGCGCAGGGATGGCATGGTACGCCATGTGGCGGGAAAGGGTTAACATCAGATTTGCATGTGGGGTGGTGGGTAAAGTACAACATATTAATGGTTAACTGAGGAGCTGTCACGAGGGCACCCGGTGTGAGCCAAGGTGGGCCCATTGTTCAGGATATATAGCCCTTTGGGCAGGATAGCTGCTGGCTGCAAGACACAGAACAAGACAACAGGCAGGGCAAGGGTTAAGGGAGAGAGCAACAAATATACTGCCACCCAGCAGCACACAAAGGAAACCCTAATCCAGGATACGGTCCTTAGAATTTTCGTCTGTTCTAAGGTAGGGGACCTCACTGTTGGATGACACACAGAACCAAGAGACAAGACAAGAGGGACAAATCCAGAGACGTGGTAAGAAACAAGAGCCGGAGTTAGAGACCAGATCAGGTAGGCATACATAAACCAGAGAGGGAGATCAGCAGCGGCCTAGTGTGGGTTGTCAGCACCCGGGGCAAGGCAAGAATTGTGCGCCCCCCCAAACCTGTGAACACGGTAACACACCCTGATTCCCTTCTACCCGTAGAGTATTGACCCCCTTACCCCACAAGCACATGTATTGTATATTAACACTGATATAATAAAAAATTAAAAAACACATGCCCCCCTTTCTCTCCCAGTACCTCGTCACCCTTTCTCTCCCAGTACCCCGTCACCCTTTCTCTCCCAGTACCCTGTCACCCTTTCTCTCCCAGTACCTTCAGTCACTCTCTCTCTCTCCCAGTAACCCCAGTCACTCTCTCTCCCAGTAACCCCAGTCACTCTCTCTCCCAGTAACCCCAGTCACTCTTTCTCTCTCCAAGTACCCCCACTTTCTCCCAGTACCCCCAGTCAATCTCTCTCTCTATCCAAGTACCCTCAGTCACCCTCTCCCCATATCCCCAGTACCCCCTCACTGTGTGTTAGTTACGCTTCTCTGGTGTCACACAGTGTCGCCTACCTGCGTGGAGTTGCTGGTGGCCTTGGGGGGAGCTGTCCAGGAGGCTTAGTGGAGCCCATATTTTAAACATGCTGCACGGCAGATGCCTCCTTCCTGTACAGTGGCTGCAGGGCCACCAGCGGCGGGGGGCTGGCACAGGGCTTCAAGTGGGGCTGACAAGCATGTTACAGGGTGTTCCGTCGGATAATGCTGCTCTGCTTCATGTGACTCATGTCAGCGTTAAGGAGTTAGGACAGGACCAGAATTTTCTGTTCTGGTCCTCCCTTCCACACGCTGAGTGCTAAGTCACCACTGGCACGCAAAACTGGCAACTGCTCATGCAAGGGCCTCTCACGGACACCTTTGTCCGTGAGCAGACACCTTGCTGATCCCTGCTGGAAGATATTAGTGGTTCAAATTCTTTTGAAATTTTGCACCCCCTAAGAAAATTGCGCCCGGGGCGACCGCTCCCGAGGCCCCCCCCACGCTACGCCACTGGAGATCAGATAAGCTAGTAGTCGGTACACAGGAGATCAAATAGCATAAGGGATAACATGCTAGAATCATGGGCGTCTGCAGAAATGTTTGCCGGGGGGGGAATTTTAATGGCATCCATATTCTGCCCTTTTGACAGTCATGAAGGGGACAGTTATAAAATAAAGCGTAGTAATACAGAGGCTACGAAACATGGTGCAAGTGTCTGATCTGAGTGTTGCATTTTCTAGTCTGTTAACGCCATTCAATGCAGCACACAAGTCATACTTTAGTGCCTTAATCATGGGTGTAAGGGCAGTATTACAATGTTGGTGCTAACTTAACCAGAGCTGTTGTAAACTTCAAACCTCCATAGGCTATAATGGCGCTGGTAAGTTTACAACAGCTCTGGTTAGGTTAGCACCAAGTACAGTTGTGTTCAAAATTATTCAACCCCCACTGAAATTGAGTGTTTTGGCCAGTTTGACATTGATTTTGATAATTCAGTCATCTTGCTTACAATTAAATCAAAGAGGCACGTGTAGGTCAGACAAATATAACATAACATTTATAATGAAATAACCACAAATGTCTTTTCTGTGCTCACATCATTATCCGTTTTATTCAACCCCCAAGTGACATTCAATCTTAGTACTTAGTACAACATCCTTTTACAGTTATAACAGCTTTTAAACGTGAAGCATAGCTTGACACAAGTGTCTTGCAGCGATCTACGGGTATCTTCGCCCATTCGTCATGGGCAAAAGCCTCCAGTTCAGTCACATTCTTAGGCTTGCGCACTGCAACTGCTTTCTTTAAGTCCCACCAGAGGTTCTCAATCGGATGTAAGTCAGGTGACTGCGATGGCCACTCCAAAATGTTCCAGCCTTTAATCTGCAACCATGCTCTAGTGGACTTGGAGGTATGCTTGGGATCATTGTCCTGTTGAAAGGTCCAACGTCTCCCAAGCCTCAGGTTTGTGACGGACTGCATCACATTGTCATCCAATATCTCCTGGTACTGAAGAGAATTCATGGTACCTTGCACACGCTGAAGCTTCCCTGTACCTGCAGAAACAAAACAGCCCCAAAGCATGATTGACCCCCCGCCATGCTTCACAGTAGGCAAGGTGTTCTTTTCTTCATAGGCCTTGTTCTTCCTCCTCCAAACATAGCGTTGATCCATGGGCCCAAACAGTTCTAATTTTGTTTCATCAGTCCACAGAACACTATCCCAAAACTTCTGTGGTTTGTCCACATGACTTTTGGCATACTGCAGTCGACTCTTCTTATTCTTTGGAGACAGCAAGGGGGTGCGCCTGGGAGTTCTGGCATGGAGGCCTTCATTACGCAGTGTGCGCCGTATTGTCTGAGCTGAAACTTCAGTACCCACATCTGATAAATCTTTTCTCAGTTCCTCAGCAGTCACACGGGGACTTTTCTCCACTCTACGCTTCAGGTAGCGCACAGCAGTCGAAGTCAGCATCTTCTTTCTACCACGACCAGGTAGCGTTTCAACAGTGCCCTTTGCCTTGAATTTGCGAATGATGCTTCCTATGGTCTCTCTTGGTATGTTTAACATCTTTGCAATCTTCTTATAGCCATTGCCCTTCCTGTGAAGAGTAATCACCTCTTCTCTTGTCTTCCTGGACCATTCTCTTGACTTTACCATGTTTGTAACCACACCAGTAAATGTCTAGAAGGAGCTGAGTATCACAGTCATTTTAAAGCTGCCTAATTGGTGCTTATTATGCTTTATTGCTGCTCCGTGACATCCACAGGTGTTTTCAATACCTGATTGAAAACACTTGAATGAACCTCTGTTCTTCAGAGTGGTAGTCTTTAAGGGGTTGAATAATTGTGTCAATGAAGAATTCACAAAAGAAACATTTACTACTGTATTACAAAACCAATTGATGTCATTTTAGTTGCATATGGTTCTTTAAAAAGTCCTTGTAGGATTTCATTCTGAATACAATTACAAATGTACACTAAATTCCCTAAAACCCTTTACAGCATTGGGGGTTGAATAATTTTGAACACAACTGTATGTAATATGGCCCTAAGTCTTTTCTTTTTTACAGAGAATCTGTAACTTGTGTTACCCCAATGCTAATGCTAAAATGCTAAAATTTATTTGTATAGTTACATTGGTACTCCATATGTACACTCTGTATACATTGCCCATAATCATCTGGGCACTCACCCTTTTCCATTTTTTTTTATTTTTTTTTTGGCTGTCTCACATCTAATGGATCAATGTATTGCAGCATTTACAGGTTTACTCAATATGACGATATTGACTATCAACTTAATTGGCATAGCAATTTTAAAACGTATTTATTAACGTTATATAGCTAGCAGTAGTCTTTTGGTCCAATTAAAACAGCCATCTTATCAGTCTACATATACTCAGTAGCCAATATTGCACAATATCCACAACCTTGCCAGGACACAAGGTGGCATACATTTCTATCATATACTCAAGTGTACATATTTATACGTAACTGTTTAGTGGGGGGAGACTCTGACCAGCGTGTTTTCATTTTTGCTGGTAACAGATTTTCTACAACCCGCATTAATAGGATAGGCCATTTTAGATGCCCCTTCTAGCTATACTCGTTTTATAAACATCTGGGCATTTAGTGATTTGCGGTCCTTAATACATCAGCTATTATAGCTAGTCTTTGAACCCCCCCCATCATATTTGTACCCATTAACTTCCTAGCTTTGCAACGTTCATATTTGTAGTAATCACGCTTTAATATTTGTTAGGTGTCACCTTACTACCTATCGGACATATAATTGTGGTATCTTTTCAGACATTGGTAGTTGTACCATCGTGTATCAGAATCGTTTATACATGACTGAGCTAATTGTGCGAACATCGATACCTTATAGGCAGAAACACACCACATGGTATCTTATACTTTGCATTGGGTAAATCGTAACCCTTTAGCACAACATAACTTCAAAAGAGAAGTTATAATCTTTTGAGCACATCAATTTAATCTGGTGCTTTGAGTCAGGGACCCATCCCGTATTTAGCACTATGTTGCCAACTACGATTCGCTATTTTCCTTCACAATTCATGACCGTTTACAATTTTCTTTTGTAAACATCGATACGCCATTGGAGGAAGTAGACCACGTGACCTATCAGCTTTAAGAGATTTTGAGAATACTGTGTAAGTTTACTATCGGCATTCTGTTGAGCGGCGCTATACATACATCTTCTATGTCGCACAATAACGATCTTTATTAGCTCTATGGTTGCCTCTCAGTTACGTTCTGAATTTCATATGAACGTTATGGTTCATCCTTTCATTTATATGTGTGCAGCATTTGGTAAAGCTCCTCACTTTACACATGTTTATTTAGTCTCACTGTTTATTGGGTCCTTACTGAAATGTGATCAAATATAGACTATTCATTAGTAGCTCTAATCTATCAGCATCAGCTGCAAACATTATGTCTTTCACATGAAACTCCTTATCAATTATAGAAGTTATTTTTCATTGGTCAATCTAATCAGACTGAACCTTTTTAAGGAGGGAGATTAATACCTATTACAAGCCATTCAATTTTCGCTCCAGAAGAAGCCGGTCTTCACCGGCGAAACATATGTTGAGTTGAGTGTATAATTTTGTTGATTTTAATGCTGTTTGTTTTGTAAGCATTAGGTGAGGGTCAGAGCAGAATCGGAATAATATTTGATTGGACTCATAATGTGCCTATTTTCCATCCTGTCCTTTGGATGCGGTCTTTTTGTTTGGGAATTTAGTCCCTAGAAGCTGTTGGTCACTCTGCAATTGATTGTTTCATACACCCATGGTTTTGGGGCTTATACCATATTTTTGCAGTTTTTTGATCATCTCTTCCTAATCATATCTCTATTTTTCCTTCACCATGCCAACGTGTATATGTTGTTTTTAGTTGGTATTTGGGAGTGTCTCGTAGTTATTTAATAAAGGCAATTTTGCCATTGGTTTTGCCACTCCCAGATAAACAGTGACTGATCCTTCTGGTCTGTTCGCTGGTTATTATTATATTTATTTGTTACCACAATGCTCTGCAGTAATACGGCACTGTCTCCAGTTGAGATGCATCTACACACTCAGGTGAGGTGACACTACTGCAGATGAGTTACTGGAATGCAGTAAGATCCTGCCTAGTGGTGTCATCTGCAGGGTGTCACCCGGGTGCATCCTGCACCCACTTTCCCTTGACCTGTTCACTGCGGAAGCCCGCAGATAAGAGCTGGGACCTTGTTTATACATCACGCAATGCACTATAATGTTGAATTCTGCATTGCGGATCGCTCTCTCTCAGCGAAGGCCGCTCTAGACCTGGTCAGGTTGAGGCGAAACTGAAATGAGTGGCCATATGTCTAGAGATGAGACTTTTACCTAGCATTTTAGATGACGTTACAAACCTATAAGATCTTTTTTTCTCCCCTTAAAAAGACACCCGCATACCCTGAATATATGGAGGTACCCCTAAAAAGACACCCGCACACCCTGAATATATGCCCCCCTTGCCCCATCCTGCAGACGCCCATAGTTAGAATAGTCAGAGAATCAGGCCAGAGTCATACACAGTACATCAGATAACACATAAACACACAGATCAGAATAAACCAAAATATAACAACAGACAAGGCAACTGGTGGGGCAAACAGACTAAGGAAACAAGAAACCAGAAATAAACTGAAAAAACAAGGAAAAATAACAGAAGCAAATACTATACTCAGGAACAGATACACAGGCAGAACCTCAGGGAACAATATGACTCATATGCAGGAGCCCTGAGCAATGGGAGAGGCTGCCTTATAAAGGGAGAAGGCCAGAGTAGACAGATCAGGTGGTCCAAGACCAGGCTGGCTACAGGGAATTCCTGAAGTGGAGGGAGAACAAGGAATGGACCAGACAGAGGTAAGAGTTGGCCCAGATCGCTCTCATAACAGGCAGCAGGTCTGGAAAAGTGACAGGAGCAAAAATCTTGGAGTTCCCATGCTTATTTTTTAGAACCAGATTCCTGATGTAAGCCCACCAAACTCTTGTTGTTCTTTGTAGCTTCTAATTTCAACGTTGCGTGTGAGAGTGGAGAAAGACTGAGTTAACTTTACAGACCGAGAAAGTGACAGAATCAAGAGGAAAGTACAGGGTATTTTAATTAAAAATCAACAATGGTCAGTATTTGGAAAGACTTCTCAAGGATTTAAAGAAAATACTATTGCAGTTTGGTAGCAGATATAATATATTTAGGGAACAATTGACCACTACATGAATAGCCCTTTAATACATCTTTCTTAAATGATAAAATATATTCCTAACAATGGATGGTGTGATTGACTGCTTGAGCTAGTTTACTATTGCATGATTTTGCTGTCTCTTCCATGTATACATATAGATATACCTTTACTAATGCCTGTTACAGCCTACATGACCATGCTTCAGTCTACAATTCAGTATCCAGATCAAACTCAATTATTTGCCCATATACTAGCTACAATGCATTAATATTTGACTTACCACTACCCTATGTGATGGGTATGAGTGTCTTCAATAAAAGCTCATAGTACTAGCCATTGTTCAATTAATGCAAGAATTCTAACAAGTAATGGGGAAGGCAGGGTTTCAGGTCAGGAATAGGACAGAGAATACAGGAAGGGTGATACGGAGCTCAAGGATATTGTCACGGTGGCCCCCCTCAGGAGGCAAAGGAGGGACCTTGTTGCTGTGTTTATAGTTAAGCCCGTTAGACTGGTATGTGTTTCTCTGCATAATGCAGAAACCTGAACACAGAAATAACCAGACAAGACAAGACTGTATACACACACAAGGAATGCCCTACTCTGGGGTAAGGTCCTTTGGATGGCCTTCTGATCTACACAAAGTACAGGGTGGGAAACCTGAAATGACAGACAATGAACAATCAGGGGTTAACCAGACATGACTTGAACAACGGTGCTAACTAGAAAGAGATCCTTGATGTGGTCTCTATAAACAATAAGTAGCTGTACTAGATACAAAGACACAGAACACCAGACTAGACAGGAATATAGTCTACAACCTGCAGGGGAGGACTTCACTGGAAACCGATTATGCTGCAACCAGCACAAACCACTGGATGCCTTGCGATTAGGTCTAACACCAGAACAAGAAACAAACAACAGAGGCTGTAGCGTGGTACAAACAAACCAGAACCTGAAGACCATACATACAAAACACAAAATGGGATTAAGCAAGAGAATTGTCAATATACCAGGCCAGGAGTCTTAAACCAGAAATATCAATATGCGGTACAAAGGGGTTAGAAACAAGGATGGTCAGGATACGTAGCCAGAAGTCAAGAATCCAGAAGATCAAAAATTCAATATTTCACAAGCAGGAACACAGCAAAGAGAACCGTATACTGGATAAAGCAGCTGTAGCACTAAAGGCCATATAAATAGGGCAGTACAGCTCATGTGATCACAGGTCTGATCAGGCACCGAGACTCCAGGGGTGGGGAGCCAAACAGATTAACCCTATATTCAAAAGGGCTGCGAAAAACTCTCATAATCAGTGGGCATGGCTGGAGGGAACGTAACAGATATGTACAGTTGAACTGATAAATAACCGAGCACCGAACCAAGGGTATTCTACGTTATTACATGCAGAGAATGCAGCTGTGTGGTAGACAGCTCCCCTGTTGCCAAAGGTGAGGCCTCAGGGACCCCATCATTCACCCATCCATAGTTTCTGGGTACAGTTGCACCAATTCAGTGTCCAACGATGGGATCTGCTTCAAAATTGAAGCAACTAATGAGTAGCAAGGCAAAATGGACACGACCTGTGTTATGGGTGTCGAAACTGATGGTAACATCAATGTGGGATGACACCACACTCACACGATGTAGACAGGGGTCATGCATTTGGGGATGCATGAGGATTCAGAGCCAGAGTGGTTACTGGAGCCTAGTGGCTGTAACCGTGACTGCTAAACTCCAAGTGCAGGATGTCAAACACGCTGCCATTACAAATCTCCACCAGTAATACTGTTTTTTCAATCAGATTGTCCCGGTCACTATCTTTAAGAGCAAGAGAAGTGGGAGATACCTCTGTTAAAAGGCAAGCAAAGAACTAAAGAACATGCAATCTATGGAGATTTATATGCCAAGTTATTAAAATGAAACATTACGTTGTTATCATACCTTCTTGCAGATTAGGTAATTCGATTGCCAGTGTCGTTCATTAGCATCCTTGCATTTCCAGTTAAAATAGTGGAACTAGTGGAAACATAACATAAAATAGTTTAACGTTGAGTCTTTAAAACATTGTGAGCTACACTGGCTATACTTACAGAGAGCCTTTTTAGTGTGTGTTCCTCTACAATATTACTCATGATTACAAGAGTATAATCCATTCATTATTCTTTCCATAATTTAATTAATTATCTATTTTCTGTCAAACACCCCATTACACTGCCATCTTCTTGTTAATACCGTTCAGTGTACGCTGTTGCTCTAGTTTTCTCTGCTATATTGTCTGTGAATACTCCTAATTGATTAGTTCTACTTCAGCCGCACTATAGTAATTTATCTCAGAATTTAATATAATTTTTTTTTAAATTAATTGCAACAATCCCTGTTGCTGTGTAATAAATTATGAGCCAGCATTTAAAAAGAACTTCACAATGACTGGAAATGTTTCTTGAGGTTACCATATCATAGTTGTGCTATTTTACTAGGGGTCATGTTGAGTGAGAACACCGAAGAACACAGCCCCCCTTCTCACCGCACAAACTATTTTTTCAGGGGGGAACTTATTTGACGTTGGCTGATATACTGGAAAGCTGCAAACATTTTTATTTTCACACAATTATACAAAAATGTCTATATGTATTGGAGCGTGCCACGCACTGGGCGCCATCTTGGCGAAGACCAGACGCGTGCACGCATCCCACCAAAGGTACATCGGAACTTTATGGGAGTGAAAATTTCTCTGTATTTGTAAGAAGAATGAAATTACCATACATAAAGAAGTGCTGCAGCTGCTACAGCTTCTGCTAATCTTCTTTATAGCAGTAATCACAGCTTGACAGAAATTTTGGCGAGTTCCCAGACTTAGGTTTTTAGTACTTAAACCATGCATTTTATCAACATTTGGAATGTTATCTCCGTTGATAACATAATACATAATTACAACTCTTGGTTTCATTAGTGTTTATAACACCTTCTGTGTTTTGCCTTTTCTTTTACCTTTGTGAGATAACCAACTCTCCACTTACAACTGAATGGCCACGAGGACCTTATTATAAGTCGAGCAGTAGCAATAGTTAAATGTGTGATGATTACCATACGGTTTTGAACTATCATTGTTGCCATTCGTCTTGGTATTCCTTGTCAAGGCATTTACTAAAATTGTAAAATGTTGCTGCTTTTTTGATTCTGACATTACGTAATGTGACAGTGTGATCAGGGGAGGGTGGTGGAACACTGATTTATTAGTAGGCGTATGGAGAATGCTATTTTCCCCCTAAAGGGTTAACTCCTAAACTAATGTCTGATTAAGTCTGCCCAGCCCATATAGGAGAGGTAGTCTCCCTCTGAGTGTGCAGTCTGTGTGCTGGCTACAAGAGGCAAGGAAGCATAAGAAACTCCTGAAGACAAAAGGGAAGTACTTTGTCACTTTTTGTTGCATTTATTGGCAAGCGGCCTAGCTGCCCAGTATTCAGTCAGGGCATCCTGTATGTTCCGTTAGACTCCGCATGAAGAAGTAGGTGTTTGTTTTATATTTTGTTTATGTGATGTTTTTGCTGTACCCTAATTTTATGACTGCACAATAAAAGAAAGACTAAGTACTGATCCCTGCATCCAGTGCCTTTATCACAGTAATTATAGAGGAAAAGTACAAAATAAATGGAACTGGTAAAACAGTTGTGTCAGTATTGACAAGGAATACGTCAACTTTGTCGCACAGGGGGGGGCGTGGCCGGCTGCTCGTGGGAACGGACATGTAATGGTGGAGCTCCGCATGTCTTCTCCTAATTGGGACCTCTAACTTATTTACCTTGCAGCATTTTTTGGACATTTGGGAACTAGAGTGGCTGGCCGTCGGTCCTGAGTTGTCCGGTGTCCGCTTGGCCCCCCCTCCGGACCAGAGACTAACTTAGACGCTGCTATTTTTATTTTTACCGGGACGCGACGCCGGCGGCCATCTTGAGGCCTAGCACCCGGCTCTGAACACCTGCCAGCCTTACTGGACTGACCACCACGACTCGACATTGATGTTACTGTCTGTGGGGACGGAGGGCCCACGTCTCCCGGCTGCCCTGGCTGACATTCATGTAAGCACAGTGGTCGGACCTGCGGGTCAGAGTCAGGGCGGACCCCATCCCCCCGCTGGAAGAGAGGGAGCCGTTATTTCAGGCCTTGATGCGTGCCTGAGGATACTGGAGGAGGAGAGTGATGACAGCCCCCTCACCAGAGGAGTTATGCACCGATTGATGGCCGCGCTGAGTAGTTGCCGGGAGGAGACTGCCCTGGGGGCAGACGTACTCGGAGATGCTTCGGCCCTATGCTCTGCTGACCCCGATTTAAGTGTGGCTGGTGACATGGAGGGGAGAGTCGGGAGTAACGACCCAGCTGGGGCACTGCCCCCCAGGTCCCGAACGCTGCTGAATCCAGATTTGCGCTCTGGGGATGAGCAGGAACCATGCGACGTCCAGGAGGCACGATCTATATCAGACCCTTACAGGGCACGTGCCGAGACTGACCCCCCACCGATGGCTGTGAAGATGGCGCAGCTGCGTACCCCGATGACACATGCGGCCATGTCCCGAGCGTATGCTGGTAGACGCCATGGAGCGACTCGGGTTCAGATGGAGCTCGAGGACAGGCACGGTAGCTGTGGGCTTGCAGAGATTGAACACTCCGGCCTCCCATGCGGTGCACTGCCTGTCCCTAGCTTCCTGCCTTTTCGTGACACGGGATGAAGAGACCACTGGGACACACTTTTGAGTTTTGTTTTTCTTTTTTGCTGTCTTGCCTCCTGTCTTTCCCCCATGTTATTTAGTACCACACTTTGCGACACATACCCCCCCTTTTTCTTGAATAGTTTTCTTGTTCCTGCTGACACCCTCACACATGCGTCTTCTTGAGGACTCTTGCCGATTTCTCCCCCACCCCCCTGTGGACACTCTTTAGAGGACTTTGTCTCAACTGTCCAGGACGTGGTTGGCAAGATGAACCGGGCATTTGGCCACTCTTTTATTTACTCCTTATTTTTTTTATTTTTTGGAGTGAAGGACGATAGGTTGCCCTGGGCGAGCCATTGAAGCAGCTACCATGGCTCTGACCTCTTCCTCTGGCCCCAGGGCGCCTGGCCCAGTGGCCTCTTCCGTGGCCTCCAGTCTCCTTGCGAGGTTGATGGAGTGAGCCAGGAATGGCACTATTTCCCAGGCTGTCCTCCACCTTTCTCCTTATGCCCCCTTTTTTTTTTTTTAAAAAGTGGTTTTGCCCTATGTAGGTTTGAGGACTATACCACCTCCCTGGGCACTTATGCCGAGTGTCCCTTCCCCTCCCCCTTAATGTTGTTAACTTTGTGGACCCTTGCTGACTATTTTTGTTCTTTTTATTTATGCTGATTTACCTGATGACTAGCCCCATGTGGCCCTGCGAGGCCTTTTTCCTGTTTGTTGTATTGCTGACATTTACAAAATAAAAATTTTGAATATTAAAAAAATTTGTCGCACAGTCTCAGGCTCAGTCTTTTGATCTGATACCATTTTTTTTTTTTTTTTTAAATTCAAAGTTTTATTTTGCAACAAGTCATCCATACAATAGACATAGAAAGTATGTAACAATATTCAGCAAGGGAACAAAAGGGACACTCGGAGGTATAGGTCAGCAGAATCAGAGAGGTGGTGGAATACAGGCCAATGGGAACCCCCAAAAAAAAAAAAAAAAAAAAAGAGAAAAGGGGGATGGGGCTGGCAGCAGAAGCCACATCTGTGACGTTCCTGGCTCACTCCCTAGGGAGGCCATGGAAGAACCGTGTCACTGGGCCCGGGAGCCTGAGGGCCAAGTATGGCAAACAGGGCCATGGTGAATGCCACAATGGCGCGCCTCAAAGTCACCCGGAAAATGCCGCCATAAAATAAAAGTAAATAAAACATATATAAAATTGAAAGAAAAAAAAAACAAAAAAAAAAAAAAAAAAACAGGGGGCCATCAATAAGTCAGCAGGGAACCACCTCTCTGTAAAACAAGGTCCATAAAAGAGTGTCCAAAGGGAAAGGAGAGTCCTCAAAGGGTGTCTCTGAATAGGATAATATTTGGGGAGGGGGGGTGGGGTATCCATCTTGATGAGGGTAACAACTATAAAGAAGGTACAAAGTTCATCTCAAGGGGGGGGGGATGCAGGGTCCCAAGGAAGGGAGGCCATCTCCGCACAGGGGGGTTTCGTCAAGGGGTCATCAGAGGGCGGTGAACCAGAGGGGAGAGCTCAGCGGGTCAGATCAAGCCAGGGTCAAAAAACAACAGGGAGGCGGCAGGTTGTAGAGATAAGTCCCCTCATCCCGTGTCCAACGGGAACGTGAAGCAAGGGAGTTCCGCAGATCCAAATAGGTTGCCCCAAACACTGCTGGCCTCTGTGTGGAAGCCCTCGGCCCCGCACAATGCCACCAGCGCACAATCCACGTGGAGGGCAACGGTGTTCAGCTCGCTAGTCCCCTTCGCAGCAGGAAAGGCTGTGTGAATACCCCCATCGCATCGAGTCAGCCCCCGGATGGTGTAGTAGACAGGCGACCATCTGGTCAGCTCCGCCGCAGCCAGGGTAGCGCCGCAGGTCTCAGGTAAGTACGCCACTCCATCCGCGTTCATCTCTTTAGAGGCCCTCCACGATCCCCTCTCGATTAACGTAGGGAGGGGGGTCACGGCAGTCTGCACGGGGTCCACCGCCCCCACATCGGGCGCAGCAGGCATCCTCGCTCCCTCGATCTGCTCCGGGCTTTGCGTCTCTCCCGCTGGGGCGCGAACAATCAGCGTCTCGACCAGGACATCATCCGCTTCGCGGTCTTCCGCCACAGTCGCAGGACAGGTCTCATCCAGGCGACCAGCCGGAGCAGCCACCCCCTCCTCCAAGCTCGAGTCCTCCACCCTCCGGCAGCCCCTCAGTGCAGAGAGCATCTGTCTCCAAACTCCTCTGGTGAGCGAGGCATCTTCTTCCACCCCGTCCAAAAATCGCAGGCAGGCCTCCAGGCCTGTAAGGAAGGTGTCAGAGTTCCCCGCACGGGGAGGGTGACCGTCTCGCCATCCGTCCGCCGGCCCATCCGTCTCTCTCATCAGGTTTTCAGTCCGGGCGGCCGGGAGACGAGGGCCCTCCGTCTCCCCAGCCTCCAGAACATCTTTGGGTCGGGCTAAGGTGGTAGAACAGCCGGGAACAAAGACCACAGGCGCCTGAACGAAGGCCGCAATATGGCCGCCGGCACCTCGTGTCAGCCACATACCCGCGGCTGCAGAGGTCTTCTCAGGTCCGGAGTGGGGGGACAGAACGGCCTCCGGACAGCTCGGCTCCGCTGGTCAGCTAGCCGGGGCCCAAGAATCAAAGACACACTGCTGAAAAATCCGTTATTGGGCCCTAAAGGCAGCAGACACGCGGAGCTCCCTAGAAACACGTCCGCTCCCTTCGGCAGTCGGCCACGCCCCCCGATCTGATACCATTTAACCAGTAGACGAATAAACTCTAGACTTCTCAACAAATAAGATCAAATATGTTTACGGTGTCAATAGTACTGGTAATGATAGCAGCCGGAAACTATTCTATGCTTCTTGTGTTTAAAGGCATCATACCAACTTCAGCTTACTGGAGTTAATTTTGTGGAAGGACTTACTTAAATAGGACTTTAATACTGCCAATCACAAACCCAGAGAATTACATTTCCTTGATACACAAAACAATAGCGGCCATTGAGGTTACGTTGCAGGTACTTGCGAGCACTTCCAGGAGAGCAATCAAGCTCATTTGGAAGCCTGATCTTATTTTCCCATTTAACGTGGTCTAATTGTGTGCTTGAAGATGAGAAATATTTTTTATAGATTTGTATGATACGCAATTTAATTAGGTTTGCCAGATTCTCTTTCTTTTTCAGGTTAGTATATTCATGCTTATGGACAGTATATGAAATGTGCTGCTATGTAGTATGAAGAATCTTTAAAATGTAGGCAGGAAATCGACTCATTAATTAGAGTAAGTTCCAATATTAATTGCTTTGATAAGGTTATTGATTTCCCCTCAAGCAGCATCTACGTGAAACGTTAATTATCTCATACATTCCTTGCCAGAAGTGCTTTATAGCCAAAACAGGATTCTTGGGAATTGTTCAGTTTTTGTGTATTTCTTGTAGAAAGCTTTATAGCTTCCCTGTGTCCTCCAGAAATCCATACTCTGCAGTCTCGTGAGAGGTATAGTTCTGGTAGATGGGAGTTTAGGTTCTTCCTGTTAGCTGTCAGAGTAGCCAGCAGTACCGCTGATTATTGCAGTTCTAAGATACTATGTACATGGATGATGGGCATAGGATCTTATTAACCACACACTAGAAGCATTGGTTGTTTTGGTGCTTAGACTGTCTCTTTAAATATATGTCTGTATTTGGGTTAGGCCCTTTTATGAGCAACCTGGAACTAAAATACTTCAAGGAATACTTTATACTTTAGGGTTAAAATGGAAGGTGGGAGAAATTGAGGGGTTAAACATTAAGGGCATTATGCCCTTGTTAGTGCTAACAGGGTGTAGCATCCCCATTTCAGCTCTATATTCCAGGGCAGGCGCTAATTCAGCAACCTGCCCCAGAACGAATCACTACCCACGGGGATACTCGCTATAGCGTTTCTGTGCTGCCGCAAGTATCACCTCATGGATTCCATAGGACTATTTGTCCCCAGTCTCACTCTGCTCCTGGCGGCCAGAAGCAGCGGATTGGGCAACCGTTCTCGCTGTGGGATGAGAGGTGAGTATCGGATTTATGAATGGGGTTTAGCTGGTGTTAACTGATTCTGCAAAAGCGGAGTCAGTGCCAGTTTTTAAGTGCCGGTAAAAAAAAAATCGGTGAACCCATCGGTGTATTAGTTAGCGTTAGGACTTTGTAATACCTTATTTATGCTAATGCTAATTACTGATTGCGCTCCCCATGTTAAGCATACAGGGCTATTCAGAGAGAATCGAAAAGTCACCGCACGTTCGGTGACCTTTCGTTCCTCGCACTTCGGGGCGATTCTAGTTCTCCGACCCTGCAGTGTATTCAGCAAGCACCGCAGGGCCCCCTGTAGTGCAGGGAAACTTGCCGCAAACCTGCCAAACACTCGCCGAACACTCACCGAACACTTACCGAAAGCACGCAGAAACCACCAGAAAAATCCAACGAGCCGCCGATCAGCGCAGAGTAGCCGCTGGAAAAACCTGACAAGCAGACGAACGTGTTAAAAAAAAATATGTACGCTTGAAAGTTTCAAAATTGAAACACTGTTTGCAAAAATAATACTGAACGAATATGTCTGGAATTTACATATAAGATCCTATGATTGATAATTAAAAGGCTTGTTAAAGAAAAATGAAAATACGATATAAAGAAAAAAAAATGTTGCCGAAAAAATCCTGAAAAATGCCTAAAAGATCCTAATAAAATCTAGAAATAAAGAGATTTTTTACAGCAGAATAAAATAATAAACAGTTTATTAGATATTGTATTAAAATGGTAATATTTTAACATTAAACCTATGGGATTCTCCTGAATAAACCTCCTGAATTAAACCACCAAACAGCAGGGCATTTTGGCAACTTTTCACTGCTGTTCGGTGTCTCTGAATAGACTAACCATTGCTTCTCTATGGGGGATTTCACTGCCCTCAAACAGGCACCGTACGTGCAGGCAATTCGCCAGAATTTGGCGAACTGCCTGGTCTCTGAATAGCCGAATGGCCCCGAAATGTCCCAGTACGCTGAGAGTCAGTTTCCGGTTACATTTCGGCAACATTTCGGATCTCTCTGAATAACTCCTATAGGGTGCGAAAAGTACAGTAAGTTCACGGTGCAATCACCGTTATGCAAACTGATTTATTAACTGTTTAGCGTTAGGAAGGTAATCTGAGTGGCATGCGTTAAAGTCACTTATCCTGACGTTAACGCTTACTCACCCGAATGCTACTGCTAGCTTTCACTAGGGAATAGGGCCCTAACTCGTCCTGAACTCGTACAAGCACCCCTCTCTTTTTCACGTTTTAGATTGGTTTTAAACTTCCCTTCTTTTCAGTGCCGGGCTCATTTAGCCCCGGTCTGGGTGTGCCATACTTCCTGTAAGCCGCAGCAGTCATGTCACTGTGCAGAGGCTGGATACTTGAGAGCCATTAGTATTAGCTAGGTCCCAAAGGTCCCAATAGCCTGTAATCTGATATTAGTGCTCAGATTCTGTGTAGCCCTAAATCCCTCCATAAACCCCTCCACTCGAAGAGCCAAACAAGCCCATTGAGACTCCCTGGCAAGAGGAGTGGTGATGGCACTCCAATTACAATTCAGTGTTCACGGTGCTATCTCTTTAAGAATAATGCACCAGGATGATAGTTTCCATAAAGTGCTGCGTCTCAGTTTCGAACTTGAATTTTCTAGGTTTTTAATTTTTTGTCCAGTCCCAAACTACACGAAGAAACAAAAATGGCAAAAATCTCTTAAGTGGAACATGCTGCCTAGGTATAAATTCAATCTACTCAGGTCTCATTTGGCCATGAAAATATTGGATCGTTACCGAAAAATAATGTCCCTGTCTATGTGGAAAATTGCAAGACAAGATGACATTATTATGTATCCGCAAAAAGTCATTACGTGAAGAAGTTAGATGAGGTTTTTTTTAAAAAAAAATGTTTTTTGTCATGAAAAAAATTGCATTGGCAATATTGAATGACTCTTTCCTTTTATACATCAGTATGTCTATTTGATTCACCTGTTAACAAATAAACAAGCAGTATTGTTTTCTTTGTTATACATTGATGGGCAAGATGAATCACACAGCTTGGCAGAAGTTTACTTTGAAGCTTTTTACAAAACCTAAAGGGCAAGTGCGCACCTGATTTTAAATCAAACTCTGAATCATTTCTTTTCGAGATGGGTCTTCTATATAATCCACTACTTTATGGAGGGTTACAATCGCTTTATTTTAATCTCTTATTTTCAGATGGTAGTCCTGCAGATATCCTCTTCGAATCCTGAAATAAGGTCCATATTAGAAAAACAAGCCACTCACCGTGTGCCTGGGATGGCTGACGTTGTTAACCTTTGATTACAAACAATTTCATCTGTGACACATACATATGTTGCTCAAGGGGGAAATACCAGTGATGAGGGTATGCTACAGCGTACATGGCAAGAACTCGAGTACCGTCATGATGTGCTTTGTGCAACTAATGGTGCCCATATAGAGGTCTATTAAAAGAGGCAAAAAAAACCTTAAATATATACGTCTCATTTTGTAATAATTTTCACTTATCCGTCTTTTCATTTGCCTTTGTAATAAATTTTTGAAATTGTAAAGAGACTTTATGGACACCCTGTATGTTCGTGTCAGTGTCTTTGTTATTGTCTGTGTTTTCAGTGTTTGTCAGTGTCTGTTAGTGTTTGTTTCTTTCAATGTCTTTATGTGTGTATTACACTGCTTGTGTCATTGTCGCTGGTTTTCTGTATCTTTGTGTCGCTCTCAAGGTCTTTGTGTATGTGTCTTTCAGTGTCCTTGTAATCCTGTCTTTCTTGGTCATTGTCTTTGCGTGTCTTTCATTGGACATGTCCCTGTGTACCTGCAAATGTGCTGGTCTTTCTTTCAGACTCTGTATGTCTTTGATAGAGCCTGGCAATGTTTATTATGTCTCTGTTAATGTATTTGCTACTGTCTCTGTTTCCCTGTCCATATCTGTCTCTATCAAAGTCTTTGCCATTCTGTTAATTTCTATGAACATCTTGGCATCCGTCAGTTTCTGTCAGTGTCTTTGCTAAAGTTTCTGTTGACAATGTCTGTGCCACTGTCACCTTGTGTCTTTCTTAGTGTGTTTCATTTTCGCTGTGTCTCTGTCAGTGTTTCTGTGGGTGTTTGGCTCTACAAAATTTGGAATCTCTGTGGGCTCTAATATGATCTTTGCGTTAAAACGCGGGCGCAAGGGAGGAAAAACTGTGCCTGCAGTTTTCCCCCTTGTGCCTCCGTTTTAACGCCAGATCACAATGCAGGCACATAAAATGCTGCCTGCATTGTTTGCAGGCGGTAAAAGCCGGGAATGCTCGTGGTAGCGCTGAGCGCAGCTGCGAGCATCCACTCGCTGGAGTCCATAGGACTCCATTGAGTTCCTCCCTGCCGGTCACGTGACCAGCCGGATCTCACCTCGCGAGATCCGGCCGGTCGGCATAGGGATACGCAGGGAGAGACTGGAGGGACCTTTTCCCCCAGTCTTTCCCTGCTACCGCCGGCCGGAGGAGGCAGACAGAGCCGCGATCCTCGCCACGGGACAGAGGGTGAGTATGTGATTCATTTTTTATTTTTTAAGCCTGGTGTTAACGGATTCCACTTCTGCAGAATCCATTAACACCAGGTTCTGGCTCTGGTTAACTTTTCGCTGATCTGAGCCAGGCGTTAATCAGCGCTGGGACTTTGTAATCCTAACGCTGATTAACACTTTGCGCTCCCCATGTTAAGTATAGGGAGCGCAAAAGTGCAGTAACCTCACGCAGAGAAGTGCAAGATACCAAACGCAAACAGGTTTTTAACCCGTTTGGATTGTAATATGTGGTAAATACCGCAGCAAACGTTAACGCTCACACATCTGAGCGTTAACGTTTGCGTGAAGACTAATAGAGCTCTGTATTGGTTATTTTTTAAATGTGTTTCAAACGGGAGCTTTATACAATACAAGAGCAAGTTGTTATTAATATGTATGTGTTCTGACAATGGTTTTGTCCCTGTCCGATTATTTTTGTTCCAAATTGGGGGTGGGCGAGGATAAGCAGGAGAATTATGTGGATACAGGAACTGCTTGTCAAATCAAAGTCATATTTCTGAAATGAGTAGGTGAGGGTTACAAAAAAGTCTGTTGTGAAGCTTCGGTTTGAAATAAATCATTGGAAAAATCCTGTATTGTATTTCATATTGCTATTAAGGAGCCTGTTGTTCACTGCATGTACTTGACATTCATTAATTATTAGCACATATTGATACTTTTTAATGATCACTATTCTTGCATAATTGAAATGTCCTTGCTGCAAGCTCATTCCCTCACATGTTTGTACACGGAAATAAATTAATTCTATAATTAAAACTATTACACAATCACCCCACAGCCCCCATAACATTTCAGTATTATACAGAACATATGACAATAGGTGCCAGATTACATAAAGCATTTTTCCATCTGTATTGTATCTTTTCTATGGGCTGACTCTCCTGATGTCACCTGACAGGTACACATCTACAAGTCTAATTGGATCTCAGATTGCTGTGCTAATACTATTAGCAGATTGGGGGCATCCTGTTGGGAAGAAGGCCAGGTGTGCTTTAAAAGGTGGGACCTTGCTGCATTTTTTACCTACGCTGTACAGCCATGGTCATTTTATGGGAGTTTTTATTTGGTGGGAAGCGAGAGTTTACGGCTTAACATCATTACCACTTATCTAACCATGTATGTTGAAAACATGTAAAATTATGAAGCATTATGCAATTACATAAAAATGTACAAAAGCCCTGAATGCTGTGTATGGCCCTTTGCACTGTGTACAGAATCCCTTGCAAACTGTGGAAGGTCAAAGGCTCCCCACAGACGAGTCCTCCATCCTAGACCTGTGGTCAGAACATTTCCAGTCTCTCTTCAGCACCAATCACTTATTACATTACTCCAACACATCCCACAACAGCCAAAGAAAATGGAGTTGGACGAGATCCCCACTTTCGAAGATACTATTGAGGCCATAAAAAAAGCTGAAAAGTGGGAAGGCAACAGGAGTTGATGGAATTCCACTTCAAATCTGGAAGCATGGGGGCCCAGCATTACATAAAAAACTTCATGAGCTCTTTGCTACTGGGAACAAGGCTAGCTACCACAGGACCTCCGTGATGCAGTTATCATCACCCTGTACAAGAACAAGGGAGAAGAGTCTGACTGCTCCAACAACTGTGGCTGGGGATAACTCTGCTCTCCATTGCAGGGAAAATTCTTGCAAGAGTACTTTTGAATAGAATGGAATCCAACATGGCAGAGCAACCTCTTCCAGAGATCCAATGTGGCTCTGAGCCAAAAGGATCACCACTGACATGGTATTTGTCCTCAGACAACTCCAAGAGAAATATCGGGACCAGAATAAGGCGTTGTACGGGGCATACGTTGATCTCACCAAAGCATTTGACACTGAGCAGAAAAGGTTTGTGGCAAACCTTAGAATGCCTAGGATGTCTTCCAAAGTTCCTCACTATGATCATTCAGCTACATGAAGATCAACGTGGCCAAGTCAGATAGGGCAACAACCTCTCAAACCCCTTCCCAATTGGCTACGGCGTCAAACAAAGCTGTGTCCCCTCCCCATCTCTTTTCATAACTTATTTCCGTCTGATGCTTCAAAAGGCCACTGCAGACCTTGAGGATGAGAAAGGTATTTATATTCGATATCACCCCGATGGCTGCCTATTCAATTTGAGGAGACTAAGGGCCCACAACAAGATGGCAGATCAACTAATCCGTGAGATGCTCTTCTTGAGAAAGGATTTTACCAGGAAGGATACATTGAGATTTCTCTCGTTTCTAAGTATATCCAGGGTGGCGAGTATGTACCGTTAGGTGTCTTGCCCAAGGACACCGTGAAATTGTGGCATCAAATTAAATTAAATTTGATGCCATAATTTCACAGTCCTTCCTCTGTTTCATTTTATCCTCCAGATCCTTTCTGTGTGCATTCTCAAAGGAATAGATGGTGTGATGAATGGTTCACCTCCTGGTCTCACGGTCGGAGGCTAGAGCAGACCATTACCGATGGTCAATGTGGATGGCACATAGAGATTTCCTCAGAGTCCTTGTATCTCTTCTTTGGCGCCCCTCTGCTGAATAACAAATGTCCATACAAGTTAAACACACAGAACAGTAGGAGAGCAGACCCTGCTTGAGAGCTTACAATCTAAGAGGAGAGGGGTGAGAGTGTGACACACTAGGTGAGGGTAAGTGGCAGAGCATGTGAAGTAGTGGGGTGCAAGTAGGGACAAGAAATGGACAGGGGGGATATATGGAGTGAGCCGATAGGCTTCTCTGAAGTAATGTGTTTTCAGAGACTTCTTGAAAGACTGTGGAGAAAGGGAGAGTCTAATGTTACGGGGGAGGGAGTTCCACAAGAAGGGGACAATTCGGGTGAAGTCCTGAAGGCGAGAGTGGGTGTGGGTAATGGGAGATGATAACCTCAGATCATTAGCAGAGCGAAGTGGATGGAATGGGATAAACCTGCTGATAGGGGAGGAGATGTAGGCAGGGGCGCAGATATGGAGAGCTTTGTACGTGCGCACCAGTATTTTGATTTGGATTCTTTAGGAGACAGGGAGACAGTGTAGAGATTGACAGAGGAACAAGGTGTGCGAGGTGAGGTGGATGAGCCTGGCAAAGGCGTTCATTAGACGGCAGAGGGAGTGACTGGTAGGGATGTGCGTTTCGGGTTTCGGAATTTCGGAATTTTCACGAAATTTCCCGATTCGGGTCTTTCGATTCGGCCGAAAATCCGAAATTTTTTAGATCCGAAAAAGTCGAATCCGAACTGTTTTCCGAACCGAATCGAAAATTTTTCGGAATTTTCGAATGGACTTGAAATGTGTCAAATCGAAATCTATTGCTTTGAAACGAGAACAGACTTTCCGAAAAAAACGAAAAATTTACCAAATCGAAATTTTTTCGGAATTTTCGAATGGACTTGAAATGTGTCAAATCGAAATCTATTGCTTTGAAACGAGAACAGACTTTCCGAAAAAAACGAAAATTTTGCCAAATCGAAAATTTTTCGGAATTTTCGAATGGACTTGAAATGTGTCAAATCGAAATTTATTTTCCCTCTATTCATGATTTCAGTTCCATTCGGGATTTCGGTACCATTTCGGTAAGTCTGGACATCGTATATTTAACTAGTATCGGTTATATGGCTGATTCTGTAATTTTTTTTATTGTTTCCAAAGATCCGATCAGAATATTCGTATTTTGGTCAGATCCGATTCGTCCGCGGGTCGCGCATGCGCGCGCGCGCACATGTCGTAACTTTATTGAGCCAGTTTTATTGACAACTTTTTGAACAAAATTTTGTTTTTATTATTCTTCATAATGGCCGCTGCCAGAGAGGAGACCTCGTCTTCATCTTATGATGAAATTGAACCACCTGCACCCAGGAAAAAACGGGCCCAAAATATGGCGTTTGAGGAGATGTTGGAGATGGTCCGCATCTTTGATAGAAAAGATTACGATTGCCGGAAGGGACCTTATTGCAGCAAGAATAACGCCAGAAAAGATCGTATCCTGGACAAGCTACGCACCACCATTTTCGAGAAGTTTGGGAAGGACCGGACGAAGGACCAGCTACGGAAACGCTGGTCTGATTTAAAAGTTCGTGAGCAGGAGCAGCTGAGGCGCATCCGGCGCGTCATAGCGAAACGTAAGTGTCATGTTATATTGTAAAGCGCTGCGCAAACTGTTGGTGCTATATAAATCCTGTATAATAATAATAATGTGCTTGCATGTGCTAATGTGCGCAGAAATACGCTGATTTATCTAGTCCTTTTTTCATGCAATGTGATTGTGTATAGATTTGCGTTTTCACAATTCGTCATACATGCATTTTTGCCATAGCTTTTTTTTTTTTGTGATTTTACGTATTCGTGAAAATTGTGATATTTGATGTATGTAGATGAAGTTACAATGCTGGATTTCTTTTGGCACTGTGTGTGTAGTCTGTAGTGTGCTGGGGGGGGGGTTGTTGTGATTGAATGATGCATACGAGATGACCCGTAGCTTGCCCAATATTGGCTCCCACCTGCGCATCAATAAAAATCTCTGCGTCTCTGCTAAGTGATAGGATGGGACATGTAGTTCTTCTGAAAGTGCATCCAAACAGAGCTGTGTTCAATACATCCTCAGCAGCTGCTGCAGCAGTGTCATTGAATGCTTTAGATGCAAATTTCAAAACAAAATGGTGGATTTCTGTTGTTGTTTCTGCAATATCCAGTTTTATTATTAGCAGAAACTGAAAGTGAAACTGAGGCTGAGGCCTTGAAGAGAATAATGGTCTCCAATTGTCCGTCCTTAACCCCTAAGACCCTGTCTTAGGCACACCTTGAGTTAACTCTCCTTCTGCGCAGGGAGAGAGAAATCCGTTAAAAAAACACACGAGGCATGTAATTTTGTCTGGCAATTTCTCTCTGCCTTCCAACGTTTTTTGACGCATATTTATGCTTCTAACAAAAACGTTGTCTCTTTATTTCATTGGTTAGCATTTCAAAACATAACATAGTTCATTGGCCAGTTTCAATACAGGTCTGGTGACACATTTCTAGACAGTCCCGTGGCCTCGGCATGTGATTTCTTGAGATATCAGCATTTCTTAAGACATCAGTACTTTTTTAAGACATCAGCACTTTTTTATCACTTGAGAGAAACATTTGCAAACATCAGTATCCTTGTCATTCTAAAGACATTTGCAAACATCTTGAGAAGTGAACCTTAGTCCTATAATACTGCTGATTATCAATTTATCTTAAAACTATTTCTTATATTTTAAACCTTAATTTATCTATTAATATTATAATTCCTGGGGTGTTATTTAACTACTTATAGGGTCCTTCTTATAGGTTAGCAGATGGTGGTCTGAGGATTCCTTTTCCTTCAATCCCCTCTTAGAATCATAGTATGATCATACTATTTGATTCTTTCTTTGTTTCATCTATCTACTGTAAGTTAGTATGGGTTGGGGAGCGAGACCCTCAATACCCATGTGGATCAATATAGAACCAGGGGGCTGTACCTGCCACGGAACGGGTAACACATGGCAGTCTCCCAGTGCCTATTTATCTTCCTAACCTACATTCTTATTAATAGTAACAAGAGGTGCTAGGAATGACTCAAACCCTGCCTTTACCTGATCCCTTGCTTTAAATTCATCAGGGACCCCTCTTGGTACCCCTATAACATCAATATAGACATGCGGATCAAGACTACCTTGTGGGCTTGGGACTTCCCTTTTCCTGCGACGTGAGCTAATATTTGGAATTTCCTCAGGATCCGAAACAATATGAAATCCCATTATGACCTTAGCTAGGGCACATTCACCTGACCATTGAAGGGGCAGAAGCGCCCTAATCTTGAGGTCTCCACATATCCAGTAGAGATCCCCAATCAGAAAAACTTGATTCTGTAACTTAATACTGTTGATATTGCTATAATTGGCACAATAACCCTCGGGGAAGAAGGTGAGGTTCCTACCTTTTTCTGCTGACCTATAGCAGGTATAGGTCCCTGGGTAAACATGTATCCCTTCTCCTGGTTGTGGGAGGCGTGTTAGTATGGGGTAGCTATTCTTCCAATATTCACATAAACTCTGGCTATTAGTGGTGTTAGTATATAAACTAAGAAAACATTCTTCTACATCTTGCGGAATATTAAAAGGTACGGTGCCTAGATGTGGCCTAACAGCACCACACACATAACAATTTGTACGGTTATTGTTTAGGGCACTAAATTTTACCCATTCTATCCAAACATTTACATCTGAAATTGTACTGTCTGAGCTCCGCTTCTGATTGAGCACCGCCACCCACCTCTCCCAATTAAAGTCATACGATTTAATAGGCTTTGTCCCTTGGAACTGCGTCGTCGTGCGGCGCTATCTGGTTTATATCCCCATCTGTTAACTACTGCATCAGAGGTACCATATCCCATATTGCCCGTGTCCCACCCCACTGCGCCCCAATAATCACAATTATGTCCCCAGTACTCATCGGTTACACATATATATACAGTTGCCTTGTACAGTATCATACTGCAGTAATGGTGGACAATAAAAAAACAACAGTGGCCAGACAGTGATGGTTTGGGTTGGGGTTCTTTATGGTAGGGGGTGTGGACAATAGGGGTTGTGACATATGTTCCGAAGGGGGGGTAAACATATTATTTCAGTCTTTTTCTTCCCCCCACATGCGTCTCCATACTCTTCGAAAAGGATCCTTGGTTGTCATCTTCTCCTTGTTTGAAACCAGGGCTATCTGCCCTCGTGAGTGTCTCTTGTTGAGTCCTTTGTTGAATCCGCTTGACTCGAGAGGGTCCCTTGTTGAATCCGCTTGACTCGAGAGGGTCCCTTGTTGAATCCGCTTGACTCGAGAGGCATGAATCCAGACTGGGCTGTCCTCTGTCAGTATAGCTGTGCGGGTTACGGCTACCACCGTGGTCTCTGGTCCATAGGCGAAATCCTCTGGTCTTTTTCCTTTCTGTAGCCGCTTTACCAGCACCTTGTCTCCTGGATTAAATAGGTGGGTAGATTTGTCTGAAAGAAAGGGGAACTTAAATATAACTTCGTCTCTGGTTGTCTCGAGGGTTGAGATCAGCTGCCTAACATATTCATCCCTTATCTGCTCTAAGTCCCTTGTCTCCACTGTTAGCCTACCTGTAGACCATAATAATGGAAAGGGTCTGCCCATAAATATCTCGAAGGGGGAGTAGCCTGTGTTCCTATTAACCGCCATTCTGATTTCAGCCAGAATGATGGGGAGTACCAATTTCCAATTGTTTAGCTCTTCTGTGATTGCATATTTTTGTAAGGTACAAAATAATTGGTCCCTATCCATTGTGGGAGGTCGCAAAACCCGGCATTACTAGTTTAGCTATGTCCTGTTGTGCTGCTCATTTAGCTGCTTGGTCAGCCAGATGATTCCCTTTTGCAATAGGATCTGAGGCTCTGGTGTGTGCTCTACAATGTAACACCGCTATCTGAGAGGGCATAAGAATGCTTGCTAGGAGGTCCGTGACCAGGGTCGAATGGGAAATCTTCTTGCCATCTGCGGCCACAAATCCCCTCTTTTCCATATCGTCCCATGGTCATGGACCACACCATAAACATATTTGGAGTCAGTGTATATCGTGACAGGTCTACCCGCATAGAGCCTGCAGGCTCGTGTTAATGCAATCAGTTCTGCTGCCTGGGCAGACTGGTAGGGTACAGGCCCTGATTCTAGAACAGTGTCAGGGAGTTGAACCACTGCATAGCCTGCATGATAAGTGTTGTCATCGGGGCAGGTACAGGAGCCGTCAACAAAGACGACATCTGCGTCCGGAACAGGTGTTGACATGAGATCAGGGCGGGGTGCAGTTTCAGACTCAATGGAGAGAGCACAGTCATGTTCGAGTGGGATGGTATCTGAGGGATTCTTAAGACCCAGTAAAGCGTTTAGGATTGGTGCTGGACCAGAGACACTTGAACTGTATTCTATGTGCAGTGCAGGGTTGCTTAGCAGTGTGACTTCATATCCACTAAAGCGCTGTGATATGTGCTGTGTATGTATGCCCTTAAGTAAAAATAAAAAATCATGGGTTGTGGGTAGGTGAGGTTCGTACCCTAATGTGTATTGGCTTGCCATACTAACGGCCATTGCACATGCTGCCAGGGCACGCAAACAGGCCGGCATCCCTTGTACCGTTACTGGCAGAATCTTTGAGAAAAAATACTACGGGGCACAACCGGCCCCATGTTCTTGCGTCAGTACCGCGGCCATGGTTTTACAATTGTCCCTTGCAAACAGATGAAATGAAAGTACATAATCAGGGAGGCCAAGCGCGGGACTTATTATCATCATTGCATTTCTGAGAACCCTAAAGGCATTTAACATTTCATTAGACCATGTTATCATATTGGATTGACCCAACAGGGTGGCTTGTCTCAGAATGTTATCGTAGTAGGAGCAGTCAGGGATCCACTGTCTGCAATAGTTTATCATGCCTCAGAATGACAACATGTCCTTCTTAGTTTTCGGGTTGACCAGGCCCGTGACAGACTGGACTCTCTTCTGACTGATGCTCCGTTCCCCCTGTCTGAGAACAAACCCTAAATATTCAACTTGCATTTGACACCACTGCATTTTTTTTAAGGGAAACCTTGTGCCTACATTCCTGTAACCAACTGAATAGTGTTTTACCATCCTCCCGGCAGGCCTCCTCTGATGGACTGCATACGAGGAGATCATCCACGTATTGCAGCAGGACAGAACCATGGCTGGGGTGCCAGAATTTCAGAGTGGCCTGCAGTACAATACTGTAGACCACCGGGGTGTCAACGTACCCCTGAGATAACCTTTTCCATGTAAATTGGGTGCCTTCAAATGAAAATGCAAAAAGCAATGCCGTGTCAGGGTGTACAGGGATGCTAAAAAATGCATTCTTCAGGTCAATTATAGAAAAATGTGTATGTGTCGCTGATATTGATGACAGAAGTGACGTGACATCTGGGACAATTGGCGCAATTAGAATCACTAGGGAATTAACTGCGCGCAAGTCTTGAACGAACCTGACAGTCCCGTCAGCTTTGTTCACGGGGTTAATTGGGGTACTGAAGGGGAAGACTACAGGTTCCAGGATACCATTCTGTAGAAACTGGTCAATCATAGGACATAGTCCGTCCTCTTTCTCTTTTTGACAATGTTTAAAAATTCTATTAATATCTTCTATTCCTAAGTAACTTATTCCCCACGGTCATAAATGGAAAATGGGTTTTGTTGGTGTTATTCTCATATCTTAGGGCTTATTAATGACGATCCTTTGTTATATACGAGTGGCCATAATAACGAAAGGCAGTATATATTCTTCTGCTTTATTTTTTTTTTTTTCTTTTGCTTCCTCTTTCTTTTTTTTTTTTCCCGTCTTTGGATGTGGATGGGGCCGAAGGTTTCAAATCCTCCATTGCCCCTACCGCACCCAAGACCTCTGTCTCAGTAAAGGGACGGATATATGGATTGTCTATAAGACGGAGGGGGTCGTGGTTCCCAGCTGGCACGGGGTATTTCTTGTTTATTCCGTGGTATACTCTGTTCTATTTTATGCAGTCTGGCGCTGTCAGAGGACAATGGGGTCCCTCTTCTACATTGTTTCACCATTAATCATTGTCCTCCCCTCCCCAATTTCATATACTGCATGTCCCACTGAGGGTCTCCCTGATAATAGGGCCATGCCTCGGTGTCGTCGAGACATAATCCTTTCACTATATCCATATAGAATGGGCTGTGGTCTCCCTGTCTGAGGAAAGGAATCACAACTCCCATTGCTTCTGTCCATCCCGCTAGATTATCTATCCATGGGTTAATTAAATAGCAATCTGTGCCCCCTACTCGTGCTACATAATCTTTACAAAACTCTCCTATTTTCAGTAAGGATATTCTTTAACCTTGCTACTTTAAATACCCATGGTTAGTTGTACAATTGAATAATCAGGCAGGTAAAATAGAGAAAGAAAGAAAAAAGAGAGGCTCTTCACAGTGCTCGAAAAGAAAAACAATTTAAATTCTTACTATATATATATATATATCTCTATGCCACATGGATCAACAAAAGATGAGCTAATTTAAGGATAAGTAATAAAAACTTATTTAGTGAATCCTCCCCTAATCTCGAGAATCAAACTTCTAATCTTTTGCTTTTTATTTTGTAGTTATATAATTCCTTCATATCATAAACAAAAATTTATAAACCACAATCCAATAGTATATAAAAACTAGTTTCACAATATATGTATCTCCGGTTAGTAACTGCATACATGACCAACATCATCCCCCCATCAGTCAGCAACTAACACACAATGGCCAACAAACACCTCTGCTTAATACAACATGCACCTCACAGCAAACAATGTCCAACCAGTCAGCTCTTATATATACATATATATATACACAGTACCATCAGTATACAAAGGGGCAAAAGTCTGCATACTTTACAGATTTTCCTGCCACCCAATTAACTTATCACTCTAATAATATATACTTTAACAATATATACATGTATATACATGTATTAAACCAGTAATACAGGAATGACGAGCGTCCGTCTTACCTTACAGACCACTCGGCACCTTAACTTATACCTCTACAATTTATATAATTTACTCTATTATCACAACTGAGGGACGTCTGTCTTATTACCTTACAGATCGTTCAACAGTGAATCTTAACACTCTAATATTCTTATACGCTAATATTCTTACACTCTATTATTCTTATTCTCTATTATTCTTATACTCTATACATTTTATGAGGGTTAACGCAAGGTGTGATCAATTGGACATATAATGTCCCTTCTATTGAGTGTGGTCCCTGACCCACTCCATCTTTAAATAAACGGCCCCTGGCAACGTTTTCTTTAATTTGTAATAAACGGCCCGTGGCAACGTTTTCTTTAATAAACGGCCCCTGGCAACGTTTTCCTTTTACACTATAGGACATGGACAACTAACTTTAGTTCGAGATAAACGTTGTCATTGCCCTCGTCCAGACAAGACAATATACTCACCAGGACGAGGGGTGACCGTTCATGTCGGCAGTGCCTCCAGATTGAAGAGAATAATGGTCTCCAATTGTCCGTCCTTAACCCCTAAGACCCTGTCTTAGGCACACCTTGAGTTAACTCTCCTTCTGCGCAGGGAGAGAGAAATCCGTTAAAAAAAACACACGAGGCATGTAATTTTGTCTGGCAATTTCTCTCTGCCTTCCAACATTTTTTTTGACGCATATTTATGCTTCTAACAAAACGTTGTCTCTTTATTTCATTGGTTAGCATTTCAAAACATAACATAGTTCATTGGCCAGTTTCAATACAGGTCTGGTGACACATTTCTAGACAGTCCCGTGGCCTCGGCATGTGATTTCTTGAGATATCAGCATTTCTTAAGACATCAGTACTTTTTTAAGACATCAGCACTTTTTTATCACTTGAGAGAAACATTTGCAAACATCAGTATCTCTTGTCATTCTAAAGACATTTGCAAACATCTTGAGAAGTGAACCTTAGTCCTATAATACTGCTGATTATCAATTTATCTTAAAACTATTTCTTATATTTTAAACCTTAATTTATCTATTAATATTATAATTCCTGGGGTGTTATTTAACTACTTATAGGGTCCTTCTTATAGGTTAGCAGATGGTGGTCTGAGGATTCCTTTTCCTTCAGGCCTTCTATAAAATAGCTAAAAGCAGACGCACAATGCGTTTTGTACGCACACAACACAAATAATAGTTTTTATTGAATAAACGTAATGTTTACTTCTGAAAAAAATATATAAATGAACGGTAATATATGTCTATGTGCAGAGGAAATAAATAAATATTTTGTGACTTTAGAACTATGAGATGGGAGTAGTGGTGTGTCAAGCTGGTAGTGGGTAGTGGAGGGGTGTCGCAATACTTTCGGCAATATATTGTATAGATATACCATTTTTTCAGTCTGCATTATTTACGTGTTATATTTTTTGGATTTGGCAGAAGACAGGAAGAAGGCCGCGAATCTGCCCGGGCAGGGACCAGTGCCCCAGCGAAGGAGGAGGGGGAGCCACGGGCGTCCACCAGCGCTGGTATATACTGTTTTATTTTGCAACGACTTTTGGTCAAAAACAGAAACATTTTTTGTTTACTGTATTTTAATTTAATTTTTTTATGTATAGCACAAGAGGAGCAGGAGGAGGAGCAGGAGGAAGAGGAGGATGTAGAGAGAGTCAGCCGGAGCAGCAGGAGGCGCCAGTCCAGGTTTTTTTTTTTTACTGTTGTATTTTGTATCGACTTTTGTTCAAAAATAAATCAGTTTTGTTGTTTACTGTATTTTTTATTTCTTTAATTTCTTACATATAGCACTGGATATGCAGACGGTGGTGGTGGGGAGGAGTCGGAGGAGTCGGAGACTCAGGAGGCCGCCAGCTCTGGTATATACTACTGTTATATTTTTTCAAGACTTGCAGTCAAAAATAGAAACCTGCTTTACTTACTGTATTTTCCTTCTTTCATTTATTGGATATATAGAAGGAGAAGCCAGACGCCGACGGGAGGCGATCGGCGAGCTTCGCCTGGCAGCTACCGCCGTCAACTCTCTACAAGAACTGCTCCAGGAACTGCGGGAGCACATAACAATGCCGCAGACCTCCTGGAGCAGCAGTGAGACCAATGGCAGCCTCCTCCAGAATGTGCCTCAGCTGCTCCTGCTCGCGTGCCTTGAGGTCGGACCAGCGTTTTCAGAGATGGTCCTTCGTCCAGTCCTTCCCGAACAGCTCCAGGATGGTGGTGCGTAGCTTTTCAAGGATACGATCCTTGCGGGTGTTATTCTTCCTGCCGTAAGGGCCCTTACAGCAATCGTAATCTTTACAGTCCAAGTTGCGGACCAGCTCCAACATCTCCTCAAATGCCAGTAACTTGTTGGGCAGTTTGCCATCCTTGGCATGTTCCCTTCCCTATGTTAATATGTTGTAAATAAATTTTCTATTTTTCACTATTTTCCTGTTTGTGTGCGTTGCTTTTCCTTACTTAATAAGTTAATATGTATTGCTTGGTTTCCACACTGTAAAATTATATGTACATAAATGTATTGACATTTTCTATGGACCCTTTGTCATAAATTTGTCAACATATTTGTGGCCATGAATGTGACTGTGCACATTCTACACTTCCTGCCTGGCCAAAAAATGTCACACACTAACACAACCTTGTTGTAAGGCCTTGAGATTTGATTACCGACGTGGCCTGGTTTTTTGTTAAGCTTAGGCGATGTCACAACAACACGGATTTTTGTCCACAGTCACATTCATTGTATAACCAAGAATTTATCAAAAAATATTGATGGCAGCACTGCATGAAGTCTTCTCCGACACAACCCAAAGATCCTTAGTGCGGCTCAGGTCTAGTTTATTTGTCCCTGTTTGCAGCTTCACACAACACCTCCTCCCAGCTATGAGCTCTCTCTCTCCACCGCTGCCCGCTAAGACGCTGCCCGCCAACATGGTCATGTCTTTGCAGGAAGACAACAGCGTGGGGGAACAGCAGCTGCTGACAGTCCCAAGACCTCGTCACAATGACGTCAGTTTTGGAGTTAACCCCTAACTGTGACCAATGGTGGAGATAGGGGGTTCATTGGAACCCCTATCTCCCGATCCGCGGAAGCTATCGGTTGGTTAATGTTTGGTATCTTTGGATCGACCAGAGCATGGCCTTTCCAACAATACCAAACATGACAATGTTAAAAAATTTAAATAAAAAAAAAAAAAATACAGGTTTTTTGTTTTGTTTTGTTAATGCAGCAATATTGTTGCCATTTCAATTATAATGTGAACAATGATGCTGCACTAAGGATTTTTGTATGGGGTGCGTTTGTTAAAATAGTGTAATTGTCACCCAAAAAAATATAACAAGTCCTCTTTTCAATTTTTTTTAACAAACGCAACTCATAAAATATAACCGCAAACACTCGCATGTTAAAATGTGAAAAAAACACTTTACACATGTAAAACAAACATTGAAAATTCTAATTTTATTGCATTTTTTGTTATAATATACAGACAGGACATGACGCATACATATGATAATGATATATTATGAATCATCTGCCGAGTCTGCCGGAAAGAACGATATATAACATGTCTGGGTCATATTATAAAAGAAGGCTTCAAAACGCGTTTAAACAAGAGGAGCGAAACTGTTAAAAATTAGCTCAGCAGCAGACCGCAGCACCGCACACAGGTGTGAAGGGAAGCCGTGAAATGCCTCAGCAGCGAAAGGGTTAATTTATATTTTTGTCTGTTTTAAATCATTTTATTCTATTATTTTTTTTCATTTCAGATCATTTTGATCAACTTTTTCCGTTTTAAAACATTTTTGTTCTGGTTTTTTATTTTTAAAGTCAGACCATTCGGGTCAGTTTACCGTTTTTTAAATCGTTTTGTTCTTTTTTTTTTGTTCCTTGGCTTTCATACCATTTTTTTAATGTGATTAAATAAATAAAGTTGTGAAATGTATATTCATAAGAAAAAAAGGATCTTTATTTAATAAAAAAAAAACACAATAGAATCGCCAGAATTATCGTATCGTCAGAATGAATTATTGAATCCGAAAAACAAACCTAAAATTTATTATAAAAAAATATATAAAGTATAAAAAAGTAAACCATAGTACTTTACATCAAAACGAATAGAGTTAGACGCTTTGAAACGAGGAGAACAGACGTTCCGAAAAAAAAGAAAATTTCCGAAATCACGAAAAGTCGATACAAAAAACGAGCAAAGTGACCCGAAAACACAAAAAAATGGTCGATATTCCAAAAAATGTACGCAATCGAAAATTTTAAACATCAGAACAAATCGAACCGAAAAAAAAAAATCGGTGCACAAGCCTATTAATATCTGACATCCCGATGTGAAACATCAGGACTTTTGCATTAGATTTCGACCATTTTAATTTTTTTAACTTCTGGATAGTCGAAAATCGATCTATCCAAAAAGTCCCAATGTTTCACATCATTCTGAACTTTGTTTGGATAGAGTAAGTCCGTGGGCGTGTGGCCATTAAATGTATATACCAGTGGCGTCGTAACATGGGGGCGGGGGTGCGGCCCGCACCAGGTGACACCCGCCTTTAGGGCGGGTGTCTCACCCTCCGCCGCGTTTTTCGCCCCCTGCGAGCATCCGAAGCATGCAGCTTCGGCGCTCGCCTGGAGGAAACACGTCACCAGCCAATCGCAGCTGGTCACGTGGCTCCCCCTGGTGAGCGCCCAAGCTCTGCGCCGCCGGACGCTCTGAGGGAGCGAAAAAGGTGGCGGAGGTGAGCTGGGGCCATTATCATGAGATGCTGGGGCATTCCATCTGCTGGGGCAAATCCATGAGGAGCTGGGGCATATCCATGAGGAGCTGGGGCATTCCATGTGCTGGGGCATATCCATGAGGAGCTGGGGCATTCCATGTGCTGGGGCATATCCAGGAGGAGCTGGGGCATATCCACGAGGAGCTGGGGCATGTCCACGAGGAGCTGGGGCATGTCCACGAGGAGCTGGGGCATGTCCACGAGGAGCTGGGGCATATCCACGAGGAGCTGGGGCAAATCCATGTGTGAGCTGGGGAATATCCACGAGGAGCAGGGGCAAATCCATGTGTAGCTGGGGCATATCCACGAGGAGCTGGGGCATGTCCACGAGGAGCTGGGGCATGTCCACGAGGAGCTGGGGCATGTCCATGAGGAGCTGGGGCATATCCACGAGGAGCTGGGGCAAATCCATGTGTGAGCTGGGGAATATCCACGAGGAGCTGGGGCAAATCCATGTGTGAGCTGGGCATATCCACGAGGAGCTGGGGCATGTCCACGAGGAGCTGGGGCATGTCCACGAGGAGCTGGGGCATATCCACGAGGAGCTGGGGCAAATCCATGTGTGAGCTGGGGATATCCACGAGGAGCTGGGGCAATATCCACGAGGTGCTGGGGCAATATCCATGAGGAGCTGGGGCATATCCATGAGGATGTCGGATGTCGGCCAAGCTTCCGGGAACTCCCCCTGAGGACTGGCGTCATCGTGCATAGCACGATGACGCCAGTCCTGGAGTTAACCCCTAGCTGCCACCAATGGTGGAGATAGGGGGTTCATTTTGGAACCCCCTATCTCCCGATCCGTGGCAGCTAGGGGTTAAAGTTTGGTATTGTTGGATCGGCCAGAGCATGGCCGTTCCAACGATACCAAACACAAATGTGAAAAACGTTTGTAAAAAAATTTAAAATAAAAAAATATTTAAAAAAAATTTATAAAAAAATAATAAACAATTTTTTTTTCTTTTTTTGGTTTGTTAATGCAGCAATATTGTTCCCATTTCAATTATAATGTGAACAATGATGCTGCACTAACCGATTTTTGTATGCGGTGCGTTTGTTAAAAATTTTGTAATTTTCCCCAAAAAAAAATTGTAACGAGACCCCATCTCTAATTTGTTTAACAAGCGCACCCCATACAAAATATAACCGCAATTGCTCGCATGTTAAAATGTGAAAAAAATACACTTTACACATTGTAAATTATTGAAAAATCATATTTTATTGCATTTTTTGTTATAATATACAGACAGGTCATGACGTATACATATAATAATGACATATTATGAATCTGCCGAGTCTGACGGAAAGAACGATATATAATATGTCTGGGTCATATACTAAAATAAGCTTCAAAACGCATTTAAACATGATGAGCAAAACCGGTAAAAATGACCTCAGCACAGGGGCGTGAAACTAGCCTCAGCAGCGAAAGGGTTAATTAAAAAAACACGATAGAATCGCCAGAATTATCGTATCGACATAATGAATTATTGGATCCGAAAAAAAAACAAAAAATTTATTATAAAAAATATATAAAGTAGTATTAAAAAAGTAAACCATAGTAGTTTTCATCAAAACGAATAGAGTTAGACAGCTTTGAAACGAGAACAGACGTTCCGAAAAAACGAAAAGTTGGCGATATGCCGAAAACCATGTACAGTTCCGAAAACGAAAAGTTCCAAAAAGAAAAGTTCCAAAAACGAAAAATGGACGATATGTCGAAAACCATGTACAATTCCGAAAAAACGAAAATTTTCCGAAATAACGAAAAAGTCGATACAGAAACCTAGTAAAGTTACCCGAAAATACGAAAAATGGTCGATATTCCGAAAAATAAATGTACCCGAAAACCGAATCGAGCCGAACCGAATCGAAAAGTTTAAAAATTCGAAAAATCGAATCGAAAAAAAAAAAAAAAAAAAATCGGTGCACATCCCTAGTGACTGGTGTTTCTTAAGGCTAGCAAGAAGGATGTTACAATAGTCAAGGCGTTTGCTAAGATGCTCTTTCAAGCTCTTATTATCTGAGACTTGATTAGGAAAGGGGCAGATATGTTCAATGTTTTTTAGGTGGAAGTACCAGGATTTGGTTAGCGACATACAACTGACGCTCACTAGATATTTTTTCTTTTTCGACCCATTCTCTGGAAACCCTAAATATGGTTGTGCCTGAAAATCCAAGTAGATCACTGTTTTTGAAATGCTCAGACCAGTCCGTCTGGCACCAACAACCATGCCATGTTCAAAGTCACTTAAATCCCCATTCTTCCCCATTCTAATGCTTGGTTTGAGCTCTATACACCACCACAATGGAGTTGGAATGAAACGAACACAATGTGCTTTAACTGCAGACTGTCAGCTTTAATTTGAGGGTATGTACATCCAACTCAGGTGAACGGTGTAGGACTTACAGCAGTTTGCAGATGTGCCTCCCACTTGTTAAGGGACCAAAAGTAATGGGACAATTGGCTTCTCAGCTGTTCCATGGCCAGGTGTGTGATCTTCCCTCATTACCCCAATTACAATGTGCAGATAAAAGGCCCAGAGTTCATTTCAAGTTGTCAGGATCGCTCCCTGGTGCCGCCTGGTGCCCGCCGGACCCGACGCTAATGCTGCCCGTCCCATCATCGGCGAGCCACGACCGGCCGCCATTGTTGCCGCACCTCCATCCTCCGGCATCCTATCCCCTAGACAGCGGCCGGCGCGCGCGCGCATGCGCGCTATATCGATGAGGACCCCGGCGAGGGATTAGGTGTCCTCGGCGCCGGGAGATGACGTCAGACGTCAGGTACGGCGGGAATCGGTTTAAAAGAGGCTACAGAACTGTGAGTAAATGCCCAATTATTGAGTATGATTCCTAGCACATGGACTGTGTATTATTGTCTCCAAGTCATACAGCGGCTGCACTTCAGCCTTTACAACCGCCTCGCCGAGCCTCAGACCTCCAGCCTGCTGCAGCGTATCCAGCACCTCAATCCGCTTTGGCTCTTCAGCCTTTACAGCCGTCTCACCGAGCCTCAGACCTCCAGCCTGCTGCAGCGCATCCAGCACCTCAATCCGCTTTGGCTCTTCAGCCTTTACAGCCGTCTCGCCGAGCCTCCGACCTCCAACCTGCTGCAGCGTATCCAGCACCTCAATCCGCTTTCGCTCTTCAGCCTTTACAGCCGTCTCACCGAGCCTCAGACCTCCAGCCTGCTACAGCATATCCAGCACCTCAATTCGCTTTGGCACTTAGCCTTCACAGCCGACTTCCCGAGCCTCAGACCTCCAGCCTGCTACAGTATACCCAGCGCCTCAAGCCTCAAGCCACCGATCTACCGCAATACTCCACAGCTCTGAGGTTACCTCCGCAAACAGTATACAACAGTATCCTACGTTCTCTCTGTGCCTTGAGATACCTATCGTCTACCGTGAGTACTACAATCCCCTATGGGTCTGTTACTGTGCTACTGTGTTTTCATATACTGAGTACTGTTCGTCGTGTCAAGCCTCCGGTATTCCCGTGCCTATATCTCCATATCCATCAACACCTGACATCTCGGCCACTGTCACGAATAGGGTTGTACAGTTCCATCTCACCCTTCGTGTAGTGGCTCTCACGATCTGGTATACTCTGCCTCTTGGGTTCCCATCGTTCCGGTATTACAGTTTCCCCGTGGCAAATCGTGACAGAATAATTGGGCCAAATATGTAACCCGCGAGTATATCAGACACCCTAGCTCTTATAACGACTCAACTATCAAATCTAACCCATTCTATCGTGGACCTACAGAACAATCAGGTCGCTATACAAAACCACCTGAGTCGTCTAGACCAAGCACAAGGCGCGGAAGGGACAACTGAGCCTCCCGTCGAAGCCCCACCAGTCGCCGAAATTTCCTCTACCAGTTATGAACCCTATGTATCTCCACCGAACAAATTTGACGGGGACAGGAAGCAATTTCGGGTTTTTATCACGTCATGTCAAATAATGTTCTCCATCCAACGGAAGACATATGCATCTGATTTCGTAAAGATCAGGACTGTGATATCCCTCCTTACTGGCAAACCTCAAGTATGGGCTCATCACCTGCTACGCACCGCTCACCCCTCCTTGCGCACCTGGAACACCTTCTATAACGCCCTTGAAGCCATGTATGAACACCCCAATCGCCTAGCCTCTGCAGCTCAAGCACTGAAATTATTGAAACAAGGGAAGGACGACGTGGAAGATTATATCACTGAATTCAAACATCTAGCCCTGGATTCGGAATGGAATGAGCCAGCCCTGCTAGCACAGTTCAGAAAAGGGTTATCCGAGGTACTTAAGGATGAACTAGCCCGTACTGGAATCCCCTCCACTCTGGAAGCCACCATGATCCTTTGCACTCAGATAGATAGAAGACTACGCGAACGGAGGGCAGAAAAATCCGCCTCCCACGCTCATGTTCCAGTGAAGAGATATATGCCGACTCCTCCGGTGACTACTCCTACTACTTCCACTAGCGAGGAAGAACCTATGCAGATCGGAGTAGTACGAGGACCTCTAACAGAGAACGAAAAATCCAGGCGCAGATCCTTAGGGCTATGCATGTACTGCGGGCGCCCGGTCCACCGAGTACGAGAATGCCGAGCCAAGCCTCCCAGTCGTTCAAGTGAGCCTGCACAACACACCACGTCGGTCGCCACCCATGACCTTTGTACAGTGACACCATCTCACATAATCGTATCCTTACTATTACAGTGGGACCAGTGCGCCATTCCTCTCCGGGCTATGATTGATTCCGGAGCCAGCGGATGTTTTGTGGACGAAAAGATAGCTATCTCCCTGGGTATCCCGATCGTCTCCAAATCACGCTCTTACGCCATCCAACTGCTCGACGGAAGTTCCCCCATATCTGGTCCGATCATCAAAGAAACCCGACCATTGCTGGTATCTCTGGGCACTGAGCATCGCGACACTATAGTGTTTGATATAGTAACCTCTCCCGTGTTTCCTGCTGTACTAGGTCTCAATTGGCTTTGCAGAAATAACCCTTCTATAAACTCGTCCTCAGGCGCAGTATCCTTCGACGCCGAAACTAATACATCGACCGCAGATCTACATGCCTGTACGACCCCCGCTATAGCTATGTGTCTTGAGGAACCCGAGCTGTACCGAACCTTTAGTCATGTGTTTGAGAAAAAAGGTGCTGATACCCTACCTCCTCACAGATCCTACGACTGCCCTGTAGATCTGCTACCCGGGGCGCCCATTCCTTATGGAAGAATTTACCCCCTATCTGAACCCAAATTACTAGTATTAAAAGACTATATCAACGACAATCTACAAAAAGGCTTCATACGGCCGTCTACCTCGCCTGCCGGAGCCCCTATTTTCTTCGTAGAGAAGAAAGATGGAGGACTTCGACCTTGTGTCGACTACAGGGCCATGAACGCTATTACGATCAAAAATAAATATCCTCTCCCTCTGATATCGGAATTAATGGATCGCCTTCGCTCCGCTAATATATTCATGAAACTTGATCTACGGGGAGCCTATAATCTGATACGTGTCAAAAGCGGAGACGAGTGGAAGACTGCGTTTCGTTCTCGTTATGGCTATTACGAATATATGGTCATGCCGTATGGGCTATGTAACGCTCCTGCCACATTCCAATGTTTTCTGAATGATGTCTTCCGGGATATACTAGACAGCTACATCGTAATATACCTGGACGACATATTGATATATTCCGAAGACTTAGAGGCTCATCGAGAACATGTAAAAACCGTACTACGTAGACTACAGGAGCAGAGATTGTATGCCAAGGCTGAGAAATTCATCTTCGACACAGATAATGTAGAATTCCTCGGATTTATTATCAGCCCTGGGAGCATCCGTATGGACCCAACCAAGACTGAAGCAGTAGCCACCTGGCCAGTTCCGGCGAACAAAAAGGGAGTACAAAGCTTTATAGGGTTCTGCAACTTTTATAGGAAGTTCATAAGAGGCTTCTCGACGATCATCCGACCCCTCACTAGATTGAGGAGGCAAGATATTATGTTCACATGGACTGAAGACGCACAAAAGGCTTTTCATAAACTGAAAAATATGTTCACACAAGCACCTATCCTCGCCTTACCAGATCCTACATACCCCTATATAATGGAGGTAGACGCTTCTGAATTCGCAGTGGGGGCTGTACTCTCCCAAAGGCTGGTAAAGGCCGGACGAGTACATCCCGTATGTTTCTTTTCAAAAGGGCTATCCCCTGCTGAGTGTAACTATGATGTAGGCGAAAGAGAACTCCTAGCCATAAAAATGGCCTTAGAAGAATGGAGGCATTTACTAGAAGGCGCACGCCATCCCGTGACTGTATTCACAGACCACAGAAACTTGGAATACCTACAACGAGCCCGTAGGCTGAGACCCCGACAAGCCAGGTGGGCCCTCTTATTTAGCCGGTTCGATTTACATATCACCTACAGACCCGGAAGAAAAAACGGAAAAGCAGATGCCTTATCAAGGATAGGCAATCCAGAGAGAACCAGAGAACAAGAAACCATATTACCATCTACATGTTTTCTAACACAGGAAAATACTTTATGGCAAGTGATCGCTAGTAATACTCCTTTGCTTCAGGAAGCCCCCACAGGAATACCGTTTTCAGAGAAAGACGGGTTTTTGATACATCAAGAAAGAATATATGTACCCCCTTTAGCCGTAACCGCAGTGTTACAGCATTTCCATGATTCCACCCTAGGAGGCCATGGAGGCATTCACAAAACCAGTGATACTATAAAAAGATCCTTTTGGTGGCCACATATGTCGAGGACTATTACTGAATACATCACGAATTGTCCTACATGCATTAGAATGAAGACATCTAGACATAGACCTCAAGGATTATTACACCCGCTGCCCGTACCCTCTGTACCCTGGTCTGATATTGCTATGGACTTTATCGTAGAATTACCGAAATCATCAAAACACGATACTGTCATGGTAGTCGTTGATAGATTTACGAAAATGGCACATTTCATCCCCCTCGTGGGATTACCTACCGCTACAGAAACCGCCTCCGTCTTCATTAGAGAGATCTTCCGTCTCCATGGGTTACCCTCTACTATAGTGACAGACAGAGGTACGCAATTCACGGCACGCTTCTGGAGGGCTTTCTGTAAAGGATTACATATCACCCAAGCATTGACCTCTGCATATCACCCTCAAGCCAATGGGCAAACTGAGCATACTAATGGAATTCTCGAACCATACTTACGCGGTTATATATCCCATCTCCAACATGACTGGTTCGCATATCTACCTCTAGCCGAATTCGCCTATAACAATCAGGTACAATGCTCTACAACTATGACACCCTTCTATATCAATACCGGCTATCATCCCTCCATGTTGCCTGGGTCATCCTTAGAAACCAACATCCCGAAGGCCGATGAACGACTATCAATGATCCATAAAAACTATCGTCTTGTCCGAACTGAGTTATTGAAGGCACAACAGAGGTTCAAATTCTATGCAGACCGTCATCGAAGACCTGCCCCCGTGTATCAAGAAGGAGATAAGGTATGGCTCTCTGCCCGTAATATTAACCTGTTTTGTCCTTCTCGTAAACTAGGTCCCCGCTTCCTCGGCCCTTTCACCATCGACAGAGTATTGTCTCCTGTGGTTGTACGATTACGTCTACCGTCGACATTGAAGATACATCCTGTGTTTCATATCTCTCTACTGAAATCTACGACCCCTGACCCATTTCCTAATAGAGTTCTGGTGGCTCCTGGACCTGTGACTTCGGTGTCAGATAATGAATACGAGGTGGAGACCATATTGGATTCTCGATGGCGGCGACGTCGTCTAGAATACCTAATACACTGGAAGGGCTATGGCGCAGAGGAGGACTCCTGGGTGTCGTGTAACGAGGTACATGCTCCTGCTCTGGTTCGGCGTTTTCACATGGTCCATCCCGATCGCCCCCAGAGGGGTCGCCTTGGTGGGGGGCCCTGTCAGGATCGCCCCCTGGTGCCGCCCAGTGCCCGCCGGACCCGACGCTAATGCTGCCCGTCCCATCATCGGCGAGCCACGACCGGCCGCCATTGTTGCCGCACCTCCATCCTCCGGCATCCTATCCCCTAGACAGCGGCCGGCGCGCGCATGCGCACTATATCAATGAGGACCCCGGCGAGGGATTAGGTGTCCTCGGCGCCTGGAGATGACGTCAGACGCCAGGTACGGCGGGAATCGGTTTAAAAGAGGCTACAGAACTGTGAGTAAATGCCCAATTATTGAGTATGATTCCTAGCACATGGACTGTGTATTATTGTCTCCAAGTCATACAGCGGCCGCACTTCAGCCTTTACAACCGCCTCGCCGAGCCTCAGACCTCCAGCCTGCTGCAGCGCATCCAGCACCTCAATCCGCTTTGGCTCTTCACCCTTTACAGCCGTCTCGCCGAGCCTCAGACCTCCAGCCTGCTGCAGCGCATCCAGCACCTCAATCCGCTTTGGCTCTTCAGCCTTTACAGCCGTCTCGCCGAGCCTCAGACCTCCAGCCTGCTGCAGCACATCCAGCACCTCAATCCGCTTTGGCTCTTCAGCCTTTACAGCCATCTCACCGAGCCTCAGACCTCCAGTCTGCTACAGCATATCCAGAACCTCAATCCGCTTCGGCATCCAAGCCTTCCCAGCCTCCTTGTCAACCTCAAGCCACCGATCTACCGCAATACTCCACAGCTCTGAGGTTACCTCCGCAAACAGTATACAACAGTATCCTACGTTCTCTCTGTGCCTTGAGATACCTGAGTACTACAATCCCCTATGGGTCTGTTACTGTGCTACTGTGTTTTCATATACTGAGTACTGTTCGTCGTGTCAAGCCTCCGGTATTCCCGTGCCTATATCTCCATACCCATCAACACCTGACGTCTCGGCCACTGTCACGAATAGGGTTGTACAGTCCATCTCACCCTCGTGTAGTGGCTCTCACGATCTGGTATACTCTGCCTCTTGGGTTCCCATTGTTCCGGTATTACACTTTCCCCGTGGCAAATCTTGACACAAGTGTGCTATTTGCATTTGGAATCTGTTGCTGTCAACTCTCAAGATGAGATCCAAAGAGCTGTCACTATCAGTGAAGCAAGCCATCATTAGGCTGAAGAAACAAAACAAACCCATCAGAGAGATAGCAAGAACATTAGGCGTGGCCAAAACAACTGTTTGGAACATTCTCAAAACGAAGGAACGCACCGGTGAGCTCAGCAACACCAAAAGACCCGGGAGACCACGGAAAACAATTGTGGTGGATGACCGAAGAATCCTTTCCCTGGTGAAGAAAATACCCTTCACAACAGTTGGCCAGATCAAGAACACTCTCCAGGAGGTAGGTGTATGTGTGTCAAAGTCAACAATCAAGAGAAGTCTTCACCAGAGTGAATACAGAGGGTTCACCACAAGATGTAAACCATTGGTGAGCCTCAAAAACAGGAAGGCCAGATTAGAGTTTGCCAAACAACACCTAACAAAACAAAGCCTTCACAGTTCTGGAACAAGATCCTATGGACAGATGAGACCAAGATCATCTTGTACCAGAGTGATGGGAAGAGAAGAGTATGGAGAAGAAAAGGAACTGCTCATGATCCTAAGCATACCTCCTCATCAGTGAAGCATGGTGGTGGTAGTGTCATGGCGTGGGCATGTATGGCTGCCAATGGAACTGGTTCTCTTGTATTTATTGATGATGTGACTGCTGACAAAAGCAATAGGATGAATTCTGAAGTGTTTCAGGCAATATTATCTGCTCACATTCAGCCAAATGCTGCAGAACTCATTGGACAGCGCTTCACAGTGCAGATGGACAATGACCCAAAGCATACTGCAAAAGCAAGCAAAGAGTTTTTGAAGGGACAGAAGTGGAATGTTATGCAATGGCCAAGTCAATCACCTGACCTGAATCTCATTGAGCATGCATTTCACTTGCTGAAGACAAAACTGAAGGGAAAATGCCCCAAGAACAAGCAGGAACTGAAGACAGTTGCAGTAGAGGCCTGGCAGAGCATCACCAGGGATGAAACCCAGCGTCTGGTGATGTCTATGCGTTCCAGACTTCAGGCTGTGATTGACTGCAAAGGATTTGCAACCAAGTATTAAGAAGGGAAAGTTTGATTTATGATTATTATTCTGTCCCATTACTTTTGGTCCCTTAACAAGTGGGAGGCACATCTGCAAACTGCTGTAAGTCCTACACCGTTCACCTGAGTTGGATGTACATACCCTCAAATTAAAGCTGACAGACTGCAGTTAAAGCACATGGAGTTTGTTTCATTCCAACTCCATTGTGGTGGTGTATAGAGCCAAAGATGTTAGAATTGTGTCGATGTCCCAATATTTCTGGACCTGACTGTATATATACAGTATATCAATTTAGTGATAATTCTATGCCTAGCTAAATGTTATTTGTAAATGATTCTTGCCACTGATATTATTTCACCACACTTTAAATTATAATGCCACATAATTATTACATCTATCTATATCTCTCATTAGGAAATACTGAACTAAAGATTTGAATTCTATAGCTGATTCATCCAGGGCCCGATTAAGATCTTTATCGGCCTGGAGCTGAAGATTTTGGTGGGCTTATTTCTGGATTTGTGTGAAGTGAAAGCATGTTTTATTTTCAATTACTAGGTATATATACTGGCAGATATAAAGCTGTATAGATATATAGGTTGTCAGATATCCTACAGTATATAGTTGCCTGCTGTCCAGCTGCTCTGAGCTGTGGCATCATACAGTGGCAGCTGGAGGCAACAGCTCAGTCCAATTGTCTTGCTGTTGAAGGCAAAACAATGCAAGTATTGTTCAAGAGACTGATTTGCTCTCTCAGCCACCCCATTTGTCTGAGGGTGATATGCTGAAGAGAACACCAACTTAACTCCCATCTCTGCACAAAATCCACACCGGAACTGTGATACAAAGTGAGATCCTCTATCAGATTGTGAGGATGACTGTGTTTCCCTTAATACTGGGTAATTCCACTATAAAATCCATGGCTAAGCAAGACCAAGGCCTGTCGAGACCCAACAGGTCAGGTTTTAGGATTTTTGTTTATAGCAAGTCTCACATGACCTATTCTCTTGGGTCAGCACGCATAGATGGCCACCAAGATGGATGTGCTAGATCCAATGTAGTTTTTGTTATACCCGGTTGACCAAAGGGTTTGCTGTCATGATGTAGCATAAGTAGCTGTTGTCCCATAAAGGAGAAGAAACAGAAAGTAAGTAGAGAACCAGTGGAAGCAATGATACAATCAGGAGTAGCAATAAAGTTTTGATCCTCTGTGTGCTGTTCATATGTCTCATATTTCCTGGATAAGGCATCTGCCTTTGTGTTACAAGAGCCTGGTCTATACGTAAGGATATAATTGAATCTAGATAGCATTACAGACTACCTTGCTTGTCTGGCATTCAGTCAGCTTGCGTTGCCTATATACGTCAGGTCTTTATGGTCAGTAATGATCATTATCGGATGACGAGACCTAGAAGATGTGTCCATTGAGACACTATTGCCAGTAATTCTCGGTTTCCAATGTCATAGTTTATTTCTGGCTGGGACAGTTTTCGAGAGAAGAACCCACACCGATGTAAAGGTTTCTTGGGAGATTCCCTTTGCGATAAAATCATTCCGATACCTATTTCAGATGCATCCACATATAGGAGAAAAGGATGTCTAGGGTCAGGATGCTGTAAGATAGGTGCCGTAGTGAGCCTGTTGTTCCCTTCATAAGGGTGGAGCACCCATGCTGCATTGCTCCATCATCTGACTTACCTGGTAGCCCTTCGCATGAGACCTGCTCCCTTGCTCCTGCCCTTTTAATTGGATTACCTGTGTACCGACAGTTGCTTGGACTTATACTATGATTGCCAGCCGCCTGCCAGGACCTATTGCATGTACTTTACTACGAGTATTGCCTGCCACTGTATCCACATCTCCAGTGCCCTCTGCTTCCATGTCTCCAGTGCCCTCTGCTTCCATGTCTCCAGTGCCCTCTGCTTCCACGTCTCCTGTGCCCTCTGCTGCCACATCTCTTGTCTTATTTAAGTCTCCTGCTGTGTTTTCCCTCAGTGTCTCCCTGTGTCTTGGTCCTCCCTGCATTACCTCCTCAGTCAACTCCATTCCTGTATCGTCCATCACCTTCCATATTGCTGTTTTATATAATAAACCCCCATTATACTTTATTGACGTGGCTCAACTCGTTATTCACAGCACATTGGGCACATATCCTATTCCTCTCTACCATGGATGTGACACATTGCCTACCTACACTGCTGGTCTTTAGAATAACCAGAAAAGCTAAACACAGGATAGAGACTTCCAGCACACTGTACCCAGATCAAAGCACAGAACAGTTCCTGGCAGTGATTGTTCTGCAGAGTGAAGGAATCGCAGTGGAGCAGCTTCTCCCCTACCTGGACAAACCTGATTATAAACTGTGGAGTGGTAAACTGAGACCTCTCCCCCTGGTTTTTAACAACAGGGCACTCTGACACTGGTTACACAAGCAGCAGTCTATGATTTCTCTGATCCCTGGAACATCACAGCATATTTCAAACAAGGTGGATTACAATCATCCTTGGCCCCAACTATTTACACCTATATGGTACCCAACAGGACGAAGACTAGGGTGGGCCGCAGTATTGTTTGTGGGTGGGTAAACTCATACTGACTCCTGTGTTCTTTACTTACTCCATTGCATTATGTTTATTTAGACCATTACATTTATTTTTGCATAGAGTTTTGCTGTGCAATACAAAGTTCTATAAAAGACAGCTCTGTGTTGATTTTATTGCTCGTTTTTAGAATGTTCCCAACTGGATCCCATATCCATAGCCTGGATCTCCAGTTGGATGGAGGCACTGCTGCAGTCATGTACCCCAACTCCCAGGTAGCGGAAGCTCAGGATCAGCTTGCAGAGCGCCTGAAGGTAACTGAGGTAAAGGACCACAGGCGTATTTGTGGGACTATGCAAAAACCTGTTAGACATACAACGCCAGCGGTCAGTACTAAGACAGGAAGTCGCTGAATTTTGAAGTTCGAGCCAATTTAAGTCAGAAATTCCTTCCATGTACCATGAGTAATGATTTGCAGATGGCAATATACTGATCCACCACATAGTGAATAAACCCTCTTGAAATACAGATTCTCAGGTGACTACCATATATGAAAAAGAGAACTTTTCTTTTCTAAATTGAGGTGCTTTTGAAGATCGTGTTTACTTGATCATGGTAATGAAAGGGATAAGAAAATGTCCCCAAGTCTTCTTGGCAGATGGGAGCATGTGAATATACATTTATTTAAGTAGAATATCTGTCTTCACATAATTACCACATGCACACTGACCTTCTACATGTTGTGTATATACAATACATCTTAAATAATGGTGGCTCCCATAGAATACCGGTGAACCCCCGTCAATATCTAGACATGAACAAAACAAAGCAATCCGGGCACTTTGCTTTTGTGGGATAAAAAGGGTGTCAGTGTTCCAGACATCTAATTGGCATTTGCCGAACTGGACACATTGACATCAGCACACTTCATACTTGCTGACGTCTGATACTCTTGTCATCTCCAATCTTTGGATTGGTCCTTATTGTGAGAGATGAGTTGTGTATGCCCTGTTTCCATGCAGAAGACTCCAGGGACTTCTGCATTTGAAATCTATTGTGGGGAAGAGGAGGAGCAGCCCAACACCGCTAGCCAAAATGTAAGTATGTTAATGTAACTAATATAGATATTAAAAAATAGTTGTGCACATGCTCTCACTAGGATATGCACATTTATTAATGTTGAAAAAGAGTGTGTAAATTTTAGTGTAGAGTGTTCCTTTAATGTCCCCATGTAAATAGGGCATCTGCTCTGTTCATGAAACACTGAGTGGCCTCTAACTGGTGCAACTCACCTAGTTGATGGTTATGGATTATTTAACTAAATATTATTTATTATGTAGGTAACAAAATTGAGTTGGGTACCTTTTATCAGTGTTTGCTATTTGAGCACAGCTAAATACTTAGAATAGAGGGCAATGGACAACAGATAATGGAGAGATATACGTGAGCATGAAGTCCTCACATGTATGTACGTAAAGGGATTTGCAATGACCTGGTGACACCTAAGAGCTTATTCACGAAGCACGGAGTTGCACCAAATGGTGAATTTCACCCTACGGTGCAATTTCGGGGCAGTTCGTCTATTCACTAAACTGTCAATTCGCCAAATACAGGCAAATTGATGGCGAAATACGGTGCAGTTCGGCGGTCTTCAGAGGTCTTTGGCACCACCGAAAATGTTACATAGAGAAGTAAAGGTTTGTCTATTCACAGTATGCCAAATTACACTGAAATGTTAATGAATTGCCCTGATTTCCAGTGTTTCAGTTTAAAAAAGGCAAATCCTGTACGATTCAATGTAAAAAAACGTAACAAAATTTTTGTTTCTCAAATTTTTTTAAAAGGCATTTTTTATTCTGTAACAGACCTTTTCATTATTTTTTAAGGGACCCTTATTACTATTTAGACACATATTAATAAATTGTTATTGGTTTAAGCAACTATTAGGAGAATATGAGAGTTCCCTTGTTTGTTTCCTTTTTGCACTTCGGTGGAATACGCCGATGACAATTCGGCTTAGTTTGCTGGTTTTCAACGATGTCCAATAACTCAAATTTTGGAAAAAATACAGTGATCATTCGCTAAATAGGGAATTCACAGTATTTTCAGCAAAATGGAATTGCTGAAATACGGTGGAAATCAAAGCACCAAAATTGCATTTTTATTGGTTTAACCACTTATTTGGAAAATAGGAGACTTCAGTTTTATTAGGCCACTTAGGTGCTTTTTGGTGCTCTTCTGTTCTCTTCGGCGAAGTTCCCATACTTTCTCATGGGCAATCAGCGACTCAGCGATGAATGAAGAGCTGGTGGATGCTTGATTTTATACAAGGACTTTCTTGGTTGTTTTATTCTGCTCTCCCTTAGCATTGAGCACAGGAGATAAGAGGCGATAGAGTTCAATGTGATTATTTATTTATAAGCATCGTTGTCAAAAATGTGTTCAGAACGATTTATTTTTTATTTTTTTTTGCTGCTCGATCCTATGGCAATATCTGTATCATTACCAAAGGTTACACTGAAGTGGGAAGCATTTACTAGGTGTGATTGGGTGTTATTTTATGCTTCAAAGCTACTTCTACATCTTTACAAATGACAAACGTACATTTAATGATCTGAAATCTTCGGGGAATTCTTTTTATTTGCTGCAGGTAGTGAAATCAATTTTGTTTAGTAAATTCTAACCTCAGTCTGATACGTAATGTTTAATTTAACTGTACCTAGCCTAATTAGGTTTCACATTCCAAGAAGCAAACGTGTCCCATTATCTGTACCAGTCTAATCAGGTCCCCCAACAGTGTCTAGGGGAGCAATTGTATCGTAACGTTGGGGGCTTCCAGCCTTTCCGGTGTGCTTGAGGGCAGCATGTCTGATGCTGTTCGCTCACCAACACCCGGTTTAAATTGAAACAGGCAGAGAGGTGGCTGCATGAGGTGCGGCTGGAGAGGGGGGCGCGGTCTGGTGAAGGTCTTTTAAAAAACAACAGTTCCTTCTAAGCAGTGCCAGATCGTGGTTATCCATAACTGAGCTCCTTGTACCTGAATTCTCTCGTGATTTAACCTGTTATTGACCTCTGCTTGTTTTCTGACTATTCTGCCTTCCGTTGCCCTATACTATTTTCTTGTACTACGCTTCTGCACTGATATCGACCCGGCTATTCCATTTGACTATTCTATACTCTGTATTCCTGATTCTGGCTCGTCTGACTACCCCCGTGTTGCTGACCTGGTTTTGTATTACGACATTATCTTTGATTAACCCTTTCTGTCTAGCTAGTATAACTGGCCAATTCTAAGGACCAGACAGTTAGGGATTCTTCTACGGCTACCCTGTTGGTAGCTTTTGGGCTCTGTGGAGTGTTGGGTTTTAAGGACTGCGTGGTGGGATTCGGGAACCGTGACATGTATATGTAAATGACCCATGTGTGACCTTATAAATATATGTGTGTCTGTCCGTGACTAACCCCTTCCCAAACGCTGACGTACATAGTGCGTCCTGTGGGGAAATCCCATTAATGACCGCGGACATACTATCTCCTAACCTCCCTATCCTATACTCACCTCTCTGTCTGGGCTCCCTCGCGTTCTGGCAGGCTGGATATCTGCCCCGCCTATTCAGGGGGCCCGGCAGTCGCGATGTCATCAACGTGCATGATGATGTCGTCGCCAGGCACCCCTTGTGCTACAAGGCACTACAGGTACAAGGGGTGCCTGGCGATGACGTCATCATGCACGTTGATGACATCATCGCGACTGCCGGGCCCCCTGAATAGGCAGGGCAGATATCCAGCCTTCAAGAACGCGAGGGAGCTTCTTTGGAGCCCTCTCCCTCCCACCCCGTTCCACAAAAGTACCGCCAATCGGCGCAGAATCGCGATTCAAACCCAGAAGTGGCTGACATCTTGAATGTCAGCCAAGTCTCTGGGTTACCCCCCACCCACTGATGTCGTCAATATATGTGCGATGATGTCAGTGGGCCAGTTAACCCCCTAGCTGCCAATTGGAGATATGGGGATCCAAAGGATCCCTCTATCTCCCGATCTGCAAGAGCAGTGTTTCCCAAACCTGTCCTCAGGACCCTCCGCCTCGCCAGGTTTGCCAGATATCTGAAGCACAGCACAGGTGATATGATTTGCTGCTCAGTGATTTGCAGGATTCAGTCTGCTTTTCCACAAGGTGATCTGCAAAATCTGGCCTGGCTAGGGGTCCCGAGGAGAGGTTTGGGAAACACTGTGCTAGAGGGTCATGTTTGACATCATCGGAAAGGCTTGATCATGGCCTTTCCAATGATAGCAAACATGACTAGGTTTGGTGTAAAAAACAATAATGAAAGAAATAAAATTTTAAAATAATTTTTTTTAAAAAAAATTGTCTAGGGGTTTAATAAAATAGGACTTAAGCTGGCATTTAAACATGATGCGCATAAAACGGTCAAAATGAGCTCAACGCACAGAGGTGAAATGGCTCAGCAGTGAATGGGGTTAAAAAGCAAAACCATGTAGAAATTGGGTATTTCTAATCTCAGGACAAAATTTCTAAACTATTTAGTCCGGGTCTTTTTTGGCGGTTGTTGATTTTGGGGATTACATTTCGAAAAAGGGTGTTTTTTCCATTTGTTCATCATATTTCATATTTTTTTATAGTAAATTAGACGATATGATGGAAATAATGTTATCTTTAGAAAATCCATTTAATGGCAGGAAAAAACAGTATATAATATGTGTGGGTTGCATAATCATGTAAGAGGAAAATTTGACCTAAACACAAACAGCGCAGAAACGCAAAAACAGCAGCAGACACTTTCGGACAGACTTTCGTAAAACCGCCCGTCACTATGGGGTTAAAAGAGATTCTAACCCTACATGCAGTCACGACTCATGGTTTGGGTAGCAGCTATATTCTGTTTGCTGTTCCAATGAAAAGCTCCAGATCTACAGCCTTGGCTAATTTCTGGGGGACGCTAGCAAGGCTCTCTACGTGTACCCGTCTTTAAGCTGCGGCTAACAACTGGAGGAAGACACAAGAGTCATGCGGGGAGAACACGGGGGTCCAGCAAGGAAGCGGCATTGACAGATGTGACCCTGTTGGGGTACTGAGATCAGTCACACAGTCGTATAGATTCATGTTATTACACGTTTACGAAACCATTTTTACTAGTTGTCACGATCAGCCACAATGGCGGTACCTGGCATGTGCCAAGTAGGGCCCAGGTAAGAGGAAAAAGCCGCTATACGCAGAGATGCGTGACACAACGATCAGGAAAAGTAAATAAACCACAGTAGACACTGGGGACCTCTGCACGGCTAAATACCAAAGGAGCCCTAGACTGATAGATCGGTCCTTAGAGTGGCCGAATCTGCACTAATAGAAAAAGGTTACCTTGTAGCCGTGCAGAATCCTGGGAAAACACAGACACCTGAAGGAGAATATACTCAACAACTTGCAGGGCAGGACTTCAATATACTAAAGCCGTGGTCTACAGGGACACACAACATAGAATACGATAAGCACAGGACAGCTAGGGATATCCAGAAGAGTGGTCAATAAATAAGCCAGGGGTCAAAACCAAAACGTATACCTTGAGCCAAAGCGGGGATATAGCACCAGAGAAAATCCGTCAGCCAGGCCAGAGGGTCAATACCAGGAAGTCAATCAGAAACCTAGAACTCAGACAAGGGGGAAACACTGAAATAGAACTAGGATTGAAAACAGGGAGCTCTCAGGAACAAATCTGTGGCTGAAGTGAACCAGGATGCAAGAGCATGGTGATATGGGCCCATGGTTTTATATAGGGGAGTAATCAGCCCATAATCACCAGCAGAAGCTCAACGAGCCATGAACTTAACCCCTGAGCTGCATGTCAGGGAAAGCAGCACAGGGAAACACATGGAAACACAGACATAAGGAATACAGAGGGCAGGGAGACAGGGTTGGAACGTGGGAACGTGACACTAGTTTTATAGGCGGCCATTCCGTTCATACAAAGTTTTATGTTTTTTTTGTTATTTACAAATAAGGCTTTAGAAAACTTATGAAAGAATTAAAACCAAAATAATTACCATTTATTTTAGAGGGGTTTAAAATATATAAAAAAAAGCCAGTTCTAAACTGAAAAAATTGGGTTAGATGTTTCACAGACAACATGGACTCTCTCTGCTTGTGTCAACCACCTAACTCAGGACCACATAAAAAGACCCGTGTCAGAGTTTCCCCTGTCGTCACTAAGGCTAGGGTCAGACGAATGCATTTTTTCATGGACTGTGCGTCCAGACGCACGTTTTGATGGAAGACGCGGTAGCAGTCACACGGTGTGCAATTACGGCCGTGATTTTTGACAGAGCTATAAAAAAAAATAATGGACATGATGTAGACTGGACATGTGCAGCGTCTGACGTCTCCTAATCACACACACGCTACTATGCCGACGCAGCGCACTCTGTGAGTCAGTAGTAGCGGTTCAACTTTCTTGGTAACCTGCGTCCTTTTGCCGCTTGCATTTTGCGACCGCACTTCCGTGCTGCCGTACTTCGTGTGTGGGCCTTCGTTGGAATTTATTTGCTGCTACCACGGACGTACTAAAGTTCGGCTAAACGTACGTGAACACTGCGTTCATCTGATCCCAGCCTTAGTCCTGGCAGCACTTTTCCTGCTCTGCTCCAGTCCAGATTTTTGCAATGTCCTGCTTGTGTTGAACTGAGGGGCGGCCTGCCTTGTTATATAAAGGAGGTGCTCCAGAGCCTCCTTGCTTGACATTCCACTAGCTGATCATGGCTTTTTCTGCACGCCATGCTCCTGATTGTTTGCTGTATCAGATCCTTGCTGCCCCTGTGTTTCCTGTCTTCCCCATCTAACTGCACTGTGTATGCATCACCGCCTACTGTGTTTCATTGGTCACCTGTAAAATAAAGCACTTGTTTTACACCATACCTGCCAGTCTGCCGTGTGCCCCCTGCAATTGGGTTCTGCCTCTGGAACCTGCTGCCATGAGCATGACAGCTTGCTTAAATCACAAAGTTAAATTTAGGTTTTTGTGTTATCATCCTTCTATAAATGGGTCATCTGAAGCACAAGGGGATAAAGTGATTTTCTCATGATCCCGGCAATTACAAAGTCATTAGGAATAAAAATTTAAGATGGAAGTGAAAATCTGTGTTCTGTTTATTATAATTATTTATTATTATTCTTTATTTATATAGCGCCAACATATTCCGCAGTGCTGTACAATGGGCACAATATAGACAGGGTTACAATACATTGAACAACAATTAACAGACTGGTACAATAGTAAACGAGGGCCTAAACTATGCCTTCACCCATCATCCACAGACACCCACATCTCAACTGATCCCCTGCATACTTTTGCTGGTAGGTCATTATCACCCATCATCCAGACACCCACATCTCAACTGATCCCCTGCATACTTTTGCTGGTAGGACCCCCATCACCCAGTATTCGCAGGCACCCACATTGTAACGTTACCTTGGTCTTTTTCTGTATTTTTTTTTATTTATTTTTGTTTTTCTCCACCATTTGCTTTGCTAATTAGCATGTGAATCTCCTGCCCTATTGACACAGCCCATCCAGCTTCAGGTGTTTGCATTCAGGCAGTTAAAAAGTAATCAGTCCGCCCTATATAACATTTAAGAGTGGCTCCACTGAGCCTTGGCTCTTGTGACATCCCTAAGTGGCATCCCTAAGTGGACGTTCAGAGTTGATTCCTGGAGTTTTATCCAAGATCCCCTATGCCATCCACCATCACGATCCCTAATTCCTGTGCCTCCTCTCTCCACAGGTAGGTCATTATCACCCATCATCCACAGACACCCACATCTCAACTGATCCCCTGCATACTTTTGCTGGTAGGTCATTATCACCCATCATCCAGACACCCACATCTCAACTGATCCCCTGCATACTTTTGCTGGTAGGACCCCCATCACCCAGTATTCGCAGGCACCCACATTGTAACGTTACCTTGTTCTTTTTCTGTATTTTTTTTTATTGTTTTTCTCCACCATTTGCTTTGCTAATTAGCATGTGAATCTCCTGCCCTATTGACACAGCCCATCCAGCTTCAGGTGTTTGCATTCAGGCAGTTAAAAAGTAATCAGTCCGCCCTATATAACATTTAAGAGTGGCCCCACTGAGCCTTGGCTCTTGTGACATCCCCAAGTGGCATCCCTAAGTGGATGTTCAGAGTTGATTCCTGGAGTTGAGGGACTGGAGGAAGGAACTGCAAGGCCCACTTTTTACTCTGGGTAAACACACGTCCATATCATGCTTTCTCTCACGCTTCTACTCTTTACTTCTACCTTTCTCCTTAAATGGAACTCCTGCCCCTCTACCACCGACCCCCTACACTATCTGCATCTCCCCCTCCCTCCTCTCATCCCACATGATGGCCTCACATGAGCTCCTCTGTTTCCTCAGAACATGGTCTCCCTCTAACTCTCGTGCTGCCAAACACTCCCACTCCCAGAAATCCCATTCCCACCTTCTCTTTCTCACCCTCCTGCTGTTACTCTATTCAGGTGACATATCCCCTAACCCTGGCCCCACAACACATCCAATACTTCCCTCTTATCCTATCTCCATCGCACATAAATCACCTCCCTGCAAGCCCAGCAACCTCATTCCCATAATCCCTCAGCGCCTGTCCTCTTTCTCCTGCGCCCTCTGGAACGCTCGCTCTGTGTGCAACAAACTCACAGCAATCCATGACCTCTTCCTTTCAAACTCCTTCAACCTCCTAGCTTTAACTGAAACCTGGCTAACCCCCTCTGACACGGCCTCCGTTGCTGCTCTCTCACATGGCGGTCTACACTTGAGCCATACCCCCAGACCGGGTGAGAGAAATGGTGGCGGGGTCGGACTCCTGCTCTCTCCCACCTGTACCTACCAGCATCTCCCTCCACCCCCATCCCTCTCCTTCTCCTCCTTCGAGACACACTGCATCCGCCTGTTCTCTCCTCTGGCTCTCAGGGTGGCAGTCATCTACCGCCCACCGGGACCAACCTCCCAGTTCTTTGACCACTTTGCTACCTGGCTTTCTCACTTCCTGTCTTCTAATCTTCCATGCTTAATTCTCGGGGACTTCAACATTCCCATTGATGATCCTTCCGCCCCTGCTGCCTCCAAACTTCTTTCACTCACGTCCTCCCTTGGACTCACACAATCCTCCCTCCTCCCTACCCACCGTGATGGTCACGCTATTGACCTTGTCTTTTCCAACCTCTGCTCCATTTCTGAGTTCAAATGTCGCCCTTTCCCCATCTCTGACCACCACCTTCTCTCTTTCAACCTATCTGGACTTCCTAAACACCCTGCTCCCCCACCCCGCGCACACACTCGCAGAAATCTACATGCTGTGGACCCCCATCAATTCTCCAACCTACTTCACCACCTCCCTCATACCTCATCCTTCACCTGCCCTGATGCTGCCACTAATCACTACAACACGACGCTTATCTCTGCTCTAGACACTCTTGCTCCTCTTCGACTCTGTAAGGCCCCACTCCGCCAGCTTCAGCCCTGGCACACCCTCCAGACTCACTACCTGCAAAGATGCTCCCGCACCGCAGAGCGTGCCTGGAGGAAATCCCGCTCTGAAGCTGATTTTGTTCACTTCAAGTTTATTCTCCGGTCATACGCCTCTGCCCTCCACTTGGCCAAACAATCCTTCTTCTCATCTCTTATATCTACGCTGTCCTCCAACCCTAAACGGCTCTGGTCCACCTTCAACACCCTCCTCTACCCACCTGCACCTCCCCCCACAGCTGCCTTCAGCGCTCAAGACCTGGCAGACTACTTCCTCAGTAAAACTCTAACTATCAGAAGTAACATCCCAACACAAGATAGTTATCTGCCACCTCCACTCCCACAGGTCCCCTCTGCCACCCTCTGCCGCTTCCCCCCAGCCACTGAGGAGGAAGTCAATTCCTTATTGTCCTCCTCACATCTCACCACGTGCCCGCTCGACCCCATTCCCTCACATCTAATTCCTCCCCTCTCCTCCTCCCTCACCCCTGCTCTCACACACATCTTCAACCTATCTCTCTCCACTGGCTCCTTTCCATCCGCCTTCAAACACGCGCTAGTTACCCCTTTACTAAAGAAACCATCCCTAGATCCCAACTCTCCATCCAATTACCGCCCTGTATCCCTGCTTCCCTTCACATAGTATAGTTACATAGTTATATAGGCTGAAAAAAGACATGCGTCCATCAGGTTCAGCCTCTCCCACATAACCTACTGCTGTTGATCCAAAAGAAGGCAAAAAACCCAGTCTGAATGCTTGCCAATATGCAACATACTGGGAAAAAATTCCTTCTTGACCCGAAATGGCAGTCAGATTTCTCCTTGGATCAAGAAGCTTTTACCCACATATTAAATATTATAACCCTTAATATTCTGTGTCTGCAGGAAGTCATCCAGTCGTTTTTTAAAAGTCTGTACAGACTCTGACCCAACCACCTCAACAGGCAGAGAATTCCACAGCTTTATTGTTCTAACCGTAAAATAACCCTTCCTATGCTTTAAGCTAAATTTTCTTTCTTCCAGTCTAAATGGATGACCCCTTGTCCTATGTATAGTCCTGTTAATGAATAGGTTATCAGACAATGGTTGATAATGGCCCCGTATATATTTATATAAGGTTATCAGATCCCCTCTAAGGCGCCTTTTCTCTAAACTAAACAGGTTTAAGCTTGTTAGTCTTTCCTCATAACTTAACCCTTCCATCCCCCTTATTAATTTAGTTGCCCGTCTCTGCACTTTTTCTAGCGATATAATAATCTTTTTTTAAGACAGGTGCCCAAAATTGCACGGCATATTCAAGGTGCGGCCTGACCATTGATTTATACAGAGGCAAAATTATGTTTTCATCCCGTGAGTGAACTCCCCTTTTAATGCATGCCAATACTTTGCTGCCTTGGCGGCTGCTGTTTGACATTGCACATTGTTACTTAGTTTGAAGTCTATGATTATTCCCAAATCCTTCTCCTGCTTGGATTTCCCTAACTCCGTACCATTTAGGGTATAAATTGCTTGTGTGTTCTTCACTCCAAAGTGCATAACTTTACATTTATCTAGATTAAATTTCATCTGCCATTTAAGTGCCCAGTCCCCCAATCTATCTAAATCCCTCTGCAGCGAAGTAACATCCTGCTCACATTGTATTACTTTTCCTAGCTTTGTGTCATCTGCAAACACTGATACATGACTTTCAATGCCTATCTCAAGGTCATTTATAAATAAATTGAATAGTATTGGTCCTATAACAGACCCCTGAGGGACACCACTTACCACTGGTGTCCATCTTGAAAATGTACCATTTATGACCACTCTCTGTACCCTATCTTTTAGCCAGTTTTCTATCCAAGAACAAGTATTTTCATCTAGACTATTTTTTCTTAATTTAAATAGTAACCTTTTGTGTGGAACTGTGTCGAAAGCTTTGGCAAAATCTAAGTAAATCACATCCACTGCGACCCCCTGATCTATACTTCTACTTACTTCCTCATAGAACGTAATTAGGTTAGTCTGACATGATCTGTGTTTCATGAAACCATGCTGATTTTTGCCAATTACATTATACCTCCCAATAAATTCCTGAATACTATCCCTTAGTAACCCCTCAAATACTTTCCCAGCCACAGATGTTAAGCTCACAGGTCTATAATTCCCAGGCACAAATTTTAAACCTTTCTTAAATATAGGGACCACGTCAGCTTTTCTCCAATCCTCTGGTACTATTCCTGAAAGAAAAGAATCTTGAAAGATTAAGAACAGAGGTCAAAGCTCTTAGAAAAACTAGTCTTCAACCACCTCTCCCTCTTCCTGTCCTCCAATTCCCTACTTGACCCCCTGCAATCTGGCTTCCGTCCCCTACACTCAACTGAAACTGCCCTCACCAAAGTCACCAACGACCTCCTAACTGCTAAAAAACACGGCCACTATTCTATTCTCATCCTGCTTGACCTCTCGGCTGCTTTTGACACTGTTGACCACCCCCTCCTTCTACAGACCCTCAACTCTCTGGGTCTCGGTGACACTGCACTTGCTTGGGTTGACTCCTATTTATCCAACAGGTCCTTCTGTGTGTCCTTTGCTGGTAACTCCTCCTCCTCATTTCCTCTATCTGTTGGTGTACCTCAAGGCTCTGTCCTTGGTCCTCTGCTCTTTTCCATCTACACCTCCTCTCTGGGCAAAATCATCAACAGCTTTGGCTTTAATTACCACCTCTACGCTGATGACACTCAGATCTACCTCTCTACCCCTGATCTCTCTCCCCCTGTCCTTTCAAAAGTCAGTGACTGTTTATCTGGCATCTCCTCCTGGATGGCCTCCCACCACCTAAAGATCAACATGTCAAAGACTGAACTCCTACTTATTCCTCCCTCCAATGCCTCCCCACCTCCTGACTTCTCTATCACGGTGGAGGGTATCACCATTTCCCCATCAAACCAAGTTCGCTGCCTTGGAGTTACACTTGACTCTGCTCTTTCCTTCATCCCCCACATCAAGTCTCTTTCCACCTCCTGCCGATACCAACTGCGTAATATTTCCAGAATTCGGCCATTTCTTACCGCTGTCACCACAAAACAACTCATACACGCCCTGGTAATCTCCCGACTCGACTATTGCAATAATCTCTTATCTGGCCTCCCTCTGTCCCGCCTCTCCCCCCTACAATCCATCCTGAATGCCTCCGCCAGGCTCATCCACCTCACCCGCCGCTCTGTCTCTGCCGCTCCCCTCTGCGAGTCCCTTCACTGGCTCCCCATCCACTGCAGAATTAAGTTCAAAATCCTTATCCTTACCTACAAAATCCTCACTAACTCAGCTCCCCACTACCTGTCCTCACTAATTACCAAATACACCCCAGCCCGCTCCCTAAGGTCAAACACTGACCTGCGCCTAGCTTCTCCCCGCATCACCTCTTCCCATGATAGACTGCAGGATTTCTCACGCGCAGCCCCCAGTCTCTGGAACTCTCTCCCTCGTACTGTCAGACTTTCCCCTAACTTCTCTTCCTTCAAACGCTCCCTGAAAACATTCCTATTTAGGGAAGCCTACCACCCAACTCACTGATGCAACCATCAATCACTCTCACCTTAAGGGTCCTCTCCTCCTGTTTCCAACCCCAACCCTCCCAGATTGTGAGTTCCTACGGGAATAGGGCCCTCATCTCCTCCTGTACTGTTTGTCAAATGTTGTTCAATGTATTGTAACCCTGTCTATACTGTGCTTATTGTACAGCGCTGCGGAATATGGTGGCGCTTTATAAATAAAGAATAATAATAATGCCTTAGGAATAATTGAGGTTACAAAGTCAATAACAAGTCAGCTCCATGTGATTCAAAGCCAAACCAATACCCTTTGAATCCTGATATCCCTTATTCCAACCTAGGGCCTTATTCCAACCCATTGGCTAGACTAATGGCTCCAGCTGTTAATGTTAGTGGTTCCAACTTTGCAAGTGGGTCAGACGTAATGGCTGATTACTGTGAATTAAAACGGTTCTTATACTTTGTAGAGGAGCCATTCATTTGCGACTAGACAGAGAAGAACAAACTCTTATAACATAGCTTGTTCTTCTCGGCTGGAGACGGTATTCTACTAATAGTTTTGGCTCAGAAACCCTGCTGTTCAAGGAATTTGCTTTAGCAAAACTACTTAACACTTTAAAATAAATATGCCAAACCCCCCCAAAACTTACCTATTTTCTGGCCAAAGTGTGGCTGGAACAGCAGCTACAGCTGTTAAGTTAACAAATGGGGATATGAAACGTAAGAGAAATGCTATTCTTACTAGGGATGCACCGAAATGAAAATTTGGGACCGAAACCGATACCGAAAATGCACGATGAGCTTGGCCGAAAACCGAAACCGATACCGACAATTACTTTCTATATATGACTATAGACTATACAGTATATACATACTGTGTATAGGGATGAGCCGAACACTCCCCGAGTTCGGTTCAAACCCGAACCCGAACTTCCCATTTGTTCGGGACCGAACTCGAACCCCATGCAAGTCAATGGGCTGAAAATTCGGTTTTTTAGAGTGCCCTCCAAGAGGGCATATATGCTACATATTTGCCATAAAAGGTGTATGGGGGTCCGGGTAGTGCCCTGGGGGACAGAAAACAAGGACAAAAAGTAAAAAAAAAACGTTTTTAAAGGGACAGTGAGTTTTCCATGAAAAAAGGGTTAAAAATAAAAACCAAAAATTCCTTCAAATATCGTGCCTAGGAGGTCCCCATAACCTGCCCGTGAAGTGGCGGATTTCTAGGATGTATAGAAACACTTAAAAACCAAAAAATGACGTTTCATATGACGGTAAATGCTTTTCCTTTAATCTATCCATAAACAACTGCTTGGGGCGGCAGCCTGTATTAAAAGACATTTTAGGACGTGCAGAAAAAGTTTAGTGATTTTTTTTGGCTAGATTATTGTGAAACTTATGCAGGCTTTGGATGAAAGTAACAATAGGTGCTTTAAAATTGGGCTTTTAGCGTCGGCAACAGTGCCGTCACACCGTAACCCCTCTGAGGATATGAATCTGATACAGGCGTCCGTGGCAGTGCACCCAGATATTGTGCCTTTAGTGCCAGGCCTGCAAGTACTATCATACAGTAACCCCTCTGTGGTATTGTGGAAGAACGCAGGGGTGGACCATGTGGTCCTATATTGAAAAGTTTTTGATCTGGTAATGGTCGTCAGTGCACCCAGATATTGTGCCTTTAATGCCAGGCCATCAAGTATCATCATACAGTAACCCCTCTGTAGTATTGTGGAAGAGTGCAGGGGTGGACCTTGCGGTCCTATATTAAAAAGATATGAATCTGGGAATGGGCGTCAGTGCACCCAGATATTTTGCCTTTGGTGCAAGACTGCCAGGCCAGCAAGTATCCTCATATAGTAACCCCTCTGTGGTATTGTGGAAGAGTGCAGGGTTGGACCCTGCGGTTCAAAAAAATAAAATGATATAAATCTGGCACAGGCGTCAGTGCAGCCAAATATTGTGCCTTTCATGGCAGCAAGTGCCTTCACACCGTAACCCTTTTGTGGTATTGTGGAAGAGTTCAGTGCTGGAGGTTTTGTGAATGCAGAAGAGGACATCCCCTATCTATTCCATTACTTCAGCATCAGGGGATTGATAGCTGCTGATCCAGGACTGATTCATTTTTATAAATGTCAGCCGGTCTACAGAGTCGGTGGAAAGACGCACTCTTTTGTCTGTGACAAAACCTCCAGCGGCACTGAACGTCCTTTCGGAAAGCACACTAGATGAAGGGCAACCTAGTAGCTGCATAGCATATTGGCTAAGTTCTGGCCAGTGATCCAATCTCAACACCCAGTAAGCCAGTGGATCATCTGCTGGAAAGGTATCCAGGTCTGCCCTTGCCCCTAGGTAGTCCTGCACCATATGGTGAAGACGCTGGCAATGGGTGCCTACATTTGACGTCCTTGGGCGTCGTGGACTAAAAAAATTAAAAAAAGCATCAGTCAAGTGGCCCTGGCCTTCACCGCTATTCCTCTGATCACCCGCAGCCTCAGAAGCACGTGTGTCAGCACTTGGTAAACTACCAGTGCCTGGAGAGGTGTTACACAAGTGTCGCTTTAGAGCGTCCTCAAGTTTTGTCATCCTGTGCTCCCTCTGTGCGGGCAGGATGAGCTCTGCAACTTTCCCCTTGTATCGTGGATCAAGAAGGGTTGCCAACCAGTAATGATCCCTCTCCTTGATAGCACGAATCCTGGGGTCCTTTAGCAGGCTTTGCATCATTAGGGAGCCCATGCAGCGTAGGTTGGAGGTGGCATTAGCTGCCGAGTCTTCCTGGTCAATGAGGATGACCGTATCGTGCACTTCCTCCTCCCAGCCATGCACAAGCCCTTCTGTTTCTGGGCACACAAAACCCTCCCTTGAGGAATCCCCACCTTCAATGCCCCCACTACTTAAATAGTTCTCCTCCTCCTCATCCTCCTCCTGTCTGATCTGAGTAGGACCCGCTGGAATGCTGTCTGCGGAAAGACTGGGGCCTTGAGAGCTAGGGAAGGCCTCCTCTTCCTCCTGCTGCTCTGCCTCTAGAGCCACATCTATAATTCCCCGCAGAGTGTGCTCCAGCAGGAACACTAAAGGAATTATGTCACTGATGCATGCACTGTCCCGGCTCACCATCCTCGTTGCCTCCTCAAATGGTGACAGTACAGTGCATGCATCCTTGATCATCAGCCACTGCGGGGGGGAAAAAAAACAAGTTGACCTGAACCTGTCCTTGTGCCATACTCACACAGGTACTCGTTGATGGCCCTCTGCTGCTTGTGCAGATGCTGCAGCATTTCTAATGTCGAGTTCCACCTGGTGGGCATGTCACAGATCAGACGGTTTGTGGGAAGGTGGAATTCTCTTTGAATTTCTGCCAGGCGAACGCTTGCTGGGAATGACCGTCTGAAGTGGCTGCAGACTTTTCTGGCCTGGATGAGAAGCTCTGGCAGCCCTGGGTACTTGGTTAGGAAACGCTGTACCACCAGATTTAGGACGTGTGCTAGGCATGGTACATGCGTCAATTTACCTTTGCGTAGGGCGGAGAGAAGGTTGCTGCTATTATCACAGACGATCATTCCCAGCTGAAGCTGGCGTGGTGTTAACCATCTCTGCACCTGCCTCTGCAGAGCTGACAAAATGTCTTACCCGGTATGGCTCCTGGCCCCTAAACAAACCAGCTCAAGCACAGTATGGCATCTTTTTGCTTGAGCCATTGCGTAGACCCTGTCAGGCGTGGGTTTAACTGCCACTTCGACAGAGAAGGAGGAGGAGGAGGAAGAGGTGGTGGTGGTGGAGCAGACAGACCTCATACAAGCAGCTTTCTGGAGGCGTGGTGGATGAACAAGCTCCAGCACAGAGCCCCGTCTTGGATCACTCCCAGCTGCAATCAGGGTTACCCAGTGTGCCGTGAAGGAAATGTAATGACCCTGTCCATGCTTGCTGGACCACGTGTCTAAAGTGACATGCACCTTGCTGCTGACTGCCTTTCCCAATGACTGGATAACATTGTCTTCTACGTGCTGGTATAGTGCTGGAATGGCCTTGCATGAAAAGTAATGGCGTTTTGGAACCTGCCACTGTAGTACAGCACATTCAGCAAATTCACGGAAGGGAGCAGAGTCCACCAGCTGGAAAGGCAGCAGCTGCAATGCGAGTAATTTTGCTAAGCTGGCATTTAGACGCTGTGCTTGGGGATGAATGGGACTATATAGCTGCAGCAGCTGCGGCAACGTAATCTGACTGCGTAAATCTTCAGCTACTGGGATGATGTCACATTGTGAGGAAGGACCTGCTGGTACATCCATTACTGTAGCATCATCCCTGTCGGTGGAGGTTGTAGGCAATGACATGGCAGGACATACAGTGTGGGTAGAGACAGATGAGGAGGAGGGCCTAAGCAAAGTTTTGCACCAACGCGATGTGTGGCACTTGTTCATTTGTCGCCTCAAGCACGTGGTACCCAAGTGTCCGGTGTTTATCCCACGCTTCAGCCTCATCTGACATAGATTACAAATAGCAACGGTGGGGTCTGCTGCACATTTCTTAAAGAACTCCCAGACAGCAGAGTTCCTGCATGTGTTCTTTGAGACAACAGCAGCTCTGACATCTGATGCCTTGGACTGGCTAGTGCTATGGTTGGTCACAGAGGATGTTGTGCCTCGTGTTTGCTGTGCCTCCTCCTCCTCCCCCTCCTCCTCACTTGATTCCTCAGTTCGATCTGGCACCCAGGTGGAGTCAGTGACCTCATCATCAATGTCATCTTCACCCCCTATCTCCTCGTCACTGGAGCCAACTTGGCAGTATGATGCAGCTGCTGGGGCAACATGAGTGCCAGTTATTTGTGTGTGATCACTGTCACCCCCTTCCTCTAGGTTGATTATACTCCCTTGCTCAACCTCAGAGATTGAATCAGAGCATTGTACTTGCTGCACATCCTCAAGCAGCATGTCACTCTCATTGTAGTCAAACAATTCAGCTGACTCCTCCGTGTGTGATAGCGAGGCTACGGCAGGAGTAGCTGTGGACATGGAGGCTGCATTAGTTGCTTTGGCAGCTGAGGTGGACTGTAAAGCATAAAGATTTAAAGAACTCTGGTATAACTCAGTGAGACACACTGATAGCTGGCAGACAGTGATGATACACAGATCACCTTAATTCACAAGTGTTTTAAAGAAATGAGTGAGCCCCAAAATACAGCGTGTTACTGGTTGTGTGACGAGACACAGATCACCTTAATTCACAAATGTTTTAAAGAAATTAGTGAGCCCCAAAAAAACTTGCTGGCTGTGTGACGAGACACAGAAGATCACCTCAATTCACAAATGTTTTAAATAAATTAGTGAGCCCCAAAATACAGCGTGGTACTGGTTGTGTGACGAGACACAGATCACCTTAATTCACAAATGTTTTAAAGAAATTAGTGAGCCCCAAAAAAACTTGCTGGCTGTGTGACGAGACACAGAAGATCACCTCAATTCACAAATGTTTTAAATAAATTAGTGAGCCCCAAAATACAGCGTGGTACTGGTTGTGTGACGAGACACAGATCACCTCAATTCACAAATGTTTTAAAGAAATTAGTGAGCCCCAAAAAGATTTGCTGGCACAGTCACAAGACCCAGAAGATCAACTAAATTCACAAATGTTTTAAATAGAGTTGTAAACCCCAAAAAAACTTGCTGGCACAGTGACAAGACACACATCACCTAAATTCCCTGATATTTGGTAGAAATGAGACCGCCCAGACCTCCCCAGTAGCGTGGCAGACCGGCAGTAACAAGACACAACTATCTCCTTTGAAATCTCCTCTGAAATGCGTGCAGAAGCGCTGCGTGGAAACGTTATATAGTGTGCTGCGGGACTTAGCTCTGTGAGCCCATGATTGGGCAAAATTTGCCCAATCAGGACTCTGAGCGGTGAGTGGCATAGTGTTGAACCAGTCTTGCACCAGACCTGTGGTCAGGTGCAAGGCTGTAGCCAATTATGAGCTTCAGGCCAGTGGGAAAATGCATTGTGGTCTATTGTGGTCGAACATGCGGCGAACACCCGGAAATGTTCGGTGTTCGCGATCTACTCGAACAGGCTAACTTCGGGTCGAACCCCAAACCGTCCGAACCCGAACAGCTCATCCCTAACTGGTATACATGTGTCTGGTGTGTGTTATATATATATATATATATATATATCTCAGAAATGAAAATTTTGGAATAAAACCGGAAATTACTTTTTTCCCCTACAATTTATTTTAAGATAGTTTTTTGTATAATTGTATTAATACTAGACTTTATTAAATTAATATCAGGAATTTAAATTAATCCACATTAAAATGTTTAAGATATTTTTGTCCTATTTTGGTGGAGTTATTTTGCATCTAGTGCATACATTCATGTGTAAAATGTTTGGACACACACACACATTTTATAGTTGCAGAAGACATTTACATATCCCAGCAATTCAGAGAACTCTGCAATTATAAACTTTATTATTTGTTGTGTGGAGGCTTTTAATCAAATTGTTTTGCCCTCCAACACAATTTAAATAAGTAGATATATATCTATAATCTATAATGGCTCAGATGGAGCCATTATACATCAGTCTGTTTCTCTTAATCTATTAGTTTTTTAAAGTGCAGAAAACCAAAGCATTATAAATGTGCCTTTAAGATGCAAGCTAAAAGGCAAACATTGAATGTATATATGTTCCATTATCTTTTTGGAGGCATGGATGTAAACTCCCACATTAACCCCCCCCCTTGTCCTCCGAGCAGACACCTCTGGCAGGAGGTCAGTGATAAATCACTTGTTCCTTGTCACTGAGAGGCCAGAGGTTACTGCTTGCTCTGATAGTGGCAGCAGCTCCGAATAGGCAGTTAACCCTTTGTGTGCAGAAATAAATGTGTAGCAGCTCCTGCCTCTTTCCAATTACAATTATCTCCAGCTAAGCAGCATTGAAAGAGTACTCGCTCAGTGTCAGCTGGGATCATTAACCCCTTAGTGACCGGGCGATCCGTCTTTTAGTGACCGCTGCTGTTTTTACGTTTCTGCGCTGTTAGTGTTTAGGACAAATTTTCCTCTTACTCGTTTATTCGACCCACACATATTATACACCCTTTTTCCCGCCATTAAATGGACTTTCTAGAAATACCATTATTTCCATCATATCGAATAATTTACTATAAAAAAAAATATGAAATATGAGGAAAAAAATGGTAAAAACACACTTTTTCGTAATTTAATCCCCAAAATCTACAACCACCCAAAAAGACCCCGGCTAAATAGGTTCAAAATTTTGTCCCGAGACTAGAAATACCCAATTTTAACATGCGTTTGCTTTTTAACCCCTTCACTGTTGAGACAGTTCACCTATGTGCGCTGCGCTCATTCTGACCATTTTGTGCTAATTATTTTTAGATGACAGCCTAGGTCCTAGTTAATTAAACTCCCCCCAGACAAAAAAACTTAAAAAAAAAAATAATAAAAAAATTAAATAAAATAAAAAAATGTTTTTTTTTTTTAATTTATTTTTTTTTTAATTTTTTTTTTAAAACCAAACCTGGTCATGTTTGGTATCATTTGAAAGGCCATAATCAGGCCTTTCCAATGATCGCAAATATGACCATCCAGCTGCCATGGATGGGGAGATAAAGGGATCCTTAGGATCCCCTTATCTCTACATGGCAGCTAGAGGGTTAACTGGCCCACTGACATCCTCAAACATATGGTGAGGTTGTCAGTGGGTGGGGGGGACCTGGAGGCTTGGCTGACATCCAAGATGTCAGCCCCCCTCCAGGTTTGAATCGCATTTTGGCGCCAATTGGCGCCGCAACGTGATCCGGCGGCGAAACTGTTAATGCTATACACCGCTGGAAAGGGGAGGCTCTCCCCTCTCCAGCGGTGCAAACGGCATCTCCCTAGCTTCAATGGTTGGGGAGATAGAGGGCTCCAAAGGAGCCCCCCCCTCCCCTCCATTGAAACACATGGGGGCACCTTCTGATGACGTCACCACGCAGCGTGGCGACGTTATCAGCCTCGCCTGCCCATGTAAATCACATGGGCAGGCTTCCTCCCTGCCAGATCGCCGTGGGATCCGACGAGGGAGGTGAGTATCGGGCGGGAGGGGGATTTGGCGCCGCTGACGTACCCTGTACGTCCGCGGGTCTAAGGGAGACCCGAGGACAGGACGTACAGGGTATGTCAGGGGTCATTAAGGGGTTAATTTTCGGCTGACTTTTTCGGCCGATAACCCCATTATCGGCAGAATCTGTCAGTGGCCGAAATTTCGGTGCATGCCTTTTTCTTACCTTCTAAACTGAATCCGGTGCAATTACAAAAACACTACTGTAGAATGTCTCATTAAGTTGTACTATTATAATTATTATTATTCTTTATTTAGCGCCACAAGTTCTGCAGCGCTTTACAAGATCAGTGTACAATGAGTTGATACATTAGAATACCACACATGGATGAGTACCTGATTCAGGGGGACCCTGAATCAATCTATGAGGTGTACAAGTATTTTTGTGAGGTAGGTATACCCATATCATTATGTGTCTTGTCCAAGGACACGCGTTGGTGAGGTTTTCTGAGTGGGATCGAGTCAGCTTTCAATGATTGTAGATCAGAGACCCGGTAGTTAGGTTGAACCCGCCTCTCGTTAAGTCGAGACTTGCTTCTCCACAGTTGAATTGGAGGGATGTGCTGAACGGGATTTTGACTTGCTTCTCCACGGTCAAAGGGTAGTGACGTTACCACTGGACTCCACAGCCGATATTGTGTGGTAGGCAAGTATGTACCGTTAGGTCCAAGGACACTTACTGGAGAGGTTCTCTGGCTAGAATTTGAACCTGGATCTCCACGGTTATAGAGCAGTGATTTTACCTCTACTCCATCCAGCTGGTACTATACTATCAATAACGTTGATAATTAAAAGGGACACTCTAGCCGCCTTGACCATCTACTGTAATTTAAATGATCATCAGTGGCTGAGTGTTCTCAACTCCATTGCAGAGGTTTCGGAAGGGTGACTCAACCATCTGGGGTTTAGGTCAGGAATGCTCAGCACAATACATTTCTGATCAGCCAATGCTTCTCGATGCACTCACAATAAAAGAACACGGTCAAGAGGGGATAACGATTAACCCCTCATTTTTCAAGCCCTTCTACCCTCTATTTTTAGTCCTAGTCTGTCTCTGTGGGGAATACTTTTCCTATGACTAATCATCATTTTTTTTTTTTTGTGGGAGAGGTTTGTCTGGAAATAGGCAAAGAGCATATGCGATCAAGAGGAATATAAAGCTGTTATCTGTGCTGTCAGCCTACTGAATCTAAAATGATGCTCTGCATAGCAGCTTCAAATCAAGGTTACTATGTGGGTTGGAATTGTGCCAAGCAATTAACAGCTACACGAGACACGAAAGTAAGGCATAAGCCCTTTGCATCCAGTTTTTCCCAATGCCAATTTGCTCCTTCATCTATAGATATAAATAATTCAAACATTTATCTATAAGCAGAGTAGATAGGGAATGTAATGGAGTTTAAAATTGCCTGCAATTAACCATACATACATTGGCAATCTTGATGTTGTATCCCAAATATAAAGCTCCAAACAATTAAACATTCTCAGTGCCTGAATCCATAAAACTTCTAGTGAGGTCCTCTATTAGTTCGAGGTGATGTACTAGGAATGTATGACAGTCTTGATTTGCTTCTGTCAATTTTTTTGCCAGTAATTAATTACTTACTACGTACAATACAAAACCGAACAGGTTCAAATGGAATGCTCCCACGTCTTGTTCTGTCATGCAATACTACATTGCACTTAACTAAACTTTTGTCCTTGCCTTCCATATTTTTTGTGCCCACTCCACTACAATAACATTTTGCAGATGCTTCACTGTGAAGCTTCTGCTGCCACTGTTTGGATTTTTCTTCAGTGAGGCACGGATGTTTGCTGATGTTGTTTTCTGAATAACCCCTTATATAAATCCTACAGAAATCTTGTAGGATTGCTGCATCCCCCATGTTTTCCAGGACACATGTGATATATTCACTCTGGTGAGCAGTGTAACAATATAGGGCAGTAGGGCACTATTACACACTGCCCACTATATCGGTGATGCTAAGGAGGAAATCCTGCACCTGCAGGTTTCTCCTTAGCATCCCCATTTTTTTTTTATTTTTTTTTAAATTAATTTTATTAGGCATTCACAAATATCAACGTAGACAGGGTTAGAAGCGAATAATGAAACAATAAACGTTTTCTGTCAGCATAGTATAAGCCGAATATTTAAAAACTTTAAAGGTATGAGCGCATGAGCATTTTCAGCGGTTGTTCCTGCATGGTATTGCACAATGAGACACCTTTGGAAGCTTCCCAAATGTCGAGCCAGTCTTCTGAGTCCAATACTTCTGCCAGGTCGCGTTCCCAGACTTTGACATAGTGGAGTTCTTTCCAGTCAATCAGTGACGTTAGCTTATAATATAGAGTAGAGATCAGACCTTTAGGGTAAGTACCTCTTAAGCAGATGGATTCAAAAAATGAGAGAGGTGTCTGAGAGGCAGCTTTAATATGTCGTCGAGAGGCAAAGGCCCGTAGTTGCCGCTCTGGTAGGAACAGGCCCCCAGTCCCGGGCACCTGTTGGTCAAATATTACGGAGGGAACAAAATGATCTTTTTGATAAAGGTGGCATAAACGGAGGAGGCCAGCGTCCCGCAACTGCTGAAAGGGTAAAGGTATTAGACCCGCAGGGAATTCTCGGTTGCGAAATATTGGTGTCAGCGGTGAAGGCAAGGTGGCAAGTTCACATCTCGCAGCGAGTTTGTCCCAGATGCGTATGGTATTCATAATAGCTGGACAGTTCGTGGATAGGAGTGGTCTGTGTTCCCGTGCTAGCCAGATCCAGTGGTGCGGTAGATTAGGGGCCATAAGCGCTCTTTCCAACTCAACCCACCGTCCAGCATTGACCCCCCCATGCCATGCCACCAGCTGGGTGAGCTGAGCAGCATAATAGTACGAAAAGAGGCTCGGGAGACCAAGACCGCCCAGCTGTTTAGGCCGATAAAGGGTGGCCCTAGCCACCCTGTGCCTCTTTCCCGCCCACACAAAATTATCAATTGCTCCTTGCATCGAGCGGACATCCGAGGGGTCAAGTGCCACCGGTATCGTTTGAAAATAGTACAAGAGACGTGGTAGTACATTCATCTTAATGCAATTCACTCTTCCCACCCATGAAATAGCATATTTGTCCCAACATTCAAGATCTTATTTGAGCGTGGCATACATCGCGGCATAGTTTACATCGTACAAGCGTTCAGGGAAACCAGTCAATTTAATCCCCAGATAAGGGAGCTCTGAAGCGGAGATCTGCAAAGGCACCTCTGACGTCAGAGTCCGCAGCATCCTAGCGGGCACTAAAATCGGGAGAATCATAGATTTAGTGACATTAATTTTGTAACCAGAGATCTGTGAATATTCCTTTAGTTGGCTTATAAGGGCCGGAAGTGAGGTCTCGGGGTCAGTCAACGAAAGTAACACATCATCTGCGTATGCCGAAACTTTAAACTGCTGTCCTCCCACCTGGAAACCCCGGATGTCTCCATCAGCTCGGATCATTCTCATTAAAGGTTCTAGAAAGATGGCAAATAAGGACGGTGAAAGTGGGCAGCCCTGTCTTGTACCGTTACGTATTGGGAAGGGAGTCGGGTCCGTACCTGGGATCAAGATCTGTGCCATAGGGTTCTCATATAAGGCTCTGGTAAGGGCTAAGAATCGTTCCGGGAGGCCTGCCCTCACCAACAAATGGAAAAGGAAGGGCCATTCAGCTCTATCAAATGCTTTTTCCGCATCTAGTGAGAGAAATAAGGAAGGCACCTTTCGCGAGCGCGCCCACCATATCAGGTCTGCGGCTCTCCGCGTGTTTTCGAATGCTTGCCTCCCAGGCATGAATCCCACCTGATCCGGGTGAATCAGGGTTGAGAGCATGGGTCCTATTCTGAGCGCCATCAACTTGGCAAGTATTTTAATATCCGTGTTAAGGAGTGAAATTGGTCTATAGTTATCTATGCCTTGAGCATCTTTGCCAGGTTTGGGTATGAGTACCACTGAGGCCAGAAGGGCCTCCGGTAAAAGCCCGCCTCCACCTCCAAGTGAGTTAAAGAGAGAGCATAGTCTGGGGACTAAAGAGCCGGCGAAGCATTTATAGTATCGGCCTGTGAGGCCATCAGGACTAGGGGCTTTGTTCGGTTTTAATTCCTTCACCACCTCGCTTATTTCCTCCTCTGTAAAGGGTGAGGCTAGGGCCGTTATCTGTTGCTCGGTGAGATGGGGCATAGTGCTTTTTGTTAGATATCCCTCAATATCCTTCAAGAGTGCCTGATTGCTGTCATTGTGGGAAGGGGTATGATGATATAAATTAGCGAAATATGCCGTGAAAGCGTCCCGAATTTCCCTGGGTGTGTCGTGTGACACTCCCTGTTTATCAACTATTTTAGCAATCTGGTTTGATTTGTATTTTGGTTTAATTTTGCGAGCAAGGGGGGTATCTATTTTATTGGAGCGTTCAAAGTACCTCTGTTTGGACCACAGGAGCGCTCGCCCCGCATCCTCTATGAAAAGCCTATTAAGATCCGTCCTCGTTTGCAACAAAAGGAGATAAGTGGCTTCCTCTGGTGCCACTTTATGTGTCAATTCTTGCTCTCTTAATTTAGCTTGGAGGGTGAGGATGTCTTTTAGTTTTTCCTTTTTATGGTAGGCGGCCTGACTAATAAGTACTCCTCTCGTAACCGCTTTGTGTGCCTCCCACAAAACCGCGGTAGAGACATCCGGGGTTTCATTCAGAGCGAAATAATCCGTCAGAGAATCTTTAACTATCGTTCAGATTTCAGGCTGTTGTAACAGAATTGGGTCGAGTCTCCATCGTCTGCCCTCCCCGCCCTTATGTAAAAGTTGTAATGTAATGGACACGTCTGCGTGGTCTGACCACGTAATGGAACCAATTCGAGAGGTAATTATCTGTGGCATGCAATCAGACGACACCAGTATATAATCAATTTGCGAATACGAGGAGTGCGGCGCAGAGTAGAAGGTATAATCTTTAACCGACGGATGATGCAGACGCCATAAATCACACAACTGATGGTCAGTAACAAATCCATAAAATTGACGATCCTGAGATGACAAGGCATGCGGTGAGGCCAGCCGAGGTGAGGTAGATCTGTCCAACGGTGGACAGAGAGTGGCATTAAAATCTCCTCCGACAATCAACGTGCCCCCCGCATGACTCGCCACAAAGGAGGAGAGTTCCTTCCAAAATGTTGCGTCTGAGCCATTAGGCGCATATACCGACAAAAGAGAGTACCAACGTGTGGCAACCTTCCCCTTCACCAGGAGATATCTACCCGCCGCATCCGTGGGAATCTCCTCCACCATCAGTGGACAAGAGTCATGTAAGGCTATGGCAACACCGTTTCATTTCGGTAAAGCACAGGATGTATATACTCTACCGTATGGACAGGCGCCCAAACGATAAGCCGCAGTTCGAGGCATCCGCGTCTCCTGCAAAAAGGCTACACCAGCAGACCTCCGCTTCAGATCTCTAAAGAGCAACCGGCGCTTACGGGGCGAGTTGAGGCCCTTCACATTCATTGACAGTACTAATATCTCAGGAACCATTACATATCAGGAATATTGTATCTTAAAAAGAACATGGAAGAGGCCCCCAGTCCAGAGGCGATGGAGGAAAAGAGAAGAGAAGACGGGGAGAGAGAAAGGTATAGTGGAGTACAGAGTAAAGAAAGAGGGAAAGAAAAGAGGGGGATAACAGGAACTCCGAACGAATGGGGAAACCAAGAGATCGGAACCTAGGGGGAGAGTATTCGGGGGAAGCCAGATCCGAGGACCGTACAACAGGCGCCCACCGTGGCACCCGCCACCGAAATTTAATATAACATAACGTAACATATGTAACCACACACTTTATAAGTTTTATTTCTTTATGTATTTTATTAACAACTCAGCTCAACAAAGCGCTTTTCCGTGTTTTGCTCCCGCAGACCGCGGGAGGTACTCCCAAGCAGTCGGGAGCCCATCTCCCTTCAAGAGAGATGAGGTTAAAGCAGGCCCCTCAGGGCTGTACACCATTATTCAGTCGGCAGGTTGAGACCACTCCTGTCGGATTTGAGGAAGGGGTACCGGTGGCGCAAGCGCCAATAAGGCCTCTGGGGCCGGATTCCCAGTTTGAGCAGGAAGTCAGATGCCTTGTAAAGATGTGAGCAGATGTGGGAGGTACCTTCCCTATGTACCACAATGCGAAATGGGAAGCCTCATGAATATTTAATCCGATGCTGGCGTAGGAGGTCCGTGACGGCTCTCCACTCCCTGCGCTTGGCCAGGGTTGTTGGATCCAAATCCTGATAAAAGGTTATAGAATTACCCTCGTATTCCACGTTTTGTTCCCGCGCTGCTGCCATGAGGGCGTCTTTCGTGGCAAAATAGTGGAATCGCGCCACCACATCACGTGGCGCTGCATTATTAGCACGTTTTGGGCCCAGTGCTCTGTGAACTCTGTCCAGCATTAATCTTGAGGCTGATAGATGAGGCACCAACCGCTGTGTTATCCCGCGTAGCGTGGCATCAAGGTGCTCAGGAGCGATATCCTCTGACAGGCCTCTTAGCTGCACATTATTCCTGCGGGAGCGGTTTGAAAGGTCTTCCATAACGGTTTCCATGCGCGCTACCCGATCAGACATGTCGTCCATTCTCTGTGCCGCCATATTATAACAAGCCGCCATATGATCTGCTTTCTCCTCCAAATGCGCTGTAAGCGAGCCTATTGCATGCACCTCAGCTGTGAGGGCTTTCGTTGTTTTCCCCAGTTCAAGTGCAATAAAATCTTTTAAATGCTGTATATCTTGCCTGGTAGCCGGGTCAGCCGCCTCCGGAGTGCCCTCGAATGAAGGAGAGGGAGACGTGGTGCGGCCGCCGCCATCTTGGATGTCTCCTGCGGCCTTATGTCTGGTCACGAAAATCGGCGCAACTTGCGATTCCTCGCAGGGTTTTTTCTTTGAGGACTTCATGGTATTCCCTGAGTCCACAGGGTGCTTAATGGTGCTTGTTGAGCTGGTTGGAAGTGGTTACACTCGGGTGCGGTAGCGAGATTCACCGGAGCTCAGGCACTATGCGACTGCTCTCATGGCCGGCCGACTCCCAGCATCCCCATTTTAGAGTGATATTATGGGGCAGTCGCTGATTCAGCAGCCTGCCCCATAATGCAGCGCTAAACCTCCGGATGCTCAAGGCAGTGCCAAGCGCCGCCGCGAGCATCCCCTCCATTAAGTCCATAGGACTCCATTGAGATTTCGACTGCCACTCACATGATCTACAGGATCTCGCCTCTCGCGAGATCCTGTAGGTCGGCAGAGTGATCATGGAGGGAGACTAGGGGACTTTTTTACCCCAGTCTCCCTCTGATCCCGGCGGCCAAAAGCAACGTATTGCGCCTCAGTTCTCGGATGAGAGGTGAATATGTGATTTTTGAGGGGGGTTTTTTAGCCGGTGCTAACTGATTCCGCAGAAGCAGATTGAGTTAGCTCCAGCTCCTAGCCGTGATTAACTTTTGAGTTAACCGCAACGGGACGTAATTAGTGTTAGGATTTTGTAATCCTAATGCTAATTAGCGCTTTGCGCTCTCCATGTTAAGCATAGCGAGCGCAAAGTACAGTAAGATCGCGCTGAAAAGCGCAAGCTCCGAATCGCTAATGAGGTTTTAACCCGTTAGCGGTCGAAATGTACTATGATCGGCCTGCACTAGGGCCACTTAAGCTAATGTCAACGCTCACACAGCTGAGTGCTATTGTTAGTGCTAAGTATGTAATAGGGCCCATAGTATGTAGCATTCATACTCTGCATGTAAGAAGTAAGAGGAATTCCAACTGTCCAGCCGTGATTATTAAGATGAATTTATGCTCGAAGCATATGAATCACACATTTTGCAGGGCAACACCTTCCCTCTGCTCTTCCAATGCAAGATTTAGGAATTCATGGTCTATATGGCAACCCTTGTATACTGACACTTTTCTGATCAGACGAGCATGAGACATCTAAATGTACCTGGTAAAACCGTCCATCCTACCTGCATGCCGTTGCCTGGGTTTCTATATACTAATTCGCTGATACCAAAAATGGCATTAGGAGCCTGATGGAGAATTATAAGAAAATAGCAATATTGTATTGTTGTATTCCTATGAAAAATTAATATGTTTGGTGCCTAGATTCTGCAGTGTATGAAGGTTTTTTTTTTTTTTTACATCATTTAGCATTTTATTACAATTGACGAGAACATCATTTCCTGTACATAAGGTTCTGTGATGCATGTCTATTTTAAGCACATGAAATGTCTCCAGGGTATAGCAAGAAATGTGTAATGCATAATAGACATCTTTGTAAGTTGTGAAGAAAGCCTAGTTAGATAAAATAAAATTCCACCACCCACTTTTTTTTTTAATTGTAACAATTTTTACAATGAATCATAGATTATGTTATTGAACTGAAGCTATTTCTATCTGTATTATTATGTTTGCAAAAACCATACATACTGCTAAAAAAAAATGTCATCGCAAATAGGAAAAAAAGACAGGGCTCCAGTCACTCCAATTAGAAATAACAGTATTCTAATGGGGAATCTGCAATGCTACAGTCTATGTCAAACCTCGAGAGAGGCTGATTTACAGCCGAGATGTTGCCAATATCCCATTAGAATACTTTTATTTCTTAATGGAGTGCATGGATCCCTGTTTTTTTATTTTATTATTTCTTTTTACTGTGAGTACTTCTATGGAGCGTTGGACACCAGAGGACCCAATAGCACCCCTGACTAATGGTTATTGTTTGATTGTCTCATAAGGCTGCTGTGCGCATGGTCTTATCAATTTTGCGATATACTGTATAACATATTCATAACATACAGTATATATCTAAAAAGAGAAACGTAACAGCTCAGTGCATTAAGATACCTGTGACACAAGGTTGCAGGATTAAATATGGTATCATAGGTTCTAATGTTTTGGGTACAAAGACAATGGGATAGGGATTTATTTCACTGTATATCTTTTACTACAGCCCTTGGTAAACTTCAGGCTTATTCTATTTGTTATTACACTTTTATCTTGTCTTAATGTTCAACTGTCATGCCCAATGTCAAGCTCATTTGACAGGGATTCACTTCATATATATATATGTAGCGCTCACACCCGGAGGAGCCGCTGAATAAACCTTGGGTTAGTCTCACCGCACTAGGGAATAAATATACACCAGCACTTTTGTGGATTTTATAGATTATATACTTTACTGATCCCAATAAAGTGACACATATAATGCAAATACGGTATATGAACGACAGGATTTCGTAATGCGGGAAAACACGCGGCGGCAAAAAAAAGAAAAAAGGATTAACCCCCTCAGTCCTGGAGTGTAAGTCCCGTGTAATGTCTCAAAAAGGTGTACGTGTATTGATCTGTGTACCCGGGTACCGTATTCAACTGGCCAGTGAATGTAATAAGCAAATCTTCGACTAGTCAAGTTGGGGCCCTGTAGAATTGAACAATAAGGCAGTGTGCTGGATTATACTTGGACTTGTGGCCTGTAAGGCCTCTCACCCATCCGTTAGACAGTCCGTCCCACTGCCCGATCAAGGATGTCTCTCCGCTTGTCCTCCAGAACTCTGTGCCACCGGATCCGCTCTCTTGCTCATCCGATCTCCAACTCGAGAACTACGGCCTACTGCCTGCACTCCCTATGGATCATCGCGGTCTCCTTACAAGGGGTCCAACTGGAACTGAAGTTCTGCGCAAACCTCTCAGCTGTAATGGGTATGCCTCCGCAAGTTACTGTCCCGATCTCCAGCGCCCTTGAGGTAGCGTCTGCGCTCCGGCCTGGTCTCGATCTCTGGCAGTCTCACTTGCGTCCTCTGTCTTTCGCCGCTCACTCTGGTGCTACTCCGCACGAGGCTGCTTACGTCTTTCCTCTCTGTCCCACCCACCTCCTGTATCCGCCGCAAAGCCTGATGGATATTGTAGTTTGTTTAGGTCCCGCATTGTCCATATGGCTTCTGTCTCCCTCTGGTGGCTAAAACCGAGTAATTGCAGCAACACAGTTTTAAACAGCGATATATATATATATATATATATATATATATATAATCGTTAGGAAAGGACGCACTCCAGGACTTAAGTGAAAAGATAAAATTCGATGCTTTATTAAGTCCTGGAGTGCGTCCTTTCCTAACGATTTTTTATATAGAAGATTCTTGGATTTTGCACCCAGGCATACATAGTTTGAGTGGATTTTTTGCAGGTTGCCACTGGTTATATAATATATATATATATATATATATATATATATATAAATTTTTTATCACATACAATGGGGAATTTTGAATTATTCACTGTAGCAGATCTCCGTAATCCACCAGTGATCGTTCATGCCTTCTCCAGTCCCTAGCTGAAGCTATAGGACAGGTAAAATGAGAGAGCAATTATAGCATCTTCCAGACATGAGACAGGACTCAGTGCTAGGATAAAACAGACACAGACTTTAATAAAACATATGAAGCAAATATATGCAATGCAAGGAAGGACCTGGAAACCAATGGAAGATGACACCCTGGTGCCTCGCCTTCTTCTCTGGTGACCCCTAGCCTCCAGCCACATCCCAGTCCAATTTCCAACATGAAACAATAAGGCACGTTGCAATCACAAAGTAGACATGAAAAGTAGACAACAGCGCAGAAATGTTTAGCAAACTCATTGACTACTCAAACCTGTTGCAGCTGTAAGCATCGATTTCTATCACAATAATATTAACAATAATCACAGATAACACATATACTCTGCACCTATAGGTACAGGGTGAATAGGACATAGGAGAGAGTTGGATGAGAATATGATGTATTAAACCCACAGTCCAACACCTCCCAACAGTAATGCAAAGTCCAGGTATCCCCAGTTCAAAGTAACTACTGTCATAGTCTCTAACAAAGATGAGGGAGGTGTGGCAGGTATCCCTGACAGCGCATCAATAGTGCAAAACACTGGAATGCAATTGGAACATTTGCATATGCATATATAAATAATGAAATAAAGTGCATCAATAGTAGGCACAATAGTGAAATAAAGTGCAACAAAACAGTAAAGTGCAGCGGTGCCTTAAAAGAATAAAACCAGCAGGGCTAAGTGCAATAGTGCATATAAGAGGATACGTAGATAACCTATAGAAAAAAATCAATAAAGTGCACAAATTAAATGTCCATTGCTAATCCGATGGACATGCACAAAAAGTGTCCAATATTTCAATTGAGTGCAATAGTGCGTATAGCAGACTGTTTTTTCACGCGATTCAGCCAATTTGAATTAAGAACCACAATAGTCTCCTGTTCAGTTTTTGCACCTGTCAAAATCAATCTGAGTATATATGCTGCAGCATCAATGAAAACACGCACAACCTCTCAATTTTATTGTTTAGGTATGTGTAGAATGTGTAACTATACGTTGCTGTATTATTTTTTTTTGGCTGGTGTATTTGGGTTCGGCCAGGACGTTCAGATTTGCCTTTAACACCAGCTTTTAAAAGACTTTAAAATTTGCTCATCGATTGTATTACCATCTGTGTACCAGCGCACGAACGCATTTGCGCTCGCAATGTTAAGTATGGGATACGTGCACGAACTTTCGCTCGCGCAGGGTTCTTGCAGGGTCACTCGCGTTAGAAGTTAACGTGCATTTTGTGCACGAACGTCGTAATACGATGTTCAGCGCGAAGGATTTTTCCCCTCTCGTTAATGCGGTTTTGCACACGCGCAAAATTGTGCGCGAAGAGTGTAATAGTGCCCTATGTGGGGGACGTTGATATGAACAATATCTTTGTGAATCTGCCTGAAGTTTTTTTCCTTTTGTTTCAAAGTCTACACACTTCCATTTTAACCCTTTCACTGCTGAGGCATTTCACGCCTGTGTGCTGGGCTAATTTTTACCGGTTTCGCTCATCATGTTTTACCGCATTTTGAAGCCTTATTTTATTATATGACCTAGACATATTATATATCGTTCTTTTTGGCAGATTCATATTTCATTATTGTATGTATACGTCATGTCCTGTCTGTATATTTTTTTTTTTAAATTTGACAATTTTTAATGGAGGTAAATCACATGCGAAATACAAAGCAAGTATGTAAGGAGCAGACAAATACTCCAGTGGAGGCCTTACGAAAACTGTGCTGACGTACATTAGGACTCCACATTTTATAGGATATAGAAAATGAACAGAACAGGTAACGTGAGAATGTAGGTCGCGAATAAACAGTAGGGTCAAGCAACCTAAGAACCATCCCAATAAGGGTTAGGGGGATAGTGAAAGGGGGAGGAGAAGTGGCTCGTGATCCCCTCAGACCGGTAAGTAGAGAGACATACAAGAGCAGACGGGCTAGAAGGGGCTATCTGAAATCTCTCGGGGCTCAAGGGATATGTAGATATGTTTCCGCTATTCTCGTTGCCTTAGTGCAAAGCTTGGCCTGGAGGGGCAGTCCAGAGTCCACCTCCAGGTGGAAGCTAGGTAGAAGTCAAGGGGGTAGAGGATCAGGAAGGCATAGAGGGGGTTAAATAAAAAAATAAAAAAAAGATAGTGGTGTATGAGAATGAGCAAGAGAGAAAGGTAGGGGAAGGAAAAGGGGGAAAAAGAAGAGGGAAGGGGAAGAGAGAGAAGAACGAGAAAAAAAGGGAGGGGGCTAGGGTGGAGGGGAAAAAGGAGGTAGAGGAGGGGAGCTCGCCGTGATACATGGACCCCACCCTCCCACCATTCCTGCAGCCAGTCTGAACCACTCGTGCGCGGGTCACCTGGCAGGACTCCGCCCCCTCCAGGGGGCCTGAGTGTGCAAGTCGAGTCAAACTCAACAGATGGTACGCTTAGTCTATCCAGAAAAGGCAAGACCGTACAGAGGTCGGTGAGGCGAACGCCTCCAGCCAAGGAGCCCACACCCTCACAAAGTCTCCTATGCGGTCGTGGACCACGGCCATCAGTCGCTCCATCATGAGCATGTGCCAGATCTTGGCCTCAATCTGTGGTCGAGCCGGCGGGGGTCCCTTCCAAGTCCTGGCCAGGCAAATGCGCACAGCGGCACATACCCTGGAAACCAGCGACTGCTCGCCCCTCGCCAGGTGCGTGGCCGGGTGCTGCCTGTTAAGGAGTGCCGTCCATGCATCCGGGGGAAGAGAGACCCCCAATGCCCTACCCAGGTATCGAAAAGCCGCCTCCCAGATAGGTCGAACAGCTCTGCAGTCCCACCAGGCGTGAAGGTATGTTCCCTCCTCCCCACATCCCCGAAAGCACTCTGATGGAATGCCAGGATGCATTCTAGCCAGCCGGCGAGGGTGAATGTACCACCTTGACAGGACTTTATAGCAATTCTCACGGACTGAGGTGCAGATCGTGACCCTCAATGTTCTGTCGATAATGTCGCGCCAATCTTCGTCCTCCAGGGAGTCCACCAAGTCCGCCTCCCACCGAGCCTGGTAGGGAGCTTCGCGCGGAAACGTCACCTCGGTCAGGTGGGAATATAGAAGGGAGATCATACCGTGTCGACGGTTCGCTTGTCTACAGCTAGATTCATAGAAGGTCAGGCTACGCGGCGGCACTGCCTGGATCTCAGCCCTTACAAAGTGCAGTAGCTGAGCGGCCCAATATTCTTCAGTTGGCGGGAGCGCTCTGCACTCTCGTAGATAGGCCAAGGTGACCGGCCGGCCCTGAAGCAGCAAATCCCGTAACTCAACAATTCCGGCCTGTAACCACCAGCCAAAAGCCCCCAGAGGGTCCCCCGCCAGAAATCGCGGGTTGTGAAAGAGAGGGAGGAGACCAGAGCCCGGCGGAGACAGCCCATCCCCCTCCCGGTAAAGGTTCCGTAAAGAATGCTGAAAGGTGGGGCTAGCATGTCCCACCGGGGGGGTGCCTCTGGGCATCCACATGAGGGAGTGGATAGGCTGGGGGCCCTCCAAGGCCTGCTCCAGGAGAGACCAGATCGGTTTGTTCCGGCTCAGGTTAACAGAAACTAGCATCGCAAACTGGGCCGCCTTATAATACAGAAGAGGTGAGGAACTCCCATCCCACCCCTCGACTTGGACTGAAACATGAGTGTCTTGGGTAGCCTTCCCCTTCGGCCCCCCCAGATAAAGGAGTGGATTGCTGTCTGGAGGTATGGAAGGTCAGATCTTCGGATCGGGATGGACAGTGTCCTAAATAAATAGAGGAGTTTCGGGAGCAGAGTCATCTTCACAGCATATATGCGGCCGAAGAGGGAGAGGCAGAGGTGTGACCACGTTTCGAGGAGAGCGTGGAGTTTGGGGAATAATGGACCGAAATTTGCTTTGTATAAGGTATCCCAGCAAGCGGTCACCTCGATCCCCAGAGAGCACAGGGAGGATTGGCACCAGCGAAATGGAAACTGGTCTCGGACCAGCCCCGCCTCCTCCTCCGATAGAGAAACGTTAAGAACTTCACTTTTATCAGTGTTCAGTTTGTACCCCGAGGCCTCTCCAAAGGCACGGAGGACCGAAAGCAGGTTAGGGAGGGTCACCACTGGCGAAGACAGGGACAGGAGGATATCATCCGCAAAGAGGGCAAGCTTGTAGTCCCCACCCCCTACCTCCACGCCGCGGATGTCTAGATGAGCCCTAATAGAGGCCGCCAGCGGCTCGATCGAGAGAGCAAAAAGGAGAGGGGACAGGGGGCAGTCCTGCCGCATCCCGTTCAGGACCGGGAAGGCGTTCGACAAATAGCCTCCCGTGTCGACTCTGGCCCAGGGGCCTGCGTATAAAGCTTGGACAGCTGTCAGAAAAGTACCTCGGAGGCCGAAGGATGTCATCGTCGCCCACAGATAGCGCCAGTCCACGCGGTCGAAGGCCTTCTCAGTGTCCAAGGAGAGCAGAAAAGACCTTCCTCCAGATGTCCGAGCCGCGTGGACCAAGTTGAGGACCCGTCTGATGTTATCCGGGGCCTCCCTACCTGGGATGAATCCCACCTGATCCGGGTGGATCACCGATCTTATGTAGCGTCCCAGGCGGTTAGCCAATATCTTGGTGTAGATTTTCAGATCCCCGTTAATCAGGGAAATAGGCCGGTAACTAGGGCAGACTGCCGGGTCTTTGCCAGGTTTGGGGATGACAACTATTCGGGCCGCGAGCATCTCCGGGGACAGGACCTCTTCCCCCCAAAAACTCATTGAAGAGGCGAACCATAGGATGTAGGAGCGGTTGCTTGAAGCCATTGTAGTAGGCCGCAGAAAATCCATCAGGGCCTGGGGCTTTGGAGGACTGCAGCTCTTTAAGCACCCCCAGGATCTCCTCTGCCAATATAGGGGCTCCCAGCGCCTCGCATTGCGATGAGCTGAATTGCGGTACCGGGGTTCTCGAAAGGAAGTCCCGAAGGGCAGCCTCCCGGGCCGGGCTTGCACCAGCGGTGCCCCCATTGTAGAGGGAGGAGTAGTAAGTGAGAAAAGCTCTTGATATCTCCCAGGGGTCCTGGGTCAGCGCCCCCTTGAAGGCGTATCGTATGGACTTTGCGCTCCCTTGTCTGTTGCTTCAATCGACGGGCCAAAAGCGTGTCTGGTTTATCACTTTTCTCAAAAAAAATTTGGCCCGTCCACTGAAGCACCGCCTGCACCTGACGCGAATGGAGCAGGTTAACCACTTCAATTACTGCTGGTATGCGGAGGACGTGCTGAGCGCGTCCTCCCTTTGGGGTCAGCGTTCGGCCGGGTTCCGGCCGATCGCTGGCCCCCCCGTGCGGGCTGACATCCTCGATGTCAGCCCAGCATCCGGAACCGCAGCCGCTGAAATTAGGTGTCATCGCGGCAGCGCGATGACACCTAATTCAGGCGCCCCCCCGCATGTGCGGAGGAGGCGCCTGAAAGGGAGGGGGGAGGTCCTTCGGACCTCTCTCCCTCCCGATCGGCGGCGTTGCGGGGGTTAACCCAGGCACCATTTGGAAGGGCACAGCCTGCCCTTCCAAATGGTGCCTGGCATTAACCCCTGGGGAGCTGGATCGCGAATCGGCGCTGAAAAGCGCCGGTTCGCGATCCTTTCCCGGAGCTGGCCGACATCTTGGATATCGGCCAAGCCTCCGGGAACTCCCCCTGAGGACTGGCGTCATGTCCTAGAGTTAATCCCTAACTGCCACCAACGGTGGAGATAGGGAGTTCATTGGAACTCCCTATCTCCCGATCCGTGGCAGCTAGGGGTTAAAGTTTGGTATGGTTGGATCGGCCAGAGCATGGCCGTTCCAACGATACCAAACTCGAATGTGAAAAAAGTTTTTTAAAAAAAATAAAAATTAATATTAAAAATAAAAATATATTTAAAAAAATTATAAAAAAAAAATAAATTTTTTTTTCTTTTTTTTGGTTCGTTAATGCAGCAATATTGTTCCCATTTCAATTATAATGTGAACAATGATGCTGCACTAACGATTTTTGTATGCGGTGCGTTTGTTAAAAATCGCGTAATTTTCCCCAAAAAAAAATGTAACGAGACCCCATCTCTAATTTTTTTTAACAAGCGCACCCCATACAAAATATAACCGCAATTGCTCGCATGTTAAAATGTGAAAAAAAACACTTTACACGTTGTAAATTATTGAAAATACATATTTTATTGCATTGTTTGTTATAATATACAGACATGACATAACGTATACATATAATAATGACATATTATGAATCTACCGAGTCTGACGGAAAGAACGATATATAATATGTCTGGGTAATATACTAAAATAAGCCTTCAAAACACGTTTAAACATGATGAGCAAAACCGGTAAAAATGACCTCAGCACAGAGGTGTGAAAAGGCTCAGCAGCGAAAGGGTTAAGGTTCCCACGCGTCTCGACTAAGTGCCAGACCACCTCAGGGTCTCCGGTGCCCTTATGGGTTCTTCCAGGTCGGCCACCTGGGACGTGAAGAGGTCTAAATCTCACGCCCTCTCCCTCTTGCGACGAGATGAGATAGCTATAAGAGATCCCCGCATATAGGCCTTATGGGCCTCCCACACCGTGGTGGTGCTGATGTCTGGTGTAAAATTGCGGGAAAAGAAGTCCTCCAGATCGCGCGTCAGCTCAGCTTTCAGTCCCGGGTCGAGAAGCAGCGAAGCGTTGAACCTCCAGACCCTGTCAGAACTCCCCCGCTCGCCCCCAGCATCACCGTCTCCACCGCTGCATGGTCCGACCATGATATTTCGTGTAAGCGGAAGGATGCAAGGTCTGGGATCAAGTCTCTGCTACACAGAATGTAATCTATCCTGGAGTAGGAACCGTGCGGGTGAGAATAGAAAGAGTAATCTCGTCCCCTGGGGTGGAGCAAGCGCCAAGTATCGAACAGATTGGCGGTCTGAACAACGGCTTTAAACCCCCTAGAGAGGCGCGACTGGGAGGGGCTAGGGTTCGGGCTGCTCTGGTCTAAGCACGGGTCCAGGGCAGCGTTGAAATCCCCCCCCCCACGAACACCCCTCTGTTAGGGAGCAAGGCCAGCTTATCTCCCAGAGCTCTCCAGAAGGTCACATCTGGTGTCACGTGCCACGCCGCCGCCGGCGGAAGAAAGGCAGATCTGGTGCTGCACCATCCTGATTTCCCCAGGCAACACCCTTCATGCCCTGCCTTGCTGGGAATTGCTTCCAGAGACTCATACTAGCAGGATCAGCAGGTGCACCTAATGAGGACCTGCAATGACTATTTAGCAGAGGCACGCCCGTCCCATGATGCTTCTGCATTTTGCTTGCAAAGTGCCAACACGTCCAGTCTGACATCAAGCCTGTCCAGAAGCTCCATAGCTATCCTGATATCTGTGTACCAAACCCCTGGCTTTCCCCCTGGACTCTGCATTCTGGATCACCCCTACCGGTATTGTGCCTCGAGACCCCTTTATTTCACCCGTCCAAGACTTCCCTTCAGCACTCCCCAACCAGAGACTTTCCAGTATTGCTTCTCCATGTTTATTGTTTTCCTTTAATAAATCCCCATTTGATTTGCAACATCTCAAGTATTTCCTGTGTATCACTTGCACCCTGGGCTTGCAACCTCGACCTGTGGCACTACTCGTGACATAATGCAGAAGCCTACCAGCGAGCCCGCAGTGATACCAGCCATGAAACAGTTAATTAAGGAAACCTTCCAGGAACTGTTTAACCATTTGCTGGACATTCTGAATAATCTGCTGCAGAGGATGTGGGGCCCATCTCCTAAGGTGTGTTCTCCTGGAGCCAAAATGGTTCATGGCCCCTTATCTGCAGAGGAGCGCACCAGGCGGTACAAAGCTGATCTCTGCCTGTACTGTGGACAGGATGGTCATTTTTTTGCCGGTCTGCCCAATAAGACCACCAAAAAATACTTTTGCAAAGAAATCTCCCACAGCAAAACCGCTCCAAGATCTGCTCCCCTGGCTAATCAGACACCTGTATCCAAGCCAGTCGTCAGAAAGCCAGCTACCAAAAAACCATTGCCTTCCAAACCCAGAGGGGCTTTGCCATCCAAGCCCCCCATTTCTAAACCACTTGCTGTTTTTCCATATATCAAGTCTGAAGTAGCAAATCAGAAGAAAATGGTTTGCTGGAACCCATGGAGGTAGAGCCTGCCACAGAGGAGGATCCGGTAACCTATATGGAAACAGCTCCCACTGACTACATGGAAGCTGACTTGCCTGAACCTATGGACCTTATGATGTTACAGAGTCCTGGTGTAACCTCCACTTCCAATTGGCATATCCTCGCCTCCACTGTTGCTCTAGCACCGGAAGCAACTCTCAGCAGTACCAGCCAAGCAAAGTCAGTTCCAAGTTCAATGAGTCACGGTACTGCTGCTACTCGTGCTTCTGATCCGGTTCCCCCCACTGACCCAAAGGGGGTTGAGCCAGAAAAGCCCAAGTGCGCTGCCCAGCCGGAGCGCGAGAAGCCCAAGTGCGCTGCCCAGCCGGAGCGCGAAGACCCTGAGATACCCGCTGCCCAAGCTGGAGTACCAACAATTGTGCCAGATTCCAGAGCAAGGCCCACTACTCCCAGCCAGCATGTTCTGAAAATCAATTCTCCTGCACAAGACCAAATGCCTGCAAATTCCAGGAAGGCGACCAAGCTCCCTCAGGGCTCTCTGGGTTGCGGTGCCACCACTGCCAAGGCCGCTGACCCGGCTCCCTCCACTGTCTCAAAGGAGGTCGAGCAAGGAGACCCTAGAGCTTCCATTTGGCAAAATGAAGTGCCTGAAAATCCCTGGAGGTTGACCAAACCCCCTCAGGGCTCTCTGGGTTGCAGTGCCACTGATGCCAAGGTCACTGACCCGGCTCCCTCCACTATCTCAAAGGAGGTCGAGCAAGGAGACCCTAGGGCTCCCATTTGGAAAAAGGGAGTGCCAGTCCAGGAAGTTGCCAATCCATCCGTGAAATCTCCACAGATTCTTACTGTTGTCAACACCCTTGCTGCTCAAGTTGGTACCTTCACCAGAATAATAGAGAGCATCAAGGTAAACCACGAGGCCTTACAGTCCCAGGTGCAGGAGATCCAGGCCTATGTCCAAGCGCCGGCTGAGAACATCACCGACCCACAATCCATGGCAGAGCTACTCCCTGCTGCTGATTCGGATTCAGATGGTGAACCATCTCTTCAGACAGCACGGCGTAGCCAAGGGCCACCTGGTCGAGGATGGTCATACCTGGGCACCACAAGTTCTATGCCGGCTGCCAATCCAGCCACTTACGGGTGTACATCTGTCACTCCTAGGAGGGTTCCTGGAGTATCCAAAGTGGACTGTCCAATTCCCCATACCAGGAACGTGAAGTCTAAACCTGGTTCCGTGACTCCTGTACCGGACCCCTCTACCGGCAGAACCACCACTAATAGGAAAGTAACCCAGCTCCCTCAGGGCTCTCCGGGTCACTGTGCCGCAGCCTCCGATACCCCTGACCCGGTTCCCTCCTTATCTATGGAGGTTGAACCAGGAAGCCCCGAGGTACCCAATCCCGGCCAACTGCCATTGGGTAAGACCGACTCCTTGCTATCCGGTTGTGTCCTTGCCTCTAACGGGACTTTGGTGCGTACAGAGGATCTTGAGAGAATTGAGGAGGCCCTGCGGCAAAGGAAAGCTGCAGATGTGCCTGCAGAATCAATTTTGGCATTAACCGCTGCAGCGCCTGTCACTCTCAGCCAGCAATCAGCTCCTCACTACCAACCAGAGCTGGACTTTATTCCCCTGGAATCCAGTGAGGAGGAAGCTGTTGACCCTGCTACCAAAGAGCCTGCATATGGACAAACAACCTGTACTGTCATGGCACTGGACCGTGCTGAAGTTCAGCGACTTTTAGAGCCATTCCATTCCCTCACCTCTGAGGGGACAGTTATAAAGGTAGAAGACCTCCCCGCTTATGAAGCAACCTTAGACACCCGGAGGGTGTTCTTTGAGGGGGGCAACTGTCATGCCACGCCGCGCCGGCGGAAGAAAGGCAGATCTGGTGCTGCACCATCCTGATTTCCCCAGGCAACACCCTTCATGCCCTGCCTTGCTGGGAATTGCTTCCAGAGACTCATACTAGCAGGATCAGCAGGTGCACCTAATGAGGACCTGCAATGACTATTTAGCAGAGGCACGCCCGTCCCATGATGCTTCTGCATTTTGCTTGCAAAGTGCCAACACGTCCAGTCTGACATCAAGCCTGTCCAGAAGCTCCATAGCTATCCTGATATCTGTGTACCAAACCCCTGGCTTTCCCCCTGGACTCTGCATTCTGGATCACCCCTACCGGTATTGTGCCTCGAGACCCCTTTATTTCACCCGTCCCAAGACTTCCCTTCAGCACTCCCCAACCAGAGACTTTCCAGTATTGCTTCTCCATGTTTATTGTTTTCCTTTAATAAATCCCCATTTGATTTGCAACATCTCAAGTATTTCCTGTGTATCACTTGCACCCTGGGCTTGCAACCTCGACCTGTGGCACTACTCGTGACATCTGGGGGGGAAGGGGCATAGACCCCGACAAAGGTATACGGGCGGCCCCCCACTGTCCCAGACACCCAAAGGTAACGTCCATCTAGAGCTGACTCCTGGGACTCAAGGTGAAAGTGTAAGGCACCTCGCATCAAGACGGAGATGCCAGTCTTGCGGGTTCCTCCGGCCACATGGAAGTGGGTAGAAAACCCATCGCCCCAATGGGTCGGGACTCTTTCCCGGGCGAAGTGGGTCTCCTGGAGGATGACGACGTCCGCCCGCAACCTCTTAGGCTGGGGTCAGACCAGCGCACTTTTAACGTGCGTTCTGGCGCACATAATTACGGCCGCACTAGCAGCAGATGACGGGCACTGACGGCCAATATACGATGTACGGCCGCACAAAAGTCCGGCCGTGCAACGCAAGTGGAATTTGAACGCATTTTTTTGCGAACGCTGAACCGCTAGTACTGACGTACTGAGTGCGCAGCTGCTAGCGGCGGCTGCTGTGTGCGTGATTAGGAGATGTCAGACACTGCTAATGTCCAGCCTACATAACGTCCAGACGCAAAAAGAGTTTTATTGACGATCCGTACAAAATCACGCCCGAAAATGCACGTCGTCTGACCGTTTTTGCGCATTCCGTGAAAAAATACGTCAATGCGTTCGGATGCACTTTTTCACGTTTGCGGGGAAAAATGCTTTCGTCTGACCCTAGCCTTATAGTACCGTGTCGCCGTCTGCCTCTTCTGTGGAGACAAAAGACCCTTAGTGTTGTGCGATATCACTTTGAGGTGAATCCGCGTGCCAGCCTCGCGCCTCGCCATCTCAGCGTAAAGTGGGAGAGGTGTCTATCTCGCGAGAGGGGGCGGTGAGAGGGATGATCCCTCAGAAGGGCGGGAGGAGAGGGGGCCGTGGAAGGCCTGTAGAGGGGTAGTAGGGAAAAGGAAGCGGGGGGGAGGAGAGAGGTGGGGGTGAGACCCCGAAGGTGGAGAGGGGGAAAGGAGGGAAAAGGGATGTGCGGGAGAGGAGAGAAGAAGAGTGGAAGAAGGGAAAAAAAAAAAGGGGGGGAGTTCGACAGGTATAGGGCAAGTAGTAGAGGAGGTAGAGGGGGAGGAAAAGAGAGACGGGGAGGGGAAAGAGAAGAATGAGGTGAAGGGGAAAGACGATAAAGGGGGTATGTCAATAGGAAAATTACGCAGAGAAGAGAGGAGAGAAAAAAAAAAGAATAAAAGGGGGTTAAAGATGGTTACTCGTCGTGTGGCGGTTTGTACCTACCACTGGGGAGTCCAATGGGGGTGCACAAGTCAGGCAAGATGCGACTGCCGGCCCAGAGCACCCTTCTAGCTCGTTTAAGGAACCCGTCGTCCACAGCAACAAAGAACTTGCAATAAACAAAATAGAGCTCAACTGGTGAACAAAATACATGCCCGCCATCTCCAACACACCGACCCGCACCCCCCCACTGCTGGATAAGATTGAGAAGGTCCGCCGCACCAGTGGAAAACAGTCAGCTCTCGGGGCGATCCACCCCTCACCCCACCGAGGCCCTCCCCACACCCACTCCCGTAAACTGGGGAAAAGAGAAAAGTGAAAAACGGGGGGAATCCAGGGGGCACCTCGGGGGCCGTGGTTGAACCGGCGGTCGTTTCCTGGGGGCCTCCTCGGCGGGGGGGAACAACGTCCATCTGAAGGCCGGTGCATCTATAAGGGTCCCCGAGGTCCTCTCGCCATGACCACGAGCTGTCACAGAACGGTCAAAAGGGGGTGAGCGGCAAAGGGGGTCCCGTCCCAGCCGATGTAAAAAAGGAGGTCAGCGTCGGTCAGCAGGGAGGGTCAGGACGATCGGCGCGGGAGATTCAAGGGCGGAGTGCGGTAGGCAGCGCCAGGCTCTTAACGCGGGGGTGTTCTCCTCCAGCCCTGCCGCCCCGGTCCTCTGGGGGGGCCCACTCCGGCACCCCGCATGTCCCTGTCAAGCCAATCTAGGAAGTCTGGGGGGACAGGGATGCCCAGGGTCTCCAGGATGCCTGGGCCATCGAGGGGGGTGCGCAGGGTATGGAAGGCCCCATTGTGCGGGATCAGGAGGCGAAAGGGAAAGCCCCACCGGTATCTGATACCGTGCTGATGCAGGAGATCCGTGAGGGGTTTCAAGGTCTGCCGCTTCTGGAGGGTCGAGGGCACTAAGTCATTATAAAAGTGAGGGGTGACCCCCTCCATGGCAGGGGTTGTGTTTCTGACCGCTCGAAAGATCGCCTCCTTGGTCGTGTAATAGTGACAGCGGATCACGACATCCCTCGGGGGTTCCGTCTCTGCAGGTCTGGGGCGCAGGGCCCGGTGGGCTGTGTCGAGAAGCAGCTCTTCCTCGGGGATCTCAGTGTCATGCCCCGGTCCACACCGCTATGCTGGGAGAGGTCCCCTACTCACCCGAGATCCCTCGTGGCGCGTCGCTCCAAGTTCTGGGTCCGCAGGACGGAGAGGAAGAGCCAGGAGACGCCCCACGCCGCCGGCTGAAGCCAAGCTCTGAAAAGGAAAGTGCGCACGCGCGACAACAAACCCTCCTATGTAGTGTAAAACCAGGTACTCTGGCGCCTTCGGCTGGCCGATTAAGGGTACTGCGTGACACCTGTTCTGGAGATCCTCGAATGCCTCCCATTGACCTACCAAAAATCCAGGTTCCTCAACTCCACCCACAATATCCAGGTGAGAGGTATTTTCATGATTCCATGAACCCTATTTAAAACCGCCTTCCTTCCCAGCACATTATCCAGGTTCTACTGTGCCTTCCGCCTCAGTTTTCCTAGTGCTCCTCGTATTCCTTGATCACGTATCTTCTGACCCTTCGACCCGGATTGTGCCACCGACTACGCCACCTTCTATAACCCTTCGACCCGGATTGTGCCACCGACTACGCTGCCTTCTTCGACCCGGATTGTGCCACCGACTACGCCACCTTCTTCAACCCTTCGACCCGGATTGTGCCACTGACCACGCCGCCTTCTTCAAACCCTTCGACCCGGATTGTGCCACCGACTACGCTGCCTTCTTCAAACCTTCGACCCGGATTGTGCCACCGACTACGCCGCCTTCTTCAACCCTTCGACCCGGATTGTGCCACCGACTACGCTGCCTTCTTCAACCTTCGACCCGGATTGTGCCACCGACTACTCCGCCTTCTTCAACCCTTTCGACCTGGACTGTGCCAACGACTACGCCGCCTTCTACACCCTTCGACCCGGATTGTACCATTAACCACGCCATCATCCTCGTTATTATCCGTTGTTCTTTCTGGGACTTTGTTTACGAATTCCACTCCAACCTTTTGACTGTGTTATTTTCTGGATTTCAGCTACTATTCATGGTTCACTAAAGATTACTTACTCTCCATCGTCTCCTGATTTCCTTATCTATAGCTTGCCATTGGGTTCCATACACACATTTCACAGGGGATCCAAACCCTGCATTACACTCAGGCAGCAGCAGGCGAAAATAGCGGTGGAGAAAATCTCTCAAGTCCACAATGGACTCCGGGATCTCCCGCAAATGGAGGTTGGACCGCCGGGACCGATTGTCCAAGTCCTCCACTGTATCTTGTAGGGATTCGTACCTGTCTCGTAAGGCCACAACCTCGGCCTGAGTAGCGTCCTGAGCTGTCTGCGCCTCATCTGCCCGCTGTTCCAAGGCCACCGTGTGTGTGCCCAGAGCTCCCAGGTCCGTGCAGAGGCCATCAATGCCTGCTCGTAGATCGGTCTGCAGGTCGTCTTTCACTGTGAGGAGGAGCTGGCGTAGGTCCTGTATGTCCCGGCGGGTACAGGGTTCGTCCTGCGCGTCCGAGACACGAGGCGGCGCCGCCATCTTGGGAGTGGAGGCTGCAGCCAAACTTAGCGGGGAGAAGCACCTGGCAATGTCGGATTGTCCCAGGGTGCGAGTCGCCTTGGTCCTGGGCATGTCCGGAACGTTCACCAGGAGTGCAGCTGGCTGTGGCGTGTGGGGAATCGCTGAGAAAGCTGAATCGGGGCTGTCAGGGTGCAGGAGCTCCGAACTAGGCTGCCACCATCTTAGCCGTCCAGGTCACGCCCCCTGTCTGTATATTTTAACAAAAAATGCAATAAAATTAGAATTTTCAATAATTTACAAGGTGTAAAGTGTTTTTTTTTCACATTTTAACATGCGAGCATTTGCAGTTATATTTTCTATGGGAAAATCCCGGGAATCCCAGCCGATTGCTGCGTCCTGTGCTAGGACGCGTTCAGCGCGTCAGTAGCACAGGAGGTGCACTTGGCAGGACCCGCTGAGTGCGTCCTTAGCAGCCAAGTGGTTAATAGAAACATTTTTGTTTTTATTTGTCATTCATTTGTTAATTTTGATATTTTACATTACCATCAATACTGTTCCAGCATCCCACACTTCTGGATGGCAGAACACAGGCCTTTCCAGGTGCCTTTTTTTTTTTATCGCTGTACAATACATTTATTTTAGAATGTTCAATCTTATAATGCATTTGATCATTTTAAAAATAGTTCCTGGATCCTAATACTTTTGGATTGTTCTTTTGGAATATTGAGCAAAGAAAACCAGTCGATCCATTCTACCTGTAGGCTCATCTGTCGAGATACAGCTCCCCTTTGAATTCGCTTAGCACAGTGTTTCCCAAACCTGTCCTTGGGACCCTCAACCAGGCCAGATTTTGCAGATCACCTTGTGGAAATACAGACTGAATCCTGCAGTCACTGAGCAGCAAATCATATCACCTGTGCTGTGCTTCAGATAACTGTCAAACCTGTCGAGGCGGAGGGTCCTGAGGACAGGTTTGGGAAACCCTGGCTTAGCAAATGCCTACATTACTTTTCAGCAGGTACAGCCAATTAGACATGTGCATTAGTTTTAGTATTAAAACGATTTAGTCCAAATTTTGGGATAATTTAGTTTTAGTATGACTCAAGAGATACGAAACTGCTCAGTACAAAAAACGAAAGAAACTAAAATGAAATGCTCTACATTTTAGTTTCAGTCCTTTTTGTGATATTACATTGAGTGAAGGAGACCAGTAATGAAGCGCAACATCGCAAAGCTACAAAAAAGGTTTGTATGCGTAATCCTTCCCGACCCCTACCCAAAAATATGACACTGATAGAGCTCCAGAATACTCACTCGCAACACAGACAGCCAGCACAGGAGAGGAAACCTTTACTTAACCCTTGTATGTCTATGAGGCAGACAAGATGATAAAAGCAGCTGGAGAAGGAAAACATTCAAATAAATCACACTGAAAGCTAAAGACAGTGGAGGGCTGGATAGTAAAAACCCCTTTATAACAAGCAGCGCAGGGAGAAGAGAGGGACTTTATAAAACGTGTGTTATCTCCCCTCCAGCTCTGCATAATAGGGACTTAGGTCCGATACATTTTATATTATCCAGGAGCACTATCCCCCTTTCCTCATCTATAATACACGTTTTATATAAAGTCCCTTTCCTCTCCCAGTGCTGCTTGTTATAAAGTTTTTTTTTTTTACGTCTGATACATTTAGTATCCAGCTCTCACAGTTACTCTGTCATTATGAGCCTTCAGTGTGATTTATTTGAATGTTTTTCCTAGATTTAAAGTGCTTTATTTTATTATAAAAATAAATTTGCACCAGTCATCTCTTCTCTGAGCTTTCAGACCGATTTACGTTAATATTTTCCCTCTACGCTGCTTTTATATTCATGCGTCTCCCCCACAGAGATACAAAGTTTAAGGAAAGTTCCCTCTCCTGTGCTAGATATGCATTGCATTCCGAAGTTCTGCACCCTCCACATGCCAATGCAGTAGGATGTTCTATACGGAGAGGGGCATTAATTAATGCAGGTGGATGTTATCTACATTATACAGAGAGGGGTATTAATTAATGCAGGAGGATGTTCTATACATTATACAGAGAGGAGCCTTCTTTTTTTTAGCCCTTTAAATCCAGTGGCTGTGAGCGCTGAGATCGGCTGCTTGTTATATTATCTCTCAGTACAATATATCAGGCTCAGCTGTTACAGTAACTGACTGTACCAGCGCTCAGAGTTTCAGTAAAACAAGGAAATAATATTGTTCTAACCTCATATATAAAAATATTATTTACTAGTTTTACTGAAACTCTGAGCACTGTGATGAGCAGCAGTCAGTTACTGTAACAGCTTTGCCTGACACATTGTGCTGAGAGTGAGAGATACTGTAACAAGCAGCGATCTCAGCCCTCCGAGGAGCCACTACAATAGTAATTGTATCCACTGGTTTTCGGATGAATGAAATTAGTTTTCATACTAAAGAACTGAAAACGAATTTCTTTAGCAACTAAATAAATTGCATTGTAGGACTAATCCATTAGTTCAAAACGAAATTTTGTGCTGTGCACATGTCTACAGCCAATACAGTTCAAGGAAATTTCAACACAGATTTATATACAGTATATATTAAAATGAAATAATTAATATGAATATTAGTTCCAGATGAATAAACAAAAGATAGAGATTTAATATTTGTTCCTATCAAATGACAAACTCAAATTGATTTGTGATTCATTCTGTGAAAAAAAATAGAATTGCATTATAACAGCCAGCTTCCACAGCTCCATGCCAAAAAATGTCAGAAAGCAATTCTCCATCTCCCTGCTGTTGCACAAATGTACTTAGTTTACAGAATATTTGTAACCGTGGAGCAGCTTGACTTTTATGTTCATGATCTGGATGGGGAAAAAAAAAAAGAAATTGAGGAATAATTGACTGAGGCTCCTATTGGCTTGAAAAAAAAAATGTTTTGAAAAATATAAATTTTTCTTTTTCGAATACCAGTCACAACACATGCTCCCAGGGGGGTGCTGTTAAAGTGAATTAAAGCTTGAAACCTGCAATGTTAAATGAATATTAGACTTTATTATAATTGTATTTAAGACATGAAATCTAGAGGTATTAAAACACAACACAAGCTATTTTTTTATTTTATTACATGAACACAGATTTAGAGGCTAATTAGTTAGCAATTCAGGCAATCTGGAAATATCGAAAGAGTGCTTTATTGGGGGTATTGCTATAATCTTGGATAATTGTCCTAGCTAGAAATGTGTGCCAGTTTTACAATTTGCTTGCAGCAAAACAAAAATAATGTTACATAAATGATTTAAACTGCAAATAAACATTTGTGTTTAACCCAGACCAAGCACAAGTAGTCACAATAATAAAAAAAAAATATAAGGCTAGGGTCAAACGAAAGCATTTTTACACGCGAACGTAAAAAAGTGCGTCCGAACGCATTGATGTATTTTTTCACGGAATATCCGAAAACGGTCATACGATGCGCATTTTCGTGCGTATGTTTTACGAATCCAAACCAGGAAACTTTTTGCGTCTGGACGTTATGTTGGCCGGACACGAGCAGGGTCTGACGTCTCCAAATCACACACACACACCGCTAGCGGGCGCAGCGCACTCTGTACGTCCGTACTAGGGGTTCTGCGTTCTCGAAAAAATGCGTTCATTTTCCACTTGCGTTGCGCGGCCGGACTTTCGTGCGACCGTACTTCGTATATTGGCTGTCATTGCCCGTCATTTGCTGCTAGTGCGGCCGTGATTAAGTGCGCCAGAACGCACATTAAAAATGCGCTCGTCTGACCCCAGCCTTAACCCCTTCGCTGCTGAGCCATTTCTTCCCCGGTGTGCCGAGCTCATGTTTACTGTTTTTTGCTCATCATGTTTAAATGTGATTTGAAGTCACGTTTTATTATATGATCCACATAAATTATATATCTTTTTTTTCGGCAGACTCGGCAGATTCATAATATAGCACTATTATATGTATGCATCATGTCCTGCCTAAATGATATAACAAAAAACATTTGAATTTCCATAAAAATTTTGATCATCTACAGCATGTAAAGTAATTTTTTCACATTTTATCATCCAAGCCTTTGTGGTTATATATTCTATCAGGGTTATTCAAAGAGCTCCGATTGGGGCCGAAAAGGTAACCGAACGCTGAAATTCAGCGTACGCTTACCTTTCCTGGCCATTCGGATATCCAGAGAGCAGGCAGTTCGCCAAATGTTGGCGAATTGCCTGCACATACGGTGCCTGTTCGAGGGCAGTGAAATCCCCATAGAGAAGCAATGCTTCGTCTATTCAGAGGACAAAAACCAGCAGTGAAAGTTTCCCGAAATGCCCTGCTATTCGGTGGTTTAATGCGACAGGTTTATTCAGGCGAATCCCATAAGCTTCAATGTTAAAAATATTCCCGTTTTAAGTCAATATCTAATAAACCGTTCATTATAATATCCTGCAGTAAAAAGTCTCTTTACTTTTAAATTTTTTAGGTTCTATTAGGTTTTTTTTCGGGATTTTTTTAACAAAACTTTTTTCCGTTTTTTTTTAATCTTTTTTTCTTTTTTCATGTAACAGCCCTTTTTATTATCATTCATTGGATCTTATATATAAATTTCAGACATTTTCGTTCAGTAGTTTCTTTGCAAACAGCATTTCACTTTTCAAACGTTCAAGCGTACTGTTTTTTTTTTTCCACTCCATTCGTCTGCGGTGTCGGGTTTTTACGGTGGCTGCTCTGTGCTGTGATCGGCGGCTGCTCGGGTTTCTCCGGCGTGTTCGGCAGGGTTAGTCCAGATGTTTTTGCGGGTTTCAGTGTGCGTTTGCCGGGTTTTGCAGAGAGTGTTCGGCGGGTTTGCTCCAGCTTTTCACTGTGACAACCCTGTGATGCTTGCTGAATACACCGCAGGGTCGCCGAAATGGGATCGCCAAATCGCACCGAATTGAAGAGAACGAAAAGTCACTGAACGAGCGGTGACTTTTCGATTCTCTTTGAATAACCCTGTATTGGGTACGCTTGTTAAAAAAATTTGAATTGGGAACCCGTTACTGTATTTTTTTGAGAAATTATGTGATTTTAGCAAAAAAAAAAAATGTGTGCAGCATCATTGTTCACATTATAATTGAAATGAACAATAGTGCTGCATTAATAATAATAATAAAAAACACGATTTAAATTTTTTTATTATTATTTTTTATATATACTTTTAACATGGTCATGTTAGGTATTATTGGAAAGGCCATGCTCTGGCCTTACCAAACTTTAACCTCTAGCTGATCAGGACAGCTCTATCTCCACCATAGGGTTTCCATAGGGAAACCCCTTGGCAGCTAGGGGTTAACTCTCACACTGACATCATCGTGCCAGCGATGATGTCAGTGAGCGGGGAGAGGCCCCGGAGACTTGGCTGACATCCAAGATGTCAGCCAGCTGCGGGAGAGGTCCATGATGACGTCAGTGCGCCCCGCGAGTGGGTATAAAAGCGGGGTCTGACTTCAAGGAAGTCAGACCAACGTGGGACACCGGAGGGAGAGGTAAGTATTGGGAGTGAGAGCCACTGCAAAGGATGACGTGTGGGGGATTGCCCTCTGCATATTTAGTGGGGAATACCCATGATGTTCCCCACACGTCTTCCGCAGTGAAGGGGTTAAACTAGTTTTTCTAGTGGTCAATGTACTCTAGGATCTGACATACACTAGGTGGACAAATGTATTGGGATACACCTATTATTATTTGAATTCAGATGTTTTACTGTAATCTGACCCATTGCCACAGGTTTATAAAATCAAGCTATACAACAGCAGAACAACGTGGGAAAAATCAGTGTACTTAGGGCCTAACCCTGGTTAGCGATAATCTTACAACAGTTTACACGATTAGAAAAAAAAATCCCACGTTGTTCTGTTGTTTAAATAATACAACACATTAAATCACAAAGAAGAAAAAAAGATTGAAAAGAAACACAGTGTGCATAAAAGTGCTGCACTCTGGTGTATCGTCAAGGGGTCTTAGAAGTAGTAGAGCAGCTCAAAAGTTAATTAATAGTTGGTGCTTTTTCAAATTGATGGGATAAATTCCATTAAAATGCAAGCTAGTATTAGGTGGTGTAATTCCCTTAAGGAGGTACACCCAGATGAGACTCATGTAGACCCAAAATTAGCCTAGTTCCATATATCACACATCAACAAATTGCTAGCAGCTTGTATAAAGAGTAATCCACACAGTCCACTCTTTCTCATAAAATTTCAGATAAGATGATAGGTGTGAACATTTCAATGAAGCAGTTGATTAAATTTCATATCTCGACAGAATACACATTAAGATCGCTAGAGAATCAAAAAGATTGCTATTAGAGCAGATTTAAACGTCACCACTTCAGAGCTGCATAGTAGCCACAGCTTAGTAGTCTCAAAACAACATATCAAGACTACTAATAATTCAGAGAGCTTATTGTTAAAGCGGATTTAAAGGTCACCACTGCACATCAATCATATTTCAAAAGAGAGAATGACCCGACTAAAGTCCTATCTTATCAGTGTGGACATAAATTCATAGAATAGACGCCGATAGGTAACTCCGTCGATAATTCACTTGATATACAAAAGAGTCAATATGGAAAACGGGCTAGCACCAGAGATACTTTGCAAGAAAAATTAAAACATGGGGTCTGTTAAAAAGTAAACGCTCTATGTGTTTTGCCGTTTAGTTACATGGCTTCATCAGGAGCGATACTACCGTAGGTGTGGGCACTGTTTATATAGGGCCCTATTGCATTGTTTGCGTTAAAATGTGGGTGCAAGGGAGGAAAAACTGCACCCGCAGTTTTCCCCTTGCACCCATGTTTTAATGCTGGACTACAATGCAAGCGCAAAAAATGCTGCCTGCATTGTTTCCGCGCATTAAAATCCTGGATGTCGCGGCAGCGCTGAGCGCAGCAGCGAGCATCCACTCGATGGAGTCCATAGGACTCCATTGAGTTTCTGCCTGCCGGTCACATGACCAGCCGTATCTCGACTCGCGAGATCCGGCTGGTCGGCGTAGTGATACACAGGGAGAGACTGGGGAGACTTTTTTCCCCAGTCTTTCCCTGCTCCCGCTGGCCGGATGAGGCAGTTGGAGCCGCGATCCTCGCCGCGGGACAGAGGGTGAGTATGTGATTCTGTTTTTTATTTTTTTAGCCTGCTGTTAACGGATTCTGCACAAGCGGAATCCATTAACACCAAGTCCTGGCCCTGAGTAACTTTTCGCTGACCAGAGCCAGGCATTAATCAGCGCTGGGACTTTGTAATAATGTATTAATGTGTTGTATTATTTCAATAAAATTTATCTAAACGTGTAAACTGTTGTGAGATTATAAAATCAAGTCCCTAGCCATGAGGTCTGCATTTACAAACATTTGTGAAACACATGGGTCATTCTGAAGAGCCTTTTCTATTCTAGCCGGACTGTGCCCCAGTCATGGGCGTACCTAGAACATTTTGCACCCGGGGCGGATCCTATATTTGGCACCCCCCCAACTTTAAAATGTAAAAAAATAATAATAATCAGACGCACTTTTTTAACCTCCCTGGCGGTATTCCCGAGTGTGACTCGGGGTTAAATTTTGCTACCGCGAACGGTAACCCCGAGCCACACTCGGGCTGGATGCATACTCACCTCCTCTTGGCTCCCTCGCTGTCCCCCGCAGTGTGATCGCGGCGAGCTGCTTCCTGGAATGCTCCCTGCGAGTCACATGGTGCAGGGTGGGCGGGAACCATCAGCAAACTTATAAACAATTCATAAAATACTGTAATCCAAATTGCAATGTTTATGAACGGCCACTGGGTGGCACTACAGGATAAGAAATAGACCATACATCCTCTTACTTTTGTTTTCAGACCGATTTCAGTGTTTTTTGTTTTTCATTTTATATCAAATATCATTTATTTGCATTATTTTGGATAATTATTTTTGGGATAATAAATTATTATTTCGTGTTTCAAACTTTATCGGACTCCGTGTATTTACTAATTTTTTATTTATTTATTTATTTATAAAGGATTTTACCAGTAAGGACTCTTGATTGCACGGATTTCAGTGCGTGATTCCTAATTATTACAGGCTAACTATGCACAAAAACACGTTTCCTTTAAAAAAAAATTGAGACGCTTTTAGACACGAAATTTTTAAAAAATTAGACCGCCAGGGAGGTTAATGTCTTCAAAAATATTTTTAGTTATAGCATTCTGGCAGGACATGATGTATACATATAATAATGATATATTATGAATCTGCCGATGGTGGATCATGTGTCCTCTGTGCTGTGCAATAAGAGGCGAGTTTAATTTTTTTTGGAATAATTGTTATTTTTAAGTGATTTTTCAAACTCACAACATATCAATCCTCATGCTATGAACAAAAGTACACATGTGGCTTGTTTTGTGTGATGGGAGTTGTGTGTGGGTGGCTGGTTTTGTGTGATGGGAGTTGTGTGGATGGCTGATTTTGTGTGGTGGGAGCTGTGTGTGTGGGTGGCTGGTTTTGTGTGATGGGAGTTGTGCGAATGTGCTGGGTGGCTGGGTTTGTGGATTGGAGTTGTGTGTGTGTGCTGGGTGGCTGGTTTTGTGGATTGGAGTTGCTGAGCAGAGAATGGGTGTTTGTTTTGCAGGTATAAGATGCTGCTATGGTATTTTTTCTTTTCCAGTTTTTTAAGACTCCCTCTTACCTGTCCCTGTTTACCCTGGGCTGCCTATTCACTGGTGATGCAGTGAATGCAGCCTGGCCCCCTCTATGCAGGACCTCACCAGGAGCCAGGCAGCTCAATGACACATTTCTATCACTGCAGTGCTGGTAAAGGAAAGGTCCACTTTAAACAGCAGTAAGCAGACAGTGCTTCATATTCTGCTGATACCCCCCTTTACCTGCTGTTTTCTGTCATCTTCTCTCTCTGCACACAAATCACATCCCCCTCCCCTCTCCTAGAGCTGCTACGGGGCAGGGGAGGAGCTATGGAAGGAGGAGAGGGGGATTTTTATTCTATTCTATTTTATTCCTAATGCAAATGCCCTGCTCCGCTGCTCGTTGTTTGAGAACACAGCTCAAAGCTGACACACAGTGACAGTGGCACCTCCTAGTACCCCCTAATGACACCCCAATAATAACTGGCATCTGGGGTGACCCGTCCCCCGCCACTCCCCTAAGTACACCATTGCTCTGTGATATGCTCACACACAAATTTTGGCGAACTGCCAGCAAGTACGGTGCCTGTTCGAAGGCAGTGCAAATCCCCATAGAGAAGTAATGGTTAATCTATTCAGAGACCCCGAACAGCAGAGAAATGTCAGTGAAATGCTCTGATGTTCGGTGGTTTCAATCAGCAAGTTTATTCAGGCAAACCCCATAGGTTTCAATGTTAAAAATAATCCCCTTTTTATGCAATATCTAATAAACCATTTATTATTTTAATCTGCAGTAAAAAGTCTTTATTTTTTTTTATTTTTTTTAGTACCTCTTAGTGATTTTTCAGAATTTTTTTCAGCAACCTTTTTCCCCCTTTTTTTTAATAGCGGTTTTTCTTACTTCTCTAACAGAACTTTCTATTATCAGTCATAGGATCTTCTATGTAAATTCCAGACATTTTCGTTCAGTATTTTTTTTGAAAACAGCAGGCCACCGGTTTGCGGTGGCGGCATTCAGCGGCTGACTCCCTGCACTTGGAGATCCTGCGGTGAATTGTGAATTCACTGCAGGGCGTGGAAATTTTATTGGAAAGAAAGGGGGGGTTCCTAATGGCGCAATGGATATTAATTATGCAGTCTTATTTGCTGATATTATTTCACAAACTGACACATGCCAATTTTCATATATATATATATATATATATATATATATATATATATATATATATAATATATATATATATTATATATATATATATAGATTTCCAGTAATTGCAGGGCGCACTCGAGGACTTGAGTTGAAAATAGAAATTTTATTTAGCAAGTAAGTCTAAAAAACGACGTTTCGGCCTACGCAGAGGCCTTCATCAGGTAGGCCGAAGGTCTCAATGCTGACTTCGAATTATGCCATTTTCTCAACTGAACTATTTTTATAAATTTTTTATCATTTTTTAATTGAACTATGCTCTTAACTTTTAATTTATCATTGCATGTATCCCTCATTCAGAGTAAATTATATTCCAGTTAAAAGCAACTCCCTCCCCCCCTTTTTTCTCTATTAAATATACCCCATTATTTTAGATTATCACAATTCATTGCGGTGGTGTCATTTAATTTAATGTATCTTACAGACAAGTGTTCGGTAGATGACCCAAAACACTGTAACTTTTATAATTTTTATATTTAAATTTGCATCTATACATATGTCATGCCTCTAACATATGGCTGAGTAACAAATGCCTTTTAATTAAAATTGTCCCTTATGATGGTGAATTGGAGTGTGAAATGCTCCCCCACGCACTTTAAAAAGTGAATATAAAACCGGTAATGATATAGTGGCAGCCTATATTGCGATCCACCGAATGGAACACAAACAAACGGTGGAACGCAAATCCAAAATGGCCGCAACACGGCCGAATGACGCAATTAGCACCACGTGACCATGACAAAGAACGAACCCGGAAGTGGACCCGCGAGAAACCTGAAACGCCAGGAATGATAATGAACACACTTCAAATAAAAGGAGATCCCTAGAGAGCTTCAGATCCCCCAGTTTTCACCCGCTTATTGACTGAGGAAGGCGCCAGTATAGCGCCGAAACGCGTCTCGATCACCCCCCTTTTTATTTTATCCATTATATTAACTGTATTGTATTTTATGTATGGTAGATATCACCAATAAATTAACTAAATTTTATAACCCAATGAGTACCCAATTCTGTAATTAAGCCCTTGCCAAGCCCATACAGCAGGTCACAGATGAGCAGATGACCATCACCCAGATACCGAGGGAAACAGCAGACCACAGATGAGCAGGCGACCACCACCCAGGCATTGAGGAAGCAGACAAAGAGGTCAAGGTGCTCACCATTGAGAAGTACCAAATGCCCAAAAGTTGAGCCTGGAACGCTAAGGCTCCTTAATTAGTGAGTGTAAACAAATCCTTTCATTGCAGAGTAACGTTGATCAATTTTTGAGCACATTGGATGCACAACCCTTCCACTTAGGAACTCCAGAAGTGGAAAATAAGGACACTAGGATTATAGTACGCATTGGACTTTGCTGCATGGCATAATTCATCTATATTTGTCACCAGGATTTGGTCTTTGGACACATTAATTTTACTGGTATTGACGAATTTGCACTATATTGCACTATATGCACTTTATTGCTGCATTTGCACTTTGTGTCACCACAAATATATGCTGTTACAAGAGCACTTTATATTTATTGAGAAGTTACAGCTGCACCTTTTAAGAAGCACTTTACTGTATATGGTATATATATATATATATCCGAAAATTGGCATGAGTCAGTTTGTGAAATAATATCAGCAAATAAGACTGCATAATTAATATGCATTGCGCCATTAGGAACCCCCCCTTTCTTTCCGATTGTACATTTGCACAACCCCTCGAGAGTCTGTGCCTTTTCCTATTTGGCAGCACTAGTTAAGTCATTATATCTAGATAAGAGCGTCCCCACCGACCCTTCCCTTTTTTCGTGGGGAAATTTTATTCCTCGAAGTACAGAGAAAAACAGAACACCAAAATGTTGGCGTCATTTGGTGCTCTGTGAGTAACCCCTTTAGTGGTCAGGTTTTTTGCTGCTCCCTGGAAAGTGCCAGCCTAGGCCTTGCCTACCCAGGACATACTTGAAAATTTGTGACATCTCAATGTATCCTTCCTGGTAAAATACTTTGCAAAAGTAAAAAAAATAAATAATTTTTTTTAAGTGTCACCATAGGGGGTGGTGCCACCCGGTGCGGGCCGCCCCCGCCCCCTCTAGGCACGCCCCTGGCCCCAGTGCATAATGCAAGGTCCATAAAACATGGCTGGATGAATTTGGTGTTGAAGAACTTGACTGCTTCGCACATAGTTCTGACCTCAACCCCAATGAACTCCTTTGGAATGAACTGGAATGGATATTGCGAGCCAGGCCTTCTCATTCACCATCATTGCCTGACCTAACGATGCTCTACTGGATGAATGGACAAAAAATTCCCAAGGAAACACTCCAAGATCTTGTGGAAAGCCTTCCCAGAAAAATGGACATGGTTATAGCTGCAAAATGGGGATCAACTCCATACTAATGTCTATCAGGGTTATTAAGAGAAAGGTGAAACTCTGGAGAACTTTTGGAGAAGTGAAATTCTAGGTCATAATAGCCAACCCAGAAAAATTCTCACATTTATCTCACTTTCCAAATCAGCTATTTTGATCTAGAATTTCCACTTCTCCAGAAGTTTTCCAGAGTTTTACCTTTCTCTGAATAACCCTGTAAGTATTTCAAATGCAATCTCATAAAAGTCTAAGTGTCAGGTGTCCCAATACTTTTGTCCATATAGTGTCTTAGTTACTTAATGGGATATTGGAACCAAAGTGACAGGTTCACATTAAATCGATAAAACGCAGAAGACTCTTACATTGGATTTTGAAGCACAGTATGCTCAATTTGTCTGCCTCAGCTACCCGGTACTCATTCTTTCACCGACACAGGGACATGAGCGTGACACACTGTCTGGCTAGTCTTTGAATAGAAAATATGCAGGCAGAATATGTTCAAATGTTCCTTTTAGCTTTCTTTTTCCAAGGAAACAGCAAAATATGAAATAATAAATCACAAAGAATACAAAGTTATTTTCACTTGGATTTTATTATATGTATTGTAAGAACACATTGTGTCATTACAATGAATTGTGTTACATAATTTCTATTTCTTTTCACTTTAAGATGTCAACTGACATATAATTCTGTCAGAAATTAATTCAAAATTATATCTGGATTCTTTGATGGTTATAAACTATCATGTCACTGTACTCTGGGACTTGGCGGGAATTGATATGAGAATTGTATATTTTATGGCAATACAGCCATAGAGGGAAATTAGCTGAGCAGAGTATTTTTTCACAGTTTGAGTTATCTGCCCTATAACTTGCATTTATCATCAATTCCTGACATAGTAAATAGCTTTTAGTGTATGTCCAGATCCCTAGACCTCTTCATATATTTTTTTAAAATAATTTTGCATCTGACTGTTCTGCAAAATGTTTTTCATCTCAGGTGATAATGAAAACCCCCAGAAAATTGCCAATGAGACAGACAAGTGTGATTCATATCCCCTGCATTTTATTGAAGTCAATATGCTTTGTCAAATCCAATTTTAAGGCCGCAGGCGAAATTTTTCAGAAAATCGAGAAGGATGAAATTAAAGATCTAAGCCTCTATATCTGGTTTTGCTCAAACAAAAACCCACATTTAAAACTATTTTCATTGTGAATAATGTATCAGCAGGACAATAATTTTGATGGCCTCCCATAGCCCCAATCTAGCCCACTGGATAAACATTGTAAAGAAAGCTTCAGAAGACTTCTAAATGACATTTCTAACATAACGCATGGCAGGGGTTGGAGCCCAGGATTCAATCCCAGGAAGAAACTCTAAAACGGTGACCTCGTCTGGCTGTCTGCAGGGCTCGTCGTCAACCATAACCGGTGCACCCCCTCAAGGAGCGACCTCTGGGCGCAAACAGGTATAATCCAGATCAGAAAGGGAATCCTCCTCAGAGTCCCATTCCGCATCTTTGTAATCAAGTTCTGGTGCAAGAAGCAAAGGAGCAGTGACAGCAATAACCTCTTTGTCCTCTGTGGCCTTGTTGGTTGCTAGCGCCTGCTCGTAGATAGCAAGATCTACATTATGGACCACGTTTCCATTCTAAGCTTATGCGCACAGTCAGGGGACAACTCTTTCTTGACAATGCCAGTCTCTGTGGGTACCTCTGCAGTAGCAATAGTGAGGTTTTCAGACATGGATACAGAAACAGGTGAAACCTCTGCTGTATTGCTAGCCGAATTGGTGGTAGGAGACTCAGAAGCCATTTGACGGATCTTTTTATGGGAGTAGGTCATCACAGTACAGAGGTTAGTAGGGATGGTGGCCATGCCAGTGGACTGGGTTGGTTTTAGCCTTTTGACGCAACTCAGTGGAACAGAGGCATGTGGTACAGTGCATCTGGTTCTGGGTAATGTTACTTGATGTGTGAATGTTGTCCCTACATAACATACTATAGGTCTAGGAGGATGGACAGTACAGCAAGCAATATAGTGGCCTCTAGAACCACAATAGAAGCACAGTCTCTGCTGCCATCAGAAGAGAAGGCAAGAAGAAGAGTGCAGAGTATTCATTACCCCACTGCATAAGCTTGGGAAGGACAGCGTAGGTAAAAGTGGTATCAGGGGATGACTGCAGCACATCCTGTCTATAGTGACATGGAGCTGTTGGATTCCGTGTGTAACCACCTGTAGATTTGTATGGACAGGTTGATGAGATCCTCCAGTCTCTTTGGTACACCTACCCTGGCAAGGTCACCTTTAACTTGATTGCTGAGCCCTTGGCTGTATTGGAATAATAAAGCAGCTTCATTCCAGCCGGTCTCTCCTGCCCAGATGCCAAACTCAACAGTATATTGCACCACAGTGCGTCTTTGTTGCTTGAGGGCATATAGCCATGATGTTGCTGTAGTGGCCCTCTGCAGATCCTCATACAACACCAACAGTGCATGTGTAAAAGAGGACAATTCATTCAATGCGGGGCTATCTGACTCCAGGAGGCTGTGGGCCCACAACATAGGCACTCCTCTAAGCAGGGATATAATAGTCCGGACCTTTATGAAGTCAGTGGCATAGGTTTGTGGTTTCAGGGTGAAGAGCAACTGGCAGGAGTGGACAAAGAGTTTAAACTGCAGCAAATCATCAGAGAAGATATCAGGCAATGGGACCTTTAGGTTCCAGGTATATAGTTTCCGGGGCAGCAAGAAAAGTAGCTCTACTCCTGCAGGTATGGGTAATTTCCTCCTTCAGCTTAGAATATCCACGCTATAGGTCTTTGATATTCTGAGTCAAATGGGACATCTAAAGTACCTTGGCTTCTGCCATCTCTGCGGGCTTCATGGTATGGCTTTGTTGTTCTGTCGGGGACTTACCAGGAGTTGGAGCCCAGGATTAAATTCCAGGAAGGAACCTTAACCACTTGGCTGCTAAGAACGCGCTCAGCGCATCCTACCAAGTGGTTCTCCAGTGCTATGGACGCCCTGAGCGCACAGGAGGCAGCAATCGGCCGGGATTCTGGCCGATTGCTGACCCCCGCGGTGCGGGCTGACATCTTGGATGTCAGCCCAGCACTCCGGGACCCTGGCGGGGCCATTAGATGTCATCATGGTGGCGCGATGACATCTAATTCAGGCGCCCCCCCCCTGTGAGTGCAGAGGAGGCGCCTGAAAGGGAGGGGGGGTGAGGTCCTTCGGACCTCTCTCCCTCCCGATCGCTGGGGGCCACAAGGTTAAGGTAGGCACCATTTGGAAGGGCACAGCCTGCCCTTCCAAACGGTGGCTGACATTAACCCCTGGGGAGCCAGATCACGATTCGGTGCCGGATCGTGATCTTCTCCCGGAGCTGGCCGATATCTTGGATGTCGGCCAAGCCTCCGGGAACTCCCCCTGAAGACTGGCGTCATCGTGCATAGCATGATGAAGCCAGTCCTGGAGTTAACCCCTAGCTGTCAGCAATGGTGGAGATAGGGGGTTCATTGGAACCCCTATCTCCCGATCCGTGGCAGCTAGGGGTTAATGTTTGATATCGTTGGATTGACCAGCATGGCCTTTCCAACAATACCAAACATGACCATGTAGAATATTTTTTTTTTTTTTTTTTTAAAAAAACAAAGATATTTAAAAAAAATTATAAAAAAATAAGCAATTTTTTTTGTTTTGTTAATGCAGCAATATTGTTCCCATTTCAATTATAATGTGAACAATGATGCTGCACTAACGATTTTTGTTTGGGGTGCGTTTGTTTAAAAATCGCGTAATTTTCCCCCCAAAACAATGTAACAAGACCCCATTTCTAATTTTTTGAACAAGCGCACCCCATACAAAATATAACCGCAATTGCTCGCATGTTAAAATGTGAAAAAAAACACACATTGTGAATTATTGAAAATTGAAATGTTATTGCATTTTTTGTTATATTATACAGACAGGGTATGATGTATACATATAATAATGACATATTATGAATCTGCCGAGTCTGCCGGAAAGAACGATATATAATATGTCTGGCTCATATACTAAAATAAGGCTTCAAAACGCGTTTAAACATGATGAGTGAAACAGGTAAAAATGAGCTCAGCACAGAGGCGTGAATTGCCATAGCAGCGAAAGGGTTAAAAAGGCGACCTCGTCTGGCTTTCTGCAGGGCTCGGCGTGAACCGTGACAATTCCACTCCAATCAATAATTCTGTTCATGACAGAAACTGTAATACACAAAAATAGAGACCTTTTCTTGGTCTTCACTAAATTAGCTTTAAAAAATTATGCATTAAGTGTCACTACCAGCCTTCAAAAATGAAAACCTTTCTGTATCTTTTAAATGGCTTAAAAATTTAATTTAAAATTTTATTATAATATTATTATATTTTAAGACAGTGTCTCCCCTCTCACTGATGCCTGGAAGACTAGCATTTAACCATATGGGCTGGCTTTCCTGGGCTCACTAGTGATCCAATGTTGGGATGTATGTGATCTAGATCTTAGATATTAGGCATAAAGTGAGGAAATATAATGAAAATCAAAACAGAAATAAGAAATTATATAATCAAGAAATCCATATTTTTTTTCTCCATTATATATATTTCCCAACTCTAAACTTACCATTTTTATCCTTTAGGATAAAGCCACAAAGTCACTAAACACTATCAGGGTAATTCAAAGAGATTCGAAAAGTCACCGCACGTTCAGTGACTTTTCGTTCTCTTCAATTCGGTTCCTTTTGCTGATCCCATTTCGGTGACCCTGCGGTGTATTCAGCAAGCAACACAGGGTCCCCGAATTGCAGGGAAAAGCTGCCGCAAACCTGACGAAAACTAACCGCAAAACCCGGCGAATGCATGCCGAAAACCCGCAAAAACATCTGGATTAACCTGCAGAAAATCACAGAAAAACCAAAGCAGGAGCCGATCACACGCAGCGACGCCTCCGGAAAAAGCCGAGACCGCAGAAGAGGCAGTGAATAAATTAGAAAAACAGTTTGCATGAATGATTGAAAAGTGAACCGCTGTATGCAAAGAAACTACTGAGCGAAAATGTCTGAAATTTGCATATGAGGTCCAGGGAATGATAATAAAAAGGGCTGTTACAGAAAAAATAAGTAAAGTTAAAAAAAAAATAATCCAGAAAAATGCTTAAAATATCCTAAAAAATCTATAAATAAAGAGACTCTTTACTGCAGAATTTTATAATAAATGGTTTATTAGATATTTAATTAAAACAGGAATATTTTTAACACTGAAGCCTATGCGATTCTCCTGAATAAACTTGCCGAATTAAACCACCGAATGGCAGGGCATTTCAGGAACCTTTCACTGCTGGTTTGTGTTCTCTGAATAGCCGAAGCGGTGCTTTTTTATGGGGATTTCACTGCCCTTGAACAGGCACCGAACAGGCACCGTATGTGCAGGCAATTCGCCAGAATTTGGCGAATTGCCTGCTCTCTGGATAGCCGAATGGCCAAGAAAGGTAACCGAACGCTGATTTTCAGCGTTCGGTTACCTTTCTCAAGCAATTCGGATCTCTTTGAATTACCCTGTATATAATTAACTAGAAAAAACAAGAAAATGGAGTGTTTACACAGAGGGGGTAACCCTAATAATACAGAATATATTCAAGTTATGAGTAAATTTTATTCAAAATTAAAACACACAATAAACAGACAATTCGTTTAAAACCAATGAAGTGAAAATTCAGATTTTCTGGCAGTGGATGGGTATTTAAATCATTTTAGAAGGAACTCATTTGTTTAATCATTTAAAGGTCCACATTATGGTATAGAGACTCAACTATCAACATATAACTACCTCAATAAACTTCACAGATGTCTACTTCAAGATTTAAATCCAGTACGCACATTAATTAGATTGACACCATATAAGGTTAAGGAGGTTCTTTAATTAGTCAGTTTTAAACAGATTCACCCCCTCTCCTTCCCAAGGTTATTCTATAACGCAAAGAGAGACCATATGGGCACAGAAATTTAGTGCAATAGCCTTTAGTTTAAGCAAGCACACTCACTCAATAGGAGATTTAGGCAGATTCAAAGAAGAGTCATAGGGCACCAAATCGGCCCATCAAGACCAAACCAAATATGTATGACCAAATACAGGTCCCATCACAAAATTGCCAGAGGCCAGGACATATGGACAAAGCAGTTTAAAAGGTAAAGAAACACCCAACGCGTTTCGTCATTACTCAGGACGACTTCATCAGGATACGCCTTATTTTTGAATGATTGGGGTAAGGATTCCCCTCTATTCTCATCATTAACCTCTATCCTTACTCTAAATCAAAGGAATTTGGAGTGTTATACAATCGAGCCTTCTACATACTAAAAGTTTGTGAGACCATCAAAGAGTGACCGGAAACTTCGGTGACCGGAAATGACGTTGATTTGTTATGCCGGAAGTTCTGCCTTTGAAAACATCCGGCTATCGCCCTTTTTAGATGTCCTATGAGAACGGGCACTGGCGCGAATCATTTGGCAACAATGTAACAAATGGGGAGGGATTGTGCCCTTTTGAGTTTGGGGAATGAATGGTTTGAACCTGGTGCTTGATCCTTAGATGGTTCCCTCTTTTTGACGCTTTGGGCATTTTTCTGGTTGACCGGAAGTAGCCGTATAGCCGGAAGTGACGGCTTTAACGTCATGCCGGAAATACGGCAATGTATGCGCCCATTGAACACACCTGTGAGCTTTCTTCTGGTGAAACTATTTAAACGGGGACCACACACTCAGTAGGATCACTCCTGATGAAGTCATCCTGAGTAACGACGAAATGCTTTGGGTGTTTCTTTACCTTTTAATCTGCTTTGTCCATATGTCCTGGCCTCTCGCAATTAAGTGATGGGACCTGTATTTGGTCATACATGTTTGGTTTGGTCTTGATGGGCCGATATGGTGCCCTATGACTCTTCTTTGAATCTGCCTAAATCTCCTGTTGAGTGAGTGTGCTTGCTTAAACTAAAGGCTATTGCACTAAATTTCTGTGCCCATATGGTCTCTCTTTGCGTTATAGAATAACCTTGGGAAGGAGAGGGGGTGAATCTGTTTAAAACTGACTAATTAAAGAACCTCCTTAACCTTATATGGTGTCAATCTAATTAATGTGCGTACTGGATTTAAACCTTGAAGTAGACACCTGTGACGTTTATTGAGGTAGTTATATGTTGATGGTTGAGTCTCTATACCATAATGTGGACCTTTAAATGATTAAACAAAAGAGTTCCTTCTAAAATGATTTAAATACCCATCCACTGCCAGAAAATTAGAATTTTCACTTCATAGGTTTTAAACCAATTGTCTGTTTATTGTGTGTTTAATTTTGAATAAAATTTACTCATAACTTGAATATATTATATAATTAACTAGCAATAATTCTAAGCAGAATTGATTGCAATTGTGTGGGCATTCTGACTATCAAATATGTTTTTCTTCATATTATGATGAATGTATATATTTTTTATTTTCCTATGCAATGTATGAGTTATTAAGATGCTACATTAATCCATATCTTCGACAATTCAAAACTTAAGGAGTTATTCAAAGAATGACGAATTTGCTACAGAATTAAACCGAATGGTGAATTTCGTTGCAATTCGACTATTCAGAAAGCTGGTGATTCGTCATATATTGGCAAATTGTCAGTGAAATACGATGCGATTCGCCACAGATCGCCGCAATTCTAGGACCTTCGGCAGCAGTGAAAAGGTTCCATAGAGAAGTAATGTTGAATCTATTCAGAGAACGACAAACAGCACCAAAATGTTGTTGAAATGCCCAGATTTTTGGTGCTCTGTTCAAGAGGTTTACACAGGTGAATCCCATTGTTTTTTTTTTTTAAAAAAAACATTTTTATAAAAAATTTTATTAAACCATTTATTCTTTTCATTTGCAGAAAAAGCCTTTTTATTTAGTCACTTTTTAGAATTTTTAAGGCATTTTTCTGGATGTTTTCAGCGAAATCTTTCATTCTGATTTTTTTTAAATGGCATTTTTTTAAAATTCTGTAACAGACCTTTTTATTGTTATTCATAGGACCTTATTTATTATTTCTATGCATTTTTGTTTGTTTTAAACGCCTTTAACCCTTTCGCTGCTGAGCCTTCTCACACCTCTGTGCTCAGCTCATTTTTACCGGTTTCGCTCATCATGTTTAAATGCGATTTGAAGTCACATTTTATTATACAACCCAGACATATTATATATCGTTCTTTCCGGGAGACTCGGCAGATTCATAATATATCATTATTATATGTATACTTAATGTCCTGTCTGTATATTATAACAAAAAATGCAATAAAATTTGAATTTTCAATAATTTACAATGTGTAAAGTATTTTTCTTCACATTTTAACATGCGAGCAATTGCGGTTATATTTTCTATGGGTTGCGCTTGTTAAGAAAATTAGAAACGGGGAATCGTTACTTTTTTTGGGGGAAAATTACGTGTTTTTTAGCAAATGCCCCCATAGAAAAAATCGTTAGTGCAGCATCATTGTTCAGATTATAATTTAAATGGGAACAATATTGCTGCATTAATAAAACAAAAAAAAAAAAAAAGTTTTTTTATTTTTTTAATTTTATTTTTAATTATTTTGTTTTTACAGGTTACATCGTCATGCTTGCTATCGTTGGAAAGGCCACGCTCTGGCTGTTCCAGTGATATCAAACATTAACCCCTAGCTGTCACGGATCAGGAGATAGGGGGTTTCAATGAACCCCTTATCTCCACCATAGGTGGCAGCAAGGGGTTAATTGTGAAACTGGCGCCATTAGGGGGATATCTCGAAGCTTGTCCGACATCCAAGATGTCGGCCAGCTCCAGGAGGGGACCGCGATACGGCGCATGTTAGCGCCATATCGCGATCCAGCCCCTAGGGGTTAAAGACAGCCGCTGCTTGGAAGGGCAGGCTGTGCCCTTCCAAGTGGTACCTGTCTTTAGCCGATGGCCCTCACAGATGGGGAGGGGGAGAGGTCCGAAGGACCTCCCCCCCTCCCCCTCAGGCACCTTCCCCGCAATGGCAGGAGGGTGCCTGAAATAGACAACATCGCGCATGCGCGATTACGTCTATCGTGCCCGCCGGGGTCCTGGAGGCTGGGCTGACATCGATGATGTCAGCCCGCACCGGGGTGCCACCGCGATCGGCCGGAATCCCTGCCGATCGCTGCTGCAAAGGGAGGACGCTCTCAGCGTGTCCTCCGCAGCGAATTAACCATGCGGCAGGACGCGCTGAGCGCGTCCGCAGCATGGAAAGGGTTAAAAAACAAATTGCATTTTTTTTTAGCCCCCGTTCGGCGGTTGATCAACTTTTTAGGTGGCATTCAGTGACTGATCGGAGACGTTCGGTGGTCTGTTCAGTGGATCGCTGGCTGTGTTCGCCAGTTTGCGCCTGCATTTGGCGGTCTGTTCAGTGGCGTTCAGTGGATGTGTTTGGCGGATCTTCAGGGACCCTGCAGTGAATGCTGTATTCACCATAGGGTCGGCGAATTGAACTTGACGAAGTGCGCCGAATGAGAGAGCACTGAAATTTCAGTGCTCTCTGAATAACCCCCTTAAAATGCTTGGTGCTTTGTAATATACCATGCTTGGTATGTCTGTACCTTCTATAAATATGTATACTGTAGTTATTTTAGTCTGTTTTAATACACCCTTCAAGTCCCTAGTTGCTGTCTTTGTCTTGCATAACATCTTGTTACAGAGTTTGAGATGATGCCCTTAGCTATTGTCGATCTAAAGCATGAAGCCTCGCTGGCGTCTTTAAGCAGGGAGTACTCTGTCAGTTGCTCAGATATATTCCTTGATGAAGTCATTTATTGCTTCTGGGAATTGCTGCTACAGAAGGAAACATATTAACTATGCTGTGTGGGCCCAGGTCTTTTGCAAATCAGCACTTAGTCACATTCGATAAATATTTGATAAGTAAGCAGGATGGATGATGACTTCAAATTACATTCTGGATATACTAAAAATAAATAGCTGCCAGTCCCCGTTCCAGATAAGGATACATTAGACTAAACAATTAGTAAACATGAACCTCCCTTGTAAACTCTGTAGATACCACAATCAACTGGCAGCTGGTACAGTAGTTTTAGAAGTCGTCATGTACTAAACACTAATTTTGAACTGGGTATACGCAAACAGAACATTTAAAGGGACAGAATAACAAAGCACCTTGTAGGCATAATGGTGGGGCTTTGGATGGATTCCTTGTAACATGTAAGATTGGATGCTCCCTTAGACTGTCCTGGAGCCGTCTAATCATTTTGTCATTTTTTTGTTGGGAAAAGGATACTATGGCTATTATGTAAAATCTTTATGATGCAGAAATTAAAGACATCAAATAGACATTATCCACCATGGTTCAAAAGTGCACGTATAAATTGACATCCATCTGACATTATGCTAAATTGTGGCTTGCTTTTGACAATAAATTAATTTGTCCATAATTCAATCTCCTTTACTGTCTTATTAAAGGTGCATTGATACCATGGGCATAAGTTACCAGTGGGGTACCTCAGGGGTCAGTACTTGGACCCATTCTCTTTAATATTTTTATTAGTGATATTGCAGAAGGTATTAATGGAAAAGTATGTCGTTTTGCTGATGACACAAAGATTTGCAACAGGGTTGACGTTCCTGGAGGGATCAGCCAAATGACAAATGATTTAGGTAAACTAAAACAATGGTCGGAGCTGTGGCAATTGAGTTTTAATGTGGATAAGCGCAAGATAATGCACCTGGGACGTAAAAACCCAAGGGCTGAATATAGAATATTTGATACAGTCCTAACCTCAACATCTGAGGAAAGGGATTTAGGGGTCATTATTTCAGAGGATCTAAGGGTAAGTAGTCAATGTAATAGAGCAGCAGGAAATGCTAGCAGAATGCTTGGTTGTGTAGGGAGAGGTATTAGCAGTAGGAAAAGGGAAGTGTTCATGCCACTGTACAGAGCACTGGTGAGACCTCACTTGGAGTACTGTGTGCAGTACTGGAGACCGTATCTCCAGAAGGATATAGACATCTTAGAGAGAGTTCAGAGAAGGGCTAGTAAAATGGTGTACGGCTTGAAGGAGAAAAGTTACCAGGAAAGGCTTAATGATCTTAACATGTACAGCTTGGAAAAAAGACGAGACAGAGGAGATATGATAGAAACATTTAAATACGTAAAGGGAATCCACAAGGTAGAGGAAGGGAGTATATTTAAAAGGAAACAAAATAGCAAAACAAGAGGACATAGTCTTAAATTAGAGGGGCAAAGGTTTAAAAGTAACATCAGGAAGCATTATTTACTGAGAGGGTGGTGGATACATGGAACAGTCTTCCAGTAGAAGTGGTAGAGGCCAAAACAGTAATTGAATTTAAGCAAGCATGGGATAGGCATAAGGCTATCCTAAACAAAAGATAAATCCAGGTTAAGTATCCATGTAATTGGGCAGACTAGATGGGCCGAAAGGTTCTTATCTGACGACATTTTTCTATGTTTCTATGTTTCTAAGTAGACCTCATAGGGACAGAGGACAAACGGGTTATACAGAGAGAGTTGATCTGGCCTCGAAATTGCACCAAACTGGGAATTTCCCCATATGGTGCAATTTCGTGGCCATTCGGCTATTCGGAAAGCAGTGCATGACTTTTTTTTTTTCGTTTTGTTTTTTTTCTTCTCTCATTTCGGACAGTTTTTCTGATTTATTCTTGGATTATTTTGGACACTATAATTAATGTAGCATTTGAATCCGCACACTGCCGGGCAGCGCCTCTCTGCAGTATAATTCAGCATATGAATCCGCACACTGCCGGGCAGCGCCTCTCTGCAGTATAATTCAGCATATGAATCCGCACACTGCCGGGCAGCGCCTCTCTGCAGTATAATTAATGCAGTATATGAATCCGCACACTGACGGGATCATTTCGGACAGTTTTTCTTATTTATTTTTGGATAATTACGGACAGTAGAATTAATTCAGCATATGAATCCGCACACTGCTGGGCAGCGCCTCTTTGCAGTATAATTAATGCAGCATATGAATCCACACACTGCCGGGAAGCGCCTCTCTGCGGTATAATTAATGCAGCATATGAATTCGCACACTGCCGGGCAGCGCCTCTTTGCAGTATAATTAATGCAGCATATGAATCCACACACTGCTGGGAAGCGCCTCTCTGCGGTATAATTAATGCAGCATATGAATTCGCACACTGCCGGGCAGCGCCTCTTTGCAGTATAATTAATGCAGCATATGAATCCACACACTGCCGAGAACTTCCCAGCAGTGTGTGGATTCATATGCTGCATTAATTCTAACTCATAAAAAATGAAAAACTAACTGTTCAAAAAATGAATCGATTCGAATCAAACAATCGATCTGCAGAGAGGTGCCAGCAGTGTGCGGATTCATATGCTGCATTAATTATACTGCAGAGAGGTGCTTCCGAGCAGTGTGTGTGGATTCATATGCTGCATTGAAACCTATGGATTAAAAAGCCTTGTTTCTTTAAAAAAAGTTAGGAAATCTAAAATTTTACCCAGAAAAATGCCTAAATAATCCTAAAAGAATAAATAATTAAAGAAACTTTCATTCTATTGATAGTAATCTACTTCCCATTTTTAAATAAGCAATAAAAACGAAATAACTCCTAAAAACCGAAAAACCAACTGATCTGAATCACCCAAAATGATCTGATTCGCCGAAATGATCCGAATCGCTGAAAGGATCTGAAATTTTCGGATGGTCGATATTTTGTTTTCGGAAACGCTCCCAAAATACAAAAATGGTGAATTTCGGACGAATTTCAATTCGGAATAAGACGAATTGCTCATCTCTAGAAAGCAGGTAGTTCGCCAAATTTAGGGAAATTTCCGGCGAATTACGGTGATCTTCGGAGGCAGCGAAATCCCCCATAGAGAAGTAATGGTTAATCTATTCAGAGAACACCGAACAGCAGTAAAATGCCCTGATGTTCAGTGGTTTGATCCGGCAAGTTTAATTAGGCGAATCTCATAGGTTTCAATGTAAAAAATATTCCTGTTTTTATTCAAAATCTAATAAACTGTTCATTATTTTAATCTGCAGTAAAACATTCCTAATGATAACCTTAGCGCTCCCCTGTGTGAGCGCAATGTTAGCTCTGGTTGCCCTAGCGTGGGCGCAACATATTACAATCTGAACGCTACCGGGTTACAAAACCCATTAGGAGCTTGCGCTGTTCAGCACGAGCTTACTGTACTTTGCGGTTCCTATGCGTAACATGGGGAGTCAAAGAGTTAATTAGCATTAGGATTACAAAGTCCTAACGCTATTTACCGTCCTGCTGCATTAACTTGAATGTTAACCACAGCTAGGACCTGGCGCTAACGGAAAAACAGCTGAAAAATAAAGCCAAAAATCGGAAACTCACCTCTTATCCTGCGGCGAAAATGGTGGCTCGATCCGCTTCTTCTTGCCGCCGGGAGCAGAGAGAGACTGGGGAAAAAAGTCCCCCCCAGTCTCCCTCTGCAAATCACTCCACAGAGCTGCCGAGGTGAGATCCTTCAGGTCATGTTACCAGCAGTGTTAGCCTCAATGGAGTCCTATGGACTCCATGGAGGGGATGCTCGCAGCGGAGCTTAGCGCTGTTGCGAGCATCCCGAGGTTTAGCGCCATGTTACAATGCAGGCTGCTGGATTAGCGCCTGCACCGTAATATCACTCTAAAATGGGGACGCTAAGGAGGAACCAGCAGGCGCAGGTTCTTCTCCTTAGCGTCCACGTTTTAGCGTGATGATTGTAATATGGCCCGGGGATTTTAGCATATTAGCTCTGTGAGCAACACAGTTCTTTTAATTGCTTGGACATGTAGAGGTTTTTTGCAATTAATTATATTATTTCTTCTAACGTTTTGCTGAGCGATCCTGTTGTTTTCAATTATTGTATCATCAATAATGACTGAAAGTAAGAATATTTCACACACACACACACACACAGTGTACAAAAGAAAAAAACTAATACGGTTGTATATACACTCCAAAACCACCAAAATATGCTACAAACACTACAGCAATATTACGTGTCATTTTTCCCAAATACACAGGGAGAGAGGGGGGAGGAAGAAGGGAAAGAAAAAAAAAGACTGCTTCTAACCCCTATGACATTCCCCTATCCCATCTTACTTCCTCCAGCCATCTTAACTTCGATTGGCCTCAACCTCTATCCATCCTGCCCAGACTCTTGAGTACATCAAATAAGTATCTCAAACTCTTGCAGTCAATTCATCCATTTGACGAACGTCCTCCAAGATCCCCCTAACTCTCTTCCAAGAAGCTGGTCGGGGAGCCTTCCATGTTTCCGCCAGGGCTTTTCTTACTGCCGCAGCCAACTTAGCCAACCACTTAGACTGGTATCTTGTAAGATGTGATTGGGGCCGGTTAAGAACATAGGACCAAGGATCAAAGTCCACTGGCGCCTTCAAAACGTCCAGGGCCAGAGAGTGGGCTTGCTGCCAAAGAGAAGAAACCACTGGACATTGCCACCACATATGTAAATGCGTTCCCCGCATGCCACAATTACGCCAACAGGAGTCCGGATAGGACGGGTTAACCTTGTTCAAAAATACCGGGGTGATATACCACCTCATCATTGTCTTAATGGCCTGTTCTTGATATATAACACTAATGGGGGTTTTATGGGTCGCCTCCCATATATCTAACCAGGAGATGTATTTTCATCCTCTGCGATACAGACAGATGGAGACTAGGATTATCTTCACAGTAAGAACTATGTATTCCCAGACACAAGTCTTAACGTTATTCCAGTCTTATTTCGACAGGAAATGTTCTAAGGTTTAAGGACTATTTCTACAGACATTAAAAAGAGACAAACATACATCACTGTGATTTCTCGGAGTTTTAAAGATGAGCTTTCAGCGAATTTCTGTAATACTGGAGAATAAAAGACCTCTGTTTTATATCTGCACTTTATGAAATAGCATGAATTCTTTTTGTCAGAAGGTATTATTGGCCGGAATGTGTGATGGTGGTGCTGGGATGCAGCCAAAGTAAGGATTCGGAAATGGATCTTGTGGTTATTGAATGCTTATGGCTGAGCCGCTAAAGCTACCTTACACTGATACACGTTTTATCTTCATGAATTCAGCCACACAAAGAGTATCTCCCTCTGTCGCACTGTTATGAACCATGTTGCATTATTTATCATATTGCTGTGCACTTTATCTTTTAATGTGTAACCTAACAGGTATTTTTTTAAACATAAAACAGAATTGGTTTTTGATACACAGTGTGCATATTAACATGTTAGGTTGTATATCACTTAAACATTAGTAGCAATATGTATGTTAATTATTTTTTTTGCTATATTCTATCATTATCTTAATAAAAACCAAAGCTGTTCTAAATCATTATTGTTATTGTTGTTATTACATCTTGTAATACTTTCAGTTTTCATGTTGCAAGTATTTAAGGTTCAAGTTTAAATTTTTTTCAAGGTAGCATAACGGCAAATTTCAAATAAAAAAAAGAATAATGACCCAATACAATGGTGTAGGGCATATCTAAGGAACTTGCTGTCTGATATTTTGCATATTATGGGCCCTAACGCCAGAGCTCATATAAATAAGCGTTAGCGCTAGGTTACGTCACGGGATGGCGAGGGTGCGAGCCCAGGATGCGGTGATATATTGGAGGAAGCCAGGATATGGTGCATAAACAGTCCTGTTTATTGCTGACTAGCTTTTGCCCGCGGCTTCGCTCGCGTGGATTTTAGGATTTGTTAAAATTGTTTTTTAAAAGAAACTTGATTTTTGGTAGAACCCCCCCCCCCACTTGGGATTCTTGGAAAATTGTAGAACACATGTTTTTTTATTTTTCAAGAAGAACGTAAGTGCCAAATTTCACACCTGTAACATCTTTGGTTTTTGAAATATAGGTATACTGATAAAAGTATTCAACTCCCCTTTTTGACCCCCTCCCACTGAATTTTTGTAAAATGGTAAAATAGGTGTTTTTTGTTTCTCAAGACGAATCTAAATACCAATTTTCACGTATGTAACATCTTCTGTTTTTGAGATATAGCTATCCTGTTTAAAAGTATTCAGCCCCCCTTTTTTTCATCCCCCCTTGGGATTTTTGGAAAATGTTAAAACACCTGTTTTTATTTTTCAAGACAAATCTAAATACCGATTTTCACGTCTGTACCATCTTCTGTTTTTAAGATATAGGTATCCTGTTTAAAATATTCAACCCCCTTTTTCACCCCCTTATGGGTGGATTTTCCAAAAATCCTTCCTTAGTGGATGCCTACATCATAAAAACAGTGCACCTTCAAAATTTCACATTCCTAGGTTAAACGGTTTCAGCTGGGCGTTGATCAGTCAGTCAGTCAGGACTTTTGCGTTATATATATATATATAGATGTATTTAACCCCCCATTTTGGCCCCCCCATGGAATTTTCAGAAAATGGTAAAATACGTGTTTTTTTTATTTTTCAAGACAAATCTAAATACCGATTTTCACATCTGTAGCATCTTCTGTTTTTGAGCTATAGGTATCCTGTTTAAAATATTCAACCCCCTTTTTCACCCCTTTAGGGTCGGAGTTTCCAAAAATCCTTCCTTAGTGGATGCCTACATCATAAAAACAGTGCACCTTCAAAATTTCACGTTCCTAGGTTAAACGGTTTCAGCTGGGCGTTGATCAGTCAGTCAGTCAGTCAGGACTTTCGCGTTTATATATATAGATATATATGCAAACCCAGCAGGAATAATGAATATTCAACCCCCTTTTTCACCCCCTTATGGGTGGATTTTCCAAAATCCTTCCTTAGTGGGTGCCTCAATCATAAAATCAGTGCACCTTCAAAATTTCACGTTCCTCGGTTAAACGGTTTCAGCTGGGCATTGATCAGTCAGTCAGTCAGGACTTTTGCGTTTATATATATATATAGATGTATTTAACCCCCCATTTTGGCCCCCCCATGGAATTTTCAGAAAATGGTAAAATACGTGTTTTTTTAATTTTTCAAGACGAATCTAAATACCAATTTTCACATCTGTAGCATCTTCTGATTTTGAGCTGATCTAAATACCGATTTTCACGTCTGTACCATCTTCTGTTTTTAAGATATAGGTATCCTGTTTAAAATATTCAACCCCCTTTTTCACCCCCTTAGGGGTGGAGTTTCCAAAAATCCTTCCTTAGTGGGTGCCCACATCATAAAAACACTGCACCTTCAAAATTTCACATTCCTAGGTTAAACGGTTTCAGCTGGGCGTTGATCAGTCAGTCAGTCAGTCAGTCAGGACTTTCGCGTTTATATATATATATAGATATATATGCAAACCCAGCAGGAATAATGAACAGGCAATGCAGGAAAACAGGACTGGCTGAATACTGTGGCTGGATACTTAAGACACAGGGAAAATACAGAATACTGATACAAGAGGGAAACACTTACACAAGACACGTGACAGATGGGACAGTGGGCATTGGAGGTAGGTCTGTAGGCACCACTGAGGTCTTGGCACCGAAGGGGTCTTGGCACCACTGGAGTCTTTGCACCGCAGGGGATCTGGCACCGCAGGGGATCTTGGCACCGCAGGAGGTTTGGCACCATAGGAAGTTTGGCAAAGTCTATGGTAAACAACGGTTTGAAGAGGAGTATCCAGGAGCGTAGTCTTTGGTAAACCATGGTCAATGGACAGGAGATATCAAGCAGGTCAATGGTATGCTGAGGGTCTTGTTCACAGGAGACAAATAGCAGATGATCGCTTCAGGCAGGTCAGAGGCAAATGAGAAAACAAAACACAATGAACCAGCACTGGAGGGAGGGGTGTGCCCTGCTTAAATGGAAAAGGGTTCTGGAGTGAATGAGGAGCACCTGGTCACTGCCAACAGCAGAGGCCTGAGCCATTGGGATGCTGATTATGGCAGAGCAGTGCCAGTTCTGCCCCTCCTCTTGCGGCGTGAACCTTGACAGTTTAATTGAGGTGATAGCGATCGGGAGGTAATCTGTGCGGCAGGCTAACAGGTTAAAAAAAATCATTAGCCAATCGGTATTACCCCGTTTTAACGTAAGCTTACTGTACTTTGCTCTTCCTATGCTTAACCTGGGGAGGGCGAAAAGTAATTAGCATTTGTGATCCTAATGCTAATTACTAACCACTGCCGCTAACGGAAAAGGTTTGCTACAGCTTCTGTGGAATCAGTTAATAGCAGCTGGGAACCCTCCCAAAAAAAATCACATACTCACCTCTCATTCCGCGGCAAAACAGCAGCCCGATCTGCTGCTTCTGGCTACCGGGACCAGAGTGAGACTGGAAAAAAAGTCCCGTCTCCCTCCACGATCACTTTGCCGATCTGGAGGATCATGCGAGATCCTGCTGGTCATGTGACCCAGCACTTCATGGAGGGGATGCTCGTGATGGCGTGTTATTGCTGTCCTGAGCATCCTGGAGCCTAGCAGCCTCTACGGGGCAGACTGCTGGATTCAGCACCTGCCTCGTAATGTGCTTATAAAACAGGGATGGTAAGGGGAAATTTGTGGCACAAATGATATGACATAATAATGCGCTATAAATTGACATAATTACAACACAATATGAATATAGCAACTCAAACAACTATAATCAACAATGTACAAACCATTTTTTTTCGTCAGGACCAGTGTAGTGGAAGTAACATTATATAATAAGGAATCAAGTACAATGGCTTAAAGGGGACCTAGTGAGGTTTTTAAGTAAGCTTTAATTAATCCAGGTCCCTATTCTGTTCCGACCGGTATTAAAGAGTAGCATAAATTGAACCATTATATCTTTGCTGGTCCCTAGCACCAGCTCAATTACTGTCAACTGCTATAGGAGAGACTGTACTTGTAATTGCTCCATTTGGCAAGAATATATTGTCAGCAGAACAGTGCTGATATTACCTCTTGGAGCATAGGATGTCAGGAGAGTCATGTGAGACCTGTGTGGTATCACATGCATGTAACCTCTTAAGACCACTCTTTCTGGAGGAAGCACAATAAATAACTATTTGCTCTGTGTGTCCTTCCATTTATGGTGAGAGGAGGAGGTGGATCAAGCACTCCTCTTCTTCGTGGGAGAAATTGATCTAGTTTTTCGGTCACTTTACACTGACTCAAAAGCCATATGTCATACCCCTGCTCCTGAATCGCCCAGCTCCTCCGGAATCCGCCACTCAGACCACCTACGCCAAGCTTCTAACGCGCAACCCGTTGCCAGCATAACGCTGCATGCAAAGTCTTCTGCGCATGCGCATCCAGACCCTGCACGGAACCCAGCTGCAAGAACCACTGCGCATGCGCACCTGCCTCTGGGTGCCCCTCCTTGGCGTCTGACATCACGATTGTGCGCCCGAGAGCACCAAACTATAAAACTTAGGGGTGCACCGAAATGAAAATTTGGGACCGAAACCGAAAATTCAGGATGCACATGCCGAAAACCGAAACCGAAACCGAAAATGAGTTTAAAAAAAAAAAAAAATTCTGTGTAAATAAATAAATGGTAAATTTATAAATGTTGTTATGAATTTGAATTTAAACAATTGGGTAAACGGGAAAAAAGTCAAAAAAATAAAGTAACCATATTTTTTTATAAGGAGGTTCCATTGTGACATCACGGGCTGCCGTGTGTCCATATATGGGCAGTTACGTCACTGGAGCTTCCCCGGGCGGAGATAAAAGGAGCCGGAGTCCCAACACATAGCGATCCAGAGAGACGGAGAGGAGAGATCCCCGGGGTGCAGAGCAGCTCCTCTCCAAATCAGCATCCCCGGAGGCACTGCCAATCCCCTCACCTGTCCCATTCCTCTCCCAGAGTTAGCTTTGGGGGGATCCCATAACAGCCTCCAAGCCCTGGGGTACCAGACACCTTCCTGTCTCCATCTCTTCAGCTCCTCCATCCTGCGGGGCAGACCCCTCGCCTCTGTCATCTTGATCCCAAATTAATCCTCCTGGACAACGAATGCACCGCTCACATGTATTATTTATTACCTTTCTTGGGGGCAAAAGTGAAGCTCATCCCAGGCATTAGATCTGCGCTCCTCCTCATCCATGGGGTGTATGTGATCCCCGCCATGGGACACAGCTAATCTCACCCTCCCCCCAAGGCAGCGTCTGCCTGTCCTCACAGTGTGGGTGCAGGGGTCACTGGATCCCCCCTTCCTGCACCCTCTCCCCTCCTGGACTTTGCTATATGACCATAGCTCACTCCCAGTGAACATGACCTCACATCTTCCGGACCCCCTGTACTCTGAGGAGGGGCAGGACATGCCTGGATCCCTATCAATCTACCCCGGAGGGGGCAACGTAAATCCGCCCCCCCTCCCCCGCACGGATTTATGAGGGGGTCATGGTGCTTTAAAATTAGAAGAGGTGTGTGTGTGTGTGTTTTGACATTTTTCTACTTACCAAATCGCTGGCAGTGTTCAGTGGCAGCCGGCACTCCTCCACACGTCTCTCTCCTTCGCTTCCTCCGCGTCTCTGCTTCAGAGCCTCGCCCGGGGACGCCAGAATCGTCATAGCGTCAGGCGTGCGTCCTGACGCTTACCGGAAGCCGGAAGTGGAGGGAGATATCACGCGGCAGTGCCGGGAGACATCACGCGGCAGGCCAGGAGACATCACGCGGCAAGTCCAGTATTTTCGGCGCGGCCGCCCGATACTATGGCGCGGCCGCCCGATACAGAGCCCGATAATATCGGCGCTCTATTATCGGCGGGTTAACCCTCTCGGCCGATCGCCGATAAGGGCTGTATCGGCCGATATCTATCGGCCGCCGGAATTTCGGTGCATCCCTAATAAAACTCTAAACCTCATAGGTGACAGTGCTCTGATATCGTTGGGACTACACAGCTATATTTCTCTATGATCATTAACCTGCTAAAGACCTGGAATACCCCTTGACTTCTGCCTACTTGCCTGTTCCCTCATCTGTACCATGAACCCTAATATTACTAACGCTGACCCGGCTTGTCTCCTGACTTCTGCATCTTTGCCTGCTCCCTCATCTGTAACGTGAACCCTAAAATTACTAATGCTGACCCGGCTTGTCGCCCTGACTTTTGCATCCTTGCCTACTCCTTGAACTGTACCAAGCTTATACCAGACAGTCTCTCCCGAATCGTCTGCTTCCTGTTTGCTGTATTTCAAGGTGGTGCTGCATCTGCTATCGGGCTCTATGAACTATAAGGTAAGTTCAATCTTTTTATTATCTAACAGTATATCAGAGCCAGAAAAAGAGCCCGCAGAAATAGCAGACGTCCTTGCAAATTTTACTGCAGTTAGCTACCCTGACTCAAAGTGTATAAGAGATCAGGGTGAATCAAGCTCATCTAGAGCAAGCCATTAACCCTACAGTCATGACCCCTGGAGCTGAAGCTCCCCCGCTGGGTATAGAACCCGTTGCCGCAGCCGGAATTGTGGAGCCCATAGTACCCTTACCAGAAAAATTTAATGGCGAAAGGACTTCATATAGAAGGTTCATGACTTCATGCCATGTACTATTTTCTCTACAACCTCGTGTATCTTTGAATGACTTTGTTAAAATAAGGAATACAATAACAACCAGCAGTTGGTGATACAAGGAGAAAGAGAATCAACTTATCGTTTCAGGTGAAATGCTGAGGAGGTTCCCTGGAGATGGTCCCAAACACTCCACATATAGACAGAACAGGAAAAATAGGAAGCCTCAGCGTCTGGAGTAGATCCCCGTTGGTCTATTCAATTGGATCGTAGATGTTAGAATCGCCAATTTTAACAAAAAAGGAAGATGGGTGTAGGATAAAAAACTTTTATTCCAAAATAAATAAATGCATAAAAAGGCATAATATGCTCAAAGCCCAACGCGTTTCGTCTATAGCTAGACTTTTTCAAGGGCAATACAAATGTATAAAAAGCAAAATCATATAACAAACAGAACACCCATCATTTCCTTTTATTACCCTTACAGGGGTTTCATCGGTCAGCTCATTACCTGTGGCGTTTTTCCTTATATGGTGAAATCACAGGCCATATTTACACTCCCATAAGTCTTTGTTCTAGAGTCCAATCCGCTCGCTTATTTATTTCCAAAGACCGCTCTCATTGGATATCTTTGGTTTCATTTTCAAAGGGCCAGCTGATCGCTTCCGGTATTCTTTCTATCATCTCTTCCGGTTTCGTTTCTACCGGAAGTTCCTTCATGCTGCAGCATCCTCCCCAGCTTGGGATCCGGTTCCCATCGTGATCTCCACCTCCACTTCCGTCACCATGTAAACATCCGGAACTTGACCATCCTCTCTATTATGGCTCAAAGATCAATCTCCGATCAGCAATCCTTCTCGAGAAAACTTTTCATTTCTAATGTACCCAAGGGTCTTCAGGAAGCGGATCTTTCCTCTTTAGTTGATTCATACAAAAGAATATATATAAAAGAACGGGGGATTAAAAAAGTAAAAAAGGTTCACCAGATATTAGAAAATTAAATTTTTTAATCAGTTCGTACAATATATCAACTCCAATAATTTAGGTCTAAAATTCACGGTGAATTTTCATCGTGAATACATTAATTTTCTGGATATTTTGTTTTTTAATCAGGATAAGATGGTGAAAAGTAAATGTTATTTCAAACCTACAGATGGTAATGGTTACATTCATTATACTAGTAGTCATTACAAGCCCTGGTTGGATGGAATTCCAAGAAGCCAAGCCTTAAGAGTCAGAAGGAATTGTACGGAACAAAAAGACTATCTAGACCAAGTTTCTGTGATTCAGGAGAAATTGATTGCGAAAAAATATAATAGAAATGAAGTCATAAGGATTTGTGGAGAAGTGGGTGAAGTTGAAAAGAAAGATCTTCTGAAAATAAAACCGAAGAAGGATGTCTTTAACCCCTTAAGGACCGAGGACGTACCATGTACGTCATTGCAGCGGGTCTCTCTTAGACCCGCTGACGTACATGGTACGTCCTGCCGTTTTTGAGCTGCTGGAAGCGATCGGATCGCTTCCAGCAGCTCAAACACCATTGCAGGATGCCTGGGAGTCCAGGCATCCGTGCAATGGCCGTTAGAAGTGCCGGGGCACCATGTGATCGCTCCCCGGGAGCGATCTACATCCGGTTGCACCGGAGAGGTGCCCGGCACTTCTACAGAGCGCTGGAAGCGATCGGATCGCTTCCAGCTGCTCTGAGCATATTACAAGGATGCCTCGACATCGAGGCATCCTTGTAATATACTTACCTGCCGCCGGTCCGTCCGTGATCGCTCCCCCCGAGCGATCACTTCCGGTAGCGGCAGGAAGTACTGAGTGCCACGAGGTATCGTGGCACTCAGTACAAAATCGATCACTTCAGTGATCAGGTGCTCTGCTGGGTGCCTCGAGGGATCAAGGCACCCAGCAGAGTAAAAAAAAGTGAAAAAAAAGTAAAAAAAAAGTAAAAAAAAGTGTGTAAAAAAAGTGTAAAAAAAGAAAAATAAATAAAATAAACTGACAGTTAGGGGTAGGGTTAGGGTTAGGGGTAGGGTTAGGGGTAGGGTTAGGGGTAGGGTTAGGGGTAGGGTTAGGGGTAGGGGTAGGGGTAGGGTTAGGGGTAGGGTTAGGGTTAGGGGAGGGTTAGGGTTAGGGGTAGGGTTAGGGGTAGGGTTAGGGGTAGGGGTAGGGGTAGGGGTAGGGTTAGGGGTAGGGTTAGGGTAGGGATAGGGGTAGGGATAGGGGTAGGGATAGGTTAGGGGTAGGGGTAGGGTTAGGGTTAGGGTTCTAAGGGCAGGGTCAGGGGTAGGGTTAGGGTTCTAAGGGCAGGGTCATCTTGGGGCTGAGTGGGATGTTCCTAGCCTGCCTCATCAGAGAGGCAGGCTAGCAACATCCAATCAGAAGTTAGAAAAAATCAAAATAAAATTTCTAATTTGTCAGGTCAGGCCAATATTTTGTAAATATTGGCTCTGACCTCTGTGATTCTCCCTCCCTCTCCTCACTTGTGTTTTGGTGAGCGAGAGAGAGAGATCAGATTTGACAGGTTAGAGATTTTAGTGAGATTTAGTGAGATTAGAAAAATTGAGGCAGATTTAGAGAGATTTTAGGGAGATTTAGAAGAATTGAGGCAGGTTTAGAGGGATTTAGAGAGATTTAGGTGTTTATTTGTATTTTCTTGTGAAACCCAACGGTTCTTCTAAGAACCAACAATCCGCTTATATATATATAATAATTATAAAATTTTATAATCTATTATATATAATGTCTGAGAGGGTGTACAGCGCCGAGGAGGCATATGCCATCCTGGCGTCAGAATCTGAGGCATCTGCGTCAGACTCAGACCCTCATTTCGACCCCGCTAACTGCTCAGAGGCGTCGCTAGATACATTATCTATGCTGGCTGATGTATCTAGTGATGTTTCTGATGCAGATCCTGGGTCACCACCTGCCAGCAGGAGACGCACAGCTCCAGCTGAGGAGTGGGTAGTGCCTCATCGCCAGAGGCCAGATATCCCTCCTTTCACGGCAAATCCTGGCATCAATATTGATGTTGCAGGATTTACCGCCACACAGTTTTTGCAGGTGTTTATGGGGATGATTTGTTGGGCCACATCGTGGCCCAATCAAATCTGTATGCCCATCAGCATTGTGCTGCGAAGCCAGACTCCTACTTGGCAAGGCAGCAATGGACCCCGCTAGATGTGCCAGAATTTCTGAAATTCTGGGCACTTACTATGCTGAGGGCATCATAAAGAAGCCCTCAATTCGCTCCTGCTGGAGCAGTAGCCCATCTGCTCTACCCCCATTTACCTCCAATCAATGTCACGTAGAAGGTATGAAAACATTTTGCGTTTCATGCACTTCAGTGACAACAGCCTGTGCTCCCCTAGAGAGCATCCCCAGTTTGACAGGCACCAGACTTTTACATTTTATTCGTACATTTTTATGTTCTACAATTGGTGCTGTATTTTGCCAAAATCTTTGCACACCTATGCATGGGGGGCATGGGTGTACTCAGGAGATCTTGCAGAAAACAACCTGGAGAGTTTTCATGCAGTAACAAACAACAGTGTTCTGCTAAGGCTAGGGTCAGACGAGCGTGATTTCTACGGACTGTACGTCCGTGCAGTACGGACATCGTCAGTACGGAAGACGCAGTAGTGGTCACACAGTCCGTTTTTTTCACTGACATTTATTTTTGACAGATGTAGGAGGGACAATAAATTCAATTGCAAAAACCATTTTGTCCGTGAAAAATGCAGGACGTATAAATGCAGTCCGTCTGACCACGTTCCATCACTCACACACAAAGCTATGCAGACGTTGCGGACGCAGCGCACTTTGTGCGGCCGTTCTAGCGGTTCTACGTTCTTGCCTGCCTTGCGTCCGTGGGCCGCGGCCGTTGTGCGTCCGCAGTTCAGTGCGGACGTACTTCGTGTGTCGGGCTCCATTGGACTTTATGTCATGCTATCACGGACGTACTTTTAGGCGCGATCACGGACGTGAACACTACGCTCGTCTGACCCTAGCCTAAATCACAGTCCAAAACTACTGTGGGCGTAAAAATCTGAAATTTGAAAAATTACCGCCACACACCTTGTTGCCAAATGTTTTGGGCTAAAACCGTTGCATCCATGGCATCAAAGCACTCCATATGCAATACCTTGGGGTGTCAACATAACAAATATAAACAATTTTCTGGCAATAATTCAAACTGGGGTATGCGGTAGACCCAAAACCAAAGATAGGCCTAGCTGAAGAAATAATCTCAATTTCAACTCTAATGACAAAGTCATAAAAATTGTATTTGAACCTTCCCAAAATCCTGGCAAACCTAGGCATGGGGGGCATGGGTGTACTCAGGAGATCTTGCAGAAAACAACCTGGAGAGTTTTCATGCAGTAACAAACAACAGTGTCTGCTAAATCACAGTCCAAAACTACTGTGGGCGTAAAAATCTGAAAATTGAAAAATTACCGCCACACACCTTCTCAAATGTTTTGGGCTAAAACCGTTGCATCCATGGCATCAAAGCACTCCATATGCAATACCTTGGGGTGTCAACATAACAAATATAAACAATTTTCTGGCAATAATTCAAACTGGGGTATGCGGTAGACCCAAAACCAAAGCTAGGCCTAGCTGAAGAAATAATCTCAATTTCAACTCTAATGACAAAGTCATAAAAATTGTATTTGAACCTTCCCAAAATCCTGGCAAACCTAGGCATGGGGGGCATGGGTGTACTCAGGAGATCTTGCAGAAAACAACCTGGAGAGTTTTCATGCAGTAACAAACAACAGTGTCTGCTAAATCACAGTCCAAAACTACTGTGGGCGTAAAAATCTGAAAATTGAAAAATTACCGCCACACACCTTCTCAAATGTTTTGGGCTAAAACCGTTGCATCCATGGCATCAAAGCACTCCATATGCAATACCTTGGGGTGTCAACATAACAAATATAAACAATTTTCTGGCAATAATTCAAACTGGGGTATGCGGTAGAACCAAAGCTAGGCCTAGCTGAAGAAATAATCTCAATTTCAACTCCAATGACAAAGTCATAAAAATTGTATTTGAACCTTCCCAAAATCCTGGCAAACCTATGCATGGGGGGCATGGGTGTACTCAGGAGACCTTGCAGAAAACAACCTGGAGAGTTTTCATGCAGTAAAAAACAACAGTGTCTCCTAAATCACAGTCCAAAACTGATGTGGGTGTGAAAATGAAAAATGACCACCAAACAGTATCTAATTTGTTTGGAGCAAACGGATGCATCCATAGCATAAAAACACTCCATTTACAATACTTTGGGGTGTTAGCTTACCAAATATATGCACGTTCATAAAACTGGGGTATGTAAAAAGGCCCCTAAAAAGAAGATAAGCAAAGAAGATACTGTATGTCAAATTAGAAAATTGACAAGCACATGTCAAAGATTGGCGTAGCACCCCAAAAACAACAGAACAAATCTATATATGGGTGGTATCAATTTACTCAGAAGATGTTGCTGAACATATTTTGGGGTGTTTTTTGGCAGTAACCCATAACTGGATTTGACAATTCATGCCTAAAGTACAATGTGTGTGAAAAAATAACACAAAAAGTGACTACCTGAAAGTTTGACAAAGAGCTAGTGCATGGAAAGTGTTAAAATACAACTCTTTGAAGCACCCTAGGGTGTGCCCTTTCTAAAAATATATGGTTTGATGGGGGTAAATTACTTTGGCCGGCTTCAAAAATGTCCCAAATAGGCCATGGGTGCATGATGACGAAATGTGAAAATTCCAAGTTGGAAAACTGAAATGCGCACCCCCCAATAAGGCCTTTTAGCCCCCAAATGACCCGACATACCTATACATGGGTGGTATCAATTTACTCAGAAGATGTTGCTGAACATATTTTGGGGTGTTTTTTGGCAGTAACCCATAACTGGATTTGACAATTCATGCCTAAAGTACAATGTGTGTGAAAAAATAACACAAAAAGTGACTACCTGAAAGATTGACAAAGAGCTAGTGCATGGAAAGTGTTAAAATACAACTCTTTGAAGCACCCTAGGGTGTGCCCTTTCTAAAAATATATGGTTTGATGGGGGTAAATTACTTTGGCCGGCTTCAAAAATGTCCCAAATAGGACATGGGTGCATGATGACGAAATGTGAAAATTCCAAGTTGGAAAACTGAAATGCGCACCCCCCAAATAAGGCCTTTTAGCCCCCAAATGACCCGACATACCTATACATGGGTGGTATCAATTTACTCAGAAGATGTTGCTGAACATATTTTGGGGTGTTTTTTGGCAGTAACCCATAACTGGATTTGACAATTCATGCCTAAAGTACAATTGTGTGTGAAAAAATAACACAAAAAGTGACTACCTGAAAGATTGACAAAGAGCTAGTGCATGGAAAGTGTTAAAATACAACTCTTTGAAGCACCCTAGGGTGTGCCCTTTCTAAAAATATATGGTTTGATGGGGGTAAATTACTTTGGCCGGCTTCAAAAATGTCCCAAATAGGACATGGGTGCATGATGACGAAATGTGAAAATTCCAAGTTGGAAAACTGAAATGCGCACCCCCAAATAAGGCCTTTTAGCCCCCAAATGACCCGACATACCTATACATGGGTGGTATCAATTTACTCAGAAGATGTTGCTGAACATATTTTGGGTGTTTTTTGGCAGTAACCCATAACTGGATTTGACAATTCATGCCTAAAGTACAATGTGTGTGAAAAAATAACACAAAAAGTGACTACCTGAAAGTTTGACAAAGAGCTAGTGCATGGAAAGTGTTAAAATACAACTCTTTGAAGCACCCTAGGGTGTGCCCTTTCTAAAAATATATGGTTTGATGGGGGTAAATTACTTTGGCCGGCTTCAAAAATGTCCCAAATAGGACATGGGTGCATGATGACGAAATGTGAAAATTCCAAGTTGGAAAACTGAAATGCGCACCCCCCAAATAAGGCCTTTTAGCCCCCAAATGACCCGACATACCTATACATGGGTGGTATCAATTTACTCAGAAGATGTTGCTGAACATATTTTGGGGTGTTTTTTGGCAGTAACCCATAACTGGATTTGACAATTCATGCCTAAAGTACAATGTGTGTGAAAAAATAACACAAAAAGTGACTACCTGAAAGATTGACAAAGAGCTAGTGCATGGAAAGTGTTAAAATACAACTTCTTTGAAGCACCCTAGGGTGTGCCCTTTCTAAAAATATATGGTTTGATGGGGGTAAATTACTTTGGCGGCTTCAAAAATGTCCCAAATAGGACATGGGTGCATGATGACGAAATGTGAAAATTCCAAGTTGGAAAACTGAAATGCGCACCCCCAAATAAGGCCTTTTAGCCCCCAAATGACCCGACATACCTATACATGGGTGGTATCAATTTACTCAGAAGATGTTGCTGAACATATTTTGGGGTGTTTTTTGGCAGTAAACCATAACTGGATTTGACAATTCATGCCTAAAGTACAATGTGTGTGAAAAAATAACACAAAAAGTGACTACCTGAAAGATTGACAAAGAGCTAGTGCATGGAAAGTGTTAAAATACAACTCTTTGAAGCACCCTAGGGTGTGCCCTTTCTAAAAATATATGGTTTGATGGGGGTAAATTACTTTGGCCGGCTTCAAAAATGTCCCAAATAGGACATGGGTGCATGATGACGAAATGTGAAAATTCCAAGTTGGAAAACTGAAATGTGCACCCCCCAAATAAGGCCTTTTAGCCCCCAAATGACCCGACATACCTATACTTGGGTGGTATATAATTTACTCAGAAGATGTTGCTGAACATATTTTGGGGTTGCTTTTTGGCAGTAAACCTTAAAGTTCACAGTACATGTATTCTTAAATTACGTTCAAAAAAAAAAAATCACCAAAATTTTTTTTTTTTTCAAACTTTGGCATAGATTTGTGGTAAAATGGTTTGCATGGAAAGAGTCAAAATACCCCAAGTTTAATACCTTGATTTGTGTACTTTAAAAAAATATGTATATGTGGAGGGTTATTCAGGAATTAGTGACAGATATCAGTGTTACAATGTCACTATCACTAGTTTTGAAAATAAACTCTTTGGAAATGGCAAAGTGCTACTTGCACTTATTGTTGCATAAAATAAGGAAAAAAGCGAGGAATATGTAAACATTGGGTATTGCTAAACTCAGTACTAAATTTAGAAACTACTAAGGAATAAAAAATTTTTGACGGTTGTTGATACATAAGAAATTTTGGGGGTCAAAGTTCGAAAAAGTGGTGTTTTTTCAATTTTTGTGTCATATTTCACAATATTTTTTATAGTAAATTATATGAAATGATGAAAAAAATGGTATCTTTATAAAGTCCATTTAGTGACGAGAAAAACAGTGTAAAATATGTGTGGGTTACATAAACGAGTAAGAGGAAAATTTGACGTAAACACTAAGAGCGCAGAAACGTAAAAACAGCTGCGGTCACGAACGGACGGATTTGTGTAAAACCGCCCGGTCACTAAGGGGTTAATCAAAACTATCAATTTGCCTTCTCCACAAAATTCAGTGCACACCACTACAAGATTAGAAATATTTTGGCAAAGAATTGGTTTATACTAAAAAAAGATCCAATACTTCGGGAAGTTATCCCAGAAAAACCAAATGTAGTGTTTAAGCGAGCAAGAAATTTAAAATCTATTATTGCACCTAGCGCCACCTTTCAACCAGCTAAAAAAGAAGTAACTAATGAACCGAGAGGTTTTTATGGATGTAAAGCCTGTAAACATTTGAGGAAGAACAAAACCAATCTTTTTTCAAGTACAGTCACTAAAGAGACTTTCAAGATTAAAACTAGGATTACATGTGACACCAAGTTTGTCATATATTTGCTGAAATGTGGCTGTGGGAAACAGTACATTGGCAAAACGATACGTAAACTGAAAGAAAGAGTATTGGAACACCAAAATAATATCAGAAAAAACTTCCTCAAACACTCGGTCCCTGTACATTGCAACAGTTGTCCTTTATTCAATTTTGGAACTTTTTATTTTGTAGGGCTTGAACATGTAGAAGAATTTTGGAGGGGAGGTGATAGGAATAAGAGATTGTTACAGAGGGAGTCCTTTTGGATATATAAATTAAGAAAGATGGCACCTTTAGGTCTGAACGAAGAACTCGACCTTACTTGCTTCTAAAGGCCTCTTTGGAGGCCCCATTGGGGAATATGTTACCTGTTTGGTACCTTTCGGATATTGTAATTTATTTTATACTGCTTTTTTTTTTATTTATTTTTTATTTAAGTTTTTCAATTTTATTTTTATTTTTATTATTATTTATATTTTTTATTTTCATTTTTATTTTTATTATTTATTATTTATTATTTTTTATTTTTTATTTTTAATTTTTATTTTTATTTTTATTTTTATTTTTATTTTTATTTTTATTATTTTTAATTTTTAATTTTTAATTTTTAATTTTTAATTTTTAATTTTTATTTTTATTTTTATTTTTATTATTTATTATTTATTATTTTTAATTTTTATTTTTAATTTTTATTTTTATTTTTATTTTTATTTCTATTTTTATTTTTTATTTATTTTTTATTTTTTATTTATTTTTTATTTTTATTATTTATTTATTATTTATTTATCATTTATCATTTATTATTTTCTATTTTTTACTTTCAATTTTTATTTTTATTTTCATTATTTATTTTTTATTCTTTTTTTATTATTCTTTTTTTTTTTTTTCTATTTTTATTTTTTCATTATTTATTTATTTTTATAGACCTTTTCATATAGATTTTCAGCTGAAGACCCTATGTTTTATAAAGTAATATATGCAAGTGATTAAGGGATACCTCTTTTTTAGGGTTTTCCCCTTTTTTCCTTTTAGGGTCGGTAATATTAATTTTTCTATACATATTTGTATTTTTTTCCTGTTTTAATGATTTAATTTTCTAATATCTGGTGACCCTTTTTTCTTTTTTAATCCCCCGTTCTTTTATATATATTCTTTTGTATGAATCAACTAAAGAGGAAAGATCCGCTTCCTGAATACCCTTGGGTACATTAGGAATGAAAAGTTTTCTCGAGAAGGATTGCTAATCGGAGATTGATCGTTGAGCCATAATAGAGAGGATGGTGAAGTTACGGATGTTTACATGGTGACGGAAGTGGAGGTGGAGATCACGATGGGAACCGGATCCCAAGCTGGGGAGGATGCTGCAGCATGAAGGAACTTCCGGTAGAAACGAAACCGGAAGAGATGATAGAAAGAATACCGGAAGCGATCAGCTGGCCCTTTGAAAATGAAACCAAAGATATCCAATGAGAGCGGTCTTTGGAAATAAATAAGCGAGCGGATTGGACTCTAGAACAAAGACTTATGGGAGTGTAAATATGGCCTGTGATTTCCCCATATAAGGAAAACGCCACAGCTAATGAGCTGACCAATGAAACCCCTGTAAGGGTAATAAAAGGAAATGACGGGTGTTCTGTTTGTTATATGATTTTGCTTTTTATACATCTATATTGCCCTTGAAAAAGTCTAGCTATAGACGAAACGCGTTGGGCTTTGAGCATATTATGCCTTTTTATGCATTTATTTATTTTGGAATAAAAGTTTTTTATCCTACACCCATCTTCCTTTTTTGTTAAAATTGGCGATTCTAACATCTACGATCCAATTGAATAGACCAACAGGGATCTACTCCAGACGCTGAGGCTTCCTATTTTTCCTGTTTGTTAAAATAAGGACTGTCATTTCCTTGCTCACGGGTCACCCTCAAACTTGGGCCCACCCTTGTTATTAACGCAAAGCCCTATACTCCAGTCCTGGGCCACGGTCTATCAAGCAGTAGAAGAGATGTACAGTGATCCCTTTAGAGTATCCACCGCCGCCAGTACCTCAAGAGACTTACGTCAAGGAAGATGAGAAGTCGAAGAATATGTCACGGAATTCTGTCAAGCAGCCATTGATTCTGATTGGAATGAGCCCGCCTTATTGGACCAGTTCAGGTATGGGCTTTCAGACACATTAAAAGATGAACTGGCTCATATTGGGACCCCTATATCCTTAGAGCAAACCATTAAATGGTGTATACAACTTGATCAACGTATCAGAGAACGCAGATTAGTAAGAACCACTACTTATCGTCCTGCTCTTCTTCCCCCACCTTGAAGATTCGCTCTGCCCGCTCCTCCGGTTGCCAATCCACCTAACGAAGAACCTACGCAGTTGGGTGCCACAAGAGGTCCACTTACCGATTCGGAGAGAGAGAGCCTGTCGTCGAGCCCAAGGCTTATGTATGTATTGCAGTAAACCAGGCCATCAATTAAGAGAATGTAACGAAAAACCCCGTGCCACGGGAGGTAAGATGAATTCAACTATATTCTTGTGTACCTCTCTATACCTACAAATACCTATCAAATCTCATTATATTTCTATGATTACAGTGGAATGATACAGAACAAATAATCCCTGCTATGATCGATTCAGGAGCTTGTGGTTACTTTATGGACTCTGAATTAGCTAAAGCATTGTCCATCCCTACTCGAGATAAAGAAGTTCCTGTTAATTTACGATTAATTGATGACACTCCCATTAGTTCTGGACTTGTGGTGAAAGAAACTCAAGCCATTAGAGTCTGAATCTAAACATAAATAAATTATTATTTTTGATTTAATTACTTCACCAACATTTCCATTAATACTAGGATATCCAATGCTAGAAAAACATAACCCCCAAATTGACAGGGTATCTGGTGAAATAAATTTTTGTTCTGACTATTGTGGATTAAATTGTTTTCCTGAGCAATCAATAACTGAGTTTATGTCCTGTGTAACCTCCGACCTTATACAATTGCCACACCAGTATGTTGAGTTTGAGGATGTTTTTCAGAAACAGATGGTGGATAGACTGCCTCCCCATAGGATCTATGACTTCCCTATAGATCTAAGGCTAGGGTCAGACGAGCGTGATTTCTACGGACTGTACGTCCGTGCAGTACGGACATCGTCAGTACGGATGACGCAGTAGTGGTCACACAGTCCGTTTTTTCACTGAAGTTATTTTTGACGGATGTAGGAGGGAAAAATAAATTACAATGAAAAAACATTCTGTCCGTCAAAAATGCTGGACGTATAAATGCAGTCCGTCTGACCATGCTCCATCACTCACACACAAAGCTATGCAGACGTTATGGACGTGGCGCACTCCGCACGTCCGTTCTAGCAGTATTACGTTCTTGCCTAACCTGCGTCCGTTTGCCGCGGCCGTTGTGCGTCCGCAGTTCAGTGCGGACGTACTTCATGTGTCAGGCTCCAATGGACTTTCTTTCATGCTATCACGGACGTACTTTTAGGCGCAATCACGGACGTGAACACTACGCTCGTCTGACCCCAGCCTTATTCCCAATGCTCCTATCCCCTCGGGACGCATTTACCCGTTATCCGAGCCTGAATTAAAAATATTAAAAGAATACCTAGATGAAAATTTAGCCAAAGGATTCATCCGCCCTTCTATTTCCCCTGTAGGTGCCGCAATCTTTTTTGTTGGAAAGAAAGATGGTGGTCTCAGGCTCTGTATTGACTACCGATCCCTGAACGCAATCACTAAAAAAAAAAAATACCCATTACCCCTCATAACTGAAATCATGGATAGGTTACGAGGAGCCAAAGTGTTCTCTAAAATAGATAAACAAGTTTTTTTTTCTTTTTTTGGTTCGTTAATGCAGCAATATTGTTCCCATTTCAATTATAATGTGAACAATAATGCTGCACTAACGATTTTTGTATGCAGTGCGTTTGTTAAAAATTGCGTAATTTTCCCCAAAAAAAAATGTAACGAGACCCCATCTCTAATTTTTTTAACAAGCGCACCCCATACAAAATATAACCGCAATTGCTCGCATGTTAAAATGTGAAAAAAACACTTTACACGTTGTAAATTATTGAAAATTCATATTTTATTGCATTTTTTGTTATAATATAGACAGGTCATGACGTATGCTTATAATAATGACATATTATGAATCTGAGGAGTCTGACGGAAAGAACGATATATAATATGTCTGGGTCATATACTAAAATAAGCCTTAAAAACACGTTTAAACATGATGAGCAAAATCGGTAAAAATGACCTCAGCACAGAGGCGGGAAATGCCTCAGCAGCGAAAGGGTTAAGTGCGCTCATCGACTTAAACCAAGACCAGCCCGATGGTCTTTATTCTGTAGTCGTTTTGATCTATCTATCGCGTTCAGGCCCGGTAGTCGAAACGGTGCCTTATCTCGAAGGTGCCTTATCTCGAAGGTGCCTTATCTCGAAGTCAGAGCGGTTCTGAAGAAACTATTGAACAAAATCAACCAATAATTCCAGTGCAAAAGCACTTCCTAGCAACATCTCCTTCATTATGGAAAGACATACAACAGCAAATCCGCACAGCTAATATACCACACCATATAAAAATGGAGGTTAAGAATGGTTTATTAGTACATAAAGACAAAGTGTACGTACCACCGTCCATGATGGAACAAGTATTGCTATTCCATCATGACAATCCTATTACCGGTCACGGAGGGATACAAAAAACAATGGAATTGATTAAAAGAAGATTCTGGTGGCCAAATATGGATTTAGATATACAGTATATAACTACCTGAAACATTGTACAAGCTGCATAAGATCTAAAGATATGCACGCAAAACCCCAAGGGTTGCTCCAACCGTTACCCATGCCTTCTAGACCATGGGCAGATATCGCACTAGACTTTATAGTGGATCTACCTTATTCTCTCAGAAATATAATATGATTCTAGTGGTAATCGATAGATTTACCAAAATAGCAAGGGGTTACCCTATGCTAAAACTACAGCTAACTTATTTCTCACAGAAATTTTCAGATTACATGGCCTCCCGGAGTCCATAACATCAGAGGTACCCAATTTACTTCTAAATTTTGGCATGCTTTCTGTCAACAACTGCATATTAAAATAAATCTTTCTAGCGCTTTTCACCCCCAAACAAACGGCCAGACCGAGAGACCGATCAAACTTTAGAACAGTATTTACATTGCTATGTAACCTATCTACAAGATGATTGGTACAATTATTTACCTATGGCCGTGTTTGCCTATAATAATCAGATCCATACATCTATCAAAGTCTCCCCCTTTTACATGAACTATGGAGTACACACAGTGATGCTACCAGGCTCTCCTATCAATAGCTCTGTACCTGATGTCCAAGAACACATATCCAAAATAACATAAAATTATGGACTGATAAAACACACACTTTCCCAAACCTGTGATCGTTATAAAACTTATGCGAATAGAGCACGGATGCTCGCTCCATGTTATAAAAAAAATGACGAAGTATGGTTATCTACTAAATACTTAAAATTGCATTGTCCCACAAAAAAATTTGGTCTCCGATTTATAGGACCATTTATTGTATTCCCACGTATCTTTAGTAAAATTATCCGCTAAGGATCCCTTAACAAATCATGTACCCATACAACCCGGCCCAGTTATGGTGGATGAAGATAATATATTAGAAGTTGAAGAAATACTTGACTCCCGTATACGTCGGTCTCGTTTGGAGTATTTAATTCAATGAAAAGGTTACGGACCAGAGGAAAGGTCATGGATCGATCAAAAGGATGTATCTGCTCTTGAGCTTATTGAACGTTTTCACCGCATACACCCTGATCGCCCCCAGAGGGCGCGTCTTGTGAGGGGGCACTATCATACCCCTGCTCCTGAATCAAGGTCGTGCTGCATCTGCTATCGGGCTCTATGAACTGTAAGTTCAATCTTTTTATTATCTAACACCATAACACTTTTTTGTTTTGACCCCAATGCTGACAGCACCTGTTGTAAATTGTAACATATGCTGTCAGAATGGAAAAGAAGAGAATGAGAGATCCAATGCTGGAAGAAATGTACTTTTTTAAACAATGCAAGCTAAAAAAACGGTCAGGAGGAACCCGAATGGGAGATAATAGGGGATAATATTTTAGCCTTCTGGTCCCCCACCCCTGGTTTTAGCTTAGAGTGTTCCTTTAATCCTATTTTTTCAGCAGCCTTCAAGATGACCCACAAATCAACTTGTGACCCTGGCTTTATTTTAACACAACAGGGGGGGGATATTTCTCCCAATTTCTTCACTGTCTTGGAGAACGGGAGGCTAATTGAGATAGTGTTCCAGAGATATGTTTTCTGTTTATTTCTGCCGGCAAGAACCAGAAAGTACACGGTATTGAACTAAAAAAGTAAGAAATGTCATTATTTGGCAACACTTTACAAAGACTGAAAGAGTGTCGTGATGCCGTTTGGCAGCCGGCTGTAAGCTGGAACCATTTAGCTTAGTGATTTTTTTTTTCTTTACAATTAAAGTCACTCTGTCACCCAAAATAGCCTGTGGATCATAATATAACATTTTAACCCTTTCACTACCAAGCACTTTCTGAAATGTTTTGTCATAACCTTTATCTGAAACACAGAATGCTTGGTTAACATTTAAATATGGAGTAATTTAGCGATTTCAATGGCAAGATTGTTATTCTGAGGGTGTTAAAAGAATAAAACATTGATTATTAATATTACTATTTTTTTCTTGTATTAATTTATTATTTTGTTTATCCTTTGCAGCCTGTTTCTTTACATGTATTTGTCACTGGAGTGTAGAAAATCCTGTCATTTTAAGATGATTGCCTTCATGCAAAAAACCTGACAAAATTAGAGGAACAAGAATATCAGGGTTATTCAAAGAGATCCGAATTGCTTGAGAAAGGTAACCGAACGCTGAAAATCAGTGTTCGGTTACCCTTCCTGACCATTCGGCTATCCAGAGAGCAGGCAATTCGCCAAATCCTGGCGAATTGCCTGAACATACGGTGCCTGTTCGGTCCCTGTTCGAGGGCAGTGAAATCCCCATGAAAAAGCACTGCTTCGGCTATTCAGAGAACACAAACCAGCAGTGAAAGGTTCCCCTAATGCCCTGTCATTCGGTGGTTTAATTCAGCAAATTTATTATGGAGAATCCCATAGGCTTCAATGTTAAAAATATTCCCGTTTTAATTCAATATCTAATAAACCGTTCATTATAAAATTCTGCAGCAAAAAGTCTCTTTATTTATAGATTTTTTAGGATCCTTTTTTTTTTTTTTTTTTTTCAGTTTACTTATTTTTTTTGTAACAGCCCTCTTTAGTATCATTCCCTGGACCTCCTGTGAAAATTTCTGTCAAGCGGACTTTGCGTGGGTCGCATGTGTGAGCCCAGTGTGCAGTGAGCAGTGATGAAATATGCAAGTTGAGGGGTCAAAAACAAAAATATTTATTAATATACAAAACAGCAAAAAACAAATGAATCTGCTTCGCTGAGCACAAAATGGAGGAATAATTCTGAACAGAAAAGATAAAGTCCAAGGCAAGGTATCCGTTAAGGATGAGGCAAACTCGTGGTCAGGGTGGCAAGCAGATATCGAGGGGTACAGAAATCAGGATAGTCAAAAGTCCATAGCCAGGGGGTCATACACAGAAATCAGGATAGTCAAAAGTCCATAGCCAGGGGGTCATACACGGAAATCCAAAAAGGGGGTTCTTGAGACAATAGAAGAGAGTTACCGGTATGCAGAGGGAGGAAGGTTCACAGATGGGTTCCAGATGGGTATTCAGAGGCTATGGTCAGCACAAGGAGTATCCAAAACATAGATCAGCAAAGTCCAAACTTCAATGAGGAAGTAAAGCTACAGGAGAGAGGCCTCCTTATATACACAAGGAGGCTGGGCAGGATGATCTGCAGGTGATGATCATTAGAATGCCAGTAATCAAGGTTGAGCTGAACGTGAGAGAAAAAAAAAGAAAAACCAAAACAAAGTCCTGGCATCTACATAGGACATGCAGGTAACGGCAAAAGGGGTGACCAAGGGAGGCGTCAGAGGATCCAGACCGAGACAGCGCCCCAGGTGGATCATGACATCACCCCCCTCCTGACGGGTGCACTCCGGGCACCGAAGCTGGAACTGGAGACAAAACGCAGGTCACCACCAACCAATGTACTCGGAATCGGAACCGGGTTCACTATAAACGTCTCCATATGTACTTATGAGGTGCTCAAATTTCGCCAAATCTTCTTTGATGATCCATGCACCGTTAGAGGCCAAGGCACAGCCTTCAGGAACAGTATCCACAACAGGTGGCTCAGGAGATCCGTAGGCAACAAGTCCCGTGACAACGGGCAACAGTCCCTTAGAGCTGGATGCACGGTTAGAACGAGTCTCCTTTCTGCGGTGTGCCTTCCAGGCACTCTGGGCATTTTTAAATACTCGAAGGTCCGTACACCTAACCACGGTACCATTGGAGCCATACGTAAACTCGGGAGGTATTGGTTCCAAGGTGATCAGACCTTCAGGGGTACGGACAGTGGTGCCGATGTAGGCGGACCTCCGGCGCGATCGCCCAGATTTAGGCTTGGAGCACTCAGGACGTTGCCCTTCAGCAATAAGTGCTTTAAGCGCCTTTTCAAATGTTTGTAAGTCCCCTTTACAGATCCAGTTCCCATTGGAAGTGCATACTAAATCCGAGGACACTGCTGGGCTCTGCGGCGACACTGTGGAAGCGACAGCTGGGCTCTGCGAAGACACTGTGGAAGCGACAGCTGGGCTCTGCGAAGACACTGTGGAAGCGACAGCTGGGCTCTGCGAAGACACTGTGGAAGCGACAGCTGGGCTCTGCGAAGACACTGTGGAAGCGACAGCTGGGCTCTGCGAAGACACTGTGGAAGCGACAGCTGGGCTCTGCGAAGACACTGTGGAAGCGACAGCTGGGCTCTGCGAAGACACTGTGGAAGCGACAGCTGGGCTCTGCGAAGACACTGTGGAAGCGACAGCTGGGCTCTGCGAAGACACTGTGGAAGCGACAGCTGGGCTCTGCGAAGACACTGGAAGCGACAGCTGGGCTCTGCGAAGACATTGTGGAAGCGACAGCTGGGCTCTGCGAAGACACTGTGGAGGCGACAGCTGGGCTCTGCGAAGACACTGTGGAAGCGACAGCTGGGCTCTGCGATGACTTGGTTACTGGAGCCTGAGAAGGCTTATTGACAGAGGCCTGAGAAGGCTCAGAAACATAGGCCTGAGAAGGCTTATAGACAGAGGCCTGGGAAGGCTTATAGACAGAGGCCTGGGAAGGCTTATAGACAGAGGCCTGGGAAGGCTCGGGGACAGAGGCCTGGGAAGGCTCGGGGACAGAGGCCTGAGAAGGCTTAGGGACAGAGGCCTGAGAAGGCTTAGGGACAGAGGCCTGAGAAGGCTTAGGGACAGAGGCCTGAGAAGGCTTAGGGACAGAGGCCTGAGAAGGCTTAGGGACAGAGGCCTGAGAAGGCTTGGGGACAGAGGCCTGAGAAGGCTTGGGGACAGAGGCCTGAGAAGGCTTAGGAACAGAAGCCTGAGACGGCTTAGGGACGGAGGCCTGAGAAGGCTCAGAGACGGAGGCCTGAGAAGGCTCAGAGACAGAGGCCTGAGAAGGCTCAGAGACGGAGGCCTGAGAAGGCTCAGAGACGGAGGCCTGAGAAGGTTGAGATACAGAGGCCTGAGAAGGCTTAGATACAGAGGCCTGAGAAGGCTTAGATACAAAGGCCTGAGAAGGCTTGGATACAGAGGCCTGAGAAGGCTTAGATACAGAGGCCTGAGAAGACTCAGATACAGAAGCCTGTGAAGGCTTACGGACAGAGGCCTGGGAAGGCTCAGAAACATAGGCCGGGGAAGTGAACGTGGTTCCTATGTAGGTGGTCCTCATGCACCCAATGAACCTGCCAGGTTGCCCTCGAGGGTGACGTGCAGTCTCTTTAGGGAATTCCTCTTCTGAATCCACAGAATCCCACTCGTTTGACGAGTAGTTCTCAGAAGCCGATGAGTAACATGAGATACGCCGACTGGAAGGCACTGGAGCGGTAACACAGTTAGCCGTGAGGTGCCGGCTTGGAGTGGTGGGTGTCATACCGGAGGGTAGGACAGACGCTATCTCCATGGGCACCACGGGGTCAGGCTCTGTAGGCACGCTGGGCTCTTCCTCCATCGGTACGGCTGGAACATGTTCTGTGGGCAGGGTGGATTGGGAATCCATAGGTTCAGTTTGGTAGGAATCTTGCTGCACGGTTTCAGGATTTGCGTCCAATGATTCAGCGATGGACCTCTCGGGCAAGGACTTGGCAGGCAAAGCCTTTCTAGGCTTTGGGGCAAGGAATTGGCAGACAAATTTTCTTTCCTTGATTTCAAGGATGTCTTGTCTCTGACAGGCCAAGTCTTCTTCGGCTTGATGGGCAGTGCTTCAGGAGGACTCAAGGGCACTGCTTTGACGGAAGCTGACCTTTTCGACTTAGTGGGGGAAGACCTGGCAACCAAAGTCCTTTTGGTTGACGCTGACTCAGGTGGGGTGCTGGATGGCTTGTGGGGGCGCAGAGGGCAGGTTGACAATCTGTGCTGGTCACTCCCGCAGTAGAAGCACAAGTTGTTTGACCTTCTCCTCGCACGCTCCTCCAGGGTTAGGGGTTCTCTGGGCCCCTTTTCAGAAACTGGAACTCGCACCTTAGCTGAGATGCCCCTTAAGCCTTTATGCAGGTCAACAAATAACAGATCTACTTGCTGCAAGATTTCCTCCATTAACCCCGTCACATACTCTTTTACTGCTTGGCTCACTGCGGGCTCACGGTTTAAAGACTTCCTCATTCTGTCAAGCGGACTTTGCGTGGGTCGCATGTGTGAGCCCAGTGTGCAGTGAGCAGTGATGAAATATGCAAGTTGAGGGGTCAAAAACATTTATTAATATACAAAACAGCAAAAAACAAATGAATCTGCTTCGCTGAGCACAAAATGGAGGAATAATTCTGAACAGAAAAGATAAAGTCCAAGGCAAGGTATCCGTTAAGGATGAGGCAAACTCGTGGTCAGGGTGGCAAGCAGATATCGAGGGGTACAGAAATCAGGATAGTCAAAAGTCCATAGCCAGGGGGTCATACACAGAAATCAGGATAGTCAAAAGTCCATAGCCAGGGGGTCATACACGGAAATCCAAAAAGGGGGTTCTTGAGACAATAGAAGAGAGTTACCGGTATGCAGAGGGAGGAAGGTTCACAGATGGGTTCCAGATGGGTATTCAGAGGCTATGGTCAGCACAAGGAGTATCCAAAACATAGATCAGCAAAGTCCAAACTTCAATGAGGAAGTAAAGTTACAGGAGAGAGGCCTCCTTATATACACAAGGAGGCTGGGCAGGATGATCTGCAGGTGATGATCATTAGAATGCCAGTAATCAAGGTTGAGCTGAACGTGAGAGAAAAAAAAAGAAAAACCAAAACAAAGTCCTGGCATCTACATAGGACATGCAGGTAACGGCAAAAGGGGTGACCAAGGGAGGCGTCAGAGGATCCAGACCGAGACAGTGCCCCAGGTGGATCATGACAATTTCAGACATTTTCGCTCAGTAGTTTCTTTGCAAACAGCGTTTCATTTTCCCAGATTCATACAAATGGTTTTGCTAATTTATTCACTGCCTCCTCTACTCTCAGCTGCTTCGGCTCTGTGTGATTCGGCTCCTGTTCGGCTCCTGTTCGGCTCCTGTTCGGCTTCTTCGAAGGTTAATCCAGATGTTTTTGCTTGTTTTCAGCGTGCATTCGGTTAGTTTTCGTCAGGTTTGCGGCAGCTTTTCCCTGCAATTCGGGGACCCTGTGGTGTTTGCTGAATACACCGCAGGGTCACCGAAATGCAATCGGCAAAAGGAACTGAATTGAAGAGAACGAAAAGTCACCGAACGTGCGGTGACTTTTCGAATCTCTTTGGATAACCCTGTATGTTTGTCGTAACTAGAATATAGTGGAAGTCAGGAACTACCTGTATTTTTAAAATTGTCGAACATTTCAGATGGTAGTGTTATTTTAAAGTGAAAAAAGAAATATGGTAGACACCAGCTACCCAATAACAACTTTATTCGGTGTACATTGAAAAACACATTCCGCTTAAAAACACATATAATGAAATATGGAGAAAAAATGAACCCCACCCAATACAGGGATAAGTTATTTTAAAGTGATCCTCTACCGGCCAGGTCTTCTCTCACAGCGATATCCCTAGTAGATGGGATGCGATCACTTATCCCTTGATGAGATATTCCAGCCTCTACTTAACGCGTTCTGGCACCAGTGGGCAGCACCACATGATTAGCCAATAGTGGTGATACTTGTCCGTCAGCACAGGCCTGTGGAGTGGGCAGAGGGTGGTCCAAGAGGACTTTCTTTCACAGCTATTAGTCAGCACGCCTTCAGAAGTGAGTGATAGCTGAACCTTGATAGGAAATTACTCAAAATTTCAAATTATATGTATTAGCGAAAATGCTAACACACGTATGTAGAGCGTGATTCCCTATCAATGAGCTTAACTTCAGATGGGCATGACAGGCGCACTTTAAACTAGTACAGTTTTTGTTCATAATTTTGTCCCTCTTTTGTTGTTTTCTATAGACTGCCTTGAAATAACAGCCCAAAATAACCAATTCTTCATTTTAATGGAACACCCTTGTCATGATTAATCATTGTTTGGGAACCACATTAAAATATCCTAATGACGGAACAACATAATTTGCTTTGAAATAGCTTGTGTGCAACATGGACAACATTATTGGATGTTATTTAGGTTCATTTATCTGTCTCTAAGCAAATGCTTTCTGCCTTCCCATGTCTTTGAAGCGCTCACAGAATAATGCTAATAAAAGAGCTTAGTTACCTTTTTTGAACAGATGCACGGAGATTATTTTTAGCTTCTGATAAAGAGATTCCTAATTAGATTGACATCACATCGGCAACGGCAATTATTCGTATCCTGTACATTTAGTGTACGGTACACATCATTAATAAAGCATAATAAACATTAATAACAGAGAATCCGGACAAACTAAATGAGAATTAGCTCTCACCATAAGGGCTGCGTTTCATTGACAAGGTAAACTAGATTTGGCGCATGTGTGTAATTTTATGCTTCGCGTAATGTACGTGTGGGCAGCCAGAGATTGCCTAGTCTAGGGTATGACATTGTCATAACCCATTTAAAGCCATTTGAGCGAATGACGTTAGCAGCATGGGCTCACAAAAGATGTGGCTTTGCAGGGTACGGAAAATTCGCAGGTCACTATGACTAACCATTGCGAACCTCGACGAAGCTCAATGCGGAGTGCAAAAAGCAGATACATTACTCACAGCGTCCTATAGGAAGAGATAAGACGTGAAGTGCAGTAATCATTCTTATCCAGCACATGTCACGCTGTGCTTAATCGATTTTAATTCAAAGCTAGCCTAGCAACGGCGGGCCATCAGCTACACAAAACCACTCTCTTTTTCCCGACAATGAACAATTCTCAAGTAATTCTGTAAATAAATTAACCAATAAATAAGCAGATGCTCTCCTGGTGCGCATGATAAGATATTATGTTGCAATTGATATGTGCTCTAGCTGTAGTGCTTCCTGAAGCCAAAATCTGATAGCATGAACAAAGAGCAGATAAAACTTGAAGTGGAGAAACCAAGGTATTATTATTATTCTTTATCTATATAGCGCCAGCATATTCTGCAGCACTGAACAAGTGGTACAATGTAGACAGGGTTACATTACATTGAACAACATTTGACAAACCAGTAGAGGAGGAAATGAGAGCTCTATTCCCATGGGAATTTACAATCTAGAAGGGTTGGGAGTGGAAACAGGAGGAGAGGACTGCAAGGTGAGAGTGATGGGCTGGTTGGGGCAGTGAGGTGTATTAGTGAGTTGGGAGGTAGGCTTGCCTGAATAGGAATGTTATATGGGAACATTTGTAGGAGGGGAAACTAGGGGAAAAGTACGAAGGAGAGCGTTCCAGAGGATGGGGGATGTGGGTGAGGTATTCAAACTTTATTAAGGGATTGACAGAATGAGCAAAACTGTTTCCTGTGCTGGAGGGTCTCTTAAAAGAGGACGTGTCCTGATGCAGAGGCACTGGGGCTATTAAAGCACATAGGTTCTCATAAGGGGGCATCTTACGGGAGGGTTGGAGCAGGAGATGTCTAATTTGTGTGATGCCCTTACTTACCATAACCCGAAAAGCCGGAGCCACCGAACCATTCTGAAAAGTGGGGTTATTGAGCCAAGAATGAAAAACAGAAGAAGTATAGGAGAGGCCCAGCGCTTTGCGGGCTTTACACCAAGCAATCCTCCCTACCGAGAGTAGGGGGTTAGACTTCAACAAAGGGGGTACCTGGGAGGAGGGAGGTGGAAAAAGGCTGACAGCGATAACGGGCTGGCCATGGCACGATCAAAAGCACAATCGGCAAACCTGGAGGAGTTGGTGAGCCAATCTGCAACTAGGCGATACAGCGCGGCTATGTTGTAGGATCGGACATCGGGCAAGTTTAGACACCTTTGACTATAAGGGAGCTGAAGCTTGTGTAGTGCCACTCGCGGTCTCCCGTCGCCCCAGATAAACAATGATTGTATGATCAGGTTTTCTACTTGTAACTATCAAAGTTTGTCTCATCTCATGTGCCGGATTTGGGGTCCGTTGATTTTCACAATCCATTGGACAAAGTAATGGAGCTGTCCCCATCTACTGCCACCTTTCGGGCATTGCTCAGACCGCAATTTGATTGGTCATTAGCCACTCGGGTTTGGCCGGCTGGTGTGTCCACCTTCCGGCCCAATAGCTCTTCTCTCTCATATCTGCCACAACAAAAGCGCGCAAACAGATCCCATCTGCTCAATATTGGGAAATGCTGTACAAGATACTACATGGTGCGTATATAGCCCCGGCTCGATTGTCTCGCATTACCTCACTTACTCATTACCTCACTCGCTCTGGCCACTGTTTGAAATGATTTCATGCTAATGCGGATCTCTTTCATTGTCTATGGTCCTGCCCTGTAATTGTTCTCTTTTGGGATACTATTCGACGATTTGGGTCCCGGGTCCTGAAGTTTAGTGAGCCCTCCTCACCGGACTGGGCTTTATTTAATATCTTTACTGTCGATGAGGCCCGTGTTGTACCCGGTGCACAAAAAACGCTCTTGGGTCTTTTCTCAGCCGTGGCAAAGAAGGCTATTTTGGTACAGTGGATTTCCACCTCACCGCCCAGTTTTGGTATGTTTTACTCCCATCTTTCTGTCATATTCCACCACGACTGGGTGCAGGCTAATTTGGACAGAGCAAGCAGGAAATTTTTTAATACTTGGCATGATTTCATGGCCTGCTTGCCGGACCCTATTCTCTCTAAACTTCGTACCGACTTTGGACTCACCGGTTGGTTTTTGTCTCACTCTTCGGTGAGTCCTCCTCTGCTGCCCCCGTCTCAAACGACTGCTTTATATGAGTTCCTGAGTTCCGTTGTTGAGTAACGCAAAGTTTTTCATCATGTCATGTTGCCTTTTATGTTTGAGGTGGCAACTGCTGTGGCTGCCTCCATTATTTGTCCACTGTGTTTTCATTACTGTATTGCCTGAATCTATTTAAATAAAGTTCTTAAAAAAAAAAAAAAGAGGATGTGTCCGTGATGGATAAGTTACAGTGATTTGTAATGTATATGCCGTAATGCAGAGGATTTGAAGCCTTGCATCACAGCTTAGAGGGATTGCATCTATGGCACAGAAATATAAATCCCTTACATCTGTAATGTCATTTTTCATCCGACCACTGGGTTAGCAGTACTACGGATTTTGTTCTGCAGATTGATTTAATTCTATGTTATGGAAATTTAGCAGAACAAAAAGAGACATGCAGTGTTATTCAAAGAGATTCGAAAAGTCACAGCACGTTCAGTGACTTTTCGTTCTCTTCAATTCGGTTCCTTTTGCCGATCCCATTTCGGTGACCCTGCGGTGTATTCAGCAAGCACCACAGGGTCCCCGAATTGCAAGGAAAAGCTGCCGCAAACCCGACGAAAATGAACCGCAAAACCCAGCGAATGCACGCCGAAAACCCACAAAAACATCTGGATTAATCTGCCGAAAACCACGGAAAAACCCGAGCAGGAGCCGATCACACGCAGCGAAGCCGCTGGAAAAAGCCGACACCGCAGACAGAGTGAAGTGAATAAATTAGGAAAACCGTTAGCACGAATGATTGAAAAGTGAAACACTGTTTGCAAAGAAACTACTGAGCAAAAATGTCTGAAATTTACATATGAGGTCCAGGGAATGATAATAAAGAGGGCTGTTCCTGAATAAATTTGCAGAATTAAACCACCGAATGGCAGGGCATTTCGGGAACCTTTCACTGCTGGTTTGTGTTCTCTGAATAGCCGAAGCAGTGCTTTTTCATGGGGATTTCACTGCCCTCGAACAGGCACCGAACAGGCCCCGTATGTTCAGGCAATTCACCAGGATTTGGCGAATTGCCTGCTCTCTGGATAGCCGAATGGCCAAGAAAGGTAACCAAACGCTGATTTTCAGCGTTCAGTTACCTTTCTCAAGCAATTCGGATCTCTTTGAATTACCCTGATGGTTTCACTATACATGATTGGTGCAACTATAGGGAAGGGTGGGCAGTAAAGAAAAGTAGAACATGTGTATTGTAGGTTGTTTGACAGTACTGAATTGGGACTGGGATACACCTGGCAAACATAGCTCAGTAAGCTCACAAAAGTCATGGATTAGGGTTGCCTTTAGGTTTAGAGTTAGGGTTATTCTTATTTTTAGCTGTAGCGTTATTTTTAGCTTTATGGTTAATTTTAGGATTAAGGTTAATTTTGTAATGTTAAACAAACATTAATATTTTAATTGAGGGTATTCAGTGTGAGTTTCCATTTCTCTGCCCAAAGAGCCATTTGACAACAACTTTCTCAAATTGAATTGTTAAAGCCAAAACTCCCATTAAAAGTATAGGCACGAGTGTTGATATTTGAGCTAAATTTTTATCGGGAATTGAAATGCCTTTGTTAAATCTCCTAAAGTGAGAAAATGGCTGAATTCTGGCCAAAATTGCAGTGGATTTCAGCGATCAGGCCGAATTAAATCGCACCTCAGATCAGCTAAAGTAAAAAAACAATATGGGCACTATTACATTCTATATGCAAACGTTAACACTCACCTGCGTCAGCATTAACATTTGCCACGTTATTTACTGCATATTACAATCCAAACGCAAACGGGTTAAAAAACCCATTTGCGTTTGGTACCTTGCGCATTGCTGCGCGAGGTTACCGTACTTTGTGCTCCCTATGCTTAACATGTGGAGTGCAAAGTGTTAATCAGCGCTGGTATTACAATGTCTCAGCGCTAATTAACGCCTGGCTCTGGTCAGCGCAAAGTTAACCAGAGCCAGGACTTGGTGTTAACGGATTCCGCTTCTGCAGAATCCGTTAACACCAGCCTTAAAAAATATAAAAACAAGCACATACTCACCCTCTGTCCCATGGCGAGGACCGCGGCTCTGCTTGCCCGCTCCGGCCGGCGGGAGCAGGGAAAAATTGGGGGAAAAAGTCCCCCTAGTCTTTCACTGGATATCCCTACGCCGACCGGCCGGTCACGTGACTGGCAGGGAGGAACTCAATGGAGTCCCATGGACTCCAGCGAATGGATGCTCGCGGCTGCACTCAGCGGTGGCGCGAGCATCCTGGCTTTTTACGCTCGATAATAATGCAGGCAGCATTTTTTGCACCTGCATTGTAATCCAGCGTTAAGGCTAGGGTTAAACGAACGCATAATTGGCAGCGACCGTCAAAAGTGCGTCCGAACGCATTGACGTATTTTTTCACGGAATGCGCAAAAACGGTCAGACGACGCGCATTTTCGTGCGTGATTTTTTACGGATCGTCAATAAAACACTTTTTGCGTTAGACGTTATGTAGGCTGGACGTTAGCAGCGTCTGACATCTCCTAATCACGTAAACACACCGCTAGCGGACGCAGCGCACTCTGTACGTCAGTACTAGCGGTTCTGCGTTCTCGAAAAAATGCGTTCATTTTCCACTTGCGTTACGCGGCTGGACTTTTCTGCGGCCGTACTTCGTATATTGGCCGTCATTGTGCGTCATTTGCTGCTACTGCGGCCGTGATTAAGTGCACCTAAACGCACGTTAAAAATGCGCTAGTCTGACCCCAGCCTAAAACGCGGACGCCAGGGAGAAAACTGCGTGCAGTTTTTCCTCCCTTGCGCCCGCGTTTTAACACTAAGAGCGTAATAGAGCCCTATGTTGGCTGAGAATTAGATAATGTGTTTCAGTGACTGAAACAATATTCTGGATCCAATGATATATTCAGAAATAATTGTGTGATAAAACATTTGTAAACTTGATAAACCTGTCAAAATAACTGAAAAAGGGCAAAAAAGTAAGTAGACATCCAGAAAGAATGGCAGCACTTATTTTATGCATAGAAGACCACAAAACAGGAAGAACAAACACTGGTAAAGAATGTAAACATATAAAAAGGCACACAAACTAACTCCGAAGCTTTACGTAAACAGCTTATACTCAGTCTGAAATTCAAATGGCAAAGGATTTACAGTATATTATGGTTATATCTACCTACACATTAATACAAGAGCGGATTCTCGTGCATTGCTAAGCAACATGTTATGAATTCTCATAACTAGGAACTAAAAATAGAAATAAAATGAAGTTTCTATTCAGTAACACCGGCCGGTTCATTTCTATAAGGGTCTTGGTCATCAGGAAGTCAAGATTTTTTTTAAAAATAGAACTATGTAGAAATCACCCTGCCAGAGACCAAGTTACAGCATGGGAACTGTCATTTCCTTTAGACATTGGAAGTAGATTTATATTTAGCACTCATATTATTTATGTATTTTACACATTTAAATAGATATTTTTATGGAGCATAATTTGACAATGATAAACAGGATTTCAGTAGACATGTGGAATGCTCTATCTCAAGGAATGTCAGAATAAAAAGTAAAGGAAGTGAGATGACGTTTAGGGCTGTTTCGGAGTAAATGAGTTTGGTTCAGTAGGATATCACTCCAGAGGTTATCACTCCAGGATATCACTCCAGTGCATATGAGTGAGATTGTTTATGAATGCTGAAAGGTTACATCGAAGATTGTAGCTGTTTGGATTTGGAACTAAGGGCACAATTTAATTCTATTAGTTGATTTTTCGAAAAAAATATTAGTAGCTTTCGGGTAAGTATTTTTTTGAAACATCAGCCGATTCAGTTAAAAATTCGGCCCATGCTAAATTCAGAAGAATGACCCTGTTTAGAAAAAAAATATCTGGCCGGTAAAAAGCCCGATCACTGCAAGTAAATATGTAAGCACAGATGTGCTTTTCGTGTTTCAATGTAACAGTGTGGAACTTAGAGTAAAGTGTTCAAGACCGTACTGTAAGTGTGGAAATATCAAAGTACGGATTTTTCACTTTCTAAATATACCACTGGAATAATGAAATTTGAACTCGCGTGTTGTAAATATAACTTTAAAATTTGAAAGTACGTATTTGTGTATTGTAACAGTGGAAATGTTAATTTACGGACTTGCGCGTTATAACTGTAACAGTGAAATCTTAATATACAGACTTGCGCATTTTAATATGAGAATGTAAATCTTACAGGGTTATTCAGAGAGAGGTGAAAACCAGGAGAATTACTGGAGAACTGAAAATTCTAGGTCAAAATAGCCAATTTGGAAAGTGAGATAAATGGGAGAATTTTTCTGGTTTGGCTATTTTAACCTAGAATTTTCACTTTTCCAGTCATTCTCCTGGTTTTCACCTCTCTCTGAATAACCCTGTTAATGTTTGGACTTTTATAAAATTTGCAGTATGGAGGCTGTGCGTTTTACTGTAATTTCAGATCTTAATACGGAGGTCGCAAGTTCCGTGTTTGATTTATTGGTGCGGAAAAGTGCCTTAAATGCGTCCGGTTTCAACTGTGAATAAAATATTTTTCTTTTTTGAACAAGCAGAATTTGGATGGAACTCCGTGCATTTATACTGTAAAGCTTGTGCAAGGACTATGTAAAAAATATATGATCGGCAAGCTCAATTGTAACTCAGAGATTCAATCAGCTTCTCACTGGTGATGACCTCGTAAAATAAAATCTTGAAATACTTATTCCATTTGTTATTTTTTTCTAATACTTGGTTTAATGTTTTCTTTTTTTGTGAATATACCTAATATTTCATCTGCAAGATTTGTTTTATTGATATTTCTTCTATTTCACAGAGCTTTTTTGTGTGTTTTCTTTTTAATGGCAGAAGCCAAAACCGTGCGCTCCTATATGAAGTGAAGACCACATTCCTTTTAATGGTGAAAACATTGAAGGTTTTGAAAGATGGGCAACCTTTGTCAACTCATTCAGGCTTTAAAATGATTGCAAAAACTGCAAGAATGTTACCAGTTATAATATCGTGAATCATTAAAAAAAATATCATAGATCTATAATGAGTCAAAATCTCAGAAATAATAAACAAATCCTGCCTGAGCCCTGCGGTAAGAAAGCAGATTGTACAACAAATGTTTATGCCGGCTATTGAATACGGAGATGCAGTGTATGCAGCTGCCCGCAAACGCACCTTCATAAACTTACTACATTGTATAACTCATTATGTCGCTTTTGTGCTACAATGTAACTACATGACCCACCATTGTGACATGTTAGAAGAAATAAACTGTCCGTCGCTGGAATCTAGACGCACCCTTCCGCTTTCCAACCTGGTGGCCCCATTCACACTGTGCGATTTGAAAATCGCGCAACTTTCCGCGCGATTTTCATATTCGCAACATGGTGCGATAATGTCGCGCGACATCACTGTTTTGTGCGATTTTTGCAAAGCACCACCAATACAAACCGCAAAATCGCAGATAGCAAATCGCAAAAAAAGGGTCATGTACCTGCGACATGCTTCTGCGACCCGCGACATGCGACATCGCACGGCAAGATGTGAACAGCTCCATTGAAATGCATTGGAGAAGCTACACAGCGCGACGTCGCATGGATTTTGCTGCAACGTCGCGATAAATCGCACAGTGTGAACAGGGCTTAAGAGCTTTTCTGCGAAGCTACGACCCTACCTGAATAGACTGCTTCCCCCAGCAGTTCCCTCATCCTATAACCTCCGATCCAGGACCTGCACCTTACTTGCAATACCACAATACAAAAAGAAAGTGCCTCAATCCTCATTTTCCTAAAGAGCACCACAATTATGGAATAACCTCCCAGGCGCCATCAAATCTTCCCCCAGTCTAAGGGCACTTAAGAGATCTCTGTTTACATAACTCGATACAGAATGCACCTGTAAACATGTAACATAGTGACTATATTTCCCACATTTACTTTCTAGCAATCTGTATAATTGTGTTGTTTTTTAATATCTTGCATTTTATTACTTTGTATTTCTGTACCTACTGTAACAATTCAATGTTCTTGAACCCAGGACATACTTGAAAAAGAGAGACATTCTTCCTGGTAAAATACTTTATAAATAAATAAATATCATGATCAGCACATGTAAATTCCAATAATAGCACCAAGACAAATATATCTCACCCTGTAAATAAGGTCATGTAAAAATATGTGAATATAAATTTAATGAAAAGTATATTGCAGTTATACAGGAATATCCATGGAAAACTGTCTCTAGAATGTGTACCTTTAAACAGCAGAATTCCTTCAGGAACAGGGAGTTTAAGGAAGCACACCTAACACTAATGTCTGCAGTTTTTTGCAGGAGGCAACGGAAAGTTTGCTCTGTTGAAATGTTTATGCATCAACCAATCACCTCTCACTTCAATCGCATTGATAGGAATTGGCTGGACAACTCTGTACATCCTGGGCAAAACTGACCAGAACCCATTGAAGAGGTCTAATTGGAGGTGTATGAGAGGTTTCTGGGTGGAGGAAATCCACATGGTTTGCCCTAGGGTCACCCGAAGGGAGAATACAACTCACCATGACCAGTTAACTAAGATAATGGGGTCATGGTGGCTACAGTGTCTCTTTCTGCCTCCTGAAATGAAAAATTTAAGTCTGGTACGGTGGTGGACTGAGACCAACCTGTGCTCCTGGCAAAGATTAGGGAAGGACTCCACTGCCTACCTGTACCATGCCAGGCTTCAACTGCTTCTCCACTGTCACAATTCTATCCTCTCCCTGCTCCAGAGAGAGACACAAAGATGCATACACAATGAATCTAAAATATCCCCATGCTCAGTCCACTCGTGGCCAGGGAAAAATATCACACTTTATCTTCCAAATATTATGTGGCTTCTTAGTTTATGTTCATATTTTGAATGTACTAAAAGTGTTATTGCATGAACTATTAGAAATAATAATTGACATGTGCTGCCCATTGATTGATCATTTATTGGTTTACAAATATTACTCATTTATGGTTCGAAAATTCAGCACGACGTCCACATTTTTCCATAGCACTAGCGAGGTGTACATAAAAGGTACAATAAGTTTTAATTTTCTTTATCTTTATAGAGAAAATGGACAAGTGTAGGTAAAGAATTTAAAAGAAGACAAGCTGGATTAATTCATCTAGCATTAGGCTGTGTCTGGCAATAGCGGTCAAGCCCACTGGGCACATCCGTAGAAATAATCTTAGAAACAACTTACTGTAGATACCCGAGTATATCGCTAGAGTTTGGTGACAAAAATTTACCTTAAAATTGGAGGGGTCGCGTTATATTCGAGACATCTGCATCGCAAGTTTAAAACAAAAAAAAACTTGCCTTGCTCTGGATCCTAAGTCTCACGGGAGTTACGGTAGTCTCGCTGAAGTGAATGCGGCTCCCTGATGCTTGCAAACACTTCAGGAACTCCCAGATTCGGGGGGAGAGGTGGGATCCATCATGGCCAGAGGGCAAGCTCAGTTTAAGCCAATCAATCACCTTGCTCGCCTCCACCGGCCATCTAATCGCTAGTAAAGAAGATGGATGGCCGGCAGCTTCATACTTAGTAACAACTGCAATCATTCTAGAGCAGAGCACCCTGGCCTGAGTGGTAGCCTGACTGTGTTAAGAGAACCTGGAAGGATTTTAATTGTTTACGGTACAGTAGAATTTCGTTCCTCGCGTTATATTCGAGTCTTGAGTATTCTTGCATTTCCATAATAAATCTTTATCCATCGCGTTATATTCGGGTCGCGCTATACTCGAGTATCTATGGTATTTCAATGCTCTTTGAAACATTCTAACATTTCATCTTCACATAATATGATCTGACTGGTTGAAACAGATGTGGCAAACCTATAAAAAATTTTACTATTTGTTTAGTTGCAATACACCACATCCTAAATGTATCCCCCTTTTAGCTCAGACCCCCCCCCCCCATAGTCTGACAATGAGTTTACTGAACCTTGGCTAATCGTTCTTTTTTTTTTTGCATTGTTACAGTGATTCACATCGTGTTGCAGATTTAAAAATAAACTACTACTAATAATATCCAGTTTATCTGGTGATTCTGTTGAAATTCGCCAGCAACATGACACGGAAAGTTGATATTCTGTGTGAGGAGTAACTCAGCTGTGTTAGGGATAGGCATCCTTTGGAGAGATGGCTCTAAAGTTAGTGAGGCCTTAGGCACACCCTCAGATATGTGTGTCTCTTTTGTAATGAATGAAGCAATTAAACCAACAAATTATAATTCAGTAGACTCACACGGCCTTCTTTTATGGCAGATTATGTGAAAGTATGATTGTATTCATGACGGATATCTTATGAATTCAATTACATAATGATTTTACTTACAAATTATGCCATGTGAGCAGGGCCGGCCCGACAATGGAGCATGGTGGAGCGCTTGCGCCAAGCGGCACAAAATTAGGGCGGCAAATTTTTGCGCCGACGCTGCACTATTTTTTCATCAGCGCCGGCGGCAGCATCTAAATTGAAGGTGGGAGCAGTGAGTGAAGGTGACACGCATGCGTCTAGATAGGCCAGCGCGGGATTGAGACACGTGTGGTGAGGGCGGCAGATCCTCAGCCTGCAGGAGCTTGTTATTGTTTCTCCTCCGGCTCCCGCTGTGCCCTGGAAATACACGCCACTAGGTATGTGCCTGCCTGTCCCAGACATCACCAGGTGCCTCCAGGGACCGCTGCCCCACACCGATCAGCAAGAGCACTTGCAGACAGGAACTCAGAGATTTAAGATCTTTGGTATCTCCAGAGACTAACGAGTTCTAATCTCCAGAGAGTGAAACTCCCACGGCAAGTTACTACTCAGAAGTAATTTGCCGTGGGAGTTTTAGTTCTGGAGATTAGAACTCATTGAAGTCGTTGCTGGACACTGTGGACATGGCGCAGGGGGGTGAGTGTACATCTCTCTCCCAGGGGATGCGGAGCGGAGGAGGCTGTGGGAGCTCTGTGTAAGATTCCCTGCTGCTTGGAGCCTAATGTCTGGGGCAATGGGGGTTGTAAATTTCCTTTTTTTTTAAAAGTCGGATCAAATGGCAATGAAACACACTGCTGCAGCCTGGGTATGTTATGTGAAACACGCTGCTGCAGCCTGGGTATGTGATGTGAAACCCACTGCTGGGTATGTGATGTGAAACCCACTGCTGGGTATGTGATGTGAAACCCACTTCTGGGTATGTGATGTGAAGCACACTGCTGGGTATGTGATGTGAGGCACACTGCTGGGTATGTGATGTGAAGCACACTGCTGGGTATGTGATGTGAAGCACACTGCTGGGTATGTGATGTGAAGCACACTGCTGGGTATGTGATGTGAAGCACACTGCTGGGTATGTGATGTGAAGCACACTGCTGGGTATGTGATGTGAAGCACACTGTTGGGTATGTGATGTGAAACCCACTGCTGGGTATGTGATGTGAAACCCACTGCTGGGTATGTGATGTGAAATCCACTGCTGGGTATGTGATGTGAAACCCACTACTGGGTATGTGATGTGAAGCACACTGCTGGGTATGTGATGTGAAACCCACTGCTGGGTATGTGATGTGAAACCCACTGCTGGGTATGTGATGTGAAGCACACTGCTGGGTATGTGATGTGAAACCCACCAGGGCCGTAGGGAGGGTGAGGCCAGTGAGTCACTCGCCTCGGGCACAGCTGCAATGGGGCACAGGGGCAGTCAGAAAGAAAATCACCTCTCTGACTGCCGGAGAGGAGCCGAGTGCAGGGGAGACTTGGGGCTGCTGTATGATTCACTCGCTGAGAGCAGCGAGATGGGAGACATACAGGAGGATGGGAAGGAGCCGGCAGAAGGTGTCTCACTCAGCTGCTGAGGAGGTCCCTTCCGGCTGCTCCTCCCATCCTCCTGCAAGGCTTCCCGTCCCCACGCCATGTGGAAGGGAGGGAGCAGGAAGAGAAGAAGCAGGAGAGCAGAGCACTGCAGCTGCAGCCAGGGGATACCTCTTAGGTAAGATCACCCCCAGCTGCTCTCCCCTCAAACAGTCCCCTCTCCTGCAGCTCCCCCCCACCAGCTCTACCTCCCCAGCTCTCTACCCCTATACCAGGGCTCAAAATTTCAAGTCCCAAGCTACTAGCCAGGCCTTAAGAGTTACTCGCCACTAGTTGCCCCACCTAACCCATTATCCTGCCCTGCCTCTGCATTCCCACTTGCCCCGATTTAATTTCCACTCGCCAAATACGAGCAGGCGAGTGGAAAGTTTTAGGCCTGCCCTATACAATCTCTACCCCCTCTTCAGCATCTTTCCCCCAGCTCTCTATGCCTCAGCCCCCCAAGCTCTACCCCCACATCTCTACTCCCCAGCTCTCTGACCCCAGCCCCCCAGCTCTCTAGCCCCAGCCCCCCAGCTCTCTAGCCCCAGCCCCCCAGCTCTCTAGCCCCAGCCCTCACATCTCTACCCCATCTCTCTGCCCCAGCCCCCCAGCTCTCTGCCCCAGCTCTCTAGCCCCAGCCCCCCAGCTCTCTAGCCCCAGCCCCCAAAGCTCTACCCACATCTCTACCCCAGCTCTCTGCCCCAGCCCCCCAGCTCTCTGCCCCAGCCCCCCAGCTCTCTATCCCTCAGCCCTCTACCCCCAGCCCCCCAAATCTCTACTTCCACATATCCACCCACAGCCCCCCAGCTCTCTACCACCACATCTCTACCCCATCTCTACCCCTGCCCTCCCTGCTCTTTACCCCCACATCTTTACCCCCCAGCTCTCTATCCCTCAGCCCTCTACCCCCAGCCCCCCAAATCTCTACTTCCACATATCTACCCCTAGCTCTCTAACCCCACATCTCTACCCACCAGCTCCCCCTATAAGCTCACCTCCCCTCTCTGATTTTAAGTCAAATCAGTAATTTATTTTAAATAGGATTTTTTTTTTCTGCATCCCCCGCCATGTCCCCCCCCAGCATCACGAGGCGCGCAGGGAAGGGGACCCGGAAGCCTTGTGCTGCAATCGGCTGGGGGACACAGCGGGAGGACATCGAGGGAACGAAGGGACAAGGTATGTACAATCCCGAGTGTGGCTCTGGGTTACTGCTTTTGGTACTGAAAATTAACCCCGAGCCACACTCATGGTTACTGCCAGGGAGGTTAATATACATATAATAATGCTCCTCTCATTGCATAAAACAAATAAACACTCTAATCTTAACTACCCAATCCACAACGCTCATGTTCAATACGCAATCCACAACGCTCTCATGTTCAATACGCAATCCACAACGCTCTCATGTTCAATATGCAATCCACAACGCTCTCATGTTCAATACGCAATCCACAACGCTCTCATGTTCAATACGCAATACACGACGCTCTCATGTTCAATACGCAATCCACAACGCTCATGTTCAATACGCAATCCACAATGCTCTCATGTTCACTACACAATCCACAATGCTCTCATGTTCAATACGCAATCCACAACGCTCTCATGTTCAATACGCAATCCACAACGCTCTTATGTTCAATACCCAATCCACAACGCTCTCATGTTCACTATGCAATCCACAACGCTCTCATGTTCAATACGCAATCCACAACGCTCTCATGTTCAATCCACAATCCACAACGCTCTCATGTTCAATACCCAATCGATAACACATTACTGTGTGTTTTATTACTGTGGAGCTCTGTGATACGCTCATACACACCACACATTACCACATTACTGTGAGTTTTATTGATGTGGTGCTCTGATACACTATTACACACATGGTCCTCTAAAACATCTGGGAATAGCTTGGTCTCTAACCCTGTGGGGCCTCATAACTGAGCTTCACCTAAGGCCTCACCAAATCTGGAGCCGCCTCTGCTGACTAATGTTATTTAGTATTATTAGTTTTGTTATTTATTACCTATTTTCCTCTAAATAACCTCTAAAAATATTGTGTTTCGTGGGGGGGGGCACAATTTTCTATTCTTGCCTCTGGTGCAAAAGGAGCTAGCTACGGCTCTGAAACCCACTGCTGGGTATGTGATGTGAAACCCACTGCTGGGTATTCTGACTCCGATCGTTGTATAGCAATTTATCCCTTGCAGAGACCTCTATGCCTGGCCTGTATAAGTAGATGCAATCACCGAGGACAATCCTTATCAGATAGCTGAACTCACCAAAACACCGTTTCTTTCCACGACTTGCTTTATTCCATACATCAGGTTACAGCAGATCACAGGATACAGCAGATAATGGAATGATAGGTTTTATGCGGTCAAAAAATGATGCTGTCCTTAACATGCAGATGAATAGACATGTGTTGCTAGTTAACTGCACCATGCTACAGCTCTTACTCAGAAAGAAGGGTGGAACTTCACACACACAGGAAGTGCATCATCATAAAGCGAGGGAAAAAGAGAAAGCATGTACAATACAGAAAGACCACTAGGTGGCAGCATAAGGACTATCTATACAGTATAAATCCCCATCTAAATGAATATGAATATAACTGTAACAGCACACTCCCCGTCTGGCATTGAAAATGTCACTATATATAAACATCATAACGGTAGTTATGCAAGCGCAAATAACGACAGTGTAATTTGCTAGATGTCGTGAAGACCTAAGTAAGTTCAGTCTCCAAGAGGTAAGAGCAAAATAAGTTCCGTGATAGGTCTGATAAAAGTCTTTACAGTTCCTTGTCTTGCGACCTTCACCTCCACCTTACGTACCTTACCATCATCGCTAGAGATGCTCTTTTTAATAAGTCCCATAGGCCACTCTATCCTTTCGGCTTGCTGGTCCTTGAGGAGAACGAGATCTCCAACTTGAACGTTCGGGTTCAGGAGTTGCCATTTCCTGCGTCCTTGCAGAGTGGAAAGATACTCCATCTTCCAACGATTCCAGAAGCAGTTGGCAAGGTGTTGTACTCGCTTCCACTGGTCGTAGCACATTTTTCCTGCTTTAAAGTTTCCAGGTGGAACAGGAACAGTCCCAAGTTTCTGGGTAAGAAGAGTAGCTGGAGTAAGGATGGTTGGGTTCTCTGGATCTGTAGACACTGGAACAAGTGGTCTAGAATTGATTATGGCAGATGCTTCTCGCGATGGTGCGTACAAGCATTGTCCACTTGGAGAAACGTTCAAAGCGTTGATAGCACAAGATGAGTCTTTGTGCAGTTCTGGTGACAAGAGTTTTAACTTCAGGACGAATATCTGGATCTTCGTCAGGATTTTGTAGACCAAAGACGTCAGCTGTTGTTTCTTCTGGATGATCCAGCAGGAATTCCGGACCTTGTGGTAGGCGACAGCTGCTATGGCGTCAGAAGATGCATCTGAGAAGATGTGAAGTTCCTTTCTCTGACTTGTAGCAAGAGAAGCTGAAGTGTAGCAGCGTGTGGCGACTGGCTCCCTTCTGAACCTCATGAGTACACCTACGAGGTTGTTGGTCAGGTCAGGACCAGTGAGAAGAACATTGTTCAGGGATATGCCTTGGTGCTTGGCACTGGAGTCAAATACTACCCTGATTTGTTTTGGCTTACGTGGATGATACACTTCGAAGAAAGGCAGGTACCAGCACTCCTCATGTTCTCGAAGAGGTGGAGCTGGTTCAGCGTGATTATTGTCAAAGATCCTTTTCATAAAGGCGATGAAATGGTCCTTCATTTCGGGTCTGTTCTTTAGTGTTCGTTGAAGTGACTTGACTCTGGATAAAGCCTGTTCACGATTGTTTGGGAGTTTGACCCTTGCAGCACGAAGAGGTAATGGTGCTACCCAGCTGTTAGACTCATCCTTGAAGAATTCTTTGTCCATTACTTTGATAAATTCTCTGTCTTCAACTGATAAGGCTGTTTTGTTGTCATCACTTGTAGTACAAAACACTGTGGTACCTAGGTTGTCATCATAGAGGATAGGAGTGACGTCGGACACGCAGATGATGTCAAGAGGCTTCTCCTTTACGTCATAATGGTGAGGACACGGTTTGAAGTGGGATACACGTCCGTTTCCTAACACATGAGTTTTGAAGGAGTGGATCTCAGATGACGTGTGCATTTTATCCAAGCAAACATTGCCCACTATTACCCAGCCCAGGTCAAGTCTTTGTGCATAAGGGGCATCGTCAGGTCCGTTGCACTGTTCGCGTACTTTATGTACTCTGAGAATGTCTCTTCCTAGCAGAACCAAGATTTCAGCATTCATGTCCATTACTGGAATCTTATCTACAAGATGCCTTAAGTGCGGATGGTGATATGCAGCCTCTGGAGTAGGAATCTCTTCCCTTTCGTCTGGTATCTGGTCACATTCAACTAATGTTGGTAGGAGTCTTCCCTCTCTCCCCTTGACGTGAGAGACCATAAACCCGTTGGCCCTTCTGCCAAAAGTCTCTACCCGACCAGAACAGGTTCTGAGAGTATACAGTGTTGCATGTCCCTTTATGCCGAAGATCTCAAAGAATTTAGGCTTAACAAGCGATCTGTTGCTCTGTTCATCTAATATGGCATACATCTTCGTGGCTTTCTCAGGTTGACCCTCTGGGTATATCTTGACTTGGCATACCTTGGCACAGCATTTGTAATCTAAGCCTTCTCCGCAGACTTCCGTGCATGAAGAAGAAATATTCCCTATAGCTGGAGCATTACCTTGTTGTTCCCCGCCATGATTTGAGACAGGTGCAGAGGTAGGTAGCTGCTGTGGGTTGTCTGGAAGTGGAGTAGGGTGCATAGTTGTAACATGTCTGTCGCTGTTGCATTCTGTGCACTTGATGACAACTTTACAGTCTTTAGCAAAATGTCCGTAAGAGGCACAGCACCTGTAGCATACCCCACGTTTTTGAAGAATCTCCCTGCGCTCTTGTAAAGTCTTTGCCCTAAGGCCACGACATTTCTTTAAAAGGTGAGGCTTCTTGTGAATAGGGCACTGACGATTAGGGTCTTTATCGCTATCACCCGAATCACTCTGGTTTGCACGAGAGGACACGGGTGGTGAGATGTCTGTCCTTTTAACAGATATGGCTCTATTAAAGTCTCTACGTGTAGCCGCTGTGTTATCATACCTTGATGAGGATGCTGGTGATGATGATGAAGCTTGCAAGTTGGTTTCGCTGAAGCTGAAGCTGGGATCGTTTCTTGTCCAGGCTTGTTCGCTGATGAACCTGCAAAAATATGAGAATGGAGGGAAGGATACGTTATAGTCTCTTTTGTATCTTGAGCCGTGTTGCGCCCATTTCTCTTGCAGGCCGTATGGCAGTTTAGACGCCACTGGATTTACACCATGAGCAGTGTCCAGGAAGCTTAGTCCAGGTAGACGTGGGTCTGTCTTTGCCAACTCTAGCTCCATGAGGAGATCACTCAGTTCTTGGAGCTTGCGATAGTCTTTGTTACCCATTTTTGGGAAGTTTTGCAGTCTCTTGAACAGAGCGCCTTCTATGGCTTCAGCGCTACCATAAGCTTGCTCAAGTCTTGCCCACGCAGCAACGAGACCTGCATCCGGGTGGTCAACATGTACTGTTCTCAGTCTTTTAACACGATCTGTGGATTCTGGCCCCAGCCACTTTATGAGCAAATCAAGTTCCTCCTTGGTAGTAAGGTTCAGATCAGCAATAGCAGCCTTGAAGGTTGATCTCCAGGCCCTGTAGCTCTCTGGACAGTCGTCAAACCTTGAGAGGCTTGTGTTAATGAGCTCTCGGCGTATCATATATCTGGCGAAGTCAGTCAAGTCTGATCTCTCACGCTTTGGTGCCAAAGTAACTTGAGGAACCGCTTGGGTGTTAAAGTTCTCTGGCGATGAAGGGTGAGGTTAACCAGGATAAAATGACGTTGCAAGAGCGTTTAACTTTGGTGTAGTCTCTAACGCTTCTCCTGGCTGCGGCTTGAGCTGCGGCTTGTCACTGGGATTCACCTTGCTGGCAGACTGAGTTGATGTGATTTGCTGCGTAGATGTTCTTGTGTTGTGGACTGGAAGAGGCTCAGGCATTTGGAGCTGAGAGGTCTCTGCATTGAGAGTCAGAACAGTGTTGGGAGGAGGTACAGGAGATGACTGTGTATTGTTGCAAATGTTATGCTTTAATACGTATTCACTAGTGCGTTCGACTGGGTCTTCCAGTTCTGCCGGGATAGGGCAGTCTGCATTAGTACTTTGTCCCATTGCTTCTTCGAGGACCTTCAGCCTCGCTACGGCAGCTGCTTCCTCCTTTTCCATTTGCAGAATCTTGATTTGGGATGCCGTCTCTGCTTGGCGGGCTTCTAACTCTGCTTGGCGGGCTTTGCTGTGAGCTTCTAACTCTGCTTGGCGGGCCTCTAACTCTGCTTGTTTTTTAGCAAAGGAGCCTTGCACTTTCTTTGACTCTGCATCAGCGCGGGCCTCTATTAGCTTGTCGCTTAACGTTGAATGTCTGGAGCGAGAGGATCTGGAAGAATGTGCAGTGTGCTTGGTTGATGTGGATCTGTGCGATCTGGTCTCTTGCAGGTGAGCAATGCGGAGTTCTGCCCTTTCTTTGGCAACTTGCACTAGGCAGGGGCGGATCCAGAGACTAGTCTCGGGAGGGGCACTTACAGAAAATAAGGTGTTTTAGCAGAGAGCCCGACTCACGAGAATTTACTGAGGGCCCGGCTCACAGGAGCTTACAATCTAGAGGAGCAGAGGGCCCGGCTCACAGGAGCTTACAATCTAGAGGAGCAGAGGGCCCGGCTCACAGGAGTTTACAATCTAGAAGAGCAGAGGGCACCCAGGAGCTTACAATATAGAGGAACAGACGGTACCCAGGAGCTTACAATCTAGAGGAGCAGAGGGCACCCAGGAGCTTACAATCTAGAGGAGCACAGGGCACCAGGAGCTTACAATCTAGAGGAGCAGAGGACACCCAGGAGCTTACAATCTAGAGGAGCAGAGGGCACCCCGGATTTTACAATCTAGAGGAGCAGAGAGCCCCCAGCTCACACATGGATTTGCCCCCAGCTCATGGATTTGCCCCAGCTCATGGATTTGCCCCAGCTGACACATGGATTTGCCCCAGCTCATGGATTTGCCCCAGCTCACACATGGATTTGCCCCCAGCTCACACATGGATTTGCCCAGCTCATGGATTTGCCCCCAGCTCATGGATTTGCCCCCAGCTCATGGATTTGCCCCAGCTCATGGATTTGCCCCAGCTCATGGATTTGCCCAGCTCATGGATTTGCCCCCAACTCATGGATTTGCCCAGCTCATGGATTTGCCCCCAGCTCATGGATTTGCCCCAGGTCATGGATTTGCCCAGCTCATGGATTTGCCCCCAGCTCATGGATTTGCCCCAGCTCACACATGGATTTGCCCCAGCTCACACATGGATTTGCCCAGCTCATGGATTTGCCCCAGCTCATGGATTTGCCCCAGCTCATGGATTTGCCCAGCTCATGGATTTGCCCCCAGCTCATGGATTTGCCCAGCTCATGGATTTGCCCCAGGTCATGGATTTGCCCCCAGCTCATGGATTTGCCCCCAGCTCATGGATTTGCCCCAGCTCATGGATTTGCCCCCAGCTCATGGATTTGCCCAGCTCATGGATTTGCCCCAAGCTCATGGATTTGCCCCCAGCTCATGGATTTGCCCCAGCTCATGGATTTGCCCCCAGCTCATGGATTTGCCCAGCTCATGGATTTGCCCCCAGCTCATGGATTTGCCCAGCTCATGGATTTGCCCCAAGCTCATGGATTTGCCCCCAGCTCATGGATTTGCCCCCAGCTCATGGATTTGCCCCAAGATCATGGATTTGCCCCCAGCTCATGGATTTGCCCCAAGCTCATGGATTTGCCCCAGGTCATGGATTTGCGCCCAGCTCATGGATTTGCGCCCAGCTCATGGATTTGCCCCCAGCTCATGGATTTGCCCCAGCTCATGGATTTGCCCAGCTCATGGATTTGCCCCAGCTCATGGATTTGCCCCCAGCTCATGGATTTGCCCCCAGCTCATGGATTTGCCCAGTTCATGGATTTGCCCAGCTCATGGATTTGCCCCCAGCTTACACATGGATTTGCCCAGCTCTCACCTGGATATTGCTCCAGGCCTCCAGCTCCGGCAGGGGTTGAGGGGACCCAGATGCCGGGCAGCGCGGGAGTGCCTGCCCGGTCCTGAACAGTCCGTCCTGTTGAAGGTGATGCGGCTGCGTGGCGTGCGTGCGCAGGTCACGCGGTCCGGCCAGTCAGGTGGTACAGAGACTCAGTACCACCTGATTAGCCGGACCACGTGACCGGCTGCGCTTGCACGCAGCCGCTTCCCTTTAACAGGACGGACTCTTCAGGACCGGGCAGGCACTCCCGCGCTGCCCGGCATCTGGGTCCCCGGCTCAAATCTCGGGGGGGGGGGGGCAATTGCCCCGTTGCCCCCCCCTGGATCCGCCCCTGGCACTAGGAGGTCTCTTTGTTGGTTTAGTGCATCAGTCTTTGTCAATTCTGCTGAAAAGTCTTTCATATTAGAGTCCTGCAAGAAGTCTGTGTATTTTTCTGATAGCCTCTAGTAACGTTGATATGCAGCAGATAGACGATCTATAGAGTCTCTTAATTCAGCTGGGTGATCGTTAAAGTGTGGTAAAACTGACATGCATTGTGAAGTTCTGTCCCACAGGTCTGACAGATTGCTGGAGAGCTCATCTCTAGTGTATTCATAGTTTTCTCTGAGTTTCTGTGTCGGTTTTATTGTGCGTTTGGGTTTTACACTCTGTTCGGCAAACTCTGCAGAATCTGCTCCTTGTACGTCTGCGGGTTCAGGGACATGATGAATCTGCGTCGGTTCAGTCATAATAGAGTGCACAGAACCTTGTCTGGACATTTTATACGTTTTTGCAAAAATAGTACTGTCTCTTTAAGAAGATGAACGGCAGCTTAGACAGGCAGGTAACACAGTTAAATGCAGAGAAACCGTTTTCAATATTCAGTGAGATGCAGTATAAGTGAGATGCAGTAAGCTTGTGCGACCATGTGCTTCCCCAAGATGGCCGATGGCACTGAGCTTGATTGCAGATTAAACACACACATGTGCTTCCCCAAGATGGCCGATGGCACTGAGCTTGATTGCAGATTAAGCACACACATATATAGTAGCAGGCTGTAGGATTCTACACTTCTTTTGACTATTCTGACTCCGATCGTTGTATAGCGATTTATCCCTTGCAGAGACCTCTATGCCTGACCTGTATAAGTAGATGCAATCACTGAGGACAATCCTTATCAGATAGCTGAACTCACCAAAACACTGTTTCTTTCCATGACTTGCTTTATTCCATACATCAGGTTACAGCAGATCACAGGATACAGCAGATAATGGAATGATAGGTTTTATGCGGTCAAAAGATGATGCTGTCCTTAACATGCAGATGAATAGACATGTGTTGCTAGTTAACTGCACCATGCTAAAGCTCTTACTCAGAAAGAAGGGTGGAACTTCACACACACAGGAAGTGCATCATCATAAAGCGAGGGAAAAAGAGAAAGCATGTACAGTACAGAAAGACCACTAGGTGGCAGCATAAGGACTATCTATACAGTATAAATCCCCATCTAAATGAATATAACTGTAACAGCACACTGGGTATGTGATGTGAAGTACACTGCTGGGTATGTGATGTGAAGCACACTGCTGGGTATGTGATGTGAAGCACACTGCTGGGTATGTGATGTGAAGCACACTGCTGGGTATGTGAAGCACACTGCTGGGTATGTGAAGCACACTGCTGCAGCCTGGGTATGTGATGTGAAACACGCTGCTGCAGCCTGGGTATGTGATGTGAAACCCACTGCTGGGTATGTGAAGCACACTGCTGGGTATATCCGATTATGGAGTCTGCTGGGTATGTCAAATTCTGTGAGTTTAACTTACAATTAGCAGTACAACTATGAGTATAAAAATTTAAATCTAACACTGCAGCGCTGTTGTTCACTGGCGCCCGGTTGTCTGATTTACTAGCTCAGTTATACACTTATTCACACCTCACATTACTGTATCACAGAGCTCCACAGCAATAAAATTCTAATGTACGGTTTATACAGGGCCGCCATCAGGGCATTACACCCCATGCTGCCATAAGGGGGGGGTCTGCGGCGTCACCCTTTAACAGCTCCGGTATCGGACTCGATGAGTCCGAATCCGGAGCTGTGTCCCTGCTGCTGCTGCTGCTGCTGCAGGAGCCGGAGGAGACTGAGACACTGTGTCTCCTCCGGCTCCTGGCAGCTTCACTTCCTGGCTGGGCGGGGCCAAGCAGCGTGTGAGGGCTTCCCAAGCACATTGCTTTGGCTCCGCCCCTCCACTCACTGAAGCTGCGCGCCGGAGTTGGAGGGGCCGGGAAGAAGAAGAGAAGAAGATTAAAAGAAAAGGTGAAGAAAAGAAGAGCTGAAGAGCAGAAGAAAAGAAGATAGAAGAAAAGAAGACAGCGGAGTGGTGAGCCAGGGCACAGACCCCAAGGCCCAGACCCCAGGGCCCAGACCCTAAGACCCAGGGTCCAGACCCTAAGGCCCAGACCCCTAGACCCAAACCCAAGGCCCAGGACCCAGACCCTAAGGCCCAGACCCCAAGGCCCAGACCCAGGGCCCAGACCCCAAGGCCCAGACCCCAAAGCCCAATCCCAGGGCACAGACCCCAAGGCCCAGACCCAGGGCCCAGACCCCTAGGCCCAGACCCTAAGGCCCAGACCCCAAAACCAGGGCCCAGACCCTAAGGCCCAGACCCCTAGGCCCAAACCCAGAGCCCAGACACCAGACCCACGGCCCAGACCCCAAGGCCCAGACCCAGGGCCCAGACCCCAAGGCCCAGACCCCAAAGCCCAAACCCAGGACCCAGACCCCTGGGCCCAGACCCCAAGGCCCAGACCCTAGGGCCCAGACCCAGGACCCAGACCCTAAGGCCCAGACCCAGACCCCTAGGCCCAGACCCCTGGGCCCAGACCCAAGGGCCCAGACCCCTAGGCCCAAACCCAGGGCCCAGACCCCTGGGCCCAGACCCCTAGGCCCAAACCCCTAGGCCCAAACCCAGGGCCCAGACCCCAAGGCCCAGGGCCCAGACCCAAGGCCCAGGGCCCAAACCCAGGGCCTAGGCCCAAACCCAGGGCCTAGGCCCAAACCCAGGGCCCAGACCCCAGGGCCCAGACCAAGGCCCAGACCCCAAGGTCCAGGACCCAGACCCTAAGGCCCAGGGCCAAGGCCCAGACCCCTAGGCCCAAACCCTGGGCCCAGACCCCAAGGCCCAGACCCCAGGGCCCAGACCCCAAGGCCCAGACCCCTAGGCCCAAACCCAGGGCCCAGACCCCAGACCCCAGGGCCCAGACCCCAAGGCCCAGACCCCAAGACCCTAAGGCCCAGACCCCAAGGCCCAAACTCAGGGCCCAGACCCCAAGGCCCAGACCCCAAGACCCTAAGGCCCAGAACCCAAGGCCCAGACCCAGGGCCCAGACCCCAAGGCCTAGACCCAAGGCCCAGACCCAGATCCCTAGGCCCAGGGCCCAGACCCCAGGGCCCAGACCCTAAGGCCCAGACCCAGGGCCCAGACCCCTAGGCCCAAACCCTGGGCCCAGTCCCCAAGGCCCAGACCCCCAAGGCCCAGACCCCAGGGCCCAGACCAGGGCCCAGACCCAGGGCCCAGACCCTAGGGCCCAGACCCCCAGTGCCCAAACCCCCAGGGCCCAGACCCAGAGACCAGGGCCCAGGCCAGACCCCAGGCCCCAAGGCCCAGGGACCAGATGCAGGGCCCAGACCAGACCCCAAGGCCCAGGGACCAGACCCAGACCCAAAGGCCATCATACACAGCCCATTTCTGTGAGATTTATTGCTGTGGATTCTGTGATACGTTCAGACACACCGCTCATTACTGTGAGTTTTATTGCTGTGGATACTGTGTTACGCTAATACACACTGCACATTACTGGGAGTTTTATTGCTGTGGTGCTATGTTATGTCCTTTTTTTTTTTTTGAAGGGGGAGAAAAGCTGTTAGAGGTTGAGGGAGTGCCAGGGGGGCCCTGGGGGCCCCATCGTGAGTTTTAGTAAGGGGCCCCATCATTTCTGATGGCTGCCCTGGGTTTATATGAGTGTTTGAATTTTATTGCTTTGGCGCACTGTGATATGCGCATACACACTGCGTGTTTTTTTTTGGGAGGGAGAGCAGCATTTCATCCTTTGCTCCAGGCAGCACAATGTCTTGGGCCGGCCCTGCATGTGAGACCTCATTGGTAGCAAGCAAGGCCTAAAGCAACCACATAGTTTACTTTATTCCAGAACTGCCTTAATCCTTTGTTATACCAGGGACCATGACTACAGTTTTCACAATGTTGTACCAGCCTTATAGAGTCCTACGATCTTCTCATATGCAATCGTTGACTATATTTTGATGATGCTTTTCACGTTACGTGTTTTGCTGTGATAGGAAATATCTGCCATATCAAACTTCCTGAACTGAACCATGGCAAATCATTGTGGAACACGTAGTCCTCGTAATTGAGAATATCAACAGCTGGCTATCTCTCTGAATTAAGAGAAATTAAAGAAGAAAGGTCACAGCTTGTCTGGATGTATATACTGTACAGGTGAAACTCGAAAAATTAGAATATCGTGCAAAAGTTCATTTATGTTAGTAATGCAACTTAAAAGGTTAAACTAATATATGAGATAGTTCAACCCGTGATTTGTCATAATTATGATAATTATGGCTTTGCACGATATTCTAATTTTTCGAGTTTCACCTGTATCTACAATTCTGAAAAAATTAAAGAGACCACACTGGTTTTACTATTTATAGGTATTCATATGAGTTAAAAATGAACATTTTTGTTTTATTCAATTAACTACTGACTGTCTTGGCATGCTCTCCACTAGTCTTTTGCAATGCTCTTGATGGACGTTATACCACTCATAGCACAATAATTCAAGCATCTCAGCTTTGTTTGATTATTTGTGACCATCTATTTCCTTATTAATCACATTCCACAGGTTTTCAATAGTGTCCAGGTCTGGGGATTGGGTTGGCCATGACAGAACCTTGATCTGGTAGTCTTCTATCCACACCTTAATTGACCTGGCTGTGTGTCTTGGTGCATTGTCCTGCTGGAAAAAAAAAACGATCTTCTGTCAGAAAATTAGCCCTGTGTCCAGGGTGGCACCCCTGAGATGTGCATCCACATCTGATTGTCAGCCTTACTGGCCTTGAGGGTGAGCCATGCCCTGCGTTCCATCCCTGGTTTATACACTAATGTTCCACAGGTGAAACCTCTTCTGTCCTGCAGAGGATCCTGGTCCTCCCTATAGTAGGGTGGTGCACTAGAAAGCAGTGACTTTGCATTGACATAGGATTCTAATCTGCAGGAGTAACCTACTTCATGGCCATGTATCCTAGCTCCTATGCGTCCAGCTTCCTGTACCCATGACCCTTGCCTTGTTCCTGTGTTGCCAAGACCTCACCATGCTCTTCTGTTGATGATATCCTCACCTTTCTCCTGTGTTTCTGAGACTCCTACCTTGCTTCTGTGTTGCTGAGACCACTGCCTGCTACTGTGGTGCCGAGACCCTTGTTTTGATCCCGTGATGCCAAAACCCCTCTAGTTTTCCTGCTCCAAGACCAAGTCTTGTAGAGACCCTTGCTACCTTGTTGATGTGGACTTTCCTTACCTTGATTTTGCCCATCTCTGTTGTCCAGCCCAGTTCCTGCTCTATCCACCTGTCTGTTGTCCAGCCCAGTTCCTGCTCTGTTCACCTGTGTGTTGTCCAACTCTGTTCACCTGTGTGTTGTCCAACTCTATCCAGCTGTCTGCTGTCCAATTCAGTGTTCACCCTGTCCCTGTGTATTCAATAAGAAAACCTGGATTTACCCCCTTGAGTCTGTAGTGCAGTCATTCCTGCATCCTGGACTCATATCTGCAACTCAGTAACTGGAATTGTGACACCTTCTGAGTTGGGAAACATTGTCAGAACAAAAGGAAGCTTTTGCCATTTCACTTACCCTCAGTCTTCCTCCTCACGATCCTACTATTGGCATATTGAAACCATGTTGTTGCCCAGTTGTTTGACCTTCCTCATCTTGTCCCATCCAGAATAATGCCAATACTGCCTTGTTTCATTCTGCTATTAATATTGACGTGAAACATCCAGCTTGTGAATTCATTTAAAGGATGGGGTCCAGGTGTCACTGTAATGACACTATGAGCCATTACCACGGTGACACAGCTATACCTGCATCGTTCCAGGAGTGTTCTTTCTGGTGCACACTGATGACGCCACCCAATAAGATGCAGCCTATATAAACATTCAGGGCCTCATTACATTTATTGCGCTAAAACGGGGATGCTAGGGAGAAAAACCTGCGCCTGCAGGTTTTGCGTCCACATTTTAGCGTGATATTACGATGCAGGCAGCTTTTCTAGCGCCTGTATCGCAATGCAGCACTAAGCCCTGGGTTGCGCATGGCAGCACTAAGCGCTTCCGCGAGCATCTGTGACATCTGCGGCCCCCGCGGAACTTCCTGAGGGGCCAGGGTGCCCAGTGGCATCGCTAGCTGGCTGGTTGCCAGTAGTGAGAGCTGGCAAAACGGCATCTGAGGGGGCTGGGCTTGGCAATATTGCAAAGAACCATCAGCCTTTAAAAGAGGGTGAGTGGAGCTGCTCTTTGGACTGTCGTGGGAGTAAGTTGGAGTTTAATGGTGGTTGTGGCCTGTTGGTTCCCAGTGTTGCTGCAAAGCATTCTTGTCCTAGTGATTTCTGGTTTTGACCTCGGCTGTGTTTCCTGATGATCCTTTTCTGCTCACTCCTGGTACTCTGTATATGCTGATCTGTTGCCAACCTTGCCTGAATGACCATTCTTATATCTTTCATGTTTCATGTATTTTGTTTGTCCTAGTTTCGTATAGTCTTCAAGGCCATTAAAAGGACCCCCTCAATGCAGGATGTTTTTTCTGTCTTGTTAATCCCTTGCCCTTCTTATTCATTTTGATCTGTTAATTCTTTGTGTGGGTTTTCTTAGAAGTATTCCCAGCATAGGGATCCCTTTAGTTTTATCCTGGCCCTCCTGTTCCATGTGTCACTGTCTGGTTCCTGTACGTCCTGAAGTGGAGTCCAGTTCAGGTCCTGTTTCGCCTAGTCTGTCAGTTTGTTGACTGCCCTGCAGCCTGCATAATTCATTTACTATCTACGAAGCATTGTGTTTCTGAGTGTGCTCTAAATTCTCTGTCGGTCTTGAAACCTTCGGAGCTTAGTGGCAATTCAGTACTCCCTGGCGTTGGAGTATCAGTCTGTGAATACAGAGTATTTTGTAACAATTAAGTCTGTATTTATTATCTGTCCTGTGTCTAGTCAGTAGCTCACCTGCCTTAAGGGCTTCACTCTCTGTTCCAAGCCACCACGATGGCCCAAGAGGGGCCCAACCGTTACAGCACCCCTCCATGGAGTCCATAGGACTCCATTGAGGCTGACGCTGCTGGATCTCGCCTCGCACAGCATCGCCTCACCAGGACACTTTTATTGGTGTCAAACATTGCAATGTTTCGACTCCAGTGTGAACTGTTCCGCTTTTTTTGTTCGCAAAGTATGGATGGATAACCACCAAATCAAGACCCTGTTATGGCAAGCCCAATCTCCAGACATGAATCTGATTGAAAATGTCTGAAATGTGATGAACAGGAAGACAGATGGTCACAAACCATCATACAAAGCCAAGCTACTTGAACTTTTGCACCAGAGGCTGTATAACTATTAGGCTAGTGTCAAACGATCGCATTATTCCCAGCGACAGTCAAAAAGTGACGCATTGACGCATTCTTTCACGGAATGCGCGAAAACGGTCATACGATGCACATTTTCGTGTGTGATTTGTTACGGATCCAAACCAGGAAACTTTGGGTGTCTGGACTTTATGTTGGCCGGCAGCTCACTCTGTACATCAGTACTAATGGTTCTGCGTTCGAGAAAATGCATTTGTTTGTCGCTTGCGTTGCGCGGCCGCACTTTCGTGTGGCCATACTTCATCTATTGGCCGTCATTGCCCGTCATTTGCTGCTACTGCGGCCGTGATTAAGTGCACCTAAACGCACGTTAAAAATGTGTTAGTCTGACCCCAGCCTTACCCGACAACAATGTGAAAGACTAGTGGAGAGCATGCCAAGACGCATGAAAGCGGTGTAGGAAAATTTGTGTTATTCTGTCAAATGTTAATTTTTGAACTCTTCCTCAGTTAAAACATTTGTATTGCGTTGTTTTATAAATGAAAATGGATATCTTTTGGTTGCATTATTTGAAGTCTGAAATGACTGCATTTTTTTTTTTTCATTTTGACCATTTGTCATTTACTGACACAATTTTTATTTTTTAAATTGGGGTGAATGTTGTCAGTAGTTTATATAAATAAATATATATGCTGTATATACTGCTCACATTCAGAGAACCTACTTTTTATTTAATTTAGAGAGGTACAGCCTTTAGTATTTTAGATTCCGTGGACTACATGTTCCACAATGAGTTGCCCTTTCACATTTATTTATTTCCATGTGCTTTGTTTGTGCTTCATCTTTTATTTCCATTGTTCCAAGCTGCAGTGCCCTAGACAGAGAGCCGAGTCCCAATGAAGTCGCCAAAGGGAATATATTGCTGTGTCTGTAAAGTTAAGGTTCACTTGATTATAATTCAGAGCAGCTATAGATATATTTTATGCTTCTTCTATTCTGATTCTCTTTTTTTTTTTTATGTATCTGGCTCTTATGTATATACCTGATATCATCTGAGATAATCTTGTTTGAAGCTTTCTGTTTGTTACAAACAGGCCAAGAATTCAAAGGTCAACTGCCCAAAACCCCTAATTAATGGCAGGCCTCCTAAATAACAACTCTTTGCACAGATCACTCCATCCCTCCAAATCAGGGATCTCAAGTTCTGTCCCCTCAAGATGTTGGTGCCTACAATTCCCAAAATTCTTTAAAAAATTTACAAAGATGGCGAATCAAGGGAGTTGTAGTTCAGCTATATGACGGGGGGGGGTAGTTTGACATCCTTGTTCGAAATCTTAAAAAGGCAGGACACATGCACAGACAATTTGATTGTTTATCTGTTCTAGTAGTTTCACCATGGGTTGATATTTTGGTACGGGTGTTGGGATTTGCTGCCGAAATGCAGAAATAATTCAATAACATATATTAATTTATAATTGATACCAAGGTGGGAGAAAGTAGTTTATAAATTGCTGGGGGTAAAAGGTACTTTTTTAAAACAGATAATTTCTCTGTAGAGCACAATTCAAAAATAAAATGAAAATATTGGACAGTTTGAAACTAATGATAAATATGTCTCAGTGGCAAAAAATAATGGATTTCTCCTGCAAGCGTGGTGAGCTTTGCATGTGAACAAATCCAATTTGTACAAGCGTGTGTGTCTAGCAAGTATATCATTTTTCAGGGTAATTGATGCATCACTTGTCTTTATACCAGATAATTGAATAATGATCTGCAGAGCATCCGATAGATGGATGTATGGATAGGAGTTTTAACATTGCTGACATCTCGAGCACAATATCCTATTCATTCAGACACATGTAATGATTAAAACATGAAGGGGATTGCAGCTGCAGCTTGTTGAATATCATTGAGTAGCGAATAGATGAGTTTACCAGATTAAGATTAAACCATTTGTTGTCAATGCTACTCATATCTCGGCCAGCACAGCTGGAGTAATGAATTACTTTAGAAAAATGATTACATTTCTGTTATGTAAGGATGTCAAGCAAATCATCTTTTTAAAATGCCTGCTGTGAGCCTTATGTAAAACTAATTTACCTAATCAGCGAGAAGAGTGATGACCAGGGCTGAATCGCTCTCACACACAGCTCATCGAGCAGGTACATACAGAAGTCCTGTATGAGTATCATTGTTTTACCAGCGCTTAACCTCCCTGGCGGTCCGATTCTGACATATTTTATATGTCAGAATCAGTCCAATTAATCTGGTCCCCTAGCGGTATGATTGTGGTTCGGGGGTTAACTTTCAATAATGAAAGCGGTATCCCCAAGCCACACTCGGGCCGATACCTACATGTCCTGCGCTCCCTCGCTATCCCCCGCTGTCACACTGCAGCCGATCGCGATGTCACACTTCCTGGTTCACTCCTCACGAGAAGAGATCCAGGCAGTGTGATGTTGCGAGCGGCTGGAGGAGGGATCAGCGAGGGAGCGCAGGACATGTAAGTATACAGCCCAAGTGTGGCTCGGGGATACCACTTTCGGTACAAGAAGTAAATCCCGAGCCACACTCGGGAATACCGTCAGGGAGGTTAAACAATCCACAGGATAGCAAGCTCAGCCTCCTTTGATCAGTTGCTTATGTTAATATAAAATGCATTTGTCATTCATTTTTGCTTTTTTACATAGGGTTGCCAGTTCGGCCATGGTTTCCTGGAGACATATAATTTAAATAATGGAAAAAACGCACTTTTTCAAACTTTTAATCCCGAAAATCTATAACTGCCAAAAAAGACCCTGGCTAAATAGTTTCGAAATTTTGTCCTGAAATTCGAAATACCAAATTTCTACATGATTTTTGCTTTTTAACCCCTTCACTGCTGAGCCATTTCACCTCTGTGCGCTGACCAAATTTTGACCGTTTTTTGCTCATCATGTTTAAATGTGATTTGAAGTCCTATTTTTATTATACCCCAGACACATTTAAAAAAAAAAAAGTGACTTTTTATTTTTACACCAAACCTGGTCATGTTTGGTATCATTGTAAAGGCCATTTACCTAATCAGCGAGAAGAGTGGTAACCAGGGCTGAATCGCTCTCATAGACAGCTCATCGAGCAGGTACATACAGGAGTCCTGGATGAGAATCATTGTTTTACCAGCGCTTAAACAATCCACTGGATAGCAAGCTCCTTTGATCACTTGCTTATGTTATCTTAACATTTATTTGTCATTCATTATTGCTTTTTACACAGGGTTGCCAGTTCGGCCATGGTTTCCTGGAGACATAATTTATCCATACTGATGGGCAGTGCATGAGTAATCGATCCCTGCAGTATGAAGATTCCACATGGTGCAGGTACAAAAAAAAAAAATCTAAAAAGAGGTAATCCCAGGTGACCTAACTTGATTTTCAAACTGCAGCATATGAACTCTTTTCCCCTGTGCTCCCGTCTCTATGAAATAACATGTGCCCAAGAAAAAAAATGTCTGATCTGAAACCCCTCTGCCTACTGCATGATCAAAGTAATAAAACTAATAATAATGCTCGAGCATGTGTTTTTATATGTATATTTAAAGGGGTATTTCAGTTTATATTAATAAATCCAGTCTGGTTAAAGGAGCTATAACATTTATCCCCTCCATATTTTTTTTTGCTTTAGAGCAGTGTTTTGGTACTAACCCTGGTCCTCACTTACCCCTAACAGGCCAGGTTTTGCAGATCACCTTGGGGAAATGCAGACTGAATCCTGCAACCACTGAGCAGCAAATTATGTCACCTATGTTGATCTTGCAATACCTGGCAAACCTGGCCTGTTGAGGACCACAGCTGCGAACACAGCACAGCAGGGCAGCCATCAGAAATCTTGGGGCCCCTTACTGAACCTAAGGATGGGGCCCCCCCTTGCACTCCCTCAACCCTTTAAAAGCTCGCTTTTCTCCCCCCCCACCCTTGCAAAAAAACAAAAAGTAAATGACAGAGTTCCACAGCAATATACCTCACAGAAATGTGTAAAGTGTATCAGAGCTCCACATCCTCCGAATTGGCCCCGAATAGTGAGTTTAACCGTTCAATGCAATTCATCTATTCACAAAGCTGTCAATCTACGATGCAAATCACCACAACTTGTTGGCACCAAAATTGTCCCAAGGAAGACTATTGTGTCTTTTATTCACAAAATGCCAAATAGCACCAAACTTCTGGTGAAATTACCTGATTTTCGGTGTTTCAATTCGACAGGTTTAAACAGGCAAATCCCATAGGTTGTAATGTGAAAAAAAAACTTTTTTTTAAAAAAAAAATTAACGACCATTTACTCTTTCATATTTTGCAAAAAACTTTTTTTTTTATAAGACCTTTTTGTATTTTTTGAATTTTCTAAAAAAGACAGTTTTCCTTTTTTAAAAATTGTTTTTTTTATTGTTTTTTTTAAAAGACCTTATTTCTAACCTTTTCCCGTCGCAGGACATACTATGATGTCCCTGCGGCGGATGGGCTTAGACAACGTAGGGCGTTCTAGTGCTCCCAGTTGACTTCTATGGGCCACCTCAGGCCATCCACCTGCAGCCATTGATGAGTATCGTGCGTCAGCTGCATGGTCAGGCCGAAGCAGAGGTCTGCCGCAGCGCCTGGGGTCCCCCGCCTGTCGTTAAGGGGTTAAAGGACATTATTTAGACACATTTTTACTACATTGTCATTGAATTAAGCTCTTATTAGAATTTTTTTCCAGTTTAGTGGAAGTTGCGCAATTTCTGTATTTTTCGTAGACGTCCGAGAACTGCTACGGCGATTCCACTTTTGGGAAAATATGGTGAACATTCTCTAAATAATAAATTATTACAGGGTTATTCAGAGAAAGGTGAAAACCAGGAGAACTGGCAGGAGAAGAGAACAATCTAGACCAAATAGCCAATTTGCAAAGGGAGATAAATGGGAGAATTTTTCTGGTTTGGTTATATTGACCTAGAATTTTCACTTCTCCAGCTAATTCTCCGGAGTTTCACCTATCTTTGAATAGACCTGATAGTATTTTTGGTGAAATGAAAAGCACACTCACAGAGCTCAACAGCAATAAAACCCAAAGATATCTATTATTAAAGTCAACCTGTTATGGCTAAACGAGTTTTCCCACTTGACAGGAAATCTCTACCTTTTCTTAGATCAGCTTTTGGTGTAGAAATATATAATTATAAAGAGGGAGGCAGTCTTTTTTTAAAAAAATCCCTTTTTCCAACTATATATTTTAGCAGAAATTATCTATGTGATGCCCTTTCACTTAAAAAACAATTTATAGATTTAAAAAATTCCAATAATATATGTATTTAAACAAATCTAATAAAATAATCCATTATTAATAAAATGCACATGTAGCCCCCTCACCTGCTTACCTTTTTGAGCAGGAGGGGTTAATTCTGTGGAGGCCCAGCAGGAGATATACCTGGTGGGATAATCAATGGACTCCATCCTTAACACGCTGCTGCTACCCTCTGCTCCCACACTGAGTAAGGTCCTGCAAGGGCGATACACCCCCAGTAACCCCACATCTCTAGTTTCCAAGTGATAATTCCAGAAAATAACAGGAAGCAATCCCTGTGAAGTCCCCAGCACACCTGTAAAAATAATGTGTGAAAAAATATTTGCAGGGATTGCTGCCTGTTCTGTAGTGGAAAATCAAGACAGGGGAAGTGTATCGCCCTTCTAGGACCTCACTGACCTCCGTCCCCACTGATAGCCGGTGCTCTGAAACGTCATCAGAAGCAGCCTGCTCTGTGTGGGAGAAATGCTCTGCGCTCAGTGAAAGCACAGGGTTTATAGCACTCCCAGCGCCAACAGACCACCAGGGATAGGAGGAAGGGGGGACATCAAGTAATCTGCAGGGCCCGGGCTGTCAGCTGAGCTGACAAGATGTTGCTAGCTGGCTCTGAGAGTTCCAAGATCAGGGAAGGACCCTGCCAACGGCGGGCCCCCCCCTGCTGGCGGCCCCTTACCACAGCATGGGGTGTAATGCCCTGATGGCGGCCCTGCAGCACAGCATCGTACAGGTGATATGATTTGCTGCTCAGTGATTGTGATTGCAGGATTCTGACCCAAGGTGATCCTTAAAATGTGGTCTGTTAGGGGAACTTAAGGACCAGCGATGGAAATCACTGATGTACGTTTCCTATGGTTGCTGTATTTCTTAAACTACAGTATTTGTTTTCAGTGTCCTTCTGCTTGCAGAAAGAGGAGGTGGTGGATGGCTCCATCATCTGCACTGTGGAACCAGGGGTAAAAAAAATAAAAAAATGTTAAATTGGGTTTTATTTTTGCGCATATACAGGGTTATTCAGGCTGGTGTCAGACGAGCGTAGTGTTCACGTCCGTGATTGCGCCTAAAAGTACGTCCGTGATAGCATGAAAGTAAGTCCATTGGAGCCTGACACATGAAGTACGTCCGCACTGAACTGCGGACGCACAACGGCCGCGGCAAACGGACGCAGGTTAGGCAAGAACGTAATACTGCTAGAACGGACGTGCGGAGTGCGCTGCGTCCACAACGTCTGCATAGCTTTGTGTGTGAGTGATGGAGCATGGTCAGACGGACTGCATTTATACGTCCAGCATTTTTGACGGACAGAATGTTTTTTCATTGTAATTTATTTTTCCCTCCTACATCCGTCAAAAATAACTTCAGTGAAAAAACGGACTGTGTGACCACTACTGCGTCATCCGTACTGACGATGTCCGTACTGCACGGACGTACAGTCCGTAGAAATCACGCTCGTCTGACCCCAGCCTTAGAGAGAGGTGAAAAGCTGGAGAATGGAAAATTCTAGGTCAAAATAACCAAATCAGAAAAATTCTCCCGTTTATCTCACTTTCCAAATTGGCTATTTTGACCTAGAATTTTCACTTCTCCAGCCATTCTCCTGCTTTTCACCTCTTTCTGAATAACCCTATAAGTATCATTTTTAAATAACTGCTGCTGAATAACAAGCGACCTTGGAATCACTCTTTATATTCCTTCCTATATGAAGTATAAGAACCTGCCATAACACTCTTTAATTTATTTATTTTTTATTGAAAATTTGATACTTTTCAGAGAGTACATAAAAGGCAATGACATAAAATATAAGAAACAACAATAAGGAGGAAATGTACAAAAGATCCAAGAATACAGGTTCCATTTCACCAAAACCACTGTCAGGGTTATTCAAAGAGATCCGAATTGGGGCCAAACGGTAACTGAATGCTGAAATTCAGCATATGGTTACCTTTCCGGGCCATTCGGCTATCCAGAGAGCAGGCAGTTCGCCAAAGGCACAGAAACTTGAGGAATAGGTCTACAAGGGTGGGATGCCAAATCTCCAATAAAGAGAAGCGTGATAATAAATTCCAAAATGCAAAAAATAAATAACAACCACCTTGCCCTAAGTCTAAATTGATTTCTGCACTATCCCACATCCAGTGAGCAATCAAAACAAATGACACTTGGCGTCCCACCCTTGTAGACCTATTTCTCATGTCTATGTGCCTTTATAGTTGCTGTTTGAGTTACCCAACATCTTGCGGGCTCTGACCATATATCAGATCGTTTCTATGTTATTTTAATGGGCCCATATATTACGTTTATCTTTGTCTGTTATCAATAAAGTTGTTGCTTTTTCATATTGTTCCCTATTTGCAGACCTGGTGTAGTGCCTTATTTCAACATGTCTGGTGTTTGCCACCTTTCTTTGGTTTGTTTCCTTTAATACTGGCTGGGTGGAGTAGGGGTAACATCACTGCTCTGCATGGAGAGAGCCTGTGGAGTCGTGGGTTCAATCCCAGCAAGAGCACCTCTCCAGTAAGTGTCCTTGGGCAAGACACCTAACACTACATACTCGCCACCCAGGACATACTTGAAAACGAGAGAAATCTCAATGTATCCTTACTGGTAAAATCCTTTCTCAATTTTTTTTTTTTTTTACTGCTACAGGTTACGTGGATACCAGACATGTGACAGCAAAACTATTCCCTTTGAATTAATGTACTAATCACACAGTTACTTGATTTGAAATGCACACTATGAAAGGTCATGCATATTATGAACATATCCAAGAAAATGCAAACAATGAAGCAGATTTTTGGCACCCTTAAATCTTCTTCTCACTGCTTCTTCTCTGTTCATGATGAATCACTCGCCAAACTTCCAACTCCTCTTCTTTTTCTCACATACCTTAGAAATTTGCCAACAACTCCAGTAGACGCTTATTCATAATGTCATGCATTCTAAATCAACCCCCCCATATTTCCAAAGTATCCAGAGCCTATTTTCCTAATTTCAGCCCGTACTAGTCTTGCCGTCTTATCTTCAATTTTGAGACCCTGCTTACATGCATATTATAATATATAATATGACATTACAGGTTTCTATTCACAACTAGTATTAATTCCTGAATCTATATCGCTCGCATCTGAGCTTTCTCAGCTTGAAAAATGTGAAATTCGCTAAAATTTGGTTAAATCCAAAGGGAGCTTAATCCCTTCGCTACCATGTGATTTTTCCAAAAGAACATCGTCGGAAACCAGTGTTTTTTTGTAAAATCATTTAAATTAATCATACAGTAAGAAACATTTCAGCTTATACCCATTGCATTTCTTCCTGTAAATAACCTATTTTTGGCCAGTAGATGGAGCCTCTGCCAATTTGAGTTAGAAGTTTGAGCGGCTGGTCTATTTTCTCTCCCCCCCCCCCCCCCTGCATCGGCTGCTGAAAGTCTGATATTTCAGAGCTTTGAGCAGATGATTTTACAGTTTTAGCTCTTTGGGCATTATGCCCACAGGGCTAAAACTTGGGTGGCCCTTTCTGCAGCCCAAAAGCAAACAAAATTTATTTGCTTTTGGACTGCAGATCAGCATACCAAGATATCTCTATCGGGGCACTGGATGGTGCTTTTTGAAGCCTGAGATATCTCTATCAGTAGTGAAGGGGTTAATGACAGCCTGGTGGTGGTACATAAACCTCTGCTTTGAAGGACTCTCACAGCCACCAAGGAGAGCTGGGAGATGAGGATAGGGTGGATTTACCACACCATGACCAATTCATTTAACTTGATTCTGGTGGCTAGAGCGCCCTTTAATTCTTCATTCTTTGATAATAAAGGGGTGTAAATGGGTATAGCCTTACACACTCCCTGTGTCCCTCATCTTGCAGCACAATCCTTAGAAAACAATTAAATTATCTTATTTTCCATAATTTTCCTGTTCATGGGTACAACGTAAGAATAATTAATATCAGGTTGAAAGGATATACAAATTTGCCTAGATATGGCCATTTTTTCCCATTAGAGCTTAAAAAACCCCCCAAAAAACACTTAAAAAACATCGACAATGAAAATAACAGAAATGAAGAATTGGTGACATGACTGTAAATACAACATTTTTTTGTAACTGAATGTTTCACGCTGTTAATGGTAAAACATCAATGCATTTTTTAACTGCATTAACATTAACCTTTTAACATTGATTTATCTTTTCCATTAAATGATCCCCCCCCCCATGGATATAGTTTTATTGGGTTTACTTTCTTGAACATTTTGCTAATATAGCCCAGTAGAATGAATGTCAATTCAAACACAACACTGTTACAGTGAGACATCACTACCGACTATTAGCGTGGTGAGTTAAATACCACCTTTTATGGATATTTCCTTCCTGTTTTCCTTTCCTATTGTGCATTTATAAGCTGTAGCTAGGCAATTTAATCATCGTGTGTATTAATATCTTGATAAACATCTCTTATTACATATTTGATTGACAGATATACATGTGTATGAATATAAACTAGCATTTGGAACAATTACTTAACAGATGGAAGAACACTAATACTATTATATTTTGAGACAGTTTCTGAGTCATGCCTAGCCAAAAGTTATACATTTATTAAATAGATTTATACACACTACTACGTGTAATTTGAAATGGTAGGTTTAACGCATTGTTTAATTAAATTAATGGAAAGGTTGACACTGACAATGTTTACACATCTTGACACAGCTTTGTAATCTCCTCTTCACAGAATGCATTCATTTCACTAAGTGCCCAAGATTGTAGAGAACGAAGATGTAGATTACATTAATTACAAAATAAACTGGAAGAAATATCCATCTATTTAACCCCTTCACTACCAAGTGGTTTTCCAAAAAAACATTATCAGAAACCAGTTTTTTTTGTAAAATATTTTTAATTATACAGTAAGAAATATTTGGGCATATTCCCACTGTATTTCATACTGTAACCTATTTGGCCAGTAGATGGCACCATCTACTGCCAAACTGAGTTACAGCCGTTACAGTTGCAGGTTTTTTTTTTTTTCCCCCTCCCATCAGCTGCTGAATGCCCGATGTCACGGTATTCAGCTATTTTACAATTTTATCTCTTTGGGCACCTTCTGCAGCCCAAAAGCAAATGAAATTAGTTTGCAGCAAACAAATTTCATTTGCTTTTGGGCTGCAGATCGAGATATCGGGGAAACGGATGGTGCCTTTGAAGCCTGAGATATCTCGATTTTGGTAGTGAAGGAGTTAAGTGTTTTGGACCTCTGCATTGATTACTCCTAAAATGTGCTGTGACTTTCGTATAGACTAAACTAAAAACAAAAAAACACACACAAACAGTTGTACATTGAGTAATCATTCAGTGTGTAGGCTGGAAAACATGAGCCTCTATGTTATCACATCAAATGCTCTCTGTGTTCAGGTGTTCCAATTAAAGCGATAATATTGAAGGTGCGGTCTTGAAATACAGACACGTAAAGCCTGAAGCTGAAAAGTTGGTCTCTATAGAAAGAGTGGTTAGTGTGAACCATGCACCCATCCCACAAGCTTTCACAGGAGCTTAGACCCTTCAATACTAAGTAATTTTCCATGAAACCACTGGCAGGACCCAGTGATTTTTTTGGGGGGGGGAAATCACTTTTCATTAGCTATACAGTAGTCACAATGTACTTGTTACTGTAGTAGCCCTATTTGACATGTGGATGTTGGCATCTCTACCATCCAAAAAGAGCTACTGCAGGTGAGGCTTTGTGCTGAATCCTCTGGTTATTTGTGTTTCAGCACAGTGTTCTGACTGGTCATTTGTAGCACCTTGGCTGCCATGATGGAGGTGCTTAACCTTTGAGGCACATTTTGCAGGCTATCTGCAAATTAAATTTCTTTCATTAAAAAATTGGGTATAAAACCATTATTTAAGACCTGGGTGTGTTCACCGTCACCCAGTAAGATAAATTCTCTACAATATGAGAAAATTCAGAACGGTTGACATGCTCCCTAGGGGTGGGCATATAGCAAAAATAACTCCGGGATCACAAAAGGTTATCCTGAAAAATATGAGAAAGAACCCCAAGGTATCAGTCAAAGTGACGGAAAACTTTATAAACCGCGACCGCCCTGTATTCATGAGTGCATCAGAGTGTACCACCAAAACACAATTTGGGTGCATGCAAAGACACCACAAATGAAACCACCACTCACTGTCTAAAAAGAAACGCTACTGGTTATCTTGTGGTTGCCCAAAATCACCAGGATGTTCGACGCCACATCTGAGAAAAGGTGCAAAAATTCACACTGCTATCTGTGGAGGATAAAAAGAACTGTACATCAACACAAAGCCTCATCATCATATCTTTGAAGCATGGTGGAGGGAACATCATGCTTTGGGGTAACTTGCAGCTGTGACTTTGAGTAAGGTCAGTGTGGTGAGATTTTTGTCTTCGTGGTTTCCAGTTACTGGCTGAGCAGTAATTGAACCGTATATATTTTTAAGAGCCTAAACTGGACAGATTGGATTATATTTCCTGTGCTTCAGCTGACACTGAGCTGCTGAAACAATTTGAATTGATCACCACACAGAGTAGCTATTCTTCTCGAAGTATTACACAATGGATCCTTCAGAAGTTGAAGCTGAACTGAATATTCTACATTAGTGTTTGATAGAAGCAGAACGTCGAATTTTGAGATCAATATAAAACGTTATGTGGCACATGCTTACCACTTACATGTTTTTAAACTGAAATAATGCCCCAATATATACTCAGTGCTGACACTTAAACATTGCATCATCAATTAACATCTTATCTCCATTGTCTAGACTTTTCCAAAGACCATTTATTTCAAAGTTTATCCTGACCAGTACAGTGTAACCAGAAAAGTCTGTTGATTTCTTATTTTTAATTTGAAGATTAAACTGTTCTTGGATGTAGCAGCAATTAACTGTTTTACTTGTTACCTTGTGAGCACCATGCCAGCTCTGCACAACAGAGCAGCCAAAAAACCTTCTGGGATGTTTGTGGTTAGAGCACCAGCCTATACAACACTGTCTAATTGAACCCACAATGACATCTTCCGAATGGATATCTCCTCATGGGTTTAAGAATTCTTGCTTGTGGAATTCATCCTGCTCCTCAGACAACCTCCGGTGACGCTGAAAACTAGGAGGGAGGAATGAGCTCTTATTATATAGTATTATCTTTAATAGTGACGTTTATATTTTTTTCTGAGGAATCAGTAAATTAAAGGATCTGAAAGGTCCTGCTTTGCTATGCACCTACATCAATGCCCGAGGATCATAATTAGCAGGATGCAACAGTGATATTGTACAGAAAATAATATTTTGAAGGATTTATTCTAAGATTAACACATTTAACTATTAATGTTAATTCTGGAGTTAAATAAGATTCAACAGATCATGTGTGAGCTATCAAAATTCAAACCTAGTAACTGTTGCAGTGTAATTAAGGGCAGGGTGATAGATCACTGTTTTGTCAGCAGGCAGATGGAGAAAGCCCTTTTTCCTTTAATTCCCAGCTGGCTGCTGATTAAGACTGCTTTGCCTTTTATAGAGTACTGTGTTTCCCTCTGAGAGAGCAGTCTTTTGGCTGGGACCAGCAAAAGAGGAGCAAACCCTGCATTTCCAAGAAAGAAAAAGAAAGGCATCGTTGGAAAGGGCAGAGCCTGCCCTTTTCAGCGGTGCCTCTCTTTAACCCTTTAGGTGCTGAATTGCGATTCGAACTCGGAAGTGACTGACATCTTGGATGTCAGCCAAGCCTCCGGGTCACCCCCCACCCACAGACGTTGTTGCTGTATGTGCAATGACACAAGTCAGTTAACCCCCTAGCTGCCAAGTGGAGTTAGGGGGATCATTTGGGTCCCTGTATCTCCCTATCCGTGGCAGCTAGAGGGGCGTGTTTGGTATCATTGGAAAGGCCTGAACATAACTATGTTTGATGTAAATATAAAACAAATTTAAAAAGTGGGTTTTTCTTAAAAACAATAATTCTGGGGGTATAATAAAATAGGACTTCAAATCACATTTAAACACCATGAGCATAAAATGGTCAAAATGAGCTCAGCACACAGAGGTGAAATGACTCAGCAGGGAAGGGATTAAAAAGCAAAAACATGTAAAAATTGTAGGGCTGAAACAACTAATCGATTAATTGATATGGGAATAGCTGACAACTATTTTCATTATTGATTAATCGGCTGTCGATTAATCGATTTGTGTACAACCAGTGGCGTCACTAGGGTTAGTGTCACCCGGTGCGGTAACTTATGGTGTCACCCCCCCGAGTTTTATGGATTTTTTTTAACTACTCTTACTTCTAAATCAGTACTCCCATATAACACTGAATGCTCATACACACAGCACACAGCGCACATTACTGTGAGGTTTATTGCTGTGGAGCTCTCTCATATGCTCGCACAAATTTTTGCCAACTGCCAGCAAGTACGGTGCCTGTTCGAAGGCAGTGAAAGCACACATGGATATATATTGCCCCCAGCAGCTCTGGATATATTGCCCCCAGCAGCTCACCCATGGATATATATTGCCCCAGCTCACAATTATATATTGCCCCCAGCAGCTCACCCATTGATATATATTGCCCCAGCTCACATATGGATATATTGCGCCTCAGCTCACATATGGATATATTGCCCCAGACCAGCTTACACATGGATATATTGCCCCAGACCAGCTCACACATGGATATATTGCTCCAGACTAGCTCACACTTGGATTTATTGCCCCAGACCAGCTCACACATGGATATATTGCCCCCAGACCAGCTCACACATGGATATTGCCCCAGCTCTCATGGATATGCCCCCAGCACACATGGATACTGCCCCAGCTCAGATATGCCCCAGCTCTCATGGATGTGCCCCAGGAGCTCTCATGGATATGCCCCAGCAGCTCTCATGGATATGCCCCAGCAGCTCTCATGGATATTGCCCCCAGCTCATGGATATGCCCCAGCAGCTCTCATGGATATTGCCCCAGCTCATGGATATGCCCCAGGAGCTCTCATGGATATGCCCCAGGAGCTCTCATGGATATGTCCCAGGAGCTCTCATGGATATGCCCCAGGAGCTCTCATGGATATGCCCCAGGAGCTCTCATGGATATGCCCCAGCTCCTCTCATGGATATGCCCCGGCAGCTCTCATGGATATGCCCCAGCAGCTCTCATGGATATGCCCCAGCAGCTCTCATGGATATTGCCCCCAGCTCATGGATATGCCCCAGCAGCTCTCATGGATATTGCCCCCAGCTCATGGATATGCCCAAGGAGCTCTCATGGATATGCCCCAGGACCTCTCATGGATATGCCCCAGCTCCTCTCATGGATATGCCAAAGCAGCTCTCATGGATATGCCCCAGCTCCTCTCATGGATAATGCCCCAGCTCCTCTCTGTAACGTTGGGGGCTTCCAGCCTCTCCAGTGTGCTTGAAGGCAGCATGTCTGATGCTGCTCGCTGACCAACACCCGGTTTAAATAGAGACAGGCAGGGAGGTGGCTGCATGAGGCGCGGCTTGAGAGGGTGGCGCGGTCTGGTGAAGGTCTTTAAAAACCCACAGTTCCTTCTCAGCAGTGCCAGATCGTGGTTATCTATACCTGAGCCCCATGTACCTGTATTCTCTCGTGATTTAACCTGTTATTGACCTCTGCTTGTTTTCTGACCATTCTGCCTTCGTTGCCCCTAGACTATTTTCCTTGTACTACGCTACTGCACTGATATCGAACCGGCTATTCCTTTTGACTATTCTATTCTCTGTATTCCTGACTCTGGCTCATCTGACTACCCCCGTGTTGCTGACCTGGTTTTGTATTACGACATGGTCTTTGATTAACCCTTTCTGTCTAGCTAGAATACTTATACCTGGCCAAGTTTTAAGGACCAGACAGTTAGGGATTGTTCTACAGCTACTCTGTTGGTAGCTTTTTGGCTCTGTGGAGTGTTGGGCTTTAAGGGCTGCGTGGTGGGATCCGGGAACCGTGACATTACGATCTGGCCAAAATGGATCCCACAGACTTAACACAACATTTGAGTAACTTTGTATCCAGACAGGACGAGCAGGACCATAGGATGGATCAGTTTACTCTCGCCTTACAAACTATCCTGACTCGTACGGCTCACCTGGAACCAGCTGGGGTTGCACCTCCGCCTGCTATACCAGTGTCCCCTGTCGTTCAGACATCCCAGGTACACATGACCGCTCCTATGAGGTTTGACGGTACTCCCTCGGAGTGCCGGGGATTTTTGGTCCATGTGGATATTCATTTTAAATTAAATCCACAAATGTTTATCACTGACATAGAAAGAGTGGGGTTCATTATTAACCATCTGTCTGGCAGAGCGTTGACATGGGCGAATCCTTTATGGGAGGCAGAGAAGCCTATCGTACGGAACTATTAAGAATTCATAGCCGAGTTAAAACGTACATTTAATCCTACCAGAAAGGCCAAGGTAGCTGGCAAATCCTTGTTCCGCATACGTCAAGGGAACAGGACTGTGTCTGATTATGCTATAGAATTTAAAACGTTGGTTTCTGACGTGAACTGGATTGATGAGGTTCTGGCTTTTATGGAGGGGTTATCAGAGTCAGAGTCATTGATGCATGAATTGGCTCCTCGTAAATTACCCTAGGTATTGAGTGAACTCATTGATTATTGTATAGATCTGGATGATCAGATAAGGGACAGAAGAACTCCAAGAGAGAAACCTAAGAGACCGTTACCAAGGTTGGCTCCTGTCTTTCAGGCACCACCCAGAGAGTTATCTCCTCCCTCTGAGCCTATGCAACTAGGCCAGACTAGGTTTACAGAGGAAGAGAGAACAAGGCGTCTTCGTGAGGGATTGTGCCTGTATTGTGGTTTGAAAGGACATTTACGACTTCAATGTCCCACTCGCCCTAGAATGCATGATAAGTCGGAAAACTACCGCACCTAAGGCAGCTGAGGAGACAGGCCTTGGGTGTGACGTGCATGTCTCCTGTCACTAAACTTCCTGACACTAAACTTTTGTTACCAGTATCCGTGGCTTGGGAGACCAAGACCACGCATACTACCGCTTTTGTTGACTCTGGGGCTGCTGGTAATTTTATCGATGTTGAATACGCTTCTTCTATTTCTCTCCCTCTGGTTGTAAGAGAGACACCCTTAGCTGTCGAAGCCATAGACGGTAGGCCGTTATCCTGCCCTAGGATTACTCACGATACGGTTACAGTGGTTCTTACCACTGGTCTCTTACATAAAGAAGAGATCATATTTCAGGTTATCCGTTCACCTTCCAATCCTGTTGTGCTTGGTTTCCCTTGGTTGGTGGAACATAATCCTGTTATTGATTGGGCTAAGGGAGAGATACTATCTTGGAGTCCTACTTGTTTTGGGGCTTGTTTAATACCCATTCAACATATTGGTGCCCTGAACACACCTACAGCTCCCCCATTGTCTACAGAGGTTCCTGACCAGTATGCCGACCTCAGAGCTGTATTTGATAAAAGAGAGGCAGAGGAACTACCTCCACATAGACCGTATGATTGCGCCATAGATATTCATCCAGGTACCATGCCTCCTCGAGGCAAAGTATATCCTCTATCCATAAAAGAGAACCAAATCATGGAGGAGTACATAAAGGAGAATTTGGAGAGAGGTTTTATCAGACGTTCCTCTTCTCCAGCAGGGACTGGGTTCTTTTTTGTGTCTAAAAAAGGAGATTTACGCCCGTGTATTGATTATAGGGGGCTTAACAAGATCATCATCAAGGATGAGTACCCTATCCCTCTTATATCAGAACTGTTCGACAGGTTAAGGGGATCAGCAGTATACACAAAACTCAATTTAAGAGGGGCTTACAGCCTGATACGTATAAAAGAAGGGCATGAGTGGAAAACAGCATTTAACACCAGGAGTGGGCATTATGAATATCTGGTCATGCCTTTCGGTCTTTGTAATGCTCCAGCTGTATTCCAAGATTTTATTAATGATATGCTCAGAGATTTTTTGCAATCCTTTGTTATAGTATACCTAGACGATATACTGATTTACTCTCCCGATCGGGAAACCCAAGATGAACATGTCAGACAGGTATTAGCAAAATTACTAGACAACGGTCTTTATTGCAAACTGGAGAAGTGTTTATTCGACATTACCACTGTAAAATTTCTTGGGTACATTATCACTCCAGAAGGTTTTGAGATGGATCCTTCCAAACTCACGGCCATCTCAGAATGGCCTCTCCCTCAAGGCCTCACAGCCATACAGAGGTTTCTGGGGTTTTCCAACTATTATAGAAGATTTATCAAGAATTATTCCACTGTAGCCTCTCCTATCATTAATATGACACGTAAAGGTCTGAAGAATCAGGTCTGGTCTTCACAATCCAAACAGGCATTCGAAGCTCTTAAGCAGACTTTCACTTCCGCTCCCGTGTTACGGCATCCTGATCCCAGAATTCCATTTGTCCTTGAGGTTGATGCTTCCGAGATAGGCATTGGGGCTGTCCTATCCCAAAGAGAGTCTCCAGGGAAGCCTCTACATCCTTGTGGGTTCTTTTCAAGAAAATTATCACCAGCAGAACGCAATTATGATATCGGTAACAGAGAATTGCTTGCTATTGTGTCTGCCCTGTCAGAGTGGAGACATTTGTTGGAGGGTACTCTTGACCCTTTGTTGATAATCACCAATCATAAGAACCTTACGTACATCGGGGATGCTAAATGTTTGAACTCGAGACAGGCCAGGTGGTCATTACTACTGTCTCGGTTTAATTTTGTGTTGACTTACAGACCAGGTGATCGCAATGTAAAGGCTGATGCCTTATCTCATCAATATGACCCATATGAATCAAATACACAAGACCACAATCCTATAGTTCCTCCTGAACGTATTGTGGCTTCCACGGTCTTGTCTGTTTCCTCGCCTTTCCAGGAACGCCTCCAAGCAGCTCAAATGGGGGCTCCACCTAACAAGCCTCCAGATATGTTGTTTGTGCCTGAAAAGGAAAGACAAGAATTACTCCTAATGTTTCATGATTCTAAACCAGCAGGTTATCCTGGTATTACTAAGACTCTTACCAGTATCTCCAGACAGTTCTGGTGGCCGACCATGCGACAGGACGTACGTCTGTTTGTTTTGGCTTGTCAAGAAGCAAAACCAGTAAAACCTTGCCTGTCGGTCTATTGCAGCCTTTACCTACGCCTAAGAGGCCTTGGTCTCATCTATCTATGGATTTTATTGTGGACTTGCCGAAGTCCAAGGGTCATACTGTGGTTCTGACAGTTGTAGACCGCTTCTCCAAAATGGCTCATTTTGTACCTTTACCTAAGCTTCCTACAGCCAAAGAAGTGGCGGTTGTCTTTGCTAGAGAGATTGTACGAATACATGGGGTTCCGTCTGAAATAGTCTCTGACAGAGGAGCTCAGTTCGTCTCTCGTTTCTGGAGGGATTTCTGTGCGGAGATGGGGGTGCGATTGGCCTTCTCTTCAGCATACCATCCACAAACCAATGGGGCAGCAGAGAGGGCAAATCAGGGTCTCGAGCAGTACATACGTTGCTTTACCACACAACAACAAGACAATTGGTCGGACTTGTTGCCCTGGGCTGAGTATGCACGTAATAACGCCGTTAATGAGACTACTGGCCACTCTCCTTTTTCTGCCATCTATGGTTTTTTCCCTCTGGCTCTACCGCTTCAGTTTGCTGAACAGGCCATCCCGGCTCTCGATGAACATCTCACACAACTACAAGAGATTTGGAGACAGATCCGCGAAAACATGGAGCGCAATGTTGCTGTCCAGAAACGCAAGGCTGACAGGCATAGGTTACAAGCTCCTTCCTATAACATGGGGGATAGAGTTTGGTTGTCCACTAGGAATGTGAAGTTGCGGGTGCCTTCTATGAAAATGGCACCTCGGTTTATAGGTCCATACAAGATCATTCGCCATGTTAACCCTGTGGCTTATGCTCTTGCCCTTCCATTTTCGCTTGCACAATGTCTTCCACACCTCCCTACTGAAGCCTTTGTTGTGTAACAGGTACACGAGGGTCGTTCCTCCTCCTCCACCTGTTCAGGTTGATGGGGAGACAGAGTATGAGGTTAGGAAAGTTCTGGATTCTAGGCTGTTCAGGGGTGCTCTGCAGTACTTGGTCGATTGGGTGGGTTATGGTCCGGAGGACCGGTCCTGGATTCCGGCTTCCAACATGTTTGCCTCTAGGTTGGTCAGGGCGTTCCATGCCTCGCACCCCGATCGCCCTGGTGGTCATCCTGCCACTCGCCCTGGTGGTCGTCCTGCCATTCGCACCAGTGGTTGTCCTGCCACGTGTCCTGTTGGTCGTCCGGTGGCCTCCCGTGGAGGGGGGTACGGTAACGTTGGGGGCTTCCAGCCTCTCCAGTGTGCTTGAAGGCAGCATGTCTGATGCTGCTCGCTGACCAACACCCGGTTTAAATAGAGACAGGCAGGGAGGTGGCTGCATGAGGCGTGGCTTGAGAGGGTGGCGCGGTCTGGTGAAGGTCTTTAAAAACCCACAGTTCCTTCTCAGCAGTGCCAGATCGTGGTTATCCATACCTGAGCTCCCTGTACCTGTATTCTCTCGTGATTTATCCTGTTATTGACCTCTGCTTGTTTTCTGACCATTCTGCCTTCCGTTGCCCTAGACTATTTTCCTTGTACTACGCTACTGCACTGATATCGACCCGGCTATTCCATTTGACTATTCTATTCTCTGTATCCCTGACTCTGGCTCATCTGACTACCCCCGTGTTGCTGACCTGGTTTTGTATTACGACATGGTCTTTGATTAACCCTTTCTGTCTAGCTAGAATATATACCTGGCCAATTTTTAAGGACCAGACAGTTAGGGATTGTTCTACGGCTACTCTGTTGGTAGCTTTTTGGCTCTGTGGAGTGTTGGGCTTTAAGGGCTGCGTGGTGGGATCCGGGAACCGTGACACTCTCATGGATATGCCCCAGGAGCTCTCATTGATATACCCCAGCTCCTCTCGTGGATATACCCCAGCTCCTCTCGTGGATATGCCCCAGGAGCTCTCATGGATATGCCCCAGCAGCTCTCATGGATATTGCCCCCAGCTCATGGATATGCCCCAGGAGCTCTCATGGATATGCCCCAGCTCCTCTCATGGATATGCCCCAGCAGCTCTCATGGATATGCCCCAGCTCCTCTCATGGATATGCCCCAGCTCCTCTCATGGATAATGCCCCAGCTCCTCTCATGGATATGCCCCAGGAGCTCTCATGGATATGCCCCAGCAGCTCTCATGGATATTGCCCCCAGCTCATGGATATGCCCCAGGAGCTCTCATGGATACGCCCCAGGAGCTCTCATGGATACGCCCCAGGAGCTCTCATGGATACGCCCCAGGAGCTCTAATGGATATGCCCCAGGAGCTCTCATGGATATGACCAAGCTCCTCTCATGGATATGCCCCAGCAGCTCTCATGGATATTGCCCCAGCTCCTCTCATGGATTTTGCCCCAGCTCATCTCATGGATTTTGCCCCAGCTCCTCTCATTGATACTGCCCCCAGGCCCCAGCTCACCTCCTGCCGCCGCGTGTTCTGCTCCCACTGAGCGTCCGGCGGCAAGGAGCTTGGGCGCTCGCCTGGGGGAGCCACGTGACCAGCCGCGATCTCGCGAGAACTCGGCTGGTGACATGTTTACGCCAGGCGAGCGCCGAAGCTCCATAGCTTCGGACGCTCGCAGGGAGCTGAACACTGCGTTGCAGGGTGAGACACCCGCCCTTGGGGTGACGGTGTCACCCTAAGGGCGGGTGTCACCTCGTGCGGGCCACACCCCCCACCCCCACGTTGCGACGCCAGTGTGTACAACACACACTGTTTAGAGTCAGACTGAGTTAAACGTTATAACCTCAGATTCGGCTTCGGAGCTTATTGGAGAAGACATGCCGCTGCTTTACTCTGTATGATTTAGTTCTAGGATTATGTCAGAAATAACCAGTTTGTTTCTATTCAGCTTACAACTGCAGAAGCTCTATAACACAAACCCCTGCACAAAAATCCTGCCACTGGGTATGGGCACTGTGCTGCTGGTGTTTTATCCTTACTTAAAGCTGGAGTCCTGTTTCAACCTGCCTGTCATCTCCTCATTGGTCTGGAGCTGCCATTCTCTCCCTTTGGTTTGGTCCCTTCCCGCAAACTCCCTCCCACACTCCGGTCCGGTCATTTGCCGAAACACACTCCCTCTCACACTTGGGTCAAGTCTCTTGCCTAAATTCACTCTCTTCCAGCTCCGGACCCTCTTCCCACTCAGTTTGTTCATGAAATTATTGTAAAGTGGCACTCTAATAAACTAATGTGGTCAGGCTGCGTAGAGTGACCCCTCCTTCTGACCCTGCTTTCGTGCTGACATCATTATGTCTACCTGAGCGCTCATAGCATCTTTTGTTTAGGGAGAAAGCAGACATGAGTTTAAGTTGTGCACGCAGCTTCAATCCATTACTGTGACTAGTTGCTTGTATGCCTTGTGTGTGAAAAGTATGCAATTTGCGTTTGTACGTACTAGGGATGCACCGATACCACTTTAAGACCGAGTACGAGTAACCGATACTTTTTTTCAAGTACTCACCGATACCGAGTACCGATACTTTTATTTTATGTCATGTGACCACTTTCCAATAAGAACAGACCTCATATAAAAATGCCCCCAGCTCACATGTATATACCCCCCGAGATATATATATATATATATATATACACAGAATGCCCCCAACTCTCATGGATTATGCCCCCAGCTCTCATGGATATTGCCCCAGCTCATGGATATTGCCCCCAGCTCATGGATATTGCCCCCAGCTCATGGATATGCCCCCAAGCTCTCATGGATATTGCTCCCAGCTCATAGATATTGCCCCAGCTCATGGATATTGCCCCCAGCTCATGGATATTGCCCCAGCTCATGGATATTGCCCCCAGCTCATGGATATTGCCCCCAGCTCATGGATATGCCCCAAAGCTCCATGAAAACTGCCCCAGCTCATGGATATTGCCCCAGCTCATGGATATTGCCCCCAGCTCATGGATATGCCCCCAAGCTCTCATGGATATTGCTCCCAGCTCATGGATATTGCTCCCAGCTCATGGATATGCCCCCAGCTCATGGATATTGCCCCCAGCTCATGGATATGCCCCCAAGCTCTCATGGATATTGCTCCCAGCTCATGGATATTGCCCCAGCTCATGGATATGCCCCCAGCTCATGGATATTGCCCCCAGCTCATGGATATGTCCCCAAGCTCTCATGGATATTGCTCCCAGCTCATGGATATTGCCCCCAGCTCATGGATATGCCCCCAAGCTCTCATGGATATTGCTCCCAGCTCATGGATATTGCTCCCAGCTCATGGATATTGCCCCAGCTCATGGATATTGCCCCCAGCTCATGGATTTGCCCCCAGCTCATGGATATGCCCCCAAGCTCTCATGGATATTGCTCTCAGCTCATGGATATTGCCCCCAGCTCATGGATATGCCCCCAAGCTCTCATGGATATGCCCCCAAGCTCTCATGGATATTGCCCCAGCTCATGGATATTGCCCCAGCTCATGGATATGCCCCCAGCTCATGGTTATGCCCCAGTTCATGGATATTGCCCCCCCCCAGACCCCTATCCAGACATGGGGCGGCTGTTCGAATGCTCTATCGTCAATTGGACAGCCGCCCCTGGAGCTCATCGCGTTCATACTTACCTTCCCCGAGCGACGCCGACAAAGTATTCGCGGCGTGCGCTCGTTGAAGGACCCCAGCCGCAATCACGTGGGACTCCCACGTGATGGCGGCTGGGGTCCTTCAACGTGCGGAAGTGCAGAAACTTTACCGGCATTGCTCGGGGAAGGTAAGTATGAACGCGATGAGCTCCAGGGGCAGCTGTCCGAATGCCAATAGAGCATTCGAACAGCCGCCCCAGCCCCTCGGATGCCGGCAAGCCGGCTCAATGCCGGCTTCCAGTATCTGGGGAAATATTGGGGGTACTGCACGAGTAGCAAGTACTCCTGCAGTACCGGTATCAGCACCGTTATCGATACTAGTATCGGTATCGGTGCAACCCTAGTACGTACGTATGGTTTGTACACTATGCAAATCGCTTAAAGGAGGGGGAGGCAAAATTTTTTTTTTTTCCATAATGTTCCTTTTAAGGAAACAAATTGTATTTTTGTATTTCTCTTTTATCTGATGCATCGATTAATCGAAAAAATAAATCGGCCAATTAATCAAATATAAAAATAATCGTTAGTTGCAGCCCTAAAAAATTGGGTATTTTTTATTTCAGGACAAAATTTCGAAACTATTTAGCTGGTGTATTTTTTGGCTTTGTAGATTTTGGGGATTAAAGTTTGGCAAGGTGTGGTTTTTTTTCCAAAATTTTTCATCACATCTCATCATTTTTTTATAGTAAATTATACGATACGATAAAATAATGGTATCTTTAGAAAGTCCATTAATTGTGAGAAAAGCGGTATATAATGTGTGGGTTCCATAAACGAGTAAGTGGAAAATTAGACCTAAACACAAACAGCACAGAATTGTAAAAACAGCAGTGGGTACTTTCGGACTGACAATTGTGAAACCACCTGGTCACTATGGGGTTAAGTATGGTAATAATCATGGCATATTTGAAAGAGGAGGGGAATAGAGGTTGGATTTAAAATAACTGTTTAAAATAAAAATTACAACGCACCTTTTAGATAGATTTCTATATGTTAAACTAATCTCAACTGCTTTGCCATAAAAATTATGTATTTGGTCTCATGCCAGATTATATCAATAATGGCTAAAAGGACTTACTGCAGTGATGAAGGAACCTCTGACATTTTAATTGCTTTTACTGGAGTTTAGACAGCATGCCAGGACACTGCAGTAAAAATCCTCATTTAAGATAGCTGACTTTTTGCACTTAATCTTAGTGAATCACTTTACCACTTATATTTTTCGTACAAAAATTTCAACCAAATTGGCTTTCTCCCAGCTCCGCTGTTTTGGTCTAACTGATCATTCAAGTTGGTACAGTTTATTTTACCCCAAATATACACTGAGTGGCCAGATTATTATGACCACCCAATCAGTACTTTGTAGGGCCACCTTTTGCCTTCAATACTGCAGTGATTTTTCTTGGCATTGACTCTACGAGCTGTTGAAAGGTGATGCGAGGAATCTGACACCATGCCTGATGAATAGCACTGTCCAGTTCTGTGAGATTTGATGGTTGTGGAACCAGCTGCCTGGTGGCTCTTCAACTTTGTCCCACAAATGCTCAATTGGATTGAGATCTGGTGATTGTGGGGGCCACCTAAGCAAGGTAAATTCTCCCTCATGTTCTTGAAACCACTCCTGCATAATACGAGCACCGTGGCATGGCGCATTATCTTGTTGGAAAAAGCCATCTCCATTGGGATACGCCATCTACGTGATAGGATGAACTTGATCAGCAACGTTACTTTGGTATGTTGTGCTATCAAGACGTTGTTGCACATGAATTAAAGGACCCCAAACCATAACACTGCCCCCGCCATCTTGAAGGGTTGTACTCATACATGTGGGGTGCATGCTTTCATGCTGTTTCCGCCAAATTCTCACTCGGCCATCTGCATGATGCAACTGGAAATGTGATTCATCGGACCACGTGACTTTTTTTCCAATGCTCGACTGTCCAATCCTTGTGTTCCTGTGCAAATTGGAGACATTTTATCTTGTTAACTGCAGACAGCAAAGGTGTTCAAACAGGCCTTCTGCTTCCATATCCCATACGATGCAGTGTACGGTGAACAGTGCGTTCAGAGATCATGTGAGAGGATTCCTGATTAAGATCTGCAGTAATTTGATGCACTGTTGCCCTTCTGTTGTCTTGTTGTCTTGGTAGTCTTGGAGAGTCTTGCCACTCTCCGTTCTGCCCTAACATAAACAGAATTTTGGCTGACAGTCCAGTCTTTAAACAATTTAGCAACAGCTGCTCTTGTACATTTAACAAATTCTGCTATTTTGCTGATACTCGCTCCATGGCTCCGAGCGCCAACAATCATCCAACGTTCGAAGTCTGTTAAATCACGTTGTTTACCCATATTTTCAGAAAACAAAATCACTTCAACTGTCGTGGTAAACAAACTGCTTCCCTATTTATATTGGTCTGGCCCTCTAGCAACTTCACTGCGAAATAATAGCTAATTTGCCTAAAAAAAAGTCAGGTGGTCGTAATATTCTGGCCACTCAGTGTATACAGGTCTATTCAATAGAGAGTGAAGTCTGGACAATTGGCAAGAGAAGAGAGCAATCTAGACCAAATCGCCAATTTGGAAAGTGAGCTAGATGGGAGAGTTTTTCTGGTTCAGCTATTTTGACCTAGAATTTTCACTTCTTCCAGTTCTCCTGAATTTCACCCTTTAGTGAATAGACCTGATAGCATAAGTGTACATAATATAAGACAAGCTTTGTCTTGACAAATCAGAGCATCTCTGCTACCATCTACTGGACAATTTGATTAAATACTTCCATGTTTGTAAATGCAAGAGTGTTTTGCGAGTGTACTTGAAGATCTGTGAAAATCAAGGTATATTGTGTGAAGGACTGTACAGGGTTATTCAGAGAAAAGTGAACACTAGGAGAATGGCAGGGGAAGAGAACAATCTAGACCAAATAGCCGATTTAGAAAGTGAGATAAATGGGAGACTTTTTCTGGTTTGGCTATTTTGGCATAGAATTTTCACTTCTCCAGTCATTCTCCTGGTTTTCACCTCTCTCTTAATAACCCTGATAGAGCATTTCTCGGCACGCTGGGCACAGTCTAACGAAGGCCAAATTGCCATGCATATGCCCCATTTCTGTTTGTGCATTTTCAGATGTTTCTCATTTCATGAGTAGGAGACTTAAACTGATTGCATCTCTGTATCCACCTGATTCCTTATTCTGCAGTTAGAAGCTTACACTATAAAGCAAAACATTCCAATATAACATTTTTCACTGATCAGTTAAATGTTATTTACATAATTTTTTTATTAGTAAAATAGTATAAACCTTTCTTGTAATAAATGTTCAGTTTTTGTGAAAAATACCCCCAAAGTGCTAGTCTTAATGCGAGAAGCAAATATTCAGTTTCTGGTGGGTTGTTACTTAATTTATTCAACATATTGGTTATATAATCCTCGTGGAAGTGACTGCACCATACCAATGTTTGTTTTTTTTGCGTATGTTTATACATTGAAGAATAACTTTTTGCATATGTTTATACATTGAAGAATATCCATGGCAAGAGATCTGAATCTGTGTTCATCCATAAGCACTTGTACTTGTTATTTGTTATTTTTGATGAAACGTTGCAAAATAACATTCCAATCTAAATTTGTCATATTTCACAAAAATGCTCTCACTGCTCTATCAAAAATTAAACATGTCAAACTAAAATTCCTAGATTTTATTAGGAGTTACTTTCCATGATATAGTAAGAACATATTGATAATTAAGAGAGACCACAAGACCTAAATTTATCTTTTTTAAAAAAAAATCTTTATTTATAAAGATTTAGCTAGGTCACAGATTAACCAGCAGAGAAGTGGCCTTGCAGGGCCAACACAACACACTCAGCTAAACGCAATAAAAATAGAAATTCAGAAGACGTCTCGGGGAAGTCTGCTAGAGATAAAAGGCAGCATTTGAAGGAAGTGAAATAATAAAAACCAAAAGATTGCTGAGAAGGAAAAAAACTGGGCCGAAAAGAAACAAAGTCCTCAGCAGTCGCTAGAAAAAAATGGGGAAAAACAACGCAGCGTGGGGAGTCCTGTGGAGAACTGAGGTGGAAACAGTCCTCAGCGAAAAAAACCCGTAAAATTCCGGGGGGTCTCAACGATCCAGGGCTCATCAGGGCCAAAAACAAGGAGCGGGACAGGACACCTCAGCCCGTGTCCAGCCAGAGATCAGGGCAAAGGTTTTCCTCAGGTTCACACTTCTTATAAGGGATACGTCCGATGAACAGCGACCAGACAACCCCGAGTGCCGTCCGCACCTCGAGACCAAGACTGAAACTGTGCCTCCTCGGCAAGCAGTCCAGCAGTCCCCAACGGTGTCACGGTTCACATCGCCGGCGCAAGAGGAGGGGCAGAACTGGCACCGCTCTGCCATTTATTATTATTATTATTCTTTATTTATAAAGCGCCAGCATATTCCGCAGCGCTGTATAATAGGCACAGTATAGACACAGAATGCTGCTGCCATAATCAGCAGCATTCCTCATAGCAAAGTTTCCCTTGCCTGCAGTGATCAGGTGCTCCTCGTTACCTCCAGGACCTTTTCCCATTTAAGCAGGGCACACCCCTTCCTCCAGTGCTGGCTCATTGTATTGTCATTTTGCCTCTGACCTGCCTGGAACCAACAGCTACCATAATTGTCTCCTGTGTACCAGACCCTCTGCTTTCCATAGACCTGCTTGATCTCCTCCTGCCCATTGACCAAAGGCTTGCCATAGACCACGCTCCTGGATGCTCCCCTGGATACCTCTGCCTTACCACAGCCGTTGCCAAGTCTCCTGCGGGGCCCAGACCCCAATGGTGCCAAGTCTCCTGTGGTGCCCAGACCCCAGTTGTGCTAAGTTTCCTGCTTTTTATTATTCTTTATTTATAAAGCGCCAGCATATTCCGCAGCGTTGTACAATAAGCACAGTATAGACAGGGTTACAATACATTGAACAACATTTGACAAACAGTACAGGAGGAGATGAGGGCCCTATTCCCGTAGGAACTCACAATCTGGGAGGGTTGGGGTTGGAAACAGGAGGAGAGGACTTTAAGGTGAGAGTGATTGATGGTTGCGTCAGTGAGTTGGGTGGTAGGCTTCCCTAAATAGGAATATTTTCAGGGAGCGTTTGAAGGAAGAGAAGTTAGGGGAAAGTCTGACAGTACGAGGGAGAGTGTTCCAGAGAGTGGGGGCTGCGCGTGAGAAATCCTGCAGTCTATCATGGGAAGAGGTGATGCGGGGAGAAGCTAGGCGCAGGTCACTGTTTGACCTTAGGGAGCGGGCTGGGGTGTATTTGGTGATTAGTGAGGACAGGTAGTGGGGAGCTGAGTTAGTGAGGGTTTTGTAGGTAAGGATAAGGATTTTGAACTTAATTCTGCAGTGGATGGGGAGCCAGTGAAGGACTTGCAGAGGGGAGCGGCAGAGACAGAGCGGCGGGTGAGGTGAATTAGCCTGGCGGAGGTGTTCAGGATGGATTGTAGGGGGGAGAGGCGGGACAGAGGGAGGCCAGATAAGAGATTATTGCAATAGTCGAGTCGGGAGATTACCAGGGCGTGTATGAGTTGTTTTGTGGTGACAGCGGTAAGAAATGGCCAAATTCTGGAAATATTACGCAGTTGGTATCGGCAGGAGGAGGAAAGAGACTTGATGTGGGGGATGAAGGAAAGAGCAGAGTCAAGTGTAACTCCAAGACAGCGAACTTGGTTTGATGGGGAGATGGTGATACCCTCCACCGTGATAGAGAAGTCAGGAGGTGGGGAGGCATTGGAGGGAGGAATAAGTAGGAGTTCAGTCTTTGACATGTTGATCTTTAGGTGGTGGGAGGCCATCCAGGAGGAGATGCCAAATAAACAGTCCCTGACTTTTGAAAGGACAGGGGGAGAGAGATCAGGGGTAGAGAGGTAGATCTGAGTGTCATCAGCGTAGAGGTGGTAATTAAAGCCAAAGCTGTTGATGATTTTGCCCAGAGAGGAGGTGTAGATGGAAAAGAGCAGAGGACCAAGGACAGAGCCTTGAGGTACACCAACAGATAGAGGCAATGAGGATGGGGAGTTACCAGCAAAGAACACACAGAAGGACCTGTTGATAAATAGGAGTCAACCCAACCAAGTGCAGTGTCACCGAGACCCAGAGAGTTGAGGGTCTGTAGAAGGAGGGGGTGGTCAACAGTGTCAAAAGCAGCCGAGAGGTCAAGCAGGATGAGAATAGAATAGTGGCTGTGTTTTTTAGCAGTTAGGAGGTCGTTGGTGACTTTGGTGAGGGCAGTTTCAGTTGAGTGTAGGGGATGGAAGCCAGATTGCAGGGGGTCAAGTAGGGAATTGGAGGACAGGAAGAGGGAGAGGCGGTTGAAGACTAGTTTTTCTAAGAGCTTTGATGTGAAGGGAAGCAGGGATACAGGGAGGTAATTGGATGGAGAGTTGGGATCTAGGGATGTTTTCTTTAGTAAAGGGGTAACTAGCACGTGTTTGAAGGCGGATGGAAAGGAGCCAGTGGAGAGAGATAGGTTGAAGATGTGTGTGAGAGCAGGGGTGAGGGAGGAGGAGAGGGGAGTAATTAGATGTGAGGGAATGGGGTCGAGCGGGCACGTGGTGAGATGTGAGGAGGACAATAAGGAATTGACTTCCTCCTCAGTGGCTGGGGGGGAAGCGGCAGAGGGGACCTGTGGGAGTGGAGGTGGCAGATAACTATCTTGTTTTGGGATGTTACTTCTGATAGTTAGAGTTTTACTGAGGAAGTAGTCTGCCAGGTCTTGAGCGCTGAAGGCAGCTGTGGGGGGAGGTGCAGGTGGGTAGAGGAGGGTGTTGAAGGTGGACCAGAGACGTTTATGGTTGGAGGACAGCGTAGATATAAGAGATGAGAAGAAGGATTGTTTGGCCAAGTGGAGGGCAGAGGTGTATGACCGGAGAATAAACTTGAAGTGAACAAAATCAGCTTCAGAGCGGGATTTCTTCCAGGCACGCTCTGCGGTGCGGGAGCATCTTTGCAGGTAGCGAGTCTGGAGGGTGTGCCAGGGCTGAAGCTGGCGGCGTGGGGCCTTACAGAGTCGAAGAGGAGCAAGAGTGTCTAGAGCAGAGATAAGCGTCGTGTTGTAGGGATTAGTGGCAGCATCAGGGCAGGTGAAGGATGAGGTATGAGGGAGGTGGTGAAGTAGGTTGGAGAATTGATGGGGGTCCACAGCATGTAGATTTCTGCGAGTGTGTGTGCGGGGTGGGGGAGCAGGGTGTTTAGGAAGTCCAGATAGGTTGAAAGAGAGAAGGTGGTGGTCAGAGATAGAAATGGAGCAGAGGTTGGAAAAGACAAGGTCAATAGCGGGACCATCGCGGTGGGTAGGGAGGAGGGAGGATTGTGTGAGTCCAAGGGAGGACGTGAGTGAAAGAAGTTTGGAGGCAGCAGGGGCGGAAGGATCGTCAATGGGAATGTTGAAGTCCCCGAGAATTAAGCATGGAAGATTAGAAGACAGGAAGTGAGAAAGCCAGGTAGCAAAGTGGTCAAAGAACTGGGAGGTTGGTCCCGGTGGGCGGTAGATGACTGCCACCCTGAGAACCAGAGGAGAGAACAGGCGGATGCAGTGTGTCTCGAAGGAGGAGAAGGAGAGGGATGGGGGTGGAGGGAGATGCTGGTAGGTACAGGTGGGAGAGAGCAGGAGTCCGACCCCGCCACCATTTCTCTCACCCGGTCTGGGGGTATGGCTCAAGTGTAGACCGCCATGTGAGAGAGCAGCAACGGAGGCCGTGTCAGAGGGAGTTAGCCAGGTTTCAGTTAAAGCTAGGAGGTTGAAGGAGTTTGAAAGGAAGAGGTCATGGATTGCTGTGAGTTTGTTGCACACAGAGCGAGCGTTCGAGAGGGCGCAGGAGAAAGAGGACAGGCGCTGAGGGATTATGGGAATGAGGTTGCTGGGCTTGCAGGGAGGTGATTTATGTGCGATGGAGATAGGATGAGAGGGAAGTATTGGACATGTTGTGGGGCCAGGGTTAGGGGATATGTCACCTGAATAGAGTAACAGCAGGAGGGTGAGAAAGAGAAGGTGGGAATGGGATTTGTGGGAGTGGGAGTGATTGGCAGCACGAGAGTTAGAGGGAGACCATGTTCTGAGGAAACAGATAAGCTCATGTGAGGCCATCATGTGGGACAGGAGGAGGGAGGGAGAGATGCAGATAGTGTAGGGGTCGGTGGTAGAGGGGCAGGAAATCCATTTAAGGAGAAAGGTAGAAGTAAAGCTTTGCCAAGACCCCAGCTGTGCCAAGTTTCCGGGAACAGCAGCAATGTACTCATCAGGGCTCCGGAGGGGGGACAAAAATGGGCTCCGGAGCACATCACCCTATGGCCAGCCGTTCAGTGACTGCAGTAAAGGGCCAGGTACAAGGAAATCCGGGTAAATGTCCTCTGTATCCATCAATCCGAGTGGAGCCCCGTCGAAGCACGTCTGCTCCCTTTCACAGCCGGCCACACCCGCCAAAATTTATCTTTAAACTTACTTCTCCCTTCCCCAGAACAGAATACATTAAATCTATAAAAGAAAATGGTTCATACTAATTATAGAAAGAACAGACACAAAGTAAAAGCAAACAACTGTGATCTAAAACTGGGACTAAATGAAGAGAATAAAATACTTTTAGAAAGAAAAAACTCATAGATTAGAATTTTAAAAGGATATATATTGCCACCTTCTGGCCTTAATCATAAATGCAGCCACATTCCATGAAATAGTTTTATTGTGAAGAAAGTTTCGATTTGAAGTTGTAAATATTTTACAGTAACGAATTTTACATTTAACCACCAGGTAATGAAAATTTATTTTGAAATGCAATTTGTTGAATATACAGTGTGTGTGTGTGTGTGTGTATATATGCCTGTCTCCTAGCTGATGAAGGTTCAACAAACCTGAAACAGCGCTGTCCTAGGAGTGGCTTTGACCAGTTGCATAACCTTATCTTTGCTACAAAGCCATAGTTTGGCATAGCATTGATTTTAGGGTTCTGTGTAACAACAGATCAAGGATGCATAAAAGTGAGACAGAGGTCATTTGCATATCCTACCCAGAATTCCTTGCTGCATATGGGGAATGTGGCACAAGGGCTCTGGGATACAATTCTTTGAATTGCTATGATGTGCAGGTGGCTTCTTGTCAGGTGCTGGTTCTGGGGTGGTAGGATAGAGCCCAGTGTGCAATGAAACTTGCTGAGAAACGTGGATGTAAGAATGAAGAGAGGGTTTATTAGGAAATCATAAAACATAAAAAGGAAACATGAATATAGAAGGGATCACACTAAATAACAATAATAACTTTAACGGAAGGCAAGATAGGACAGCACTAAACTAAACTACAACAAAAGAGAAATATATGGAGGTAGGGTGTTTCTGGAGGCAGAGGTTCCTGGGTCTGTAAAGGATCTTGGTAATACAGAGCAACGGGCTTTGGGATTTCTACAGGATACCGGGCAGCGGATTCTGCGGGATACAGGGCAGGCAGGTTCTGAGATTTTCTGTGGCATACGAGGTAGCGGATTCTGTGGAATGCAGGGCAGCGACGCCTGGAGAGTCTGCGACGTGCAGGGCAGCGACGCCTGGAGAGTCTGCGACGTGCAGGGCAGCGACGCCTGGAGAGTCTGCGACGTGCAGGGCAGCGACGCCTGGAGAGTCTGCGACGTGCAGGGCAGCGACGCCTGGAGAGTCTGCGACGTGCAGGGCAGCGACGCCTGGAGAGTCTGCGACGTGCAGGGCAGCGACGCCTGGAGAGTCTGCGACGTGCAGGGCAGCGACGCCTGGAGAGTCTGCGACGCGCAGGGCAGCGACGCCTGGAGAGTCTGCGACGCGCAGGGCAGCGACGCCTGGAGAGTCTGCGACGCGCAGGGCAGCGACGCCTGGAGAGTCTGCGACGCGCAGGGCAGCGACGCCTGGAGAGTCTGCGACGCGCAGGGCAGCGACGCCTGGAGAGTCTGCGACGCGCAGGGCAGCGACGCCTAGAGAGTCTGCGACGCGCAGGGCAGCGACGCCTAGAGAGTCTGCGACGCGCAGGGCAGCGACGCCTGGAGAGTCTGCGACGCGCAGGGCAGCGACGCCTGGAGAGTCTGCGACGTGCAGGGCAGCGACGCCTGGAGAGTCTGCGACGTGCAGGGCAGCGACGCCTGGAGAGTCTGCAATGTGCAGGGCAGCGACACTTAGAGAGTCTGTGGGATGCAGGGCAAGCAGGTTCTGAGGATTCTGCGAGATGCAGGGCAGCGGGTTCCGAGGATTCTGTGGGATGCAGGTACAGAGGAAGGAAAATACTGGAGGAGACAAAACAGATAAGGTTCTAGGCAGGTACAGGAACAGGAACAGGAACAGGAACAGGCGGTAGCTCCCTGTCAGCTTGGCATTCACCAAGACAATGCAGAAGCAAAGTTACTTGGGTGCGGTTTGGTTTTATGCAGGGAGCATCAGATGAATTAGGCAACACCTGAGTGTTGTAGAGGAGAGTCCTGAGAAGACTGAGAGTCTCAGTACTACGAGGCGGTGCTGGATTTAGGCTTTTTACGGCGCTGGCGTCTCGGGGCATTACACTTCTGCAATATTAAACACACTATATATATATATATATACACAAAATACACGAGAGGGGCAGCACTCAACCTGAACTACGCTTTCAGTGCGGGTGCATCTCAAGACAACATAATATAAAACACAACGAGAGGAGAGCACACCAGACAATACAAAAGATACAATCCATGGCCATCTATTGCAAACTAAACTTCCACCATTGTTCAACAGAGCTCAGTATTATATGTATGCAAGGGTTAAGCAAACTGCAATGTTTGAAGGGGTTTCAAAAATGTTTCTGAACACTGAAAGGGTTAAATCTGGAAAAACTCTGTTTAAACCTATTTAGCTGCTGTTGTGGTTTCTTTTGTATTGTCTGGTGTGCTCTCCTCTCGTTGTGTTTATATATATATATACAGTTGTGTTCAAAATTATTCAACCCCCAATGCTGTAAAGGGTTTTAGGGAATTTAGTGGACATTTGTAATTGTATTCAAAATGAAATCCTACAAGGACTTTTTAACCCCTTAGTGACCGGGCGGTTTTACACAAATCCGTCCTTTAGTGACCGCTGCTGTTTTTACGTTTCTGCTCTGTTTGTGTTTACGTCAAATTTTCCGCTTACTCGTTTATGCAGCTCACACATATTTTACACTGTTTTTCTCGTCATTAAATGGACTTTATAAAGATACCATTTTTTTCATCATTTCATATAATTTACTATAAAAAACATTGTGAAATATGACAAAAAAATTGAAAAAACACCACTTTTTCGAACTTTGACCCCCAAAATTTCTTATGTATCAACAACCGTCAAAAAAATTTAATTCCTTAGTAGTTTCTAAATTTAGTTCTGAGTTTAGCAATAACCAATGTTTACATATTCCTCGCTTTTTTCCTTATTTTATGCAACAATAAGTGCAAGTAGCACTTTGCCATTTCCAAAGAGTTTATTTTCAAAACTAGTGCTAGTGACATTGTAACACTGATATCTGTCACTAATTGCTGAATAACCCTCCACATATACATATTTTTTTAAAGTACACAAATCAAGGTATTAAACTTGGGGTATTTTGACTCTTTCCATGCAAACCATTTTACCACAAATCTATGCCAAATTTTGAGAAAAAAAAAAGTTTTGGTGATTTTTTTTTTTTTTAACGCAATTTAAGAATACATGTACTGTGAACTTTAAGGTTTACTGCCAAAAAGCACCCCAAAATATGTTCAGCAACATCTTCTGAGTAAATTGATACCACCCATGTATAGGTATGTCGGGTCATTTGGGGGCTAATAGGCCTTATTTGGGGGGTGCGCATTTCAGTTTTCCAACTTGGAATTTTCACATTTCGTCATCATGCACCCATGTCCTATTTGGGACATTTTTGAAGCCGGCCAAAGTAATTTACCCCCATCAAACCATATATTTTTAGAAAGGGCACACCATAGGGTGCTTCAAAGTGTTGTATTTTAACACTTTCCATGCACTAGCTCTATGTCAAACTTTCAGGTAGTCACTTTTTGTGTTATTTTTTCACACACATTGTACTTTAGGGTGAATTGTCAAATCCAGTTATGGGTTACTGCCAAAAAAACACCCCAAAATATGTTCAGCAACATCTTCTGAGTAAATTGATACCACCCATATATAGATTTGTTCTGTTGTTTCTGGGGTGCTACGCCAATCTTTTGACATGTGCTTGTCAATTTTCTAATTTGACATACAGTATCTTCTTTGCTTATCTTCTTTTTAGGGGCCTTTTTACATACCCCAATTTTATTAACGTGCATATATTTGGTAAGCTAACACCCCAAAGTATTGTAAATGGAGTGTTTTTATGCCATGGATGCAACCGTTTGCTCCAAACAAATTGGATACTGTTTGGTGGTCATTTTTCATTTTCACACCACATCAGTTTTGGACTGTGATTTAGGAGACACTGTTGTTTGTTACTGCATGAAAACTCTCCAGGTTGTTTTCTGCAAGGTCTCCTGAGTACACCCATGCCCCCCCGCCATGCATATAGGTTTGCCAGGATTTTGGGAAGGTTCAAATACAATTTTATGACTTTGTCATTGGAGTTGAAATTGAGATTATTTCTTCAGCTAGGCCTAGCTTTGGTTTTGGGTCTACCGCATACCCCAGTTTGAATTATTGCCAGAAAATTGTTTATATTTGTTATGTTGACACCCCAAGGTATTGCATATGGAGTGCTTTGATGCCATGGATGCAACGGTTTTAGCCCAAAACATTTGAGAAGGTGTGTGGCGGTAATTTTTCAATTTTCAGATTTTTTACCCACATTAGATTTGGACTGTGATTTAGGAGACACTGTTGTTTGTTACTGCATGAAAACTCTCCAGGTTGTTTTCTGCAAGGTCTCCTGAGTACACCCATGCCCCCCATGCATAGGTGTGCAAAGATTTTGGAAAAATACAGCACCAATTGTAGAACATAAAAATGTACGAATAAAATGTAAGTCTGGTGCAGTAAAAGAAAAAAAAAACTAAACTGAACTAACTAACTGGAGTGTGAGAAAAAATAGAAAGGAAAAAAAAAATCACAGATCACGCACAGTGTGATATAACTTGAAACAGTCCCCAAGACACAGACCGGGTTGTCCAGGGCATTCTGGGCAGTAAAAGATTGTGTCTCTCCTCTGCCCCCTCTTGAAACACACCCTGCATCTTTTTGGGGTTTCTGTTTGCCCTCAGTAGGGGGGATTTTATAAATAAAATGTGCAGCCCCAACTCTGTCCCCCATCACCGCCCGGGGAGCATGTGCATCCTGGTACAAAAACCCCGAAATGACCTGGAGCTGAAACTGTAAAAAGGACAGCGTCACTCCGGGGTTTGCCTTTTTGCAGAGCAAAAAGGCATTGTGGGTTGCAATTTGCATCAGGTAAATTGCAACCTTTTTGTACAGGCCCTTGACTTCCGCATAATCTGGTAGGGCTGGAGCAGCTGATCTGCCAGATCAACCCCACCCATATGCCGGTTATAGTCTTTGATGCACACTGGCTTCCTGATGCGCTCAGCTCTGCCATGTACAGAGACCTCCACAGACCTCTCAGTGTGGATGGTGGATAGAAGGTATACATCCTTCTTGTCTCTGTACTTGACCGCCAACAGCTCCTCTTGGCGCAGAGCTGAGGTCTCCCCCCTTTTTAGCCAGGTGCGGACAAGCTGTGCTGGGAAACCTACGCGGTTCTTGCGAACAGTACCGCATGCTGCTGTATCAAAACAATACAGCAGCTTGAACAAAGGGACACTCGTATAAAAATTATCAAGATACAAGTGGTACCCTTTGTTCATCAGGGGAAAAAGTAGGTCCCACACAATCTTGCCACTGGTTCCCATGTTTTTGGGCAACCTGGAGGGTCAAGGCTACTATCCTTTCCCTCGTACACCCGGAAGGCCTGAGTATACCCACTCTCGCTGTCACAGAGCTTATACACCTTCACTCCATACCTGGAGCGTTTGGAAGGAATATACTGCTTGAATCCCAGCCTTCCCTTGTATTTCATTAGGGATTCATCCACGCAGATATTCCTTCCAGGTGTATAAGCCTCTGCAAACCTGGCGGCAAAGTGGGTAATCAGGGGGCGGATTTTATACAGCCTGTCAAACTGGGGATGCTCTCTAGGAGGGCACAGGCTGTTGTCACTGAAGTGCATGAAACGCAAAATGTTTTCATACCTTCTACGTGACATTGATTGGGGTAAATGGGGGTAGAGCAGATGGGGCTACTGCTCCAGTAGGAGCGAATTGAGGGCTTCTTTATGATGCCCATCAGCATAGTAAGTGCCCAGAATTTCAGAAATTCTGGCACATCTAGCGGGGTCCATTGCTGCCTTGCCAAGTAGGAGTCTGGCTTCGCAGCACAATGCTGATGGCATACAGATTTGATTGGGCCACGATGTGGCCCAACAAATCATCCCCCATAAACACCTGCAAAAACTGTGTGGCGGTAAATCCTGCAACATCAATATTGATGCCAGGATTTGCCGTGAAAGGAGGGATATCTGGCCTCTGGCGATGAGGCACTACCCACTCCTCAGCTGGAGCTGTGCGTCTCCTGCTGGCAGGTGGTGACCCAGGTTCTGCATCAGAAACATCACTAGATACATCAGCCAGCGTAGATAATGTATCTAGCGACGTCTCTGAGCAGTTGGCGGGGTCGAAATCAGGGTCTGGACTCCCAGGCATCCTGCAATGGCGTTTGAGCTGCTGGAAGCGATCCGATCCTAAAAGAGACCCGCTGCCATGACGTACATGGTACGTCCAAGGTCCCTAAGGGGTTAAAGAACCATATGCAACTAAAATGACATCAATTGGTTTTGTAATACAGTAGTAAATGTTTCTTTTGTGAATTCTTCATTGACACAATTATTCAACCCCTTAAAGACTACCACTCTGAAGAACAGAGGTTCATTCAAGTGTTTTCAATCAGGTATTGAAAACACCTGTGGATGTCACGGAGCAGCAATAAAGCATAATAAGCACCAATTAGGCAGCTTTAAAATGACTGTGATACTCAGCTCCTTCTAGACATTTACTGGTGTGGTTACAAACATGGTGAAGTCAAGAGAATGGTCCAGGAAGACAAGAGAAGAGGTGATTACTCTTCACAGGAAGGGCAATGGCTATAAGAAGATTGTAAAGATGTTAAACATACCAAGAGAGACCATAGGAAGCATCATTCGCAAATTCAAGGCAAAGGGCACTGTTGAAACGCTACCTGGTCGTGGCAGAAAGAAGATGCTGACTTCAACTGCTGTGCGCTACCTGAAGCGTAGAGTGGAGAAACGTCCCCGTGTGACTGTTGAGGAACTGAGAAAAGATTTGTCAGATGTGGGTACTGAAGTTTCAGCTCAGACAATACGGCGCACACTGCGTAATGAAGGCCTCCATGCCAGAACTTCCAGGCGCACCCCCTTGCTGTCTCCAAAGAATAAGAAGAGTCGACTGCAGTATGCCAAAAGTCATGTGGACAAACCACAGAAGTTTTGGGATAGTGTTCTGTGGACTGATGAAACAAAATTAGAACTGTTTGGGCCCATGGATCAACGCTATGTTTGGAGGAGGAAGAACAAGGCCTATGAAGAAAAGAACACCTTGCCTACTGTGAAGCAAGGCGGGGGGTCAATCATGCTTTGGGGCTGTTTTGCTTCTGCAGGTACAGGGAAGCTTCAGCGTGTGCAAGGTATCATGAATTCTCTTCAGTACCAGGAGATATTGGATGACAATGTGATGCAGTCCGTCACAAACCTGAGGCTTGGGAGACGTTGGACCTTTCAACAGGACAATGATCCCAAGCATACCTCCAAGTCCACTAGAGCATGGTTGCAGATTAAAGGCTGGAACATTTTGGAGTGGCCATCGCAGTCACCTGACTTAAATCCGATTGAGAACCTCTGGTGGGACTTAAAGAAAGCAGTTGCAGTGCGCAAGCCTAAGAATGTGACTGAACTGGAGGCTTTTGCCCATGACGAATGGGCGAAGATACCCGTAGATCGCTGCAAGACACTTGTGTCAAGCTATGCTTCACGTTTAAAAGCTGTTATAACTGTAAAAGGATGTTGTACTAAGTACTAAGATTGAATGTCACTTGGGGGTTGAATAAAACTGATAATGATGTGAGCACAGAAAAGACATTTGTGGTTATTTCATTATAAATGTTATGTTATATTTGTCTGACCTACACGTGCCTCTTTGATTTAATTGTAAGCCAGATGACTGAATGATCAAAATCAATGTCAAACTGGCCAAAACACTCAATTTCAGTGGGGGTTGAATAATTTTGAACACAACTGTATATATATAATTAGTGTGTGTATGTGATAAAAGTTATTTAACCCCTTCCTGACCGCTGACGTAAATAATTCGTACTGCGGGGAAATCCCCTTAAACACCGCAGATGTACTATGTATGTCACGGTCTCCTAACCTCCCTCCCTCCCTCTACTCACCTCTCTCTTGCTGGGCTCCTGCGACGGACTGGCAGGCCTGAGGTCTACCCTGCCTTTTCAGGGGGCCCGGCAGTCGTGATGATATCATCACAGTGCGTGATGATGTCATCACAGTGCGTGATGATGTCACCACCAGGCGCCCCGGCACCTGCAGTAAAAAATGAGGAAGGGGAGGGTGGCTCCTTTGGAGCCCTCTCTCTCCCAAACCATTTAACTTACAAAAAAATTAATGGCACCGCTAGAAAGGCCTTCCCTTTTCAGCAGTGTCTTTTATTAACCCCTTCGTTGTCGGACTGCGATTCTGCGCCAATCGGCATCAACTGACATCATCACCATGTGTGTGAGGACGTCAGTTGGCCAGTTAACCCCCTAGCTGCCAAGTGGAGATAAGGGGATCATTTGGATCCCCGTATCTCCTGATCTCTGTCAGCTAGATGGTCATGTTTGATATCACTGGAAAGGCACGATCATGTCCTTTCCAATGATACCATACATGACTAGGTTTGTTGTAAAAAATAAAATAAATAAATAAATTGGGGATTTTTAAATTTTGTTTATGTGGGGGGTTCAATAAAGTAGGACTTAAGCTGGCATTTAAACATGAGGAGCATAAAACGGTCAAAATAAGCTCAGCGCACAGAGATGAAATGGCTCAGCAGTGAAGAGGTTAAAAAGCAAAATCGTGTAAAAATTTGTTATTTCAAATTTCGTGACAAAATTTTGAAACTATTTAGCCCGGGGTCTTTTTTGGTGTTTGCAGATTTTGGGGACTAAATTTTGAAAAAGTGTTTTTTTTTTAAAAAAAAAATTTTGTACAGTAAATTATACCATATGATAGAAATAATGGTATCTTTAGAAAGTTCATTTAATGGCGGGAAAAACGGTATATAATTTGTGTGGGTTGCTTAAACGAGTAAGAGGAAAATTTGACCTAAACACAAATGGGGCAGAAACGTTAAAACAGCAGCGGGCACTTTCGGCCAGACTTTCGCAAACCCGCCGGTCATTATGGGGTTAAAAGGGAACAGCCATTAAAATCATACATGTTGTAACTAATTCTATTGAATAAATTCATATCCAATTTATTTATTTATGGATATGAATCTATTCTGAATTTATGAGGCTAAAACCCTCTAGATCTCCTGTGAGTGAGTATTTGTTTATCTGGTCATACGTTCTCTCACACATTTTTGTTACGCTCTGCTGCTGGGGCAGCAAGGTTTTAATTCCATTGAATATTCAACCTCCGTATCCTCATTTCAGTTTTGAAGCACTTAAATTTTCTATCTATAACGTACGCTAACAATGCAGAACATATTTCTTTTGTGGCTATTTTGCTTAAGTTCTGATAAGTCACTTTGTGTCTTCTTGTAATGCCATTTGATGTTAGGGGATAGTTACACAATTATTTTTGCTCTACTATATAAACCCTGTCTGCCAGCATGTACATTAATCCTTTGTGTGGACTAATCCCTTAAGAGTTCACAGCCAGTACAATTTATCATTTATTATTACTCTTAATAAAGGACAGTTATGTTAGTTTGGCACAATATGTTGTCAAACCTGTGTGATAGCACAGATTATCCAAATATGTTTTATTTTTAGTAAAACAAAAGTTGAACTTTGTTATATATTATAAACTATGATGAATCATATTGCTCTGCTTAGGCTAGGGTCAGACGAACGCATTTTCGAGTTGTCTGTGAAAAAGTGCGTTCGAACGAATGGACGCATTTTTTCACGGAGTACGCGATACCGGTCATACGATGCGCATTTGCATCCGTGATTTTGTACGGATCTTCAATAAAACACTTTGTGCATCTGGACGTTATGTTGGCCGGACATTAGCAGCGTCTGACGTCTCCAAATCACACACACACGCCGCTAGCGGACGCAGCGCACTCTGTACGTCAGTACTAGCAGTTTAACGTTCTCGAAAAAATGCGTTCGTTTTCCACTTGCGTTGCGCAGCCGGACTTTTGTGCGGCCGTTCTTCGTATATTGGCCGTCATTGGACGTCATTTGCTGCTAGTGCGGCCGTGATTAAGTGCGCCTGCACGCGCGTTCGCACTGCGCTCGTCTGACCCTAGCCTTATACACAGAAAAAGGTTAAAGAGTCACTTAATGCACCTTGACCACTTTTGCTTATTGAAGTGGTCAGGCTGCGTGGAGTGACACCCCTCTTCCTGTCAAATCCTCCCCCACCTTTAATGCAGCCCCATTGTGCTGTGACAAATGTGTAAAACTAAGGGGGTTCCCCTGCCTACACTACTGTCACTTAGCAGCCAGGGGTTTGAATCCCCTGCATGCTGACCACCGGTTCAGGTACCGATGATATCAGCACGGTTTACATGCTGACATCATGGTGTCTTGGCGAGGCCTCGCATATAACATCAAAGTGCATGACAATTAGAGTTGATGGCAACTATATAAATAAAAAGAAAAGTCCTGACTGACTCATCAATGTCCAGCTCAAACCGTTTAACCTTGGAATGTGAAATTTTGAAGGTGCATTGCTTTTATGACATAGGCACCCATAAGAAAAGATTTTTGGAAAATCTTCCCCCAAAGGGGGTTGAATATTTTAACCCCTTCCCGACCACAGACGTACGTAGTACGTCCGGTCGGGAAGTCCCCTTAATAACCGAGGACATACTATGTACATCACGGTCTCCTAACCTCCCTCCCTCCCTATACTCACCTCCCTCGCTAGGGTCCTGCAAGGACTGGCAGGCTGGAAACCTGCCCCACCTTTTCAGAGGGCTTGGGAGGCGCAATGATGTCATCATGGCGCGTGATGATGTCATCGCCAGGTTCCCCTCGGTGCCTGCAGTAAAAAATGAGGAAGGGGCCCTTCCCTCCCCAACCATTGCACGTTTAAAAAAAATAAAACCATCACTGGAAAGGGGAGAGTCTCCCCTTTTCAGTGGTACCTGTCAACCCCCTCCTTTGCCGGATCACCATTCGGCGCCGAATCCCGATTCAGACCCAGAAGTGGCTGACATCTTAGATGTCAGCCAAGCTTCCATGTCAACCCCCACCCACTGAAATCTTCACCATATGTGTGAGGACGCCACAGGGCCAGTTAACCCCCTAGCTGCCAAGTGGAGATACGGGGATACAAAGGATTCCCCTATCTCCTGATCCATGGCAGCTAGAGGGTCATGTTTTATATCATTGGAAAGGCCTGATCATGGCCTTTGGCCTTTCCAATGATACCCCACATGACTAGGTTTCTTGTAAAAAATAATAATATAAAAATAATAAAATTATACTTAATTATTTTTAAAAACCCCAATTTTTATTTGTCTAGGGGGTTTAATAAAATAGGACTTAAGCTGGCATTTAAACATTGTGGGAAAAATGGTATATAATATGTGTAGGTTACATAAACAAGTAAGAGGAAAATTTGACCTAAACACAAACACCGCAGAAACGTAAAAAGATCAGCGGGCACTTTCGGACAGACTTTTGTAAAACCGCCTGGTCACTATGGGGTTAAACAGGATACCTATATCTTAAAAACAGAAAATGTTAGACGTGAAAATTGGTATTTAGATTCTTCTTGAAAAATAAAAAGCATGCATTTTACCATTTTCTGAAAATCCAGTGGGGGGTGGAAGGGAGGTGAATATTTTAAAAGGATACCTATATCTCAAAAACAGAATATGTTACAGATGAGAAAATTGTTACTCCCTCACTGCTCCAGCATGTCTGCTTCGCTCTCACAACCAGGGCTCTCACACTCCCGCACTGCTCCAGTATGTCTGCTTTCCTCTCACAGCCAGGGCACGCACACTCTCTCACAACACACCGCTGTTGTTCCCAACCAATACATGAGACCATGGGGTGCTGTGACAGATGTATTGTGCTTTCATAGCTTACTGTTAGTATCCTTTTCGTTTGTACTTATCACAATACAGGACTGGTCTATAATTTTTTTCCAGGGCTTCTGTTTATTCCCAGTCTGGCCCTGATCACTGGTGCTATCCAAAATCAAGCTGACAATTTTAGACAAGTGCAAGTTCAGATTTCCAGCTTGCAAATTAATTGGTTTCATAAAGTAAAAATGTAATGACTGAAACACAACGAAATTCAACCAAATGAAAAAAGGCACTTAATAGTAAATAATATAACACTCTAAAAACATAAAGCAAATCACAAGACATAATAAATGATGCTACCTCTTAACCTCACAGATGCTGAGGCTCATGTAAGCAGAGGGATTTTGCAAACGGAATAGGATACATAGTCATAACATTTAGGTCAGCCCTCAATGGAACTTTTCCCTAGCTACTTTACTTAATTAATGTCACTATGTAGATCCTACTGTCCCAGAGCGGACAAACTGAAGTTATTAATTTCTTTGAGTTGGACTAGGAAATGGTTTTATTGGGGTTAATTAAAGGTAAAATAGTTTGTATTTTTGTAAACAAAACCCCCCGCGCAAGTGTACTGTGTCATGGCCGATACTAAACCAGGAGATACAGTATACTATCTCTTTATCAGATCCGGATACAAAGATACCAGGAGAGTTCCAAAGGGAGCTATCCTCTGGTTACTTTCATAATTTCAAATCTGTGTTCAGGTGCCTCCTAGCAGCTTTTAAAAGATGTGTATCTAAGTGATCTATGTGTATCTTAGATTCCGCCGCCTTACAATGTTAAGCCTGGCCTTATTGTTCCCGTGCATCTTCTGCTCCAGATGATCAGGGCTAAAGCAATCCCTGGAGAGCTCTGATGTCATGACACCATAATGTCATTAAAAGCCTTTGCTTCCAGCAAAGTTCTATAGGATTTCTAAAAGCCCTAGATGGTCAGGCGAGGGATCACTGGAATGGTCCTTGTCTGGCATTCACAGTGTTAGCAAACATGTAACTATGTAAAATGTGGTACTGGTTTTGACATTATGGTAGGAAAATTATAACCTGCTTCACCGATCCATGAAAACAAACCAGGTTTACATATTCTACTTCTTGCTGCATATTTCTCATGTTGTAAAATAATTTTTTCTGCGCCTGCAACTCCTGCATCTCTAAATATGATTTAGTGTTCAAATAAAAATGACTGTAAAGCTGCAAATTTTAGAGTATCATAGTAGTGTGAGTTTATGGGCCATCACAATCTCAGTCAAAAATAGCTTTTTAAAAAGCATACTTTAACATTCAACTCATATAAAGTTTTTATAAAGCTAAGCTGTCATGCTAATGTTAAATTATATAACATTTAGTGACAGACTATCCATTTCTGTTTCAGCACATTTAAGGCTAGGGTCAAATGAACGCATTATTTGCAGCGACAGTCAAAAAGTGCGTCCGAACGCATTGACTTATTTTTTCACGGAATGCGCGAAAACGGTCATACGATGCGCATTTTCATGCATGATTTGTTACAGATCCAAACCAGGGAACTGGATTGGGTGTCTGGACGTTATGTTGGCCGGACATGAGCAGCGTCTGACGTCTCCTAATCTCGCATACATGCCGCTAGGCTGCCTCAGCGCACTCTGTACGTCAGTACTATTGGTTCTGCATTCTCGAAAAAATGCGTTCATTTTACGCTTGCGTTGCGCGGCTGGACTTTTGTGCGGCCGTACTTCGTATATTGGCCGTCATTGCGCGTCATTTGCTGCTACTGCGGCCGTGATTAAGTGTGCCTAAACGCACGTTAAAATGCGCTAGTCTGACCCCAGCCTAAGAACACAACTTTGAAGAAATGTTGAAATATTTATACTTAAATAGTTAAAGCCTTGGTCAAATATATGTTGTAAATTATAGTTTTCTGCTTCATAAAGTGGCAAGGCTAAAAATTGTTTCTATAACATATAAACCTATTCGAACATATTCTGACATGGAGGCTCCTTGCCAAATCCAGTGTAAAATTAACAAGAGCTCTGGTAATTTTGGGAACTCCATGAACCTCTAGTAAGTTTGCCAGAACTCTGTTTGAATCTATACCAGGCTTAGAATCTAGTCCATAATATATTTGTGTGTGTGTGTGTGACATTTAACAGCAGCTTTATAACAGTCAGTTTCAGAATTAAATTCACTCTGTGAATGCTGTCTGTTGGCCAACCATAGTGTTTTTTCTTTTCTAATGTCGTTTAAGGAACTTTAGAGCTTCTATGACAGTCAGGAGAATGCTATCAGTTGGAGCCTGGGGAGCCGTACCAGCTGGATGGAATAAAGGTAACATCACTGCTCTATAACAATGGAGACGCAGGTTCGAATCCCAGCCAAAGCATCTCTCCAGTAAGTGTCAATGGGCAAGACACCTAATGACCGATGGGAAAAACAATGTTGGTTGTGGAGTCCAATGGTAACGTCTCTACCATTCAACTGTGGAGAAGCAAGTCAAAATCCCATTCAGCACATCCCTCCAATACAACTGTGGAGAAGCAAGTCTTGACTTACGGGAAGTGGGTTCAACCTAACCACCAGATCTCTGATCTACAATCATGGAAAGAAGACCCAATCCCACTCAGAAGAAGCCACCAGCGAGTTTCCTTGGCCAAGACACCTAACAATATGGATCCCTCAAAATACTTGTACATCTCATAGATTGTATGTTCCCATGGGAACAGGGCCCCCCTGAATCAGGTCATCATCCTGTGTGGTATTTTAATGTATCAGCTCCCTGTACACTGTTCTTGCAAAGCTCTGCAGAATTTGTTATATAAATAAAGTATAATAATAATAATTATCCCTAGACCGCATCATGCAAGAGCTTTGAGACACAACCTTGTAGCACCAGTCTTATGCTGATAAATGCAATGTGAGGATTACTGTAACATGAGTGAAACCTTGTCATTCAAGATCCTAAGGATCACACACAGGCAGGGCTGGTGCACCCAGTAGGCAAACAGTACAACCGCCTAGGGCTGCAAATCAAAGGAAGTCTTGAGTTATAGAGGGATGGAATCGGCACCAGTGAGCTTGGCACGAAGGCTGGGCTCTACCCATTGTGCTCTTCCTTCCCTTGACTGGACCCTCAATAAATGTAAGTTCTGCACAGAGAGGGGAATGTAGGGCTTGTGGGTTTTAGTTCATATGTGTGTGGGGAGGTGTCTGTTTTTTAGTGTGTGGAGGTGTGGTAGTGTTAGGGTGTCCATATGCACATATTGGCTCTGTGTGTATCTGTCAGTGTCTTAGTCTCTAATAATAGAGAATAACACAGGCCTTCTCATTGGGGGAAGCCTCCTCTTGACAAACCACCCAGTTCTGCTTCAACCAAGAAAATGTAGCAAAAAAAAAAATGGGGATTCTCTAGGTTTAAAAGAGGAGGGAGGATGACTGAGCGTTTAAACATTAATCCCTCCTGCCCCCCCCACCCGTTCAACTGTTTACTCAGTGTTTAATCTCATTTTCACTCCGGCGTTGGGCTCCCTTGGTGCTGGTCTAGATGTGAAATGCTGCTGACTACCTGTAAGCTGCAACAGTCAAGTGATCGCTTGGAAGCCTGTGTTAGCATTCATTCCAGCCAATCCATTGGTTCCCAATGCAATTGCACTTATCCTTGATCTCATTGTGCAGAGGGCACCATGGAATTTACTGGCTCTTCTGTCTGTGTGCAGAAGAACACAGAACGATCCAGTGTAATTATGGGGCCCCCAGCGCAAACATGTTTTCGCAATATCTTCCTTCTCGCCATGGAGTACTATAAACTCCTAGACTCGAGAAGATGATGCCAGTGGAGCTGTTACTGATATTATCTGTGGCTCTCAACTATTAGAACTCTAACCACTAAATCGAATACAGCAGCTCAGTTAGAATAGAGCCTTTAATGGGAAGCCATTAGGGGAAAACATCTTGCGCACAATCTATCCATAAGCGACTCGCTGTTAACAGCTCTAATGTAATCAGGCCGCTAGTGTTTTTAGAGGAGACAGGTGACTATTACTCTATGTGATTAGATGTATGGGCAGTTTTTCCCCCCCGCAAAGGCAGGATGCCTGTGATTATCTTTTGAACTGGCATTACTACCTACTCACTTGCGAACCTCCATGACACATGTCATATTACACAAGTTACACCTGCCTTTGTGCTCAGCGGAGCCTGACTGATGGTTAATAAGGCCATACATTACTGCTGCATAAGATTGCATGTGAAAAGAATAAAGAAATCAGCTGATTTTTTTTTGCTTCAACTAGCAAGAGACCTTCTGTAAGAAGATGGTTTGCGGAATCTCTCAGAAATACAGAGGGACACCAAAAAAATGTATACACACTTCAATCGTTGTTATCTATACCCTGTTTAAAACCCATTTTGAATTATGGCAGCAATGTTTAGTATTATGTTTCCTTTAAAGAGATCAGTAGTCGCACCATTGCTGATGTTATCATGTGACCTTCAGAGAGTCAAAATGGCAGCGGCACGGTTGACTTTAGAGCAACGCAAGACCCTTTTGAAGTGGTATTTAAATTTTAACCCCTTAGTGACCGGGCGGTTTTCCACAAATCCGTCCTTTAGTGACCGCTGCTGTTTTTACGTTTCTGCGCTGTTCATGTTTAGGTCAAATTTTCCTCTTACTCGTTTATTCAACCCACACATATTATACACCGTTTTTCCCGCCATTAAATGGACTTTATAGAAATACCATTATTTCCATCATATCGAATAATTTACAACAAAAAAAAATATGAAATATGATGAAAAATGGTAAAAACACACTTTTTCGTAATGTAATCCCCAAAATCTACAACCACCAAAAAAGACCCTGGCTAAATAGTTTCAAAATTTTGTCCCGAGACTAGAAATACCCAATTTTTACATGTTTTTCCTTTTTAACCCCTTCACTGCTGAGCCAGTTCACCTATGTGCGCTGCGCTCATTCTGACCATTTTGTGTTAATTATTTTTAGATGACAGCCTAGGTCCTATTTAACTAAACCTCCCCAAGTCAAAAAAACTTTAAAAACACAAAATTTCTTTTAATTTTTATTTATATTTTTATTATTCTTTATTATTCTTTTTTTAATTTGTTTTTTAAACAAACCTGGTCATGTTTGGTATCATTGGAAAGGCCATGATCAGGCCTTTCCAATGATGTCAAATATGACCATCTAGCTGGTCGGGAGATAGAGGGACCCTTTGGATCCCCTTATCTCTACATGGCAGCTAGAGGGTTAACTGGCCCACTGACATCCTCACACATATGGTGAGGTTGTCAGTGGGTGGGGGGGACCTGGGGCTTGGCTGACATCCAAGATGTCAGCCCCCTCCAGGTTTGAATAGTGTTTTGGCGCCAATTAGCGCTGAATCGCGATCAGTACACCACTGAAAAGGGGAGACTCTCCCCTTTCCAGCGGTGCAACATGCATCTCTCTAGCTTCAATGGTTGGGGAGATAGAGGGCTCCGAAGGAGCCACCCTACCCTCCATTGATTTCAATGGGGCACCTGCTGATGACGTCACCACGCAGCGTGGTGACGTCATCGAGCTCGCCGGCCCATGTAAATCACATGGGCAGGCTTCCTCCCTGCCAGATCTGCGAGGGATCCAGCGAGGGAGGTAAGTATCGGGCGGGATTCTTGTACGTCCGCGGGTCTAAGGGAGACCCATGGGCAGGACGTACATAGTACGTCAGCAGTCCTTAAGGGGTTAAAATGTGTGTGACTGGCAGGCAGGACACAGGACGGAGCCATGGTTGGACCCATAGTTTAGTTTTTTATTATACAAGCGCTGGGGGTGATCAAGCAATGCAGACTCAGGAAGCTGTATTGGTAAATAATAATAATTGTATTCAAGGTAAAGACCAGCAAGCATAGAAACATAGAAACATAGAAAAATGTCGGCAGATAAGAACCTTTCGGCCCATCTAGTCTGCCCAATTACATGGATACTTTACCTGGATTTATCTTTTGTTTAGAATAGCCTTATGCTTATCCCATGCCTGCTTAAATTCAATTACTGTTTTGGCCTCTACCACTTCAACTGGAAGACTGTTCCATGTATCCACCACCCTCTCAGTAAAATAATGCTTTCTGATGTTACTTTTAAACCTTTGCCCCTCTAATCTAAGACTATGTCCTCTTGTTTTGCTACTTTGTTTCCTTTTAAATATACTCCCTTCCTCTACCTTGTGGATTCCCTTTACGTATTTAAATGTTTCTATCATATCTCCTCTGTCTCGTCTTTTTTCCAAGCTGTACATGTTAAGATCATTAAGCCTTCCTGGTAACTTTTCTCCTTCAAGCCGTACACCATTTTAGTAGCCCTTCTCTGAACTCTCTCTAAGATGTCTATATCCTTCTGGAGATACGGTCTCCAGTACTGCACACAGTACTCCAAGTGAGGTCTCACCAGTGCTCTGTACAGTGGCATGAGCACTTCCCTTTTCCTACTGCTAATACCTCTCCCTACACAACCAAGCATTCTGCTAGCATTTCCTGCTGCTCTATTACATTGACTACTTACCTTTAGATCCTCTGCAATAATAACCCCTAAATCCCTTTCCTCAGATGTTGAGGTTAGGACTGTATCAAATATTCTACAGTTGTGTTCAAAAATATTCAACCCCCACTGAAATTGAGTGTTTTGGCCAGTTTGACATTGATTTTGATCATTCAGTCATCTTGCTTACAATTAAATCAAAGAGGCACGTGTAGGTCAGACAAATATAACATAACATTTATAATGAAATAACCACAAATGTCTTTTCTGTGCTCACATCATTATCAGTTTTATTCAACCCCAAGTGACATTCAATCTTAGTACTTAGTACAACATCCTTTTACAGTTATAACCGCTTTTAAACGTGAAGCATAGCTTGACACAAGTGTCTTGCAGCGATCTACGGGTATCTTCGCCCATTCGTCATGGGCAAAAGCCTCCAGTTCAGTCACATTCTTAGGCTTGCGCACTGCAACTGCTTTCTTTAAGTCCCACCAGAGGTTCTCAATCGGATTTAAGTCAGGTGACTGCGATGGCCACTCCAAAATGTTCCAGCCTTTAATCTGCAACCATGCTCTAGTAGACTTTGAGGTATGCTTGGGATCATTGTCCTGTTGAAAGGTCCAATGTCTCCCAAGCCTCAGGTTTGTGACGGACTGCATCACATTGTCATCCAATATCTCCTGGTACTGAAGAGAATTCATGGTACCTTGCACACGCTGAAGCTTCCCTGTACCTGCAGAAGCAAAACAGCCCCAAAGCATGATCGACCCCCCGCCATGCTTCACAGTAGGCAAGGTGTTCTTTTCTTCATAGGCCTTGTTCTTCCTCCTCCAAACATAGCATTGATCCATGGGCCCAAACAGTTCTAATTTTGTTTCATCAGTCCACAGAACACTATCCCAAAACGTCTGTGGTTTGTCCACATGACTTCTGGCATACTGCAGTCGACTCTTCTTATTCTTTGGAGACAGCAAGGGGGTGCGCCTGGGAGTTCTGGCATGGAGGCCTTCAATACGCAGTGTGCGCCGTATTGTCTGAGCTGAAACTTCAGTACCCACATCTGACAAATCTTTTCTCAGTTCCTCAGCAGTCACACGGGGACTTTTCTCCACTCTACGCTTCAGGTAGCGCACAGCAGTCGAAGTCAGCATCTTCTTTCTGCCATGCCCAGGTAGCATTTCAACAGTGCCCTTTGCCTTGAATTTGCGAATGATGCTTCCTATGGTCTCTCTTGGTATGTTTAACATCTTTGCAATCTTCTTAATAGCCATTGCCCTTCCTGTGAAGAGTAATCACCTCTTCTCTTGTCTTCCTGCACCATTCTCTTGACTTCACCATGTTTGTAACCACACCAGTAAATGTCTAGAAGGAGCTGAGTATCACAGTCATTTTAAAGCTGCCTAATTGGTGCTTATTATGCTTTATTGCTGCTCCGTGACATCCACAGGTGTTTTCAATACCTGATTAAAAATACTTGAATGAACCTCTTTTCTTCAGAGTGGTAGTCTTTAAGGGGTTGAATAATTGTGTCAATGAAGAATTCACAAAAGAAACATTTACTACTGTATTACAAAACCAATTGATGTCATTTTAGTTGCATATGGTTCTTTAAAAAGTCCTTGTAGGATTTCATTCTGAATGCAATTACAAATGTACACTAAATTCCCTAAAACCCTTTACAGCATTGGGGGTTGAATAATTTTGAACACAACTGTATATTCAGCCCTTGGGTTTTTACGTCCCAGGTGCATTATCTTGCACTTATCCACGTTAAAACTCAATTGCCACAGTTCCGACCATTTTTTTAGTTTACCTAAATCATTTGTCATTTGGCTGATCCCTCCAGGAACGTCAACCCTGTTGCAAATCTTTGTGTCATCAGCAAAAAGACATACTTTTCCATTAATACCTTCTGCAATATCAATAATAAAAATAGTAAATAGAATGGGTCCAAGTACTGACCCCTGAGGTACCCCACTGGTAACAAGATCTTGCGCCGAATAAACTCCATTTACCACAACCCTCTGTTGCCTGTCACTCAGCCACTGCCTAATCCATTCAACAATATTGGAATCCAAGCTCAAAGATTGCAATTTATTGATAAGCCTTCTATGCGGAACAGTATCAAAAGCCTTACTGAAGTCTAAATAAGCAATGTCTACTGCACCACCTGTGTCTATTATTTTTGTTACCCAATCAAAAAAATCAATAAGATTAGTTTGGCATGATCTCCCTGAGGTAAACCCATGTTGTTTCTGATCCTGTAATCTATGTGTTTTTAGATGGTCAACAATCCTTTCCTTTAACATGGTTTCCATTAATTTCCCCACTACTGACGTAAGACTAACTGGCCTATAGTTCCCAGATTCCTCCCTACTACCCTTCTTGTGAATGTGCACAACATTTGCTAATTTCCAGTCTTCTGGGACGACTCCCGTTAGCAAGGATTGGTTAAATAAATCTGTTAACGGTTTTGCTATTACATCACTGAGCTCTTTTAATAATTTAGGGTGGATCCCATCAGGCCCCATAGACTTATTTGTCTTTACTTTAGACAGCTGCTGTAGAACCTCCTCCTCTGTAAACTGATTTGTAATTGTCTCGTTAGTGTTTCCTCCTAACTGAGGTCCCTTTCCTTCCTTTTCTTCTGAAAAGACTGAACAAAAATATTCATTGAGGCAGTCAGCGAGACTTTTATCCTCTTCTACATACCTTCCTTCCTTTGTTTTTAATCTAACTAATCCTTGTTTTACTTTTCTTTTCTCGTTTATGTATCTAAAAAATGTTTTGTCCCCCTTTTTTACTGACTGAGCTATTTTCTCTTCTGCGTGTACTTTGGAAGCTCTTATAAATTGCTTTGCCTCTTTCTGCCTAATCTTATAGGTTTGCCTATCTTCTTCACTCTGAGTTGTTTTATAATTATTGAATGCTGTCTTTTTGTTCTTCACTATTTTGGCCACTTCTGCAGAGTACCACAGTGGTTTCTTCCCTTTTTTGTTTTTGCTAACAAGTCGAATGCAATTGCCTGTGGCCTTCAATAATGCTTCCTTTAAATAATCCCATTTCTCCTGGACTCCCTTTAAACTCCTCCAGTCTGAAAATGACTCCTTCACACAAAGTCTCATTTTAGAAAAATCAGTTTTTTTAAAGTCTAAAACTTTTGTTTTTGTGTGGTGCGGCTCCATCCCTGTTCTTATATTAAACCATACTGACTGGTGATCACTAGATCCCAAATTTTCACCTACAACAACGTCCCGATACCCACTCCATTTGTGAGTATTCAATCCAATATGGCCTCTTTACGGGTCGGCTCCTCAACTACTTGTGTTAGAGATAATCCCAGTAGGGAGTTTAGAATATTTTTACTCCTGGTGCACCCAGCTATTTTGGTTTTCCAGTTCACATCAGGAAGATTAAAGTCCCCCATGATAATAACTTCCCCCTTCATTGCCATTTTGGCTATTTCCTCAAGCAGCAGATTATCTAGCTCTTCTTCTTGTCCAGGGGGTCTATAGATCACACCTACACGAGCTACTGTATGATTGCCAAATGTTAGCGTAACCCAAACTGACTCTATGTCATGCCAGTCGCCGCAGACACCGCAAAAGGCCTTGATATGGGTCTGAACTACCATCTTCCCTGTTCTGTCCCATTCCAGATTTCCCAACTAGCCCTTGCTTTGATCCAGTTCCCCATCCTCCAGCCCAGTATTTCCCATATGTTTGTCCCTGAGTTTAATTACCCCTCACCTGCCCAGGTCTCCATATAGGGAGACTACGCCCAATGCTCGGGACTTCAGCATTAACCTCTGACCACTGAGTCACACGCTGTGTGAACCTGCCTATACCTGGATTCCAGACCCCCTTGTCTTCCCTACTGGACTTTTCGTTGCTATTTGGATTATCCCCTCATTTTGCCAAAAGGACTTCTGTTTATTTCAAGGACTTCCACCATTTATATGGACTCCTGCTGACCCCTGTACCAAGACCTCTTTGTTGCCACCTCCACCATAGACCCTCTGCTATTTGTGTATCTGTCCCTGTGTCCTGCAATCTGCCTCTGTTATCCTGCTTCTGTGTAAGTACCCCTTTGTATCCTGTGTCTAGTTCATGTCATGCCCCTCTGTATCCAGCCTGTGTCTAGTTCATGACATGCCCCTCTGTATCCAGGCTGTGTCTAGTTCATGACATGCCCCTCTGTATCCAGCCTGTGTCTAGTTCATGACATGCCCCTCTGTATCCAGCCTGTGTCTAGTTCATGTCATGCCCCTCTGTATCCAGCCTGTGTCTAGTTCATGACATGCCTCTCTGTATCCAGCCTGTGTCTAGTTCATGTCATGCCCCTCTGTATCCAGCCTGTGTCTAGTTCATGACATGCCTCTCTGTATCCAGCCTGTGTCTAGTTCATGTCATGCCCCTCTGTATCCAGCCTGTGTCTAGTTCATGACATGCCCCTCTGTATCCAGCCTGTGTCTAGTTCATGACATGCCCCTCTGTATCCAGCCTGTATCTAGTTCATGTCATGCCCCTCTGTATCCAGCCTGTGTCTAGTTCATGACATGCCCCTCTGTATCCAGCCTGTGTCTAGTTCATGTCATGCCCCTCTGTATCCAGCCTGTGTCTAGTTTATTCATTTTTCTCTTAGTCCTCTATGTCAGCTCCTTTCTTGTGTCTAGTCATCTTTTAGTTCTAGTCCTGTATATTCCTTTTGTCCTGCCGGTGCATAAAATAAACTAAACCGTGCCCTTCAACCTGTATGGTCTCCTGCATTTGCTGCAAACCGGACTCCCCTGCTCCTCACACACAGCGACGCATGACACTCTATGTTCACCTCGTCACTTTTATTTGGTTCGTTTTTATGTTGTGTTTCACATACAGGGCCACTCCTCCTCCTTTCCTACCTTCTCTGTCTTTTCTATATAAAGAGTACCCCGGTATTGTTATGTCCCAGTTATTTTTCTCACTGAACCATGTCTCAGTAACCGCCACTAAATCTACTTTTTCAGCTGCCATCATTGCCTCCAGTTCATTGATTTTATTGACTAAACCTCGAGCATTTATAGACACGACTCTGAGCTTGTCATTTTTTTCCCCGCATGTTGTTTGCACCCTCCGATTTAGTTTTGGGGGACAATCAGGCAGATTGTTTTTTACCCTTTTGTCCCCCCTCCTAGTTTAAATATTTCTTTGCGAAACCTTTGAACTTCTCACTGAGAACATATGTTCCCCTATGAGTAAGATGCAAACCATCTTTTTTATACAGTTCCTTTCTGCTCCAATTAGAGCTATCATGGGACACAAATCCTTGCTCTCGACACCATTCCTGAAGCCACAAATTAAATTCCCTATTGCGCATCTGCCTATCCTGAATGTTATGCACAGGCAAAACTTCAGAGAATGACACAGTGGATGCAATCTGCTGTATTTCACCTCCAAGAACACAAAAATCTTCCTTAATCTCAGAAACCTCATTGCTAGCCAAGTCATTTGTCCCTAGATGGACTAGAACAAGCAGTGGTATAAACAGAAGATGCCAATTCTGGACAGCACAGGCAAAGTCTATTAGCAAAGAGGATTGTGGGCAATGTAGTCCCAGACTGCACACAGGGTCCATTTGGACCTCTGTATCTCCAATTGCATAGCAGCTATAGGGTCATGTGAGGTATCACTGGAAAGGCCATAGCGTATTCATATGCTGCATTAATTATACCGCGCAGAGAGGCGATTGTTGCCCGCAGTGTGCGTATTCATATGCTGCCTTAATTATACCGCAGAGAGGCGCTTCCCAGCAGTGTGCGGATTCATATGCTGCATTTTTTTTTCCGTTTTAAATCATTTTGTTTTTTTCGTTTCAGATAATTTTGTTCAGCTTTTATTCTGTTTTAAAACCTATTGTTCTGTTATTTTCTTTAAAGTCAGACCACTTGGATCAGTATTTTATATTTGCGTTTTTTAAATAGTTTTGTTCATTTTTATTCCTTTCATACCATTTTAATATGATTAAATAAAGTTGTGCAATGCATATTCATAAGAAAAAAGGATCTTTATTCAATAAAAAAAAGATAGAATCGGCAGAATTATCGTATCGACAGAATTATCGTATCGACAGAAATATCGAATCATTGGAAACTATACAGAATTACGGAATCAGCAATGGAACCGAAAAATACGATGTCCGAAATGAACGAAATGGAACCGAAATCATGAATGGAACGAAAATGACTTGCGATTTTACACATTTCACGTCCATACGATAACACGAAAATCTTTTCGTATCGGACGTTTTCGGATCGGATCCGATTTGGAAAATCGTCCGAATCCGAAGCCACGAATCGGACCGATTCGTGAAAAACACGAATCGGTCCTAATCGAAACGCACATCCCTATCTAGAACCCAGGAAGCCAAAGGCAAGATGATAAAGCACAGTGGGATCAGCAAACAGAAATAAACAAACCGAGAATATAAAACAAAAACAGAACTAACAGAACTAAAAGAGACCAGGAAAGTATCAGACAGGACTATAACAAGAGGGAGCTCACAGAACCTCAGTAGGTAAGGGAAGGAAACAAACAAAACGAGAGAGCGGGGAGGAAGGGGAGAGACCACAATATATGGCTGACTGCACAGGTGTGGAATAATCAGCAAACAGCCAGCCAAGGGAAACAGCGGAATGGCAGAAGCCTGGAGATGGAGTGAGAGATAAAGAGAAAGGGAGAAAAGGTGGAATGTAACAAATGGGAGACTGAACAGATAGGACAAACAGGAGAGACAGACGGAAAGGGGTGTAAGTCTCACAGTGACGGTCAACGACAATTAGGGATGTGCGTTTCGGGTTTCGGAATTTCGGAATTTTCACGAAATTTCCCGATTCGTGTTTTCGGATGCGGCCGATTTTCCGAAAATTTTTAGATCCGAAAATGTCAGATCCGAAAAGTTTTCCGAGCCGAAACGAAATATTTTCGGAATTTTCGAATGGACTTGAAATGTGTCAAATCAAAATTTATTGATTTGAAACGAGGAGAACAGACATTCCGAAAAAACGAAAATTTCCGAAATCACGAAAAGTCGATACAAAAAACGAGCAAAGTGACACGAAAATACGAAAAATGGTCGCTATTCCGAAAAAAATGTACCTGAAAAACGAGTCGAACCGAACCGAATCGAAACAGAAATCGGTCGAAACGAGCCGAATCGAAAAGTTTAAACATCCGAAAAAATCGAACCGAATCGAACCGAAAAAAAAATCGGTGCACAAGCCTAACGACAATGACGATAAGTTCAAAACCAATGGCACTGTGTGTGTGATGAACACAAGCAAAGATCTGGGAGGCATCGCACAGCAACGAGTGCTTCCTCGGATATGGTGTTGCAACAGTTTACACGTTCACCACAAAAGTCTGTCAATGTGCACATGAGACAGGAATTAGCAGATCAAGCATACAACGTATTCTCAAGAGAGCATATTGGAAATTTCACATCATGAGACTGTTATTCGCCTTGATTGAAGATGACCCTGATCAGAGAATGGAGTACTGTGAGTGGATTCAACAAATGGTGCATAACTTTGTACAGATAATGATGTGGACTGTGTCAGGTATATTACACAGAAAAGGCGAATTTAAAATGGATGCCTGTAGCCATTTTGTTTTAAAGACAGTTTTTCTTTCAAAGTATTCTCTAGGTTTAGAAATGAACAAGATTCTTTTTTACAAAGTTCATTCCTGGGTTAAGAAGTCCCAGACATGAAGGAACCTAGAATGAATGTGAGATAATGCTAAGACATGTCATAAGTAAATTATTGGTCTGTTTTAAACTTTTAAAACAAAAGAGATTTTGTCTTTTGAGTATAGGAATAAGAGAAAATATTCTGTAATATAAAATTATATTCACAAAATATATGTTTATAATCAAGGTATATTTTATTATAATTACAGTATGAAATATATACTCCAAAATATTGTAGAAAGTATATAATTGGTAAATAATAAAATTTACTAAAGAATAGATTCTGTGAGTTAACCAGGAAAGAATTTAGCTGATCTAAGCAACCAAAAGGGAGGAGAACTATAAATCTCAAGACAGTCTAGTTAGAAGACAAGGGTCTTTGTTAAGCTAAGTCTGACCTTGTGACCCTAGATAAAGACCGAGAAAAAGAAATTGGGGAATTAATTGGAATTAAATTAGAAGTGCAACACTGCCCTCTACAGGATAGTAAAAATAATGATTTATATTATCATTAATATTAACTGTGTGGCTATAATAAGCGGGAAAAAGTTTTTTGGTAAGTCAGTCAGAGATTGCCAGCCATCGGGACGCATCGCAATGCACTCAGACGTCCATTACACATGACCTTCTGAAGAGTCAGAGATGTCAGCAGACAGACTCACATCGCCATGCACTCAGACATTCATTATATATGACACTCTGAGAAGTCAGAGATGTCAGCAGACAGACTCACATCGCCATGCACTCAGACATTCATTATATATGAGATTCCAACAGACAGAGACTCACATCAGACTCACATCACCATGCACTCAGATCCCAAGACATGAGGCAATTAATATTCTCACCAAATCTCTAACTCACATGCATTGATTATCTAATATCGATAATTTTCACATATTCCAAAACAAAGCATCACATAGAAAATTCCAAGGCAGACTCATCAACATCCAAATTGGACAGGTAATGTATGAAATAAGGAATTAATGTAAAAATATATTTGTAGAGATTTTTGCAACGTAGACTGAGACTTCTCGGATAAGGTTAAAATCCAAATTCTAAGTATTTCTAATCTGCAGATGGGAATATGAAGAAGTGGATATAAGGATTTATTCCTAAAGAAATGTTGCAAGATTGATACCAATATATATATTGAATTTGGAAATTACTGTGATTTAAATTAATAAGCAAGGAATTATATAACTACAAAATAAAAAGTAAAAGATTAGAAGTTTAATTCTCGAGATTAGGGGAGGATTCACTAAATAAGTTTTTATTACTTATCATCAAATTAGCTCATCTTTTGTTGATCTATGTAGCATAGAGATATATATATATATCTATAAGAGCTGGCTGGTTAAACATTGTTTGCTGGGAAATGCATGTTGTATTAAGCAGAAATGTTTATTAACCATTTGTGTATTAGTTACTAACTGATAAGGTAAATGATATAAATCATATATGCAGTTACTAACCGGAGATACATATATTGTGAAGCTAGTTTTTATATGCTGATGGAGTGTGGTTTATAAATTGTTGTTTATGATATGAGATTTGAAATTCTTTTGTATACGTAATAAATTTATATATTTTTGTCCGATTATTGATTATTGTATTTTTTAAAGCAAAACACAGACAATTAAAAGAATTCAGGATAATTTCTAAGAGATATAGACGATTGATATTTGTGTCTCGTATAAGTTTCTTATGAAATAATAATCCCTGATATATTGGAGACGACTGCTGAGGTAGGTCCAGTAAGTCCAATATAGACATATTGGAGGCTTGGCTGATAAATCCAATATATACAAACGTGTTGTATTCACGTGCAGAGATTATATCCGACAACTGTCATCCAAGGGTTTAATTGGACCATTCTTTTTTGAAGGCATGATCACTGGTCCAATGTATCTCGACATGCTTCACACATTAATTTTACCGACCATTTGTGTGCTTTATGCATATGAGCAATTTTACTTTAAGCAAGATGGCACACCACCTCACTACCACCGAGACATAAGAGCCATCTGTCGAACAATCTTGATGACATCCCAGATAGCAAGGATAACTTGCCACAAACTTGTGGCAGATTTGAATTGTAAGTCTTTCAAACTTGCTGTAAATTTTGACTGGCAAGTCGTTAACTTGACTGACCCATTGGGCACTTGGGCACTGGTTTGGTAGGGGCCTGGTTTGGCATGTACTGGCTGGCTCTGTGGGCCCCCCATCAGTTTTTTAATCCCTCACTGCTTCATTCACACAGACAACCGCAGCATCCCTCCAGTGTGCATGCCTCCCTCTTCAAAGCACGTTGCTTTGGCCCTGCCCCTTAATCACATGACGCATAGTGCAGCAGTGACCGAAGAAGAGGGCAGTGCACTCACAGGGTGCCGCAGCGTCAAGTGGAGCCTGTAGGCAGAGATCAGTGGAGCCAGCCCAGCCTGCGTCCACTGGGCAGGAGAACAGAGGCTGAGAAATATTTTTACATATTACAGATGGTGAGTGGGTGGGTGAGTGACAGCGCTGACTACTCTTACTATATTGATTTGTGACCTGCAGGATGGATGAGATCATCCTATGAGATTTGGGGAGGGAATAAAGTGAAGGGGTGGGCTTGCTGGGGGGGCAATAAAGTGAGGGGGCCTGTGCTGGGTGGACAATAAAATGAGGGAGCTTGTGCTGTGGGGACAATAAATTGAGGTGGCCTCTGCTCAGGGGGACAATAAAATAAGGGAGGCTGTGCTCAGGGAACAATAAAATGAGGGTGCCTGGGTTGGGGGGACAATAAAATGAGGGAGCCTGGGCTGGGGGGACAATAAAATGTGGGTGCCTGTGCTCAAGGGGACAATAAATTGAGGTGGTCTGTGCTCAGGGGGACAATAAAATAAGGGTGCCTGTGCTCAGGGGGACAATAAAATGAGGGTGCCTGGGCTGGTGGACAATAAAATGAGGGAGCCTGTGTCAGGGGGACAATAAAATGAGGGTACCTGGGCTGGTGGACAATAAAATGAGGGAGCCTGTGTCAGGGGGACAATAAAATGAGGGAGCCTGTGTCAGGGGGACAATAAAATGAGGGTGCCTGGGCTGGGGGGACAATAAAATGATTGAGCCTGTGCTCAGGGGACAATAAAATAAGGGTGCCTGTGCTCAGGGGGACAATAAAATAAGGGTGCCTGTGCTCAGGGGGACAATAAAATAAGGGAGCCTGTGCTCAGGGGGACAATAAAATGAGGGTGCCTGGGCTGGGGGGACAATAAAATGATTGAGCCTGTGCTCAGGGGACAATAAAATGAGGGAGCCTGTGCTCAGGGGGGCAATAAAATAAGGGAGCCTGTGCTCAGGGGGACAATAAAATGAGGGTGCCTGTGCTGGGATATGTAAGATCTGTAAGGAGGAGTTAGTTATTGAATGATTTGAATGTGAGCATCAGTATTTTAAACTGTATCGGAAGTGTACAGGAAGCCAATGGAGGGACCGGTATAAAGGGGAGGCATGCAAAAAAGCATTAGACGAAAAAAATAAGCCTAGCAGCTTTATTCATTACAGGAGAGGGATCAAGAAGGTTCATTAAAGAGTAGCACGTTAGATTTAGCAGTTACAAGGTCATTGGCTAGTTTAGTAAGAGCTGCTTCTGTCGCGTGCAGGGAGCGAAAGCCAGATTGCAGGGGGCAGTGGTGTATTTAGGTTTTGTGCTGCCCTAGGCCTGACTAAACTCGTGCACCCCCTAATTTAAATTTGAGGCACCCCTTCCTGTCAAGGCCACACCTCTTCCTGGTTAATCCCCACCCTTCCTCTTTAAGCTCCACCTTTTCCTCTCTTTATATTAAAAGTGGATACCAAGTGCCTACTTGTATATTTTGTATACCATTTCAAATGTATCTATTGAGATAAAGAAAATTATGAAATGTTTAAATTCAAGCATTTTTGCAAAGAACAGCCACGCATGTCAAGTATACTGGATCACAGCCGCTCTAATTGGTTGAACAATAAAATCCACAGAAACGTGCACTGCTTATGAGCGTATCACAGAGCTGCACAGCAATAAAACCCACAGAAATGTGCACTGTGTATGAGCATATCACAGAACTGCACAGCAATAAAACTCACAGTAATCTGCAGTGTGTATGAGTGTATCCCAGAGCTCCAAGGCAATAAAACTCACAGTACTAGGCAGTGTGTATCACAGAATCCACAGCAATAAAACTCCCAGCAATGCAATGTTTGGTGTGTGTCAGCGTATCAGAATCCACAGCAATAAAAATTCCAGCAATGCAATGTGCAGTGTGTATTAGAATCCACAGCAATAAAACTCCCAGTAATGCAATGTGCGGGTCAGCGTATCAGAATCCACAGCAATAAAACTCCCAGCAATGCAATGCGTGGTGTGTATGAGTGCATCAGAATCCACTGCAACAAAACTCCCAGCAATGCAATGTGTGGTGTGTATGAGTGCATCAGAATCCACTGCAACAAAACTCCCAGCAAACCGAGTGTATATGAGCACACAGCAATTATTTATTCTACATTTACCGGCCTCCGTCCGCGGTAGGGCTGTGTGCAGAGTCAGCAGGGACTGTGTACAGACTCAGCAGGAGGTCCCTCCAGGCCATGTTAGGATCGCGGCTGTGCCTGTGCGTGGAGCCATCTTGTCAGCAGTGGGGTGCCACTGCCAGAGGGTGCACCGTGGCTTTCATTCCCTTCCTGGTGGGTGTTCAGTCCAGAATAGAGTGACAGTCCATGTTAACAAAAGGGTGGGCAGCTGCGTGCGTGTCACGTGGTTTAGCCAGTCAGGTGGTACTGAGACTCAGTACCACCTGACTGGCAGGACCGAGTGTGACCTGCACGCACGCAGCCTCACCAGGAGCCGGGCAACTCAATGACAAATTTCTATCACTGCAGTGCTGGTTAAAGAAAGGTCCACTTTAAACAGCAGTAAGCAGACAGGGCTTCATATTCTGCTGATACCCCCGTCTTTTACTGCCATCTTCGCTCTCTGGACACAAATCACATCCCCCTCCTAGAGCTGCTGCGGGGCAGGGGAGGAGCTATGAAGGGAGGAGAGGGGGATTTTTATTCTATTCGATTTTATTCCGTATGCAAAAGCCATGCTCCGCTTGTTGTTTGAGAACACAGCTCAAAGCTGAAACACAGTTTCAGTGGTACCCCCTAATGACACCCCAATAATCACTGGTACCTGGGGTGGCCCGCCCTCCGCCACTCCCCTAAGTACACCACTGCTCTGTGATATGCTCACACACAAGTTTGGCGAACTGCTAGCAAGTACGGTGCTGTTTGAAGGCAGTGCAAATCCCCATAGAGAAGTAATGGTTAATCTATTCAGAGAACACCAAACAGCAGAGAAATGTCAGTGAAATACCCTGATGTTCGGTGGTTTCAATCAGCAGGTTCAGGTATTCAAGCGAACCCCATAGGTTTCAATGTTAAAAATATTCCCGTTTTTATGCAATATCTAATAAACCACTTATTAGAGGAAGGGAGTATATTTAAAAGGAAACAAAGTAGCAAAACAAGAGGACATAGTCTTAGATTAGAGGGGCAAAGGTTTAAAAGTAACATCAGAAAGCATTATTTTACTGAGAGGGTGGTGGATACATGGAACAGTCTTCCAGTTGAAGTGGTAGAGGCCAAAACAGTAATTGAATTTAAGCAAGCATGGGATAGGCATAAGGCTATCCTAAACAAAAGATAAATCCAGGTAAAGTATCCATGTAATTGGGCAGACTAGATGGGCCGAAAGGTTCTTATCTGCCGACATTTTTCTATGTTTCTATGTTTCTATTATTTAAATCTGCAGTAAAAAGTCTTTATTTATTGATTTTTTTTTTAGTACCATTTAGTAATTTTTCTGAATTTTTTGGGCAAAATCCCCCCCTTTTTAATATCGGTTCTTCTTTTTCTGTAACAGAACTTTTTATTATCAATCATAGGTTCTTATATGTAAATTCCAGACATTTTCGTTCAGTAGTTCTTTTGAAAACAGCAGGCCATGGGTTTGCGATGGCAGCATACAGCGGCCGACTCCATGCACTTTGGGGACCCTGCGGTTAATGGTGAATTCACTGCAGGGTGGGGAAATTTTATTCCCCGAAGTGCAGGGAACTACAGAACACCAAAATGTTGGCGTCATTTCGGTGCTCTGTGAGTAACCCAATTAGTGGTGAGGTTTTTTGTTGCCCCCTGGAAAGTGACAGCCTAGGCGTTGCCTACCCAGGACATACTTGAAAATTTGTGACATCTCAAGGTTTCCTTCCTGGTAAAATAGTTTGCAAAAGCAAAAAAAAAAAAAAAAACACCTTTTTTTTTATTTTTATTTTTTAGGGGTGGGGCCACCCGGCGGGCCGCCGCCCCCTGGAGAGTGCCGCCCTAGGCCTAGGCCTTGTTGGCCTAGGCCAGAATACACCAGTGGCAGGGGGTCAAGGAGAGAGTGGGAATTGAGTAAGTCAATCAGATGGGCGTACGCAAGCTTTTCAAGGAGTTTGAAGCTTAAAGGAAGTAGGGATACGGGTAGCTGGAGAGTTGGAGGGAGCAGTCTGATCCAGAGATGGCTTTTTTAGGATTTGGACTACAGTGGCATGTTTAAGGACAGATTAAAGATGTGGGTCAAGGATGGTACAAGAGAAACAAAGTGTTTTGGTAAGATGTGAGGGGATGGGGCCGAGGGGGCAGGTAGTGGGGTGAGAAGATCATAATAGCGTAAAGACCTTGGGCACTATTCCGTGCCCTGAGCTAAAATGGGGATGCTATTGGGGAAAACCTGCACGTTCTCTCTTAGCCTCCCTGTTTTAGCACCATATTTTGGGGGGGGGGGCAGGCACTGATTCAACAGTCTGCCCTGTAACACAGCGTTTCTCTCCTGGATACTCGGGGCAGTGCTAACATGTCACCGCGAGTATCACCTCCTGGAGTCCAGGAGGGTTGTGCTGCAGGGCCACGGAGTGGTTCATGGAAGGAGACTGGGGGGACTATTTTCCCCAGTCTCACTCTGCTCTCAGCGGCCAGAATCAGACCGCCGTTTGCGCCGTGGGACGAAAGGTGGGTATCCAAATTTTTTGAGGGATTTCAGCTGGTGCTTATTGATTCAGCAAAAGTGGAACTAGTTAGCATCTGCTTCGAGCTGTGGTTAACTCTTTAGTTACTGAAGCGGTGCGGTAATTAGAATTAGGACTTTGAGGAAAAACAAGATGAATATCTTCTTAAATGGGTGATAATGGCATTGATTTTGGTTCTTATCTGTTCTATGTTTGCTGTAAAGAAGAAAGCTAGTTCACTGGCATAGCGGACAGTGTGAGGACCAGCCACAGCAGGATGGAGAAGGGAGTCGAATTTGCCGAACAGGTGTTTTGCGTTCTGGTATTTAGTGTGTATTAGGGCAGTGTAATATGATTGGCTAGAAAGAGGGCAGACCCGTTGGACCGGAGCGTAAATTTTTATTGAAGAAAGTCCAAGTAAAAGTGAATCTTTCTCCAGCAGCGTTCGGCATTTCCAGAACATCTTTAGAGATGACAGGTTAGTTTGCTATGCCAGGTTTGCAGATTTTGTTGCCTCAATGACCAGGGTTCTGACGGTGCTAGCTTATTGAGGGTGGAGGAAAGACTAGAGTTGCAGCGGGTGATAGCTTCATTAGAACAGGACAGAAATAGGATGGACGTGAGCAGAACGGATATATCAGCAGAGAACTGCTGCGGATCAAGAGAGTGGATGTTTCTGTGAGCCTTCTAAGATTTGGGGTCAGATGGAGGAAAGCAGGGAAAACTGAGGTCGCAAGTCAGAAGATGATGGTCAGAGAGACTGAGAGGTGTAATAGTGAGATAGGGCATGAGCAGAAGATGAGACCCAGCGTATTGCCAGCTATGTGCATGGGAGAGTCGGACCACTGAGTGAGGCCGAACGAGGACATTATGAAGAGAAATTGTGAGGCAGCTGAGCTGTTGCGGTGAGTCAACAGGGATGTCAAAAGCTCCAAGAATGTGAGATGGAATGGCAGAGGACACAAAGTGTGGAAGCCAAGAAGAGAAATGGTCAAGGAAGAGAAAAGGGTGGCTAGGGGGTAGATAGATAACAGAAATTGGAATGGCTAGTGGTTTAAACAGGCAGATAGTAAGGCCCTCAAAAGTGGGGAAGGTAAGAGATGGGCATGGAGGGACAGGCTGAAAAGAGCAGTGGTGAGAGAGTAGGAATCCAATGCCAACACCTTTTTTCTCACTCAGTCTAGGGGTGTGTGTCAGTTGGAGACTGCCGTGTGTTAGGGATGCAGGTGCTGCAGTAACAAATGAAGAAAGTCAGGTTTCAGTTAAAGCCAGGAGATGTAGGAAGTGTGAGATGAAGTCATTGATGGCAGTAGATATCTTCATATTACTCACTGACAGGGTTATTCTGAGAATGGTGAAACTCAGGAGAATTGAACAATCTAGACCAAATAGCCGATTTTGAAAGTGAGATACAATAAATGGTAGAATTTTTCTGGTTTGGCTATTTTGACCTAGAATTTTCACTTCTCCAGTCATTCTCCTGTGTTTCACCTTTTTTTGAATAGACCTGATAGTGTTTCTGAGCGCCAAGTGGTAGGTGGGTGTGGGGAATGTATTAATGTGTCTGAGGTTGGTAGGGTTTCTAGAGCTGGAGATTGAATGGGAACATATGACCCTGAGGGGCCCATGGTTGGGAGCGTCATCCCCTGTTAAAAGAAGAAGAGCGAGTGAGAAGTACAAATGGTGGGAATATGATTCAAATGTGCGGCGTGAGCGTTTGTGTTTATAAGTGGATGGTGAGAAAGTGCAAAAGTGAATGATAAACGCCTGGTTTAAGAGAAGGGGAGATGGAAGCAGTGAGGGAGCGATGAGAATGGAATATGGCGGTATGGGTAGATTAAAAGCACGGAAGTCTTTATAGACCGTGAAGTTACCATAAACAAAAAAAATGAGTATCATTGTCATAGGAGAAGATGACAATAGGAGCCTGAAGTGACTGAATGGCAAAGCGTGATAGGAATACAGGTGGAGAGGGGAATGGCGAGTAATGTTAACTGTGTGGTTGTGAAGGTCGGATGGGCAAGTGATTGCAGGGGTGGGTGCGCATCATCATCTGGGAACTACACAGGTCAGGAAGCAAAAAGGGTTTAGAAAGGAGTTCTATGTCACACGACATGATTACCTTATAATACTAGACTTGGCCATGGGGTGGGTAAGGCAGAAATAGAAAAGTATGGCACGTTGCAGGACTGGTGATTTGGGCTTTCTGTCTGTGCTAAAGGTAGTGGAAAAGCGGGTGCTATATATACTTTTAAAGTTAAAGGGATGGACAGGGACTAATAAGCAGAGGGTTGGTGAAGCGAAAAAAAAACATACACCTGCAGGCATAAAGCCAGTAAATGATAGTAATGGCTAGTAAATTTTGCTAAAGAAACAATCACAGAATGCTGTAATACAGCTGTGATTAGCAATGACCAAGTAGAGATACAATATTAGGTACGGAGGAAAAACACAGATGTAGGAGAGAAATAGGTGATTGATGAAAGGATCCGATGAATTACTATGATGTACCTCGACTCTTAAGGCTGCGCAGGAAGAGTATGGCACTTTGCAGGACTGGTGATTTGGGCTTAGAACAGTTTATAATAAAAATTGAAAAGAAAATCTTTTACTCGTTTAATGCTAATAGCAGGTGTACAGCTACCAGGCCAATTTAAGCATTTCGCATGAGGTTTTATAAACTATCTACATACGCATCATGCTTTTAAAATGAATTAAACAGAATCTTATTGGCAGGTTAAATGAATTGTGATGATGTTTTTGATCATCAAAATTGAAAATGTAAAGTGATGTGTCATGACATAAACGGATACCTGCCAAAGCATCATATAAACCTCTAATTGAAAGTGAAAATGAAAGGTAAAGCATTGAAAGCTCTTGACTAAATGATTTATGTTATATGCTGCAGGGGATAAAAAAAAAAAAGCCTGAAAAAATATGATCTACATCCACAAGATGGCATCAATGCCCCCAAAATGCTATATAAATAATGCAAAATTTAGAAAGAGCATAAAAAATTGTCAACACCGTGTAAACGGATAATCTAATACGATGCATGGGATATAGTATGAAGGCTTTGCAAACATGCAACAATGGCGTATTGTTTTATCATCAATAATTCACCCATTCTTTCCCCATTTTAGAAACATAGAAAAATGTCGGCAGATAAGAACCTTTCGGCCCATCTAGTCTGCCCAATTACATGGATACTTTACCTGGATTTATCTTTTGTTTAGGATAGCCTTATGCCTATCCCATGCTTGCTTAAATTCAATTACTGTTTTGGCCTCTACCACTTCTACTGGAAGACTGTTCCATGTATCCACCACCCTCTCAGTAAAATAATGCTTCCTGATGTTACTTTTAAACCTTTGCCCCTCTAATCTAAGACTGTGTCCTCTTGTTTTGCTATTTTGTTTCCTTTTAAATATACTCCCTTCCTCTACCTTGTGGATTCCCTTTACGTATTTAAATGTTTCTATCATATCTCCTCTGTCTCGTCTTTTTTCCAAGCTGTACATGTTTTCACACTTTGTAAACCATTCTATTCATTAATATCAACCAAGAGACTGGTTATGAGCCTATTTCTCTTCCTTCAAACGCTCTTTTAAAACATTCCTATTTAGGGAAGCCTACCACCCAACTCACTGGCGCAACCATCAATCACTCCCACCTTGCAGTCCTCTCCTCCTGTTTCCAACCCCAACCCTTCTAGATTGTGAGTTCCTACGGGAATAGGGCCCTCATGTCCTCCTATACTGTTGGTCAAATGTTGTTCAATGTATTGTAACCCTGTCTATACTTTGCCTATTGTACAGCGCTGCGGAATATGCTGGCGCTTTATAAATAAAGAATAATAATATTTACTCTGATTTTATGAAATTATTGCATGTCATTGTGCCCCTTTCTAGGCCTGTAATCCTCACATTCGGGGTTATTCACAAAGAGCTGTTGTTTAGTATTTTGACACAAAACAACAAAATTGCCATTGTTGTAACCTCAATGAACTTCGGCGATCCAACACTGACACTTCGCCTGCCATTATTTGAATTTCCCTCTCTAGTTTAACACATTTTATTGTGGTTGCAACAATAGTTAACAATATCAGCGTATAACCATTATTCTGATTTGTTTATTCAACAAGGTAACCTGCAATTTATCAATTATAATATATTTGAATGTGCCCATTTATTCTGACATTAGGCCTAAATCTAACAAGACTGGAAATGTACTGTTTTATAGGCATTCTGGGCACATAACCACATAAAAATAAAATTAGTTATTTTATCTCTTGTTTCCATTTTCTGCATTTTTTCCATGTTACAACATTTACCAAAATCTAAGGGTAAGTTTTACCTTGTGACTGAACTTTATCTTATTCAGTATTTAACGGTTAATGAGGTGGAGAGGTGAATGTTTAGATAAGGCAGCAGGTGTTCTTATGCATCCTGCATGCTATTCCAGATAAGACAGTAAATTAAAGGGCCACTAGCACCAAAAAAACCGATTTGTCCTTATTGTGTTTATTTTATGTTGCTGATATCTTACATGTATAAAATCGTTTTTCTCTTGTATGTTTAGTTCAGTAAACATTTTATTCTATATGTGTCACTGGGTGAATCCATTTTGTGATCTTTTCTGCTGTACCCCCCCCCCCAGTAGATTTACATCACTTGCTCTTCACTCTGGCCTTAGAACAAATTCTGTGGGTCAAACATTGACTCAAATCATTGTATTGTGTGGGATGTATTCAAAGGACATTGCCAGTGGAGATTAGAAGTTTTTTAAACTCCCTGTCTTATCTCCTTAAACTGCCATCTTTTATCTGGAATAGCATGCAGGATGCATAAGAACACCTGCTGCCTTATCTAAACCTTCACCTCTCCACCTCATTAACCGTTAAATACTGAATAAGATAAAGTTCAGTCACAAAGTAAAACTCATCCTTAGATTTTGATAAATGTTGCAACATGGAAAAAATGCAGAAAATGGAAACAAGAGATAAAATTACTAATTTTATTTTTCCTTTTTACATGCAATTACGTCAAAGAAAAAACCCAGCAACATGTGTTTTATAAAGTGTTTGCAATGCACAAGTGATCTAGTTACAGCTTATGTAAATGGTAGTGTCCCTTTAATCCGTAAAAAAATGAAATCATACGGTATGCATGTTGCAACATTTGTATTTTTCTCATTTTAACTTGTCTTGAATGCTTGATAACACTTTCCTCATCTAAAACCATCATGACTATACAGAACTGCTGCTGAAATTTTATCAAAGCTTACCATTCTTATACTAGATCTTTATAGATCTAATATTGTCAATAGCAACAGTGAAAAAATGGTATTGCAGAAAAAATATATTGCAACCCAACCAGACATTTAATTTATCACAATATTTGGCATGCGGTCCGTTTTCTGAATGAACATTCTTCTTGGAGATGTTGATTTGGAATTCAATAACTGCTAGAGCACCACATCATTGTTTGTAAACCTTATGCTGTGTAGGTAATGATTCTTTTGAGTGATAGAATCCGATATGTGGCGGAAGATCAAGACATGGCCAATTACAGCAACTTTGTCAGGAAAATGTGGATTCAGACTCGAAAATAAATTTTTCTCTGTCTCAATTAGAGCACTATTACACTCATCATGCACAATTTTGCTCGTGCGCAAAAACGCATTAACGCAAGGGGAAAAAAACTTTTGTGCAGAACGTCGTATTATAATCTCTGCGCAAAAAATGCGCGTTAACGTCTACCGCTGGTGAACCTGCGCGAACCCTTTGCAAGTGTAATGTACTTTGCGCGTCCTATACTTAACATTGTGAGCGCAAATGCGTTTATGCGCTGGTACGCGGATGGTATTACAATCTTTGCGCAAATTTTAATGGGCAACGTTTGCGCGCATAATTTTAACGTCTTTGAAAAGCTGGTGGTAACTGCAAATCTGAACGTCCTGGCTGAAACCAAATACACCAGCCCGAAAATAAAAATACAGCAAAGTATAGTTACATATTCTACACATACCCAAACAATAAAATGGAGAAGTTGTGCGTGTTCTTATTATTGCTGCAGCATATTTACTCAGATTGATTTTGACAGGTGCAAAACCTGAATGGGAGACAATTGTGGTTCTTAATTCAGATTGGCTGAATCGTGTGAAAAAACAGTCCGCCCACCGATTTCTGCGCGCAGCGTTAATGTGCGCACGTTTTTGCGCGGCTTTTTTACGCACTGTATTTTTCGACGGATGAAAAAATGCGCTCGGATTGTAATACCAGCGTTAATTTACGGCGTTAACGTTTAACGCTGCCGCAAAAAAAATAGCGCTGCGCGAGCGGTTTTGCGCAAAGTATGTAGTAGAGCCCGTAGTGTTTACAAATACAATTATTTATTAAGGCTAGGGTCAAACGAAAGTATTTTTACACGCGAACGTAAAAAAGTGCTTCCGAACGCATTGATGTATTTTTTCACGGAATACTCGACAACGGTCATACGATGCGCATTTTCGTGCGTGATGTTTTACGAATCCAAACCAGGAAACTTTGGGTGTCTGGACGTTATGTTGGCCGGACACGAGCAGGGTCTGACGTCTCCAAATCACACACACACACCGCTAGCGGGCGCAGCGCACTCTGTACGTCCGTACTAGAGGTTCTGCGTTCTCGAAAAAATGCGTTCATTTTCCACTTGCGTTGCGCGGCCGGACTTTTGTGCGACCGTACTTCGTATATTGGCCGTCATTGCCCATCATTTGCTGCTAGTGCGGCCGTAATTAAGTGCGCTAGAACGCACGTTAAAAGTGCGCTGGTCTGACCCCAGCCTTAGTACCAACATATTCACCAGCACTGTACAATGTGTAGGACAAAACTAATTTTAGATTAGATTTACAATGACAATCGGCAGGAAGTAAAACACTGAGATTTAACCACATAATAAAATCCAAAATTTCCAACAGGTCTTGCGGTTTAGAGGCAGCGCGATGTGCTGCAAGCAGTGGAAGATTCTGAAAAAATAGTTCCTCCTAGTGTCCTTCTGCAGCTCTTGTGTGACCCTGCTCAATACAAGCTCTCACGGATCATGCCTAGCTAAATCTAATGCAACTCTTCTAAATGTTCTAAATCTGCCCCATCGCTTACAACCTCCTATCCTCTTTCTTAAATCTAACCTCCTTAACACCACCAATCTATCAACATAACTGTGAACAACTTTTCTATATGACATTGATTATTTTGCACCTGTAATTTTTTTTTGTGAGAAAGGATTTTACCAGGATGGATACAATGAGATTTCTCTCGTTTTCAAGTATGTCCTGGGTCTAGTATGTACCATTAGGTGTCTTGTCCAAGGACACTTACTGGAGAGGTGCTCTTGCTGGGATCGAACCTGTCAGGGTTATTCAGAGAGCGTGAAAAGCAGGAGAATGATTGGAGAATGAAAAATTCTAGGTCAAAAGCCAAACCAGAAAAATTCGCCCTTTCATCTCACTTTCCAAATCGGCTATTTTGACCTAGAATTTTCCATTTTCCAGTCATTCTCTTGATTTTCACGCTCTCTGAATACCCTGTATGTCTCCACGGTTATAGAGCAGTGATGTTACCTCTACTCCACCCAGCCGTCAAACGAGAGTCAGGTTCTAGTCCTATTCCATAATATCTAATATTTTTGACTTGGGATCAAAAACTTGAGCGAAGAAAGGATCTACCGTATGTCTCACTATAAACTAGAAATAACAAGTGAGGAAGCAGTGGCGAGGGGGCAGGGGGGCACTTGCACCCAGGCACCTGTCAGGAAGTGTAACTGTGTGACTGGCATCAATGTATTTCAGGAGGAATACAGATGACCTGGGAAATTATCAGTGACGGAATCTAACTGTGGTTGTGGAGGAAAATGGAATACGATAATCTGCACTTGAAATTTTAATCTTTAGCATAGTCAAAGTGTAAAAACAGACAATATTGTGCATCAGACAGAAACTGAACTCTTGATAAAGTAATGCACGCTGTAATTTGTATGACAGAACAACAGCAAAGGAAAAAAAATCCAAAAAAAGAGAGGACTTGTAGAGGAGATGAAGGAAATGAAATATGTACAGCCCGATCTGCTCTGGTTTTGTAGCCAAGGAACTGTGCCATGACTTCCTGCTGTGTATCCGATAACACACGAGCTGCACATGCAGTGCAATTGTTAGGTTTATACTATACTATAGCTCAACAGTAAAACCTTTGATTCACCCTTAGCGAGTCACTTTGTATCAATTTGCCTTAGCCACCAAAGCATTAAAATACAATTTCCTCCAGGCGGAGAATTATTTTGCCTGGCTTGTTTTATATTTATATCTTTTAGAATAGATTTCTACGTTATGTGATAAATCCAACAATATCCTTCCTCATTAGACTTTCAAAAATTCAGAGCTGACATGATCAGATATAGAGGTTGGCACTGTGGGTAATTGAAGCAGTTTAATCTAAGGATTCATTCTTTCTAAAAATACAATAATGATTATAACAGTATATTAATGTATGCCCTGGAGCATTAATGTGACTTGCATTGTGTCAAAAAATATTTTTTTTCTAATTTGTTTTTGAACTAATTTCTATTTGTTTAGCAGAATGACATGATCTTGTTAATTTAAAGAAGAGACGCAGATATAATTTGGTTGTCTTGTTTATTTCGATGTAGTATTATATTTCATTTTAACTTTATTTTCAAGGTACGTATAAAGAATAATATTAGCAGTTTATGAGATGAGAAAAAGTCACTAAATGATAGTTTCAATTTTTGAAATATTAGAGATAATAGAACTTCGAGAGAATTTAGGGCAATGTAAATAAATTAAATGATAATTGTACTCTATATAAGGAAAGTCCATCATACATAGAACAAGAGCAATTAGTATGTATAAAGATTATGGTTTCACAGGCAAAAAGCTGATGCTAAAATCATCAACGCTATCAGAAAAAGACCTATGGGACTGGAAGATGGATATTTTACCACCATAAACAAAACTAAAGGTGGAAGAAGAATCCTAAAGTACACTTTTTTGTTTAAAAACAACAAAAAAGGAATTCTTCTAATATGGTGGCTCCCAACCTTGGTCCTCAAGTCTTGCTAACAGGTCAGGTTTGCCAGATGTCACCGGTGCTGTGCTTCAGATATGATTTGCTCCTCAGTGATTACAGGATTCAGTCTGCATTTCAGGGTCCTTGAAGACCAAGGTTGGGTAGCTTTTTTCTAATAAGGAGGTCCCACAATTTAAAAAAAATAGGAAATGTTGAAATAATTACTAAAAAACAACCTCTAACAAAGAGGATACCTTCATTAGACGCTGGACACAAGCTGTACATAAACAAGATATTTCCATCCCAGACTTCAACAATATGAAAACCATAATTTTGTGGACTTGTGGCCAATAGAAAAGATAGTAAATTCCCCAGAAGACCTAAATCTTGGTCAATGCGCTGAAAAAAGAATTCCATTTAAAGTGACACTACCACTTACATAAGCTGTAACTAGATCACTTGAGTACTACAAATGAGACCACATGGGTGGGCACTGCTGCAAAATTTTTTTGTTTCAAAATAATTTTGTTTTCGTTATTTCATTTCGTAATTTTGTTTCATTCATAATTTCGTTTGGTATATCGGATCACTAAAAACCCCATTGTAAGTTAAGATCGATTCGATAGTTGATATCGAGTCGAATTTCGGATCACTATATAAAACCCCAATGAATCAAATCCTGCTGTTAAAAGGCAAGCTAGGGTTAAATGTTGATCTGTCCATTGGCTTGTGGTGCTGACAGCAAATTCAGCACCACAGGCCAATTTACAGGGACCAGGTGCTTTGTGAAACTGTCAAACAAATCTGATTCGCTTCATAATGTCATTTGCTTTCGTACTTGTATGTATTGTAAGTTGGGATCGATTCAATAGTTGATATTGAGTCGAAATAATGGATCACTAAATAAAACCTCAATAAATCAAATCCTGCTCAGGAATCATTTAATCAATGGTTCTCTTGTGAAACAGTATAACGAATCAATTTAGTTTATGCACTGTTTCGTTTTATTTTCGGATCAATTAGGATGAAATCAATTTGTTATTTCGGAAGTACTTCTGAAATATGAATTAACAAATCTTCAAATGAATTGCATTCGTTATGAAACAAATGCACACCTCTATAAAACCCCTGCTGCTGTTTTTTTTATTTGTTTGAAGTAAGGTCTTTATCTCTTGTTTCCATTTTGTGTATTTTTCCCAATGATGCAACATTTACCAAAAGCTTTGCTTTGTGGCTCTTGCTTATTTAATCTACATTATTTACCAGTTAATGAGGTGGAAGATAGAATGTTTGGCTAAAGTGGCAGGAGTGTATTATTCTTCAGGCTAACTGAGATAAGAGCTGGCAGCTGAATGAGATGACAGGGAGCTTAAAAGACTTCTAATCTATCCCCTGGTGATGTCCTTCAAAAACATCTCATACAATACAACGATTTGAGTCTTGATCGACCCTAGACTCCATTCTATGGCCATTACCACAGAGTGAGGACGCAGTAAGTGATGTAAAGATACTGTGGGGGGGGGGGAAGCAGTAGCAACACAATAGATCACATAATGAATGCACCCAGAGACACAAAGAGTAAAATATTTTCGTAACTAAACATACAAGAGAAAAACAAAGCTCATGTAAGACATCAACAATATAAACTAAACATAATAAGGACATTTAATTTTTTGGTGGTAGTGACCCTTTAAACTTACACTTCCTTGCTCTTTTTATTGTAATCTTAAATTCCTAACTTCTTGCTTTGTCATTTTTTCCATTTAATTTATCTCATATATACATATTCTAATCATGATTTATAAGTAATACGCTAAACAAAAAGTAAAATATAAAACTGTGATGATTTGTCAAGGGACTGAAGCATCTAACTTTATATTCTGGATGAAATGTGAAACTGTATATTATGGATGAAAGGTAAGTATGCAACAAATTTATAAATGTATTAGGTAGAACTTTTACAGGGTTATTCAAAGACTCAGTGAATTTCCCCGTACGGTAGAATTTCATGGCCATTCGGCTATTCAAAAAGCTGAAAGTTCATCAAACATTGGCGAATTGCCAGAGAAATATGATGATTTCCGATGGCAGTGAACTCTCCATAGAGAAGTATTGGTAAAACTATTCGGTGAACAACGAACTGCACCGAAATGTCAGTGAAATGCCCTGATTTTTGGTGTTTTCATTCGACAGGTTTAATCAGGCGAATCTCATAGATTTCAATGTAAAATATATTCAGCTTTTATTAAATATTTATTGAACTGTTTATTGTTTTAATTTGCAGCAAAAAGTCTATTTATTTTTTAGCCATTTTTTTCGATTAATTCTCCCCCCCCCTGATATTTTCTCTGTAAAAAATTGCGTTTTTTTTTTTTACACAGACCTTTTTATTATTATTCATAGGACCTTATATGTTATTTTCAGGCATTTTCGTGCAGCAGTTATTTTGCAAAGACTTTCAAAAGTTGCATTTTATTTTTCTTACTCTTTCGTCGGCTTGTCGGCTTTTTCCGGCGGCTGGTCTGTGCTCTGTTCGACGGGTCAGCGGCTTTTTTCGGATCGACTCGGTGTTATTTCAGCTGATTTTCAGATGCAATCGGCGGCGTTTTTTTGGATGCGTTCGGTGGCTTGTTCCCTGCACTTCGCGGACCCTGCGGTGAATGCTGAATTCACCGAAGGGTCGGCAAGCTTGACTCCCTGAAGTAAAAGGAACGAAAGAGCATCAAAGTCCTTTGAATAACCCTGTTAGTATTTCAGGCGTGGGATTAACAATGTCAATAGATACAAGAAATTGGGACTGGCCAAAAAGTTTACAAGTTAAAATTATCAGCTGGAGATCTACCTCCTGACAAACTATTACTGTGATTCCATATGCTTGTTGAATTAAACCAACCATTTATGACATTGATAACAATGATTGAGTTATTTGTTATTCTATATTTAGGAATTTATTTCTATGGTTACTAGTGTTTGACTTTTGCAAATTAAAGGCTTCTTTTTTCCCAAATCACGATTTTCTTCAGCTTAATTAGAAGATAGGTTTGTTGCAAAAAGAATTCTTTTTTTCTACCGCTGAGATTTTATATTTTCCAACTTTTCATGTAACATCTGCCTACATGTTTAAAGTTGCAACAATGCAAACTGTGAGCTGATCGTTAGTATATAGTAAAAGGGAAATATGCAAGAACTATACTAAGCGGGATCATTTTCATAATTTAGAGGAGAACTGAAACACAGTCAGTACTGTGGAACTACAACTATTTATTTCAGCTAATATGACACAGGAGTCCTTAGGTTCTTTTTTGTGGCATTAGATTATGCCACGATCACCAGATGTTAGGGCTTTGTAGTTCTAATTGTATCATAGATGACAATACTACATGCTAGATGTTGAAACCGATTTAAAAACACTTGAAAATACTTAAACAATATATGTTAAACTACATTAATTTAACAATTAATTACTTAATCCAACATGTTTGTGCATGTGATAGATAGATGGATACAGAGGCGTAACTAGAAACCTCAGGGCCCAGGTGCAGGAACCATGACGCCCCCCCCACCCTAGGCAAAAACCTATTTTGTCCCCCCTCCTGTCAACATGCATTGGTCCCCTCCAGGTCCACAATGTTGACTCCAGACAATCAGTGTCACATTTTTTCCAGGTCCACTATGACCACTTCAGTCCACCCCATTTTTAATGTAATGTGCACTATTTGTATCTCCCAGAACTCCACAGCAAAACTCACAGTAATGTGCGGTGTCTATGAGCATATAACAGAGCTCCACAACAATAAATTTCACAGTAATGTGCGGTGTGTATGAGCATATCACAGAGCTCCACAGCAATAAAACTCACAGTAATATGTGGTGTGTATGAGCATATCACAGAGCTCCACAGCAATAAAACTCACAGTAATATGTGGTGTGTATGAGCATATCACAGAGCTCCACAAAAATAAAAATCACAGTAATGTGCGTTGTGTATGAGCGTATCACAGAGCTCCAAAGTAAAACTCACAGATAAGTATAAAAATAAATTTAAAAAAATAATTATATATATATGGTGGTCATTGATATGGAGTGCTCTTTTTTGGTGTTTTGTATATATATATATATATATATATATTATAGGCAGAACCCCATGCCCAGGAAGGCGAGTGTGGGCCCCCCTGGACTCAAGGGCCGGGTGTGGTGGCATCCTCTGTACCCCTGGCAGTTACGCCCCTGGATGGATGGATAGATAGATAGATAGACAGACAGATAGATGCATCTTTCTCTCTGTCTCTGCCAATCCATCTATCCATCAGCACAGTAAATCCCAAACCATTTTCACTGCTATCCCCTTAGCTCCATGTAGGCTAGGGTCAGACGAGCGTGATTTCTACGGACTGTACGTCCATGCAGTACGGACATCGTCAGTACGGATGACGCAGTAGTGGTCACACAGTCCGTTTTTTCACTGAAGTTATTTTTGACGGATGTAGGAGGGGAAAATAAATTACAATGAAAAAACATTCTGTCCGTCAAAAATGCTGGACGTATAAATGCAGTCCGTCTGACCACGCTCCATCACTCACACACAAAGCTATGCAGACGTTGTGGACGTGGCGCACTCCGCACGTCCGTTCTAGCAGTATTACGTTCTTGCCTAACCTGCGTCCGTTTGCCGCGGCCGTTGTGCGTCCGCAGTTCAGTGCGGACGTACTTCATGTGTCAGGCTCCAATGGACTTACTTTCATGCTATCACGGACGTACTTTTAGGCGCAATCACGGACGTGAACACTACGCTCGTCTGACCCCAGCCGTATTTATTACAGTCTTACACCCCTTACTATGCGAGGCTAATACTCAAGACAAATTATTAAAAATTCTACTAAAATTTAAATAATTATAATGTTTAATAGTATAAAAAATGTAATTTATATAATTTACAGCACAAAAGCAAATAACAATTTAAAAAAAATTGATTAATAAAACAGTATACTGCCGTACCTACTAAATACATGTGCATATATTGTGACTGAATCTTTAAAACAGTTTGAACCTCTAAAAGATGAAGTGATCATATGTATCCAGAATAACTAACAGGTCTATTCAAAGAAAGGTCAAAATCAGGAGAACTGGAAGAGAACAATCTAGAAAAAATAACTGATTTGGAAAATGAGATAAATGGGAGAATTTTTCTGGTTTAGCTATATTGACCTAGAATTTTCACTTCTGCCAATTCTCCTGAGTTTCACCTTTCTTTGAATAGACCTGTAAATCTTCTAGCAATCCAAAGGCGGGTTTGCTGAAATGACTTTATTTAACAGCCAGGTGGAGGTAAAATGGCCTACACCCAAATATAACTGTGCCCTTATAAATCTAACAAAGGGGTAAGCAGATAAAGGGCCATATTACATTCTCTGCGCAAATGCGCTCGCGCTGCTTCATTTTTTTGCGCGCAGTGTCCAGCGTTATCGTGCGAAAATTAACTTGATATTCGAATCTGAACGCATTTTCTCATCCGTCAAAAAATAACGTTAGTAAAAAAAAACACGCAAAACGAAGTGTAATACGCGCGCAGTAACGTTGCGCATGTAAATCAGTGCGCGGACTGTTTTTTTCGCGGGATTCAGCCAATCAGAAATAAGAACCTTAATTGACATCAATTCACCTTAATTGACTCACTAATGTTTTTGCGCCTGTCAAAATAAATCTGAGTATACATGCTGCAGCAATAAAAAAAATATGCACGAATTCACAATTTTTTGTTTGGGTATGTGTAGAATGTGTAACTATACTGTGCTGTATTTTTTTTCGTGCTGGTGTATTTTGTTTCGGCCAGAACGTTCAGATTTGCAGTTACCACCAGCTTTTCAAAGACGTTAAAATTATGCGTGCAAACGTTGTTCGTAGGAAGCTGCGCACTATTGAAATACCATCCTCTTAACGCATTTGCGCTCACAATGTTAAGTATAGGAAGCACACAGTTCATCACGCTCACGCAAGTCCATCCGCGTTAAACGATAACGCGCATCATTTGCGTGAATGTTGAAATACGATGTTCTGCGCAAATGGTTTTGTCCTCGCGCAAATGCACATTTGCGTGCGCGCAAAACCGATGCGCGAGGAATGCAATATGGCCCAAAGTGTTGTAGCTGGGCCGCTGGATGTTGCCACCCAATTTGGGAATAGAATACCTATGGTGATCCAAGAATGTATCCTATATAATTCTTGGTTTTAAGGAATTATTGCAGAATCCTCACTTCAGCTCCACTGAAGAGAGGAACTGAAGAGAGGATTCTGTAGTTCCACTGAGTAGTTGTTAGGAGGGATGATCCAATGTCACATTGGGGCTTTCACTTGTCTCTTCTGGCTATCATATGCCACAGCTGGCTAACTGTCATATTGAGATTTGTAAGCAGGAGTCCATAGCCCAGTATGCGGTGCCTTTAGGGGTGAAGGTAGTAAGCGCAGCACAAACTAGGGGGTGATCCACTAGTAGTCAGGGACAGTCTATAATCAGGACAGGCAGAGTTCATGCAAGGTCAGTTGCATAACCAAAGGGTTTGGATACCAGGTAAGCACAGGACAGATAGAACTCACAATTCAGCACCGTCTCAGTGAAGGTTTGGATCTATCTCCATCCAACCCACAGGGGAGGAGTTCGGCACTTCCACAGACCAATGAGAGTCCACCTCTCTCCCTGCTCCACACCACAGGGCCACGCCCAGGTGCTGCCCCAATGAGAGAGTCCCACCAGGAAGGCTCAGCATAGTGTCTGCAGCCCCGCTAGCCATCACGTAGAGTCAGTGAGATGCACCTCTGTACCACATGCCCTTGCACGCTAGAACCTGACTGGTAGCACCTGAGCATCAGGAGGTTGCTGAGTAATGCAGCCTCCAGCAGAGAGATACCCCCCCGACTGGTAGGATGTGACACTAACATATTGAATTTTAAGAATGCAAAGCATCATGATCTTTAGTCTGGTTTACTGCACAAAAAATAAAGAAAACGATTCCACTGGGAAACCAAAGTACAGAGGAAAAAAATAAGATAACAGACTCTAGAAAGTAATTTATATTTTATGGTAAAAGGAATCTACAAGAAAAGCTTTACTATTGTGATGATTCAAGGACTCGTTAAAGCAAAGTCCTAAAAAGAGCTGCATTATGAAGTTGTTTTTGAAATACTAAATGACAAGATCGTATATCATATTGCTATACCTTGTAACAAAAGAAAAATCAATTGTTATTTCTGGGTTTTAGAAAGCGACTCCATTTAATCTTCCTCTCTTTACTTTTTAATGTGTAGCACTGGCCGATATTCCTTTCATTCTCTGTGGTTTTCCATAAATATCTTATAAAATAGAGAGTTAATTTAATATAACGTACACATAAGACTTTTTTTTCTTAACCTCAGAAATTAGGAACAAAAAGATGGGAGCATTCTTTGGCAAAAATAAAGCATGTTACAAACATTTACATATTAGCTACAAAAATGACCTAGATCTTTACTGATTTCAAGATATATAAGCATTTCATTTATATAGTACATATCTATATTATAAGTATGTGTAAGTGATCAGTAAAAACCCCTAAATGACTATAATTATTCTGGGATATATCGAGGAATGACTATTCTGGCTAATCCCTCATAGATTAGTAGTCATATATACCAAACAGAACCTATTTTTTACCAAATGTTCAATATGGTAATATGGTAAATGTTCAATATAATCCACCTCGATGGCCAAAGCCGGAACCTTATTTGTCTAACTTTCAGCCATTTTTTGGTTTGGTAGATTCAAATGTGGGTTTACTGGCATTTTAAGTCCTTTTAAAAATTTGGATCAGATATCAGGTCTTGCGGCTATACTTACATCAGTTGATGTCAGTTTCAGTCTCCCGGCATCTGCAGGGGAGAACCTGAAAGGGGAGGGGGCGGGTCCTTTGGAACCCTCTCCCTCCTGAATGGCTACAAATAAAAAAACATTGGCGCTGGATCGCATTCCGCTCACGGAGGTGGCTGACATCTTATGATGTCAGACTCTGATTCCAGCACTGAAGATGAATCTATAGAAGATTCAGACAGCGACTTTGTCCCAGGAGACTCATCCAGTGATGATTCCAGTGACGAAGAACTACATGATGAGCCACGGCAGGGCCCCACACAGTTACCAGGTCTCTCATGGCAGGGCAATAGGTTCTGCTGTTGTCTGGACTAATCTTTCGGCGGCTGCTGCAGGCATATTGGGCATGCAGGCTGCAACTTCCCTAAATGCACAGCAACCAGTACCAAGATCTATTTGGGCCTCCCCTTAAATGGTCCAACCAGAAGTGCCACAATTTTCTGGCAATTCTGGTGTCTTGGTGGACACGTCAATGTACAAACCCATCAACATTTTTAATTGTTTCTAGATGATAGGGGTTTTGGAGTATATTGTTCAGCAGACAAATTTATATGCTGATCAATATTTTCAGGGAATTGGTGCCAAATTGGGGCACCATGCCAGGGGCCACCAATCTGCAAGAGATGAGGAAATTCTGGGGTCACACTCAGCAAATGGGGATTGTGCAAAAACTCAGCATAGCCTCATATTGGTCAAAAACATACACACAAACCACCCCTATCCTCCCTGCTACAACGAGCATGGACAGATATCAACTACTCCTTAAACTATATACTGTATATGCTGCACTGTTTTTTCCTTTGTTTTCACATGCTTCCATCACACCTCCACCCTCCCCATCAGCAACGAGCGTAAACCTGATAGCGTGTTTCCATTGTTTCTGTACCCAGGGCCGGCCTGTCTATGGAGCGGGGTGGAGCAGTGGCTCCAGGTGGCCCTTTGTCAGGGGCGGCAAAATGCCGGTCTCAAGGGCCGCGGCGGAGTACCCATCCTGAACAAGGCATGGCCCTCCAGCATCCCGCGAAGCCAGGCTGCGCTCGCCCCTCTCGACGAACCAGCGCCGCCCTCCTCACAAGAGATGAGCGGTTCCCGCCGCCTTCACACAGTAGGAGCGGCGCCCACACGTGCAGGAAGACGGAGCCCTCCTTTTCAGCCGGTCCTCCAGCCCAGCACGGGGGTCCTCCCCCTCCAGCGTGGGGATCCTCCAGCGCAGGGGTCCTCCCCCTCCAGCGGTTCCCCAGCGCAGGGGTCCTCCAGCGCAGGGGTCCTCCCCCTCCAGCGGTCCTCCAGCGTGGGGGTCCTCCAGCACAGGGGTCCTCCAGCGGTCCTCCAGCACGGTGGTCCTCCCCCTCCAGCGGTCCTCCAGCGTGGGGGTCCTCGTCCTCCAGTGCGGGGGTCCTCGTCCTCCAGCGCAGGGGTCCAGAGCCAGCCCCGGAGCAAAACCTCGGCCATGCCTGGAGCAAGGCCTCGGCCAGAGCCAGCCCTCGACCAGGCCAGGAGCAAGGCCTCAGCCTGGTCCGGAGACAGCCACGGGGGCCAGGCCTCGACTAGGCCCAGAGCAAGGCCTCAGCCTGGCCCGGAGACAGCCACGGGGGCCAAACCTCAGCCAGGCCTGGAGCAAGGCCTTGTCCAGAGCCAGCCCTCGGCCAGGCCGGGAGCAAGGCCTCGGCCTGGCCCAGAGACAGCCACGGGGGCCAGGCCTCGACTAGGCCCGAAGCAATGCCTCGGCCTGGCCCAGTGCCAGGCCTGGAGCCAGCCCCAGTGCCATGCGCGCAGCAAGCCCTTGGCCACGCCTCGACCAGGTAGTCAAGTCACAAGTGTGCTGGAGCACGACCAGGCCCGTCCCGATGGTGTCCAGCAAGCCCTCCACTGTGTGGTTAAGTTTATGTGACTGTGTGTGGATGTGTGTGTGTGACTGTGTGGATGTGTGTGTGGATGTGTGGGTGACAGTGTGTGGGTGACTGTGTGGATGTGTGGGTGACTGTGTGGATGTGTGTGTGACTGTGTGTGGATGCGTGTGTGGATGTGTGGGTGACCGTGTGGATGTGTGTGTGTGTGACTGTGTGTGTGTGTGGATGTGTGTGTGACTGTGTGGATGTGTGTGTGACTAGATGTGTGTGTGTGACTGTGTGTGTGTGACTGTGTGTGGGTGTGGGTGTGACTGGATGTGTGTGTGTGACTGTGTGTGTGTGTGTGTGGGTGTGTGTGTGACTGTGTGGGTGACTGTGTGGATGTGTGTGTGACTGTGTGTGGATGCGTGTGTGGATGTGTGGGTGACCGTGTGGATGTGTGTGTGTGTGACTGTGTGTGTGTGTGGATGTGTGTGTGACTGTGTGGATGTGTGTGTGACTGGATGTGTGTGTGTGACTGTGTGTGTGTGTGTGACTGTGTGTGGGTGTGTGTGTGACTGTAGGTGTGACTGTATGCAGGTGTGTGTGCATGACTGTATGCAGGTGTGTGTGTGTGTGGATGTGTGTGACTGTATGCAGGTGTGTTTGTGTGGATATATGTGACTGTATGCAGGTGTGTGTGTGTGGATGTGTGTGACTGTATGCAGGTGTGTGTGAGAGTGGGCCGGGATATGTGGAGCTCTGTGATACACTCATACACAGCGGACATTACTGTGAGTTTTATTGCTGTGGATTCTGTGATACGCACATGCACACCGCACATTACTGGGAGTTTTATTGCTGTCGATTCTGTGATACGCACATGCACAGCGCACATTACTGTGAGTTTTATTGCTGTGCAGCACTGTGATACACTCATACACACCGCACATTACAGTGAGTTTTATTGCCGTGGAGCTCTGTGATACAGTAATGTGTAGTGTGTCTGAGTGTATCACAGAGCTCCACAGCAATAAAACTCACAGTAATGTGCAGTGTGTATGAGTGTGAGTTTTATTACTGTGGAGCTCTGGGATATGCTCATACACACCGCACATTACTGTGAGTTCTATTGCTGTGGGGCTCTGAAACGCGCATACATGTCACGTGTTGGGTTTTTTGTTGTTGGGGGGGGCAGCATTTCATCTTTCGCTCCAGGCAGCACAGTGGCTTGGGCCGGCCCTGTCTGTACCTTCCCCTGTGTGTGTGTTTTAACCAGTTGCAAAATGTAAATAAACTCAGTCTCAGTTTGATTTTCAACCTGCAAGGATCTCCTGTGTTTCACTGGGTTTTCGGCCAGAAGCAGTACTCCGGCAGGATACTGACGGCAATTGCAGCAGTCTGCACGTGGACAGGGATCACCCACGTTACATATACAATGCCCTAGAGCAGGTGTCCATTACCTTAGCCCCACATATGTTTTGGATCCACACCTCCCATGTTGCTCAACCATTCATTAGGTTGATTATCATGGGAAATGTAATTTAAGACATCTGGAGGGCAAGGTTGCTGGTGTCTGACTGCCATAAAGACTCTCATTTGTGTATAAAACACATCATTACAGTGTTTTTATATTTTACTGGTTCTGTGCTGTTAAAACTTTTACATTTTGATTTCTACTGGGGATACACATTGGTTTTACAAATCCAGGCCACTAACTTTCTGACAGATTATAGATGAGTACTGGTACTTTTTCTCCCTAGTATATTAAAATACCGAAATCATTTTTCCTTTTTTATTTTGACACTACTCAAATGTGAAGCTTTAGGTAAAGCATAGATTAAACTCCTTTGATAAAATACTGAAAATTAAGAGTTCTGAGTTTTCTTCGCGCTACAGATGGGATTTTGAACTATTGTGCAGCATTTACTTGAAATCTCAGTATATCCTTCCTGGTAAAATACTTTATAAATAAATAAATAAATGTACTGCAAAACATTTTTGATATCTCTTTTCTTTAAACCTGCAAATCAAATATTGATTTTATACAATGCCCTGTAAATTGCAATCAAAACTCATTTATATTTTAGCTACTACAGGGAACGTTTTAAAGCTGCACTTTAAAATCAAGTGGATAGAAAAATGAAGTCCAGTAGCCAGTTTGTGGAAAAATGCTCTGCGGTGAATTACACATTTTAGATGGTTTGCAATAGAATTTAAACATAGGTTTCTTTTTGGGTATATTTTTTTCTTATATTGATATGATATTCTGCATTCATGTTCTCTTTGTGGCAACACAAATCAAATAGGGCCCAGGCAGCACTTTTCTACTTTTCTCTAGGCTGATGTTTGTGCTTCTGTGCCCATTATTCTTCAGTTTTATATTGAACAGAGTGGGACCTGCTTGTGATGTATTCTTTCCATTTCAGGGATCTATAATAATTATTTGTAATGGTTATCTCTCTGTTAGTTTAAACCAATATGACCATTTTCAGCTGAAATTTCATTAACAACACATTTTCTCCTACAAAACCGCCACTTATTAGATATTTTTTGTTTGGCTCTAGCTGTGAAGAACATCTGAATCTCTTGATCATGTCTACATTTTGTACGATGACTTGCTGCCATATCAGTATCCAATTAGATTTCTGATTTAACAAACTATACCAATTTTCCTACATTTTAGTAGCTAAAAAGCAATTTAAAAACGTTTTTCCCTAGTTTGATGTTGCTTCCATTGCTATATTGATAATCTGGGTTAGAGACCCTTGGTTCGGTTCTATTAAATTCGTTCAGCTCTTTACAGAGATCTGCTCGCTTGAACATGTCAATCTCGCATGTTAGCTGACTTTTACACATTATCATACACGTCTTGGAAAGTCAGAGAAGTGATGATGAGGATGGGAGACCTGGCTGCCTAGAACGCAGATGTATGATAGGGGACAGTAAATCCTGCAGAAGTTTGCAGTGAAAGAAATAGAATCATTTAAGGAGCTTACATATGTTACAGGCAAAAAAATTGTTCCATCATTATCTTTAGTTGTATCTGGAAAAAAAAAATATTGCAGACTTAGGGCCCTATTAGATTCATAACGCTAACGTTAGCGCTCACTTGTGTGAGCGTTAACGTTAGCTGTGGTTGCGCGGCTGGACCATATTACAATCCGAAAGCTAACGGGTTAAAAAACCCGTTAGCGAATCGGATTTTGCGCTTTTCAGCACAAGCTTACTGTACTTTGTGCTCTCTATGCGTAACATGCGGAGCGCAAAGTGTTACTTAGCGTTAGGATTACAAAGTCCTAACAATAATTACCGTCCTGCTGCGGTTACTGAAAAGTTAACCACAGCTAGGCAGCTACAAGGAAAATTGTGGTGGGACTAGAGTGTATAAATATAGATACAACCTCTCGGTATCCCGGACGTCTCTCCCAAAACGTCTGGTTAGCAAACTGAATACATACAAATTGGGAACCTATGAGGTGATAGAAAAAATTTCATAGTGCATACTGAATTAACAACTTTTTATAGGGTGCCCCCTAGTAAACTTCCGCACTCACAAGATGTTATGACTTTATCGCTTATCGTGTCTACGACGATTACCCCAACTCTGCTGGTACTGGAACCGAAGGCCTGAAGACTCTTGCCGCCACAGGAATCAACTGGACACCTTATCAAAGTTAGTAGTGTTAGCAGTTATTTATTGGGTAAAAAAAACGTATTATCCAATGCGTTTCGTGTACTCAGTACACTTCATCAGGGAAAAATATACTTAAAACATAAATAAAAAGTCCATTAACTGTCCCCTTTCTCCTTGTCTTTTTATACTTTCATTTTCTGCCGCCGAATTGCCTCCCTTCCGGTTTTTGCGTTGGCGTGCGTCTCATCTATGGAACGCAGGCTTCGCGTCACCGGAAGTCACGTATCGCGATCTTCATTCTTGCGGCGGCTAAAGCTGAGGGGCTGGAACACCAGTGGATGACAAATCGGGTGTTGGTGGATCAAGACACACTCATTAAGGGGGTCCATCATACACCTAACGAGGAGCTTCTTTCTCAAGACGATGATCCCTCCAATACATAAATGCAAATTGTAAGAGGGATGTACAAAAATAAAAACACTTAAAAAACTACAGAACTATATTGAAGAGCAGCAAATCCCTTTTATATATATACAGGTGTCGACATGGTGTACATGGGGAAATGGATCACTTTATAGACAATTCTTAATGTCCAAATCTACATTTAACCCTCCATTTCTCCATGTATCCAATCGGTATATCCATTCCATCTCCCTTTTGGCCAAAAGTCTAGAATAATCCCCGCCTCTCCAATTTTTGTTGACTAAATCTATACCTATCCATTTGAATTTCTCAACCGAAAATAAAGGACAGCTGTTGCAATGCACTGGCAAGCTGGGATCAAGTTTATTCTTTCTAATATTCCCTAAGTGTTCCAGCACACGTATTTTAATCTCTCTTGTGGTCTTGCCCACATATTGCGCTCCACAAGGACACTCCAGCAAATATATCAAACCCTTACTAGTGCAATTAATAAATGATTTAATGGGAAATTCTTTCCCTGTTATATTGCTTCTAAAGTTAACGATTTTTCTTTCTTGATGTTTACAAGCCTTACATCTTCCACATCTATGGAAACCTTTGGGTTTCTCATTTGGCAAAAAGGCTTTATTTTCATCTTTATATTTTTTGGGAGTAAGCTTGGAGCTAAACGGTTCTTCAAGTTTTGTGCTCTTTTAAATATTATAACTGGAGAGTCGGGAATTTCTTTTTTCAGAATAGGATCTACCTTCAAAATGTGCCAGTGTTTCTTTAGGATTTGTTTCATTTTGTAAGCATGGGGATTATATTGAGTGACAAAAGCATATTTAAATTTGCCCTCATCTTTTTTATCCTTTTTAAATTTGGAAAAAATATCTTTCCTCTCTTTTTGTGTTACTTCCGATAAAGCCCTACTTAATATTTCATTCTTATACCCTTTTTGTCGATACTTTTCTAAAATTTCAATACTTTGAGTCTGGAAAATTTCTTGCTCTGAACAATTTCTCTTAAGTCTGGTCAGCTGACTCTTGGGTACATTATCCAACCACTTGGCTGCATGGGAGCTGTCTCTACTTATAACTGTATTGGTATCTGTTTGCTTAAAAAATGTTTTTGTTTCAATTTTCCCATCCTTTGTATAGATGGTAAGATCCAAAAAATCTATATGCGAATTACTGAGATTATAGGTAAATCTCAAATTAAAATCATTAAGATCTAATGAAGTGATAAAAGTCCTTAGAGTATCTTCCTCTCCCTTCCATATAATGATAATATCGTCTATATACCGCTGCCATAGGACGAGGCCACCCCCGGCCACGCCAGACCACACATGCCAGAGTTCCCACCTATGCATGTATAGGTTGGCGTAGCCCGGGGCGAACCTCATCTCCATGGCGTTCCCACACGTCTGTAAATAATATGTGTCATTAAACCAAAAATAATTATGTTGTAAAACAGAAAGCATGGCTCTAGATAAAAAAGAAATTTGGGTAGTGGGTAAATTCCCCTCATCTATACACATTGTGTCACTTCTTCCACTCCTTTTAAATGTGGTATAGATGTATATAATGAAACTACATCTATCGTAGCTATAATGAAATCACTCTCCCATTTTATTTTACCTAGTTCTTCTAGAACTTGACTCGTGTCTTTTAAATAAGACGGAACCTTTTTTACTACTGGTTGTAAAAATATGTTGATATATTCAGACAAATTACAGGTGAGGGAATCAATGCCACTAATTATTGGCCTGCCTGGGGGGGCAGTGATATTTTTGTGCATTTTCGGCAAAAAATAAAAGATGGCTGTTTTACAATTTAAATTCAAAAGATATTCATATTCACTTTCTCTTAAAATCCCTTCTTGTTTTCCTTCTGCGGGAAGTGTTTTCAATTCCTCTAAATAATTAGTAGTAGGATTAAGGTTTAATATATTATAAGTATCCAAATCCCCTAGAATTCTCAAGGCTTCTCCCATATAGTACTGTCTGGACATTATGACAGTCCCCCCCCCCTTTATCTGCTTGCTTGATAACCAAATCACGGTTATCTTGAAGTTTCTTGCAAGCTTGACACTCTTTAAAACTCAGATTATGTTTAATTGGGCGAGACTCCAGGTTTTCTAGATCTCTTAATAATAAGGTCATAAAGACATCTATATTATGTCCTTTTTCCCAAACAGGAAAAAATTCGGATTTTTTCTTTAAGTCCGAATGTACAAAAGGATCTTGTGTTACAATTTCGTCTCGATTATCTGTTTTTTTAAGAAAAAAACGTTTCCTGGTGAGCATCCTCTGAAACCTTTGAGTATCTAGAAAGAGGGGAAAAGCCTCTGGTTTTTTAGTAGGGGCATATTATAAACCGTTACTCAGAACTAAAATTTCCTTTTCAGATAAATTTACCCCAGAAATATTAAATATCCCATTTTTGATGCTATCACATTTATTCGTCTCTATTCCAGTTCTTCCTCGGTTTCTGACTGCTCCGCCAGGAACCTTTTTTTGGGAGGTTTTAACGGAGAGAAAGGATTCTTGTCCGTCCAATTTTTTATTTGGGATATGTCCCAATTGTACTTTGGGGTTTGTCCTAAAAAAGATTTTGAATTAGGTTTAGCCCCACTGATGTTCTTACTTTTATTTCCCTTCCTCTGTTGTTGAGGGACTGTCAACCATCCTTCTAAACCATTATTTTTCTCTTTCACCGTGTTATCTTTATCTACACGTATCTTGGGTTTGGCTCCTTATACTTCAAATGTTGTCCGATAATCCCTTCTAACTTCAGGGTTATAATAATTTTTTCTAATATTATGATATTATGATATGATTTATTATAATAATGAGAACCATCCCTTCTATTGTCATTCGACTTCTTATAGTAATTTATATTGTTCGAATTCTGTTTTTTATGGAGAAAATTAGTTTTTCCTTCTTTATAATCATTAACATCTCTTTTAAATTTGTCTGCTTTTCTCTTCGAAATCACATCGTCCACTTTTCTTACATTCATTTTTAGAACAGTATATTTTTATTGAATAAAAACTGGTTCATTTATATCCAGAATTTCTTTCTCTATTTTATCAATATTTTCTTCTACTTTTTCTAATGTCCTCTTTTGATAATTAATAAGTGACTTTATCATTTTAAATGAACATTCATTAAAAGCCAATTGCCACTCTTGTACCAATTGCTCATCTTCTTGTTGGTGTGTCTCCTTAGTGGTGTGGCATAGAGGTATACTTGTTTGTTTTTTATTGATTATTAATTGATAGGTTTTTTGAATATGCAAGCATTTTTCTCTGACCTCTGAAATAAACGCCAGAAGGATTTATTCTTGGGTGCACTTTCCCCTAAAAAGAGGTTCCCAAATGTTAATAAATTATTTAATGATATGGAACATCTTGTCATTAAAGAAAGAAAAAAAAGGTGGGAGATTTCGTCTCTAGAACAGTATATACAATCTGAAATTATACCTAGAGGTTTAAGGATTAATCATTCCTTAGCATATGGGGAAGAAGATGAGCAATTGGTACAAGAGTGGCAATTGGCTACGCCAACCTATACATGCATAGGTGGGAACTCCGGCATGTGTGGTTTGGCGTGGCCGGGGGTGGCCTCGTCCTATGGTGGCGGTATATAGACGATATTATCATTATATGGAAGGGAGAGGAAGATACTCTAAGGACTTTTATCACTTCATTAGATCTTAATGATTTTAATTTGAGATTTTACCTATAATCTCAGTAATTCGCATATAGATTTTTTGGATCTTACCATCTATATAAAGGATGGGAAAATTGAAACAAAAACATTTTTTAAGCAAACAGATACCAATACAGTTATAAGTAGAGACAGCTCCCATGCAGCCAAGTGGTTGGATAATGTACCCAAGAGTCAGCTGACCAGACTTAAGAGAAATTGTTCAGAGCAAGAAATTTTCCAGACTCAAAGTATTGAAATTTTAGAAAAGTATCGACAAAAAGGGTATAAGAATGAAATATTAAGTAGGGCTTTATCGGAAGTAACACAAAAAGAGAGGAAAGATCTTTTTTCCAAATTTAAAAAGGATAAAAAAGATGAGGGCAAATTTAAATATGCTTTTGTCACTCAATATAATCCCCATGCTTACAAAATGAAACAAATCCTAAAGAAACACTGGCACATTTTGAAGGTAGATCCTATTCTGAAAAAAGAAATTCCCGACTCTCCAGTTATAATATTTAAAAGAGCACAAAACTTGACGAACCGTTTAGCTCCAAGCTTACTCCCAAAAAATATAAAGATGAAAGTAAAGCCTTTTTGCCAAATGAGTAACCCAAAGATTTCCATAGATGAGGAAGATGTAAGGCTTGTAAACATCAAGAAAGAAAAATCGTTAACTTTAGAAGCAATATAACAGGGAAAGAATTTCCCATTAAATCATTTATTAATTGCACTAGTAAGGGTTTGATATATTTGCTGGAGTGTCCTTGTGGAGCGCAATATGTGGGCAAGACCACAAGAGAGATTAAAATACGTGTGCTGGAACACTTAGGTAATATTAGAAAAAATAAACTTGATCACAGCTTGCCAGTGCATTGCAACAGCTGTCCTTTATTTTCGGTTGAGAAATTCAAATGGATAGGTATAGATTTAGTCAACAAAAATTGGAGAGGGGGGGATTATTCTAGACTTTTGGCTAAAAGGGAGATAGAATGGATATACCGATTGGATACATGGAGAAATGGAGGGTTAAATGTAGATTTGGACATTAAGAATTGTCTATAAAGTGATCCATTTCCCCATGTACACCATGTCGACACCTGTATATATATAAAAGGGATTTGCTGCTCTTCAATATAGTTCTGTAGTTTTTTAAGTGTTTTTATTTTTGTACATCCCTCTTACAATTTGCATTTATGTATTGGAGGGATCATCGTCTTGAGAAAGAAGCTCCTCGTTAGGAGTATGGTGGACCCCCTTAATGAGTGTGTCTTGATCCACCAACACCCGATTTGTCATTCACTGGTGTTCCAGCCCCTCAGCTGTAGCCGCTGCAAGAATGAAGATTGCGATACGTCACTTCCGGTGACGCAAAGCCTGCATTCCATAGATGAGACGCACGCCAACGCAAAAACCGGAAGGGAGGCAATTCGGCGGCAGAAAATGAAAGTATAAAAATACAAGGAGAAAGGGGACAGTTAATGGACTTTTTATTTATGTTTTAAGTATATTTTTCCCTGATGAAGTGTACTGAGTACACGAAACGCGTTGGATAATACGTTTTTTTTACCCAATAAATAACTGCTAACACTGCTAACTTTGATAAGGTGTCCAGTTGATTCCTGTGGCGGCAAGAGTCTTCAGGCCTTCGGTTCCAGTACCAGCAGAGTTGGGGTAATCGTCGTAGACACGATAAAGTCATAACATCTTGTGAGGGCGAAAGTTTACTAGGGGGCACCCTATAAAAAGTTGTTAATTCAGTATGCACTATGAAATTTTTTCTATCACCTCATAGGTTCCCAATTTGTATGTATTCACAGCTAGGCAGCACCAGCTGAAACTGCTCCAAAAATCACATACCTCCCATCCCGTAGTGAGAACGCCAGCACCATCCGCCTCTTCTTGCCGCCGGGAGCAGAGTGAGCCTGAGGGAAAAAGTCCCTCAGTCTCCCTCTGCGAATCACTACGCTGACCTGCCGGATCTCGCAAGGCAAGATCCTGCAGGTCATGTGACCGGCAGAGGAAGCCTCAATAGAGTTCTACCAACTCCATGGAGGGGATGCTTGCAGCTTTGCTTAGCGCTGCCGCGAGCATCCCAAGGCATAGCGCCATGATGCGGTGCAGGTTTCTGGATTAGAGCCTGCACCGTAATATCACGCTAAAACAGGGATGCTAAGGAGAAACCTGCAGGCGCCGTTTTTTCTCCTTAGCTTCCCTGTTTTACTGTGAACAGTGTAATATGGCCCATAGATCTTTAATTATTTTTCTTCTTATAATTATTTTTCTTTCTTGCATTAATTTATTGTTCAGTAATATACACTGGGATACAACAGACTTACACATTAGTTGATATTGTGCCAACCAGAGCATAACTTGAATTTATTTAAACCATCTGTTGAATTGCATCTTACACATCACAAATGACTAATTTGAACTTTTTCTGATGACCATTCCCACATTTTGAACAGGAGAACTCTTAAACGTTCATCCAATCTGACCAATGATTTCCTTTCTGGGATTCCCCTATACTAGTAAGACATTAAATTAGGCACATGTTTAATACATTAGACAGCCACTATAACTATGTAACAAGGCTGCATTTTTTCAAAACAATGACCCATATAACACAAGCTCAAGTTAATATCCATATCAATGGTCGACTTCTGATGTCTCAACATTGAAAACTACTTTTTTGTAGTTTAATGTAAATTATCAGGGTTATTCAGAGAAAGGTGAAATCCAGGAGAACTGTCAGGAGGAGATAACAATGTAGACCAAAATGCCGATTTGGAAAGTGAGATAAATGGGAGAATTTTTCTGGTTTGGCTATTTTGACCTAGGATTTTCACTTCTCCAGTCATTCTCCTGAGTTTCACCTTTCTTTGAATAGACCTGTATATAGTTGAGTACAGGCTTAGTTTAGTACATCTTAACCCCTTAATGACCGCTGACGTACCATGTACATCCTGCCCACGGGTCTCCCTTAGACCCGCAGACGTCATAGAACGTCAGCGGCTCCTAACCTCCCTCCCGCCCGATACTTACCTCCCTCACTGGCTCCAATGGAGTTCTGGCAGGGAGGAATCCTGCCCCCCTGATTTAGAGGGGCCGGTGAGCACGATGACGTCACCACGCTGCGTTTTGACGTCATCTGCAGGCGCCCCCTTGGCGCCTGCATTGAAATCAAGGAAGGGGAGGGGGGTCTCCTTTGGAGCCCTCTATCTCCCCAACCATTCACCCTACAGCGACGACGGTTTTTGCACCACTGGAAAGGGAAGAGCCTCCCCTTTTCAGCCATGTATAAAGTTAACAGTTTCACTGCCGGATCACGACTCACCGCTAATCGGCGCTGAGTCACGGTTTAAACCTGGAGGTGGCTGATATCTTGGATGTCAGCCAAGCCTCCAGGTCGCCTCCCACCCACTGACATCCCCATCATATGTGTGAGGATATCAGTGGGCCAGTTAACCCCCTAGCTGCCAAGGGGAGATAGGGGGATTCTTTGGATCCCCTTGTCTTCCGAGCCGATCTATCTGATCAGTTAGAGAGTCATGTTGGACATCATTGGAAAGGCCTGATCATGGCCTTTGCAATGATACCAAACATGACTAGGTTTGGTGTAAAAAAAAGCTAAAAAATAAATAAAATAAAAATAAATTATAAAAAAAAATGTCTGGGGTGAGTTAATTAAATAGGACCTAGGCTGTCATCCAAAAATAATGAGCATAAAATGGTCAGAATGAGCTCAGCGCACATAGGTGAACTGGCTCAGCAGTGAAGGGTTAAAAAGCAAAAACATGTAAAAATTGGGTATTTCTATTCTCGGGACAAAATTTTGAATCTATTCAGCTGGGGTCTTTTTTGGAGGTTGCAGATTTTGGGGATTAATTTTACGAAAAAAATGTGTTTTTACCATATTTTCATCATATTTCATATTTTTGTTTAGTAAATTATAGGATATGATGGAAATAATGGTATTTTTAGAAAGTCCATTTAATGGCGGGAAACACGGTTTATAATATGTGTGGGTTGCATAAACTAGAAAGAGGAAAATTTGACCTAAACACGAACAGCGCAGAAACAGCAAAAAAACAAACAGTAAAAACAGCAGCGGTCACTAAAGGACAGATTTGTGTAAAACCGCCCGGTCACTAAAGGGTTAAATGTAGTTAACAAACGCTTATTTTTACAACTGTATTCTTGCATCTTCTTTGCATTCTCTCCCACTGGGGATATTTTAGAAAGCTGTACAGATTTCATCCTTCATGTTAACAACAACTAGCACAATTTAATAGTTTGCTGACAACTATGTTCCATTAAATCCCCTTTGGATTTTAACTCTGGGATGTATAAAACACTTTGAGTGCACAATTAGGTCCACAATTAAATAATTCTGAAGGAAAACACTAAATATATTCATTAGTTGAACAATAAACACAATACTAAATAACAGATAATAGATCCTATCATAGATCAGTACGAAAAAGACCCACTGAATTGGCAATGACATTGTATATCTAGATTACATTTTGGCTTGCCTTGTGGAGACATTAAAATCACTTCATTATGCTTTTCCACTAATTCCAGCAGGAAATGTAAAAAATAAATGGAAAAATATACAATATGTGTGCTCCAATATGGCCACTTATTATTTAAAATTGCATTTAAAATTTAGGTAAGGTTCAAATAATTGTGGTAAACAGAAGAAGAGACATTTTACATGGTATAAAAATAATATATTGATTGTAGAATGTTAGAACAAAAATGCAAATATTCATTGATATACCATTACAAGGTTCATTAGTATATACTAGACCACCCCGCCCTCTGCACGGTATTTATTTAGCTATTTAAATGTAAATGTTAAGTGTTCTTGCTTTTAGAAAATCACTTAACACCAGTCACTCTAATTCAGCTTTCTGTGCTGAATACCAACTGGAGCCGAGGGCAGGAGCTACCAAGGAATAGCTTGCCGATCTTGCTCTGAGCCATTTTTAATGGTTCCTATCCCAAACAAAGTATAGGAGCCATTAACGGAAAATAAAGAGCTGTTAATGTTTTTATATAACTTTTGGTTGCATTTATGAAGGAGTCACTCGTTTTTGTCCATGTTTGACTTATTTTTAACATTCTGCCTCCAAGAGTATATTCTTACTTCCTGAATTACACAATGACTAGCAAAAAGATGTTTAAAGACTCAATCTGGAGTTCTTGCAATTTATGTATTTTGTTTACAATTATTCTTTCAGACTGCATGTTTTTCGTGATTCTCAGAACAATTTTTTTCTGAATTTTCTTGTAACAGAAAAATCTTGAAACTTTTTAAAGTGCTATATAATAGTGCACACTTTATTCTGGTGTCAAAATCCCTTTACCTTCCTGGAAAATATACATTTTGTTGTGTTCTAAAAAAAAACTACAAAATTATAAATGACTGACTGAAAATGGACCAGTTTTAGATTATGACATGATCATCAAGAAATTGACTGCTTCAGTTGCCATATTAAGTCTGACCGTTCAGGGCCAGATTAAGGTAACATTATGCAACCTGACCACTTCAGCTAATTAAAGTGGTCAGGCTGCGTGGCGTGCCCCTCTTCTCCCCACTCCAGCCCTATTTGGCTGCTAGTGCTGTGTGAAGTGCAGGAGTTTCGTCCGCTCACATAGCTGTCAATCAGCAGACAGGCGTTTGAATATCCCACTTCCAGAGACCAACTCGTGGACCAATGATGTCAGCAGCATCAGCCTTATTATGTAAGGGTAAAATGGGAGGGGGTATTTTTTAATAGGGTGCTCTACTAACATAGGGCCTGTTGAAGCTGCAGCTCTGGACCATGTCCTCAAAATTAGCAAACTAAAAATATACCTATAGGGACGCATAGGACGAAGGTGCAATGGAAGACCAGATGGCTAGGACAGAGATACAATGAGATACAATGGGAGATGAGAAGGCTTGGGCAGAGACAAAATGAGGTTGCCTTGTAATGGGTGGAAAGCCTTTATCTACAAGCACATGAGAAACGTAATCCACCACTGCATTTTAATAAGCTATTTTTATCAACAGCCTGGAGCACTTTGTCATACCTTTTCTCTTTTGACCTGGTAGTCACCACTGCGACAAATATGTGGGACCCTATGCTGGCTTAGCTGGTAATAAACTAAAAATTGGTGTCAACTGGTTAGATTCAATAACATTTTATCGTTTTGGGTCAATTAAGTATTTTGACAAAATGGAATTTCTTGTGCTCCACGAAATGCTGATATTTTGTCCAAAAATCAATTTGGACGAAAAAGAATGCGCATGTTTTGTAGACAACACTACAAGAAAATATCTGTGTTACTTAGCTGAGTTTAAGTAACTAAGCTATTGGTCCAGTTCAGAAATTTTTAAAGGAACCCTTAATTATAAATTTTCGGATTGATTTAATGAAATAAAGAATATGCAGGTAAGTCACATAATATCCTTGCTTTTGAATAGAGAATCTATCATGATTAAAACATTTATAGCAGGGGCACTCTCTGTACTAATAAGCTATTGTTCCTTGTATTATTTCCAAGACAAGCAGAGTGACAGGCTGTCTCGTGAGTTGCAGTAGTTTGAATCGGCAGGAATCAAAGCTCTCTTGACATTAAAGACAGGTAAAGGTTCATGTCAGCATCACTGGTGTGCGCAGCCCGTTAAATTAGGGTAGGCACCCATGAAACAATTATTAATTGAAAACTTATGTGTACAGAATATTGAACAAAATGCAAATTTTTCACTAGAAATCACAAACCAGGAATCAGAGATACAGTCAGTTTTTATGTTCTTCATCATGAACCAGATAAGGGACATCTAAAATGTCAGTGTACGAGGTGGAAGAGGACCTCTTCACTCAATATTAGGGTGTGCCTGGGCACACCAGGCCCGCCCCTGCAAACACTTATGGACAGCATTAGTTTACATGGTACTAAAAAGCACAGACATTAATAAGAATACAACAACACTATGTCAGGGGCTAAGTAGCAAAAGGACCAATTGTAAAAAATTATTTGTATTTTTAAGTGATATATTAATGTATGTACATTAAATTAAGACAGATATAGACAGTCTACTAGGGGTCATTTTTCTAAATCCAAAAAAATCTTAGTTGTAAATCAAAAATTGAGCAAAAGTTCAAGGAGATATGATAGAAACATTTAAATACGTAAAGGGAATCCACAAGGTAGAGGAAGGGAGTATATTTTAAAGGAAACAAAGTAGCAAAACAAGAGGACATAGTATTAGATTAGAGGGGCTAAGGTTTAAAAGTAACATCAGGAAGCATTATTTTACTGAGAGGGTGGTGGATACATGGAACAGCCTTCCAGTAGAAGTGGTAGAGGCCAAAACAGTAATTGAATTTAAGCAGGCATGGGATAGGCATAAGGCTATCCTAAACAAAAGATAAATCCAGGTAAAGTATCCATGTAATTGGGCAGACTAGATGGGCCGAAAGGTTCTTATCTGCCGACATTTTCTATGTTTCTAGGTTTCTATCTTCTCTTTACATTTATAATATCTTGGAGCAAGGGTCTTCACCTTTGGCCCTCCTGCTGTTTGGAAGTACATTTCCCATGATGCTTAGTTACTCTAATGAGTGACTGAGCATCATAGGAGATATATCTCCAAACATCAGAAGGGCCAAGGTTGCTGACCTCTGGTTTAGAGGTTCATTGTTGTGGATTTGCATTGTTTTGCAGTTCTGTTAAACGCCCACACACCACAGATATAAGGTCTGTGAAAGACATGTTATTAGGAAAAAAAATATGATTTTATTTATTTGTTTGTTTTGTAATTATATATTTTATTTTCAGTTATAGCAGGGTATACAGAGTGGCAATGAAAACAGTGCAGAACATACAGGTTCCTAGTAGGGATGCGCACGTGTTTTTTTTTCATTTCAATTCATTTCGGCACGTTCGGTTTTTCAAAAGTTTTGTTTCGGATCATTTCGGCTCGTTTCGTTTCGTCTCGGTGTTTCAGAACGATTTTTGTTTTGTGAAATCGGGGAATTTCGGTCTTTCGGATTGTCTGTTCTCTTCGTTTCAAAGGGTCTATCCTCGGATTTTTGTTTTGACTTTAGACGTATGGTATTTCGGATGCTCCGATATTTCGGTCGATACGGTAATCCTGCCGATTCGTTCCTTCGGACGTATCATTTTTTAATGAAAGATCCTTTTTTTCTTATGAATAAATGTTAAAACAAATCCACGTTTTTAAGTGTTTATTAAATATTTCTAAAACCGTTTATTATTTTCAATTGCAGCAAACAGCCATTGCTTTTATTTATTTTTGAGGATTATTTTTGCATTTTTCGGGAATTTTGGGTTAATCTTTAGGTTTCCTAAGTAATTTTAAAGAAACTAGCCTTTTTCCATCATAGCTTTCAATGTTAAAAAAATTCCCATTTTTAACCCCTTAGTGACCGGGCGGTTTTACACAAATCCGTCCGTTCGTGACCGCAGCTGTTTTTACGTTTCTGCGCTCTTAGTGTTTACGTCAAATTTTCCTCTTACTCGTTTATGTAACCCACACATATTTTACACTGTTTTTCTCGTCACTAAATGGACTTTATAAAGATACCATTTTTTTCATCATTTCATATAATTTACTATAAAAAATATTGTGAAATATGACACAAAAATTGAAAAAACACCACTTTTTCGAACTTTGACCCCCAAAATTTCTTATGTATCAACAACCGTCAAAAATTTTTTATTCCTTAGTAGTTTCTAAATTTAGTACTGAGTTTAGCAATACCCAATGTTTACATATTCCTCGCTTTTTTCCTTATTTTATGCAACAATAAGTGCAAGTAGCACTTTGCCATTTCCAAAGAGTTTATTTTCAAAACTAGTGATAGTGACATTGTAACACTGATATCTGTCACTAATTCCTGAATAACCCTCCACATATACATATTTTTTTAAAGTACACAAATCAAGGTATTAAACTTGGGGTATTTTGACTCTTTCCATGCAAACCATTTTACCACAAATCTATGCCAAAGTTTGAAAAAAAAAAAAAATTTTGGTGATTTTTTTTTTTGAACGTAATTTAAGAATACATGTACTGTGAACTTTAAGGTTTACTGCCAAAAAGCACCCCAAAATATGTTCAGCAACATCTTCTGAGTAAATTGATACCACCCAAGTATAGGTATGTCGGGTCATTTGGGGGCTAAAAGGCCTTATTTGGGGGGTGCACATTTCAGTTTTCCAACTTGGAATTTTCACATTTCGTCATCATGCACCCATGTCCTATTTGGGACATTTTTGAAGCCGGCCAAAGTAATTTACCCCCATCAAACCATATATTTTTAGAAAGGGCACACCCTAGGGTGCTTCAAAGAGTTGTATTTTAACACTTTCCATGCACTAGCTCTTTGTCAATCTTTCAGGTAGTCACTTTTTGTGTTATTTTTTCACACACATTGTACTTTAGGCATGAATTGTCAAATCCAGTTATGGGTTACTGCCAAAAAACACCCCAAAATATGTTCAGCAACATCTTCTGAGTAAATTGATACCACCCATGTATAGGTATGTCGGGTCATTTGGGGGCTAAAAGGCCTTATTTGGGGGGTGCGCATTTCAGTTTTCCAACTTGGAATTTTCACATTTCGTCATCATGCACCCATGTCCTATTTGGGACATTTTTGAAGCCGGCCAAAGTAATTTACCCCCATCAAACCATATTTTTTAGAAAGGGCAACCCTAGGGTGCTTCAAAGAGTTGTATTTTAACACTTTCCATGCACTAGCTCTTTGTCAATCTTTCAGGTAGTCACTTTTTGTGTTATTTTTTCACACACATTGTACTTTAGGCATGAATTGTCAAATCCAGTTATGGGTTACTGCCAAAAAACACCCCAAAATATGTTCAGCAACATCTTCTGAGTAAATTGATACCACCCATGTATAGGTATGTCGGGTCATTTGGGGGCTAAAAGGCCTTATTTGGGGGGTGCGCATTTCAGTTTTCCAACTTGGAATTTTCACATTTCGTCATCATGCACCCATGTCCTATTTGGGACATTTTTGAAGCCGGCCAAAGTAATTTACCCCCATCAAACCAAATATTTTTAGAAAGGGCACACCCTAGGGTGCTTCAAAGAGTTGTATTTTAACACTTTCCATGCACTAGCTCTTTGTCAATCTTTCAGGTAGTCACTTTTTGTGTTATTTTTTCACACACATTGTACTTTAGGCATGAATTGTCAAATCCAGTTATGGGTTACTGCCAAAAAACACCCCAAAATATGTTCAGCAACATCTTCTGAGTAAATTGATACCACCCATGTATAGGTATGTCGGGTCATTGGGGGCTAAAAGGCCTTATTTGGGGGGTGCGCATTTCAGTTTTCCAACTTGGAATTTTCACATTTCGTCATCATGCACCCATGTCCTATTTGGGACATTTTTGAAGCCGGCCAAAGTAATTTACCCCCATCAAACCATATTTTTTAGAAAGGGCACACCCTAGGGTGCTTCAAAGAGTTGTATTTTAACACTTTCCATGCACTAGCTCTTTGTCAAACTTTCAGGTAGTCACTTTTTGTGTTATTTTTTCACACACATTGTACTTTAGGCATGAATTGTCAAATCCAGTTATGGGTTACTGCCAAAAAACACACCCAAAATATGTTCAGCAACATCTTCTGAGTAAATTGATACCACCCATGTATAGGTATGTCGGGTCATTTGGGGGCTAAAAGGCCTTATTTGGGGGGTGCGCATTTCAGTTTTCCAACTTGGAATTTTCACATTTCGTCATCATGCACCCATGTCCTATTTGGGACATTTTTGAAGCCGGCCAAAGTAATTTACCCCCATCAAACCATATATTTTTAGAAAGGGCACACCCTAGGGTGCTTCAAAGAGTTGTATTTTAACACTTTCCATGCACTAGCTCTTTGTCAATCTTCAGGTAGTCACTTTTTGTGTTATTTTTTCACACACATTGTACTTTAGGCATGAATTGTCAAATCCAGTTATGGGTTACTGCCAAAAAACACCCCAAAATATGTTCAGCAACATCTTCTGAGTAAATTGATACCACCCATGTATAGGTATGTCGGGTCATTTGGGGGCTAAAAGGCCTTATTTGGGGGGTGCGCATTTCAGTTTTCCAACTTGGAATTTTCACATTTCGTCATCATGCACCCATGGCCTATTTGGGACATTTTTGAGCCGGCCAAAGTAATTTACCCCCATCAAACCATATATTTTTAGAAAGGGCACACCCTAGGGTGCTTCAAAGAGTTGTATTTTAACACTTTCCATGCACTAGCTCTTTGTCAATCTTTCAGGTAGTCACTTTTTGTGTTATTTTTTCACACACATTGTACTTTAGGCATGAATTGTCAAATCCAGTTATGGGTTACTGCCAAAAACACCCCAAAATATGTTCAGCAACATCTTCTGAGTAAATTGATACCACCCATGTATAGGTATGTCGGGTCATTTGGGGGCTAAAAGGCCTTATTTGGGGGGTGCGCATTTCAGTTTTCCAACTTGGAATTTTCACATTTCGTCATCATGCACCCATGTCCTATTTGGGACATTTTTGAAGCCGGCCAAAGTAATTTACCCCCATCAAACCATATATTTTTAGAAAGGGCACACCCTAGGGTGCTTCAAAGAGTTGTATTTTAACACTTTCCATGCACTAGCTCTTTGTCAAACTTTCAGGTAGTCACTTTTTGTGTTATTTTTTCACACACATTGTACTTTAGGCATGAATTGTCAAATCCAGTTATGGGTTACTGCCAAAAAACACCCCAAAATATGTTCAGCAACATCTTCTGAGTAAATTGATACCACCCATATATAGATTTGTTCTGTTGTTTTTGGGGTGCTACGCCAATCTTTGACATGTGCTTGTCAATTTTCTAATTTGACATACAGTATCTTCTTTGCTTATCTTCTTTTTAGGGGCCTTTTTACATACCCCAGTTTTATGAACGTGCATATATTTGGTAAGCTAACACCCCAAAGTATTGTAAATGGAGTGTTTTTATGCTATGGATGCATCCGTTTGCTCCAAACAAATTAGATACTGTTTGGTGGTCATTTTTCATTTTCACACCCACATCAGTTTTGGACTGTGATTTAGGAGACACTGTTGTTTTTTACTGCATGAAAACTCTCCAGGTTGTTTTCTGCAAGGTCTCCTGAGTACACCCATGCCCCCATGCATAGGTTTGCCAGGATTTTGGGAAGGTTCAAATACAATTTTTATGACTTTGTCATTGGAGTTGAAATTGAGATTATTTCTTCAGCTAGGCCTAGCTTTGGTTTTGGGTCTACCGCATACCCCAGTTTGAATTATTGCCAGAAAATTGTTTATATTTGTTATGTTGACACCCCAAGGTATTGCATATGGAGTGCTTTGATGCCATGGATGCAACGGTTTTAGCCCAAAACATTTGAGAAGGTGTGTGGCGGTAATTTTTCAATTTTCAGATTTTTACGCCCACAGTAGTTTTGGACTGTGATTTAGCAGACACTGTTGTTTGTTACTGCATGAAAACTCTCCAGGTTGTTTTCTGCAAGATCTCCTGAGTACACCCATGCCCCCATGCCTAGGTTTGCCAGGATTTTGGGAAGGTTCAAATACAATTTTTATGACTTTGTCATTAGAGTTGAAATTGAGATTATTTCTTCAGCTAGGCCTATCTTTGGTTTTGGGTCTACCGCATACCCCAGTTTGAATTATTGCCAGAAAATTGTTTATATTTGTTATGTTGACACCCCAAGGTATTGCATATGGAGTGCTTTGATGCCATGGATGCAACGGTTTTAGCCCAAAACATTTGGCAACAAGGTGTGTGGCGGTAATTTTTCAAATTTCAGATTTTTACGCCCACAGTAGTTTTGGACTGTGATTTAGGCTAGGGTCAGACGAGCGTAGTGTTCACGTCCGTGATCGCGCCTAAAAGTACGTCCGTGATAGCATGACATAAAGTCCAATGGAGCCCGACACACGAAGTACGTCCGCACTGAACTGCGGACGCACAACGGCCGCGGCCCACGGACGCAAGGCAGGCAAGAACGTAGAACCGCTAGAACGGCCGCACAAAGTGCGCTGCGTCCGCAACGTCTGCATAGCTTTGTGTGTGAGTGATGGAACGTGGTCAGACGGACTGCATTTATACGTCCTGCATTTTTCACGGACAAAATGGTTTTGCAATTGAATTTATTGTCCCTCCTACATCTGTCAAAAAATAAATGTCAGTGAAAAAACGGACTGTGTGACCACTACTGCGTCTTCCGTACTGACGATGTCCGTACTGCACGGACGTACAGTCCGTAGAAATCACGCTCGTCTGACCCTAGCCTTAGCAGACACTGTTGTTTGTTACTGCATGAAAACTCTCCAGGTTGTTTTCTGCAAGATCTCCTGAGTACACCCATGCCCCCATGCATAGGTGTGCAAAGATTTTGGCAAAATACAGCACCAATTGTAGAACATAAAAATGTACGAATAAAATGTAAAAGTCTGGTGCCTGTCAAACTGGGGATGCTCTCTAGGGGAGCACAGGCTGTTGTCACTGAAGTGCATGAAACGCAAAATGTTTTCATACCTTCTACGTGACATTGATTGGAGGTAAATGGGGTAGAGCAGATGGGGCTACTGCTCCAGCAGGAGCGAATTGAGGGCTTCTTTATGATGCCCTCAGCATAGTAAGTGCCCAGAATTTCAGAATTCTGGCACATCTAGCGGGGTCCATTGCTGCCTTGCCAAGTAGGAGTCTGGCTTCGCAGCACAATGCTGATGGGCATACAGATTTGATTGGGCCACGATGTGGCCCAACAAATCATCCCCCATAAACACCGCAAAAACTGTGTGGCGGTAAATCCTGCAACATCAATATTGATGCCAGGATTTGCCGTGAAAGGAGGGATATCTGGCCTCTGGCGATGAGGCACTACCCACTCCTCAGCTGGAGCTGTGCGTCTCCTGCTGGCAGGTGGTGACCCAGGATCTGCATCAGAAACATCACTAGATACATCAGCCAGCATAGATAATGTATCTAGCGACGCCTCTGAGCAGTTAGCGGGGTCGAAATGAGGGTCTGAGTCTGACGCAGATGCCTCAGATTCTGACGCCAGGATGGCATATGCCTCCTCGGCGCTGTACACCCTCTCAGACATTATATATAATAGATTATAAAATTTTATAATTATTATATATATATAAGCGGATTGTTGGTTCTTAGAAGAACCGTTGGGTTTCACAAGAAAATACAAATAAACACCTAAATCTCTCTAAATCCCTCTAAACCTGCCTCAATTCTTCTAAATCTCCTAAAATCTCTCTAAATCTGCCTCAATTTTTCTAATCTCACTAAATCTCACTAAAATCTCTAACCTGTCAAATCTGATCTCTCTCTCTCGCTCACCAAAACACAAGTGAGGAGAGGGAGGGAGAATCACAGAGGTCAGAGCCAATATTTACAAAATATTGGCCTGACCTGACAAATTAGAAATTTTATTTTGATTTTTTCTAACTTCTGATTGGATGTTGCTAGCCTGCCTCTCTGATGAGGCAGGCTAGGAACATCCCACTCAGCCCCAGATGACCCTGCCCTTAGAACCCTAACCCTACCCCTGACCCTGCCCTTAGAACCCTAACCCTAACCCTATCCCTACCCCTAACCCTACCCCCCACCCTACCCCTACCCCTAACCCTACCCCTATCCCTACCCCTATCCCTACCCCTAACCCTACCCCTAACCCTACCCCTAACCCTACCCCTAACCCTACCCCTACCCCTAACCCTACCCCTAACCCCACCCCTAACCCTAACCCTAACCCTAACCCTAACCCTACCCCTAACCCTAACCCTAACCCTACCCCTAACCCTACCCCTAACCCTAACCCCTACCCCTAACCCTAACCCTACCCCTAACCCTAACCCTACCCCTAACCCTAACCCTAACCCTAACCCTACCCCTAACTGTCAGTTTATTTTATTTATTTTTCTTTTTTTACACTTTTTTTACACACTTTTTTTACTTTTTTTTTACACTTTTTTTTTACTTTTTTTTCACTTTTTTTTACTCTGCTGGGTGCCTTGATCCCTCGAGGCACCCAGCAGAGCACCTGATCACTGAAGTGATCGATTTTGTACTGAGTGCCACGATACCTCGTGGCACTCAGTACTTCCTGCCGCTACCGGAAGTGATCGCTCGGGGGAGCGATCACGGACGGACCGGCGGCAGGTAAGTATATTACAAGGATGCCTCGATGTCGAGGCATCCTTGTAATATGCTCAGAGCAGCTGGAAGCGATCCGATCGCTTCCAGCGCTCTGTAGAAGTGCCGGGCACCTCTCCGGTGCAACCGGATGTAGATCGCTCCCGGGGAGCGATCACATGGTGCCCCGGCACTTCTAACGGCCATTGCACGGATGCCTGGACTCCCAGGCATCCTGCAATGGCGTTTGAGCTGCTGGAAGCGATCCGATCGCTTCCAGCAGCTCAAAAACGGCAGGACGTACCATGTACGTCAGCGGGTCTAAGAGAGACCCGCTGCAATGACGTACATGGTACGTCCGCGGTCGGGAAGGGGTTAATTAAATATATCTGAAAGCATTTATTTTTTCACTTACAGCAAGAAGTCTGCATTTATTTATTTGTTAGAATTATTTTTGCATTTTTCGGGAATTTGTGGGTTAATATTTTTGGGTTAATATTTAGGGTTCTTCCTAACTTATTTTAAATGTATAACGAGGTCTTTTTTTTCTTTGCAGAACACATACAGCTGGATTATCTTCTCACAGTCCGTCCGTATGTGTTCTGTTCTGCAATGAATTTTGATACAATACATTTTGTCAGTATCAGTACCATGGAGAGTAACAAGCCAGTGGTTATCCATGATGCTGATATGAAGAAATAGATTAATGATATGTGTTTCACCATCGGCGACTGTCCATGGTTCTGATCTGAGTCAGAACCATAGACAGTCACCGATGGAGAAACACATAGATCGATAATATTTCTTCATATCAGCACCATGGATAACGACTGGCTTGTGACTATCCATGGTACTGATACTGACAAAATGTATTGTATCAAAATTCATTGCTGAACACTACAGAACACATACGGACGGACTGTGAGAAGATAATCCAGATGTATATGTTATGCCAAGAAAAAAACAGACCTCGTTATACATTTAAAATAAGTTAGCAAGAACCCTAAATATTAACCCAAAAATCCCCGAAAAATGCAAAAATAATCCTAACAAATAAATAAATGCAGACATTTCTTGCTGTAAGTGAAAAAAATAAATGCTTTAAAATATATTTAATAAAAACGGTAATTTTGCACTGGAATAAGTGAAAAAAGTGACCGACACGAAATTACTAAATCAGCAACGGGATCGAAACGGACTCGAAACGATGCGAAAATACGTTGTCCGAAATGAGCCGAAATGGAACTGAAATCGCGAATAGAACGAAAATGACTTGCGATTTTACAAACTTCATGTCCATACGAAGTAAAAAAAAAAAAAAAATTGTTTCATATCGGGAAATATTTCGGATGGTGTGTATTTTATTGCCGGTCTGGTTCGGAACATCGGACGAATCCAAAGCACCGAATCGGCCCATTTCGTGAGAAAAACGAATCGATACGAAACGCACATCCCTAGTTCCTAGTCATGAGCAACATTTATTTTTTAATAACTTAAGTGTCTCCTAACAACCCTGTCTCCCACTTAGTTAGTATGGGACGAGACCTAATTGGTCTATGCAAGAATACACCACTGTGCCTACACTCAATGTGGCACACCTGGCATTTGTCTTCTTTACTCTTTATTTTGGTTCTGCCTGTTCATTTCTTTGCTTTAAATCATTCCTATGGTCATTCCATTTCATTTCCATGTCAATGTTATGAACACCCGATCAGAACACAACTTCTCTGTCAAATAGAATCCTTAGATTCCTTACACACAGCAAATCGGAATTCAAAAGAGAGAAACATTAATTATTAACATGATGAATTTCTTTGATTTAATATCAAGTGCGCATCTGGCATGTCTACCCTCTAATTTATATTATTGGGGTTAGAAAACAGGTAAAGGTGTATGTATGTTTCATTAGTGCTTTGAAAAACATGTTATGATAAACTGTTGGCAAAACTGTTTTGAATGATTTCCATTTTATTTTTTTGTTTGTTTAACGGCAGAAAATAAGATAGCTGATTATTGACCTATACAAGTTGTCAATTAATGTGTTAATTAATGTGCTGGCATAGCTTCACAGCTACGCAACACATTAATAATTATTATTACCATAAATTGGAAGGTTACACACAGTATAATGCGGAACGCAAAGAAAACGATATCATTAGTATGTATCACTCTATGAGTCACCTTCTCATTGGAGCTTGGTAATCATCATCAATCCTATATTGCAACAAATTACAGCACAATTAAAGCCCACATTTACAGTACTCCTCATTTCATGTCTTCCTACAGAAGAAGCAACCTTTCTCACCTTACAAACATGCTCTAATAAGTCCTCTTTCTGTACCAGAGAACGATTGTTTATCTTTGTAGCAGCAATCTGAGACTACACAGAAATCTGCTATTATCAAGTACTTCCAAATCCAGCTCCCCGAATGTCATAAAATTGTATTCAAAAAGGCCCAATATATTATTTTGAATAAAATCCCAGATTAATGCTGTCTTGCCAACTCTTATCATCTCACTAGCGACCTTCTCCTTATATATATGAGGTGAAGTAAAACTCTCTAGATTCTGATCTAGACTATAACATTCTTAATTTCATTGTATTTATGCTTCACCGATCTCCTTGAAGTGTATGAATTTTCACTTGGGAAAGTCAGTCAGTTTTCTATTTAAATTCTAAAATGCAATTTTATGGTTGTGAACCTCCAATTTGTGGTGTTTACATTTCCTGAACATTTAAATAGCGCCATAAAGGAGGTTTCAGCAACACATTATCACAGGTTATATCTATGAATAGTTTTCTTTTTAGGCTTTGATTAATTTTTAATGTGCCCAAGGTTCATAAACCTTTGTTACATTGCAGCATTTAAACCAATATATATGTATTTGCTGTATTCTCTAAAATCACCTCTAGAAAAGTCTGGTATTTGTATTCAGTGTAAATTCTACAATGTTCTGACACAGCTAAAAAGTACATAAAGGGAAATATAGAAAGCGCACACAAAGCGCAAGTGTTCATTGATGTTGTAACTTTGATGGACTTCGGCTATTTACAGACAGTAAATCTAATACCAGCAATTGAAGCTGCTCAGATAATGGTGAACAAGGGTTCTATACCCTCCTGAAGAGACCATACGAGGCCAACGCGTCTCTCGGGGGTTGCTGTAACTCCCATGCAGAGGGGACTGCCTTAGCAGTTTGGTACTGGCCACCCTTTCTGGGTGATAGCAGTCTGATTTGCATATGGCTTAGTCTTCTCTCTAATGGCACCCTCGAGGTAAAACCTTATGAGATCTGAGCGGGGATCTGATAGGGGTCACTTTGAGACCGCAGTGGTCTTTAACCCTTCAGTTTTCAGCCTGGTCGATCTACTTCTTATCTTTCGAGATCTTGGGAAGCCGAGACAATCAACACGAGAACGAGACAATCTCAGTGGATTTCTCAAGACAGCTTCAGAAGCTTTGTTTATTGCAGATCAGGATATAGTTTCGATTTCGAGCCGTTGGGTGTTGCATTTCATCAACCAATCATATATTGCTACATTAAAACAGGCGTTAGCTTCTACAGAAATACAAGTCCAGCTTCTACAGAAATACAAAGTGTCGTTAATTAAGACCAACTTATCATGATGCTAACAGGTGTTCTATATTTCAGTATGGTTAGTAAAAGCAAAAACCAAGTTCTGTGCACACACCCAACTGTTGTGGGGGAAGTAGTCTACGTACCACAATCAAGGACAGTTCTCGAGAAAAGAAACTTGTACTCAGCTTACATTTAACCATTCATATACTCACTGGCTATATTGATCATTGATCTTTATTATTGATAAGTATGTTATTGATCAGTATGGCCCACATTATCCTTCAGGACCCACTGTAGGTCAGGCCACGGGTGCTGTTGCCTTTTCTCCGGGCCCTCGCAAACCTTGATTTTGCTCACTGACGTCTCCGGTGTATGCAATTATTATTATTATTATTCTTTGTTTATAAAGCGCCAGCATATTCTGCAGCGCTGTACAATGGGCACAGTATAGACAGGGTTACAATACATTGAACAACATTTGACAAACAGTACAGGAGGAGATGAGGGCCCTATTCCCGTAGGAACTCACATTCTAGAAGGGTTGGGGTTGGAAACAGGAGGAGAGGACGGCAAGGTGAGAGTAATTGATGGTTGCGTCAGTGAATCGGGTGGTAGGCTTCCCTAAATAGGAACGTTTTAGGGGAGCGTTTGAAGGAAGAGAAATTATGGGAAAGTCTGACAGTACGAGGGAGAGCGTTCCAGAGGATGGGGCTGCGCGTGAGAAGTCCTGCAGTCTATCACGGGAAGAGGTGATGCAGGGAGAAGCTAGGCGCAGGTCACTGTTTGACCTTAGGGAGCGGGCTGGGGTGTATTTGGTGATTAGTGAGGACAGGTAGTAGGGAGCTGAGTTAGTGAGAGCTTTGTAGGTCAGGGTAAGGATTTTGAATTTAATTCTGCAGTGGATGTGGAGCCAGTGAAGGGACTCGCAGAGAGGAGCGGCAGAGACAGAGTGGCTGGTGAGGTGGATGAGCCTGGCGGAGGCATTCAGAATGGATTGTAGGGGGGAGAGGCGGGAGAGGTGGGAGAAAGGGAGGCCAGATAAGAGATTATTGCAATAGTCAAGTCGGGAGATTACAAGGGCATGGATTAGTTGTTTTGTGGTGTCAGCGGTAAGAAATGGCCGAATTCTGGAAATATTATGTAGTTGGTAGTGGCAGGAGGAGAAAAGAGACTGGATGTGGGGAATGAAGGAAAGAGCAGAGTCGAGTGTAACTCTGAGACAGCAAACCTGGTTTGATGGGGAGATGGTGGATACCTTCCACCATGATAGAGAAGTCAGGAGGTAGGGAGGCATTAGGAGGAGGAATTAGTAGGAGCTCAGTCTTAGACATGTTGATCTTTAGGTGGTGAGAGGCCATCCAGGAAGAGATGCCAGATAAACAGTCACTGACTTTGGAAAGGACAGGAGGAGACAGATCAGGGGTAGAGAGGTAGATCTGAGCGTCATCAGCATACAGGTGACTATACCATACTTTAGCAAATTTGATGTGGTGATCCCCTACAGTGAAAACAACAGTAGCAAAGAATGCTAGACAATGTCAACTGAAGCACTGGTGGAAATTATAGTGAAAATCCCATTTAAACCTACACTGGGAGCTACGATAGTCGACTTAGGCAGAAGTCTTGATGGAAAGAATAGTGGAAAATATAGCAAACTATGGTGAAAGTTTCCAAAAACTAGTGAGTTTGCTTTAGTGTACTGCTCTGCATGGAGAGAGCCTGTGGAGTCATGTGTTCGATCCCAGCGAGCAACCTCTCCAGTAAGTGTCCTTGGGCAAGACACCTAACGGTACTGTCACGGTCTACCCCGTGTACCTGTCTAGCAAACCTGGATCTAAGAACTTTGCACTGGATTTCTTCATTCTTGGATTCCAGTCCAGGTTTTGCCCAGGCTAAGCACCATGTCCAGGCTCCTGGAGATCCAGCCTGGGTTTTCCTGTCTAGCCCTGGAATTACAGCTGAGGCCCATATGCTATCAAGCCTCCTTAAATAGCAGAGAGACCCAACTAGCAGTGCTTCTGCATTATTGTGCTCCCTGACTGAGGTCATCTGGACGTGTGCAAACCTGCTCCTGCTAAATCCATCTGTCTACCTTGTTGTTTCTGGATACATCTGCCTGTGCAAGGGACTCTCAGCGATCTCTACCTGTGGATTACAAGTGATTACCACCGTCTCTGACCTTTTGCTCTCAAGGTACCACTGTCAGCTATCTGGATTTATTCCTAGTGGACCCTGTCTGCAGTCTGGGACTGCATAGTCCACTATCCTGACTCTCCATACAAGAACTCTCCCGGGACTTTATTTATTTCTTTATTCATTCAGTGCCTGCTGCCAAGGCCTATTTAAGTTTCATTAAACTTATTCATTGTGTGATTCCTGTCTGGCCTCCCCTCTGTGTCGCCGCCTGCTGGGCTCTCACTTGACCCGCACACGCCACGTGACAGAATGCAGAACCCATCTTATTACGAGTCTGCGGTGATACAGGCGGTGGTTGCATCCATGAAAAGCCTGTGGAGAACTTCCTGCAGCAACTGGACCCTATGTTGCTTAAAGTGCTGCAAGGATTAAGGGGCACCTCACCTAAGGTGCGCTCTTCAACTTCGATGTCTGGCTGCAGGAGACCCTTGTCTGAGGAGGAACGCTCCAGGAGGAGGTCTTTGGGACTGTGCTTCTATTGTAGTGCCGGCTCACATTTCATATCTTCGTGCCCTGTGCGCCCACCCAAGCCATCCCCCTCACAGACCAGAGTCAACCCTGTTCCTCCTGCTTCTCAACTGGTTGCTCCTCCTGTGTCTGTGCATGCCAACAGCAAAAATACATTACCTGCTGAGTCCTTGCCATCAATGTCCAAGAGAACTCCAATTGCCAAAGCTCGACAGCACCCTGTCTCTGCCAACCCTCGCCAAGCTACTATCAAGCCTCGCCAGGTCACAGCCAAGTCTTGCCCAGTCTCTAATCCTGCCAAGTCTCGCCAAGCTGCTGTCAAGCTTCGCCAGCCCACAGCCAAGCCTCGCCCAGTCTCTGCTCTTGCTAGGCCTCGCCAGGCAACCACAGTTGGCAAGGCTCGCCACACTCCGGTACCCAGATCTAAGAGACCTGAATTTAGGGAAACCTTCTCTGATTTGGAGAGTACAGAGGATGACTCCCTCTCTGATTACTTGGAGACCCCACCATCTGAGCCTGCTGACGTTGAACCCATGGACATGGAACCTACCTTGCCCACAGATTTGGAGCCTTATATGCCCATGGAGGATGCTTTGACACTGACTACGGAGGTTGCTGCCCTGCACGTCGCAGACTCTCCAGTTGTCGCTGCCCTGCATCCCGCAGGTTCTCCAGTTGTCGCTGCCCTGCATCCCGCAGGAACTCGAGAGGTCGCTGCCCTGCATCCCGCAGGATCTCGAGAGGTCGCTGCCCTGCATCCCGCAGGATCTCGAGAGGTCGCTGCCCTGCATCCCGCAGGATCTCGAGAGATCGCTGCCCTGCATCCCGCAGGATCTCGAGAGGTCGCTGCCCTGCATCCCGCAGGATCTTGAGAGGTCGCTGCCACACCGGTCATCGCCAAGGGTGCTGCCCCATCGAGCCTTGCCAGGAATGCAGTCCCACTGAGCCGCTGCCCAGCCGGTCTTTGCCAAGGGCGCTGCCCTACTGAGAGGCACCAAGGGCGCTGCCCCACTAAGCCATGCCAAGGGCGCTGCCCTACCGAACTTTGCCAAGGGTCCATCACCCATTGTACGTCTTGCTCCCGAGGGCTGCGTCTGGGCATCCAATGGCACGTTGGTCCGAAAAGAAAACCTGCCACATTTCGAGAGGGCCCTACGTGCTTATGGTGACGTTTATGGCAATCAAGACTCTGGGTACGTTGGAGGGTGGTGATTTGTGCTTCATCCCCTGTTCCAGCCTCAGTGCCCGGAGGGCACCCGGAGGGGGGGGGGGTACTGTCACAGTCTACCCCGTGTACCTGTCTAGCAAACCTGGATCTAAGAACTTTGCACTGGATTTCTTCATTCTTGGATTCCAGTCCAGGTTTTGCCCAGGCTAAGCACCATGTCCAGGCTCCTGGAGGTCCAGCCTGGGTTTTCCTGTCTAGCCCTGGAATTACAGCTGAGGCCCATCTGCTATCAAGCCTCCTTAACCACTTCAATGCTAAGGACGCGCTCAGCGCGTCCTCAGCATTACCGCTGGTATGCTGAGGACGCGCTGAGCGCGTCCTCGCATTGGGGTCAGCGTTCGGCCGGGTTCCGGCCGATCGCTGGCCCCTCCGGTGCGGGCTGACATCCTGGATGTCAGCCCGGCATCCGGAGCAGTGGCCGCCATTATTAGGTGTCATCGCGCCCCCGCGATGACACCTAATTCAGGCGCCCCCCCGCATGTGCGGAGGAGGCGCCTGAAAGGGAGGGGGGGAGGTCCTTCGGACCTCTCTCCCTCCCGATCGGCGGCACACAGGGGCTTAACCCAGGCATCATTTGGAAGGGCACAGCCTGCCCTTCCAAATGATGCCTGGCATTAACCCCTGGGGAGCTGGATCGCAAATCGGCGCTGAAAAGCGCCGGTTTGCGATCCTTCCCGGGAGCTGGCCGACATCTTGGATGTCGGCCAAGCTTCCAGGAACTCCCCCAGAGGACTGGCGTCATCGTGCGTAGCACGATGACGCCAGTCCTACAGTTAACCCCTAACTGCCACGAACTGTGGAGATAGGGAGTTCCAATGAACTCCCTATCTCCCGATCCGTGGCAGTTAGGGGTTAAATTTTGATATGGTTGGATCGGCCAGAGCATGGCCGTTCCAACGATACCAAACATGAAAGTAAAAAAATTTGTAAAAAAAAAAAAAAAAGAAAAATAAAAATAAAAAAAAATTAAAAAACAAAATTAAAAAAAAAAAAATAAACACTTTTTTTTTATTTTTTTTGGTTTGTTAATGCAGCAATATTGTTCCCATTTCAATTATAATGTGAACAATGATGCTGCATTAACGATTTTTGTATGCGGTGCGTTTGTTAAAAATGGTGTCATTTTCCCCAAAAAAAAATGTAACGAGACACCATCTCTAATTTTTTTAACAAGCGCACCCCATACAAAATATAACCGCAATTGCTCGCATGTTAAAATGTGGAAAAAAACACTTTACACATTGTAAATTATTGAAAATACATATTTTATTGCATTTTTTGTTATAATATACAAACATGACATAACGTATACATATAATAATGACATATTATGAATCTACCGAGTCTGACGGAAAGAACGATATATAATATGTCGGTGTCATATACTAAAATAAGCCTTCAAAACACGTTTAAACATGATGCGCAAAACAGGTAAAAAATGACCTCAGCACAGGGGCGGGAAAAGCCTCAGCAGCGAAAGGGTTAAATAGCAGAGAGACCCAACTAGCAGTGCTTCTGCATTATTGTGCTCCCTGACTGAGGTCATCTGGACGTGTGCAAACCTGCTCCTGCTAAATCCATCTGTCTACCTTGTTGTTTCTGGATACATCTGCCTGTGCAAGGGACTCTCAGCGATCTCTACCTGTGGATTACAAGTGATTACCACCGTCTCTGACCTTTTGCTCTCAAGGTACCACTGTCAGCTATCTGGATTTATTCCTAGTGGACCCTGTCTGCAGTCTGGGACTGCATAGTCCACTATCCTGACACTCCATACAAGAACTCTCCCGGGACTTTATTTATTTATTTATTTATTCATTCAGTGCCTGCTGCCAAGGCCTATAAGTTTCATTAAACTTATTCATTGTGTGATTCCTGTCTGGCCTCCCCTCTGTGTCGCCGCCTGCTGGGCTCTCACCTGACCCGCACACGCCACGTGACCGGTACATACTCGCCACCCAGGACATACTTGAAAACGAGAGAATTCTCAATGTATCCTTCCTGGTAAAATACTTTCTCAAAAAAACAGGTTATTTAATTTGTCACACTGATATTATTGACAGCTCTTTGTCTTTCTTTAAATGTATCTCATATCATCAATAAACATGGTATATCATGACTCCCTGGTGGACGCAATCATGTAGTGTCTTTCTTTAGAGACACAAAGGACATATCATGCAGCTGTATCAGCTGCTTCCATTATACAGGGTCACTGTAAAGTCTGTTCCACCAAGGAATATAAATCTCTGAAAAAAATTTAACCGGTCAATTCGCTAAAGGTGAAACTCAGGAGAATTGGCAGGAGAAGAGAACAATCTAGACCAAATAGCCGATTTGGAAAGTGAGATAAATGGGAGAATTTTTCTGGTTTGGCTATTTTGACTTACAGGGTTATTCAACGAGATCCGAATTGTGGCCGAAAGGTAAATGAACAGTGAAATTCAGCATACGGTTACCTTTCCTGGCCATTTGGCTATTCAGAGAGCAGGCAGTTCAGGGCCGGATTAAGAGTATCATAGGCCTGGTGCCGAGTATTTTGGTGGGCCTTTTAATACAGTATAAACAAAATGAATTGCTGTAATGAGCGGCGTGTATGAGTGTATCCCACAGCAATAAAACTCTTCGTAAAGAGCGGTGTGTGTATGAGCGTATCACAGAATCTACTGCACTAAAACTCCCGGTAATGTGTGATGTATATGAGTGTATCACAGAGCTCCACAACAATAAAACTCAGAAATGTATGAGCGTATCACAGAATCTACTGCAATAAAACACCAAAATATTATTATTATATAAGTTCTATATAAAAGCATTTAAATTTAATTTTAAACCTAATACTATTTTTTTTTTTTTTTTTGGAGAAAGTATTTTACCAGGAAGGATTCATTGAGATTTCTCTCGTTTTCTATTTAAATATTATTAAATTGATTTACATAATATTTAAATATATATTTATATCTAATCTATATACCCAGGATCTGTCCAGCACAAGATGTACTATGTGAGGGGGTCTTCCTGTCAAGGAATAGACCTTGCTGGGAAGAAGCTAGTTTTTAACCCCTGCAGGACCAGGCATCTGAGCAGCACACTACAGTGTACCTCAGCTGTGCTTTTATGCCATGGGTCCTGCTGCTCCAAAGGTCTTTCATGATCTATCAGCGTGGTGTGAAGCATACAGGTCCTGGCTGCAAGGGTTAAAAACTAGCTTCTCCTTCACAGCAGGGTTTAATCCTGGACAGGCAGACCCCTCACATAGCACAGCTTCTTGTGCTGGACAGACCCTGGGGTATACATAGGAGGGGTCACTAGCTCAGCTTGACAGAGAGGGGTGCATGTAGTGCAGGGGAGAGGAACAGAGGGCAGGCAGTATCTCACCTCCTGACTGTGGTGTACTGTCACTTTAAGAAAGGACACTCTGGAACTGTTTACAGAGAACTCTATGATCGGCGGCCATTTTAGGTCCTGTTGTCAGTTATTCAGTTAGTGTTGTAATGGATCTGAGCTGAATAAAGAGCTGCTCTATGAACACGTCACAAACTGGTGATTGCTCCTGTTAATATGCACACAGAAAACACTACATGGTGTCAGAAGTAATGGACCTATCACTTGCCTGAAGAAAGCCATCGTGATAAGGATCTTGTTTGCAGTTTATCCAGCATCAGCATGGAGATTTTCAGACCGCCAGAAGCTCTCCAGTTCACTGGAAATGTGAGTGAAAACTGGAGGAGATGGGAGCAAAGCTTTTTAATTTATGCTGAGGCAGTTGAGCTTCATAAAAAGGAGCAGAAAACCCAGATTGCCATAGCCCTGCATGTTCTGGGGGAGGAAGGCCAAGAAGTTTACAACACACTGGAATCAACCATTACTGCTGAAAGGACATTAGATTCAGTGCTCAAGTTATTCAGGGACCACTGCAATCCCAAGAAATGTTGTGTTTGAACGACATCAGTTTTGGACACACCCACATCTGGAGGAGCAAGGTGTTGAAAGGTATATGACAGAACTTCGACTGAAGGCCAGAGACTGTGAATTTGGGGCCATACTCAGCGACATGTTAAGAGACAAATTAGTTTTCAGTGTTACTGACAGGAGACTTAAAGAACGTTTACTCAGAGAGGCTGAACTCACACTACAAAAGGCAATGGACATATGTCAGGCTGCTGAAGCTACTAAAGCACAGGTTCAGGTTATGTCTGCAAACATGTCAGCGAGTGCTTGTCAGACTATTCATGCATTAAAATACAAACCTACACACAGTAAACCAGAAGAGGCTACAAGATCTGAACAGACAATAAAAGTATGCCCTAGGTGCAGCAAAGTACACCCATCTCAAAGATGCCCCGCATTTGGATGTGTTTGTTACATTTGCCACAAAAGAAATCACTTTGCAAGATGTTGTAAATCACAGAGGCAAGAGTGTGAAAATCTGAAAACTGTAAATACTTTATCTATTGGAGCAATGCTGAGAGATATGCCTTCTAACTGTAAAAAACGCAGCCAAGCACTGAAAAACTCTGCATGGTTCTCTGAGGTGCAAATCAATGGTGCGCCCATTAACTTTAAGCTGGATACTGGTGCTGAGGCAAATGTATTACCTCACACGTTTTTAAACGGGATTCCTGGACGATTATGCATCAAAAATACTAATATTACTTTGGTTGCTTATGGAGGATCAAGAATCCGCCCAGAAGGTATTGTGTGTCTGACTGCAGCTACTCCGACACATACGGCAGAGCTAGAATTCTTTATTACGCGATGCTCCACACTTCCATTATTGGGAAAAGCAGCATGTCAGGAGCTGGATTTGCTGCGTAAAGTCCACACAGTGTCTACACAAACCATCCATACGAAAGACGATCTGATGAAATGTTACCCTGAGGTATTTCGAGGAATTGGGCAATTTAAGGGAACATACCATATCTACTTGGACCCAAGTGCTGCTCCAGTCATACACGGATGCAGAAAAATCCCATTTTCAATACTAGGAAAGCTTAAAGAGACTCTCATGAAATTAGAAAAAGATCAGATCATTGCTAGAGTACACACCCCCACTGATTGGGTGAACAGCCTCGTTGTTACAGAAAAGAAGAATGGCACTTTGAGGGTATGTTTGGACCCTCGTGACCTCAACAAGGCTATAAAGCGGCACCACTTCAATATCCCTACCGCAGAGGACGTACAGAGTCAACTTGCAGGCAAAACCGTATTCACCATCCTTGATGAAAAGGATGGTTACTGGCAAGTGAAATTAGACAAAGAGTCATCTGAACTGTGTACTTTTAACTCCCCATGGGGGCGCTTTAGATTTTGCAGGATGCCATTTGGTATAAAGTCAGCCAGTGAAGTATTTCAGCAGAAGAATATGGAGATTTTTGGGGACATCCCAGGTGTACATATCATAGCTGATGACATGATTATTGCTGCTACATCACATGAGGAACATGATCAGATTCTCCATCAGGTATTGAATCGAGCATTAGAAGAGAACATCAAGTTCAACCCAGACAAAATTCAATTCAAAGTATCAGAAGTCCGGTATATGGGACATGTCATCACCCCTGTTGGTGTTCAACCTGATATGGAGAAGGTCCAGGCAATTAGCAAAATGCCCGACCCTGAGGACAAAAAAGGGCTACAGAGATTTTTGGGCATGGTCCGGTATCTTGCACAATACATACCTGGGGAGGCAGAGATTACAGCGCCGTTGCGGAAGCTTCTTTGCAAGGATATTTTGTGGCAGTGGGGTCCGGAGCATGCTAAAGCGGTACAATCTTTAAAACAGGCACTGATTGAGGCTCCAGTATTGCGATTTTTCGACCCAAAAAAAGCAGTGGTGATTCAGGCAGATGCGTCTAAGTCAGGTCTTGGAGCGTGCTTACTTCAGGATAACTGCCCCATAGCTTATGCATCTAGAGCAATGACTACCACAGAGCAGAATTATGCCCAGATAGAGAAAGAACTATTGGCCATTGTGTATGCAACAAAAAAGTTCCACCAGTTTGTATTCGGCAAAACAGTCACAGTTCAGTCTGACCACAAGCCTCTTGAAGCAATTCTCACTAAACCATTAAGCAAAGCGCCAGCAAGGCTCCAGCGTATGCTCTTACAACTGCAACGATATGACCTAGAGATTGTTTACACTCCTGGACGAGACATGCATATTTCTGATGCCCTTTCTAGGGCTACTGTGGATCCGCCAGAGCAAGAAGAGGACATGCTATCAGAGGAAAGGGTTGTTTATACGCTGTCAGTATCAGAAACTATTGGAGCTGATATGCTATCTTATTTACAGACTTCCACAGCAGAAGATGCAGACCTATCTGCCATTAAAGAAATTCTATCTCAAGGTTGGCCACAAAGGAAAAAGCAGCTTCGTCTAAGTCTACAGCCGTTTTGGCAATGTAAGCACTTGCTCCGCATGGAGGATGCTCTCCTATTGCTTGGTGACAAGATTGTGGTACCTCAGAATGCTCGCAGGAAAATTCTGGACAGTTTGCATGAGTGCCATCAAGGGATACAGAGAACCAAAATGCGGGCTCGGATGATCCTGTTCTGGCCCAGCATGTCCAAGGACATACAGCACATGGTAGAGACCTGCAAGATTTGTGCTAGCCACCAACCAGCGAATCAAAAAGAGCCATTACTCTCACACACAATTCCTCACCTTCCTTGGCAAAAACTGGCAGCGGACATTTTTGAGTGGCGAGGAGCCTCATTCCTTTTGGTAGTGGACTATTTCTCCAAGTACCCAGAAGTGTTAAAGCTGTCTGATAAATCAGCATTGTCGGTGATTGGCAAACTGAAAGAAACCTTTAGTAGACATGGCATCCCAACAGAAATCATCTGCGACCATGTACCCTTTGCGAGTGCTGAGGTGAAGGACTTTGCTGCCAAATGGGGTATAAAGTTTACTCATTCTAGTCCTGGCTACCCCCAGTCTAATGGACTAGCTGAAAGGACTGTAAAAACGATCAAACTTGTGCTCCAAAAGGCATGGGAATCAGGAGTAGATCCTCATATAGGGCTTCTGGAGTTGCGCAACACCCCAGTCACTGGTATGGCCTACTCTCCAGCACAACTTCTAATGGGCCGGGTGCTGAGGACCAAGTTACCGGTTGTTGCTGCTGCATTACAGCCACGGATCCCACAGCATGCACACCAACAACTGAGAAAATTGCAGCGCAGGCAGAAGGTGTATTATGATCATGGTGCCAAGTCACTACCACCCTTCCATAAAGGGGATGCAGTCCTTATGGAGACAACAGCGGGTTGGCAGCCTGCCACAATATCATCCATAGGTCCTGAGCCAAGATCATATGTGGTTGCCAGACCTGATGGCAGAAAGTACAGGAGAAACCGCCGTCATCTCAGGAGGGATACCACAGGTGATCAAGACCACATAGAGCCCCAGCTGCTTGTACCTGTGCGAGGAGCGGAAACAACAATGGCAGAACATACAGACTCAGAGACTGAAGTGTCAAATTTAGATGGAGACCAAGGAGCCCTAGTCCCTGTAAATTCTACAGAATCTCAGCAGATAACAACAAGAGCTGGAAGAGTGACACGCCTTCCTGAAAGACTGAAAGATTATGTCATGGGATAATGTGTATTTTGCATTCTTAACACCTGTTTATAGTTTTGTTTATTGTTCAGTAATGTTGCTTGTTTAAAGGGGGGATTTGGAATTAGTTGGGGAGATGTGGTGTACTGTCACTTTAAGAAAGGACACTCTGGAACTGTTTACAGAGAACTCTATGATCGGCGGCCATTTTAGGTCCTGTTGTCAGTTATTCAGTTAGTGTTGTAATGGATCTGAGCTGAATAAAGAGCTGCTCTATGAACACGTCACAAACTGGTGATTGCTCCTGTTAATATGCACACAGAAAACACTACACTGACCAGGTGGGATGGGGGTCTCCAACCTGCTGAGCTGGGGCTGGTTCCACATCCTCCTCCTCACAGCACGCAGGAGGAAAAGGCAGCACATGATTCTGGGGTCAGAAGAGCTGTTGCCTCTTCCGGCGTCCTGCAGCATGTGACTCAACAACCAGGAAGGAAGGTGAGTCAGCCGTTCCAAGCTCACTAGGGGAGGGTTATTTCACATAAGGGGCGGCATTAGGGAGTGCCTGGATGCATGCAGCACACCCCCATGTGCAGGGCCGGCGCTAACGTAAGGCGGCACAGGCGGCTGCCTTACTGTCTGGCGTCCTGCCAGTGTGAGGGGCGCCGGCCCGGGGTGTAATCGGTCATCCGATTCGGGTGACCGACCCCCGAGATTTGGCCCGGGGGTTGAGGGACCCAGATGCCGGGCAGCGCGAGAGCGCCTGCCCGGTCTTGAACAGTCCGTCCTGTGAAGTGGATGCGGCTGTGTGCGTGCGCAGCCCGTCACGTGGTCCGGCTAATCAGGTGGTACTGAGTCTCAGTACCACCTGACTGGCCGGACCGCGTGACCGGCTGCGCACGCACACAGCCGCATCCACTTCACAGGACGGACTGTTCAAGACCGGGCAGGCGCTCCCGCGCTGCCGGCATCTGGGTCCCTCAACCCCCTGCGGAGCTGGGGCAACAATCCAGGTGAGCTGGGGGCAAATCCATGACCTGGGGCAAATCCATGACCTGGGGGCAAATCCATGAGCTGGGGGCAAATCCATGACCTGGGGGCAAATCCATGAGCTGGGGGCAAATCCATGAGCTGGGCAAATCCATGACCTGGGGGCAAATCCATGAGCTAGGCAAATCCATGTGCTGGGCAAATCCATGACCTGGGGGCAAATCCATGAGCTGGGGGCAAATCCATGACCTGGGGGCAAATCCATGAGCTGGGCAAATCCATGACCTGGGGGCAAATCCATGAGCTGGGCAAATCCATGAGCTGGGCAATCCATGACCTGGGGGCAAATCCATGAGCTGGGCAAATCCATGACCTGGGGGCAAATACATGAGCTGGGCAAATCCATGAGCTGGGCAAATCCATGAGCTGGGCAAATCCATGTGCTGGGCAAATCCATGACCTGGGGCAAATCCATGACCTGGGGGCAAATCCATGACCTGGGGGCAAATCCATGAGCTGGGCAAATCCATGTGCTGGGCAAATCCATGACCTGGGGGCAAATCCATGACCTGGGGCAAATCCATGTGCTGGGCAATCCATGACCTGGGGGCAAATCCATGACCTGGGGGCAAATCCATGTGCTGGGAAAATCCATGACTGGGGGCAAATCCATGAGCTGGGCAAATCCATGAGCTGGGCAAATCCATGACCTGGGGGCAAATCCATGAGCTGGGCAAATCCTTGAGCTGGGGGCAAATTCATGTGTGAGCTGGGGGCTCTCTGCTCCTCTAGATTGTAAAATCCGGGGTGCCCTCTGCTCCTCTAGATTGTAAAATCCGGGGTGCCCTCTGCTCCTCTAGATTGTAAGCTCCTGGGTGTCCTCTGCTCCTCTAGATTGTAAGCTCCTGGGTGCCCTCTGCTCCTCTAGATTGTAAGCTCCTGTGAGCCGGCCCTCTGCTCCTCTAGATTGTAAGCTCCTGTGAGCCGGGCCCTCTGTAAATTCTCGTGAGTCGGGCTCTCTGCTAAAACACCTTATTTTCTGTAAGTGCCCCTCCCGAGACTAGTCTCTGGATCCGCCCCTGCCTGGGATTGGAAGGGGGCAATGAGAGGGAGGGGACAACAAGCACCACGTGGTTCCCTGCCTGGCCTTGCTTCCCGAATCCAATCACAGGCGAGCGGGAAAGGTGCGTGTGCACGTGTGCATCACATGCCTGGCCAGCGCCAGCGGCCGCTCGCACCAGTCGCCTCGAGACGTGACGTCACGTGTCACACGAGGGGGACGCAGAGAGCGATGGTGGCGGTGCCTAGCTTAAGCTAAGCCTAAAAAATTGTTGCTACTAAAAAACCTACTACCTGGTCTGGTCCCTGATTGTCCCTGGTGGTCTGGTCTCTCGTCTCACTCCCTCCCTGACTGCCTGAGAGTGTGGACTGAGTAGAACTAGAACGCCAGCGGGCGACGGGGGGGCCTGCAGTGCCAAGGTGAGGCAGCAGAAGTCAGCAGGCAGCAGTGAGCAGTGCTGTGCACACTGTCACAGTCAATCAGACACAGTCAGCTGAGCAGAGAGGTAAGAGACTCGCTGGGGGAAAATTTATACCATAAATAATACCCATATGAGCAGCTGGGGGCCGCAAATATACCCATACATGAGCTGGGGGCCGCAAATATATACCCATACATGAGCAGGGGGCCGCAAATATACCCATATGAGCAGCTGGGGGCCGCAAATATACCCATACATGAGCTGGGGGCCGCAAATATATACCCATACATGAGCAGGGGGCCGCAAATATACCCATATGAGCAGCTGGGGGCCGCAAATATATACCCATACATGAGCTGGGGGCCGCAAATATATACCCATACATGAGCAGGGGGCCGCAAATATATCCATATGAGCAGCTGGGGGCCGCAAATATATACCCATACATGAGCTGGGGGCCGCAAATATATACCCATACATGAGCTGGGGGCCGCAAATATACCCAAATATGTTGTTCCTACAGTCTGACAAATGTAACTACTGCCTTTCCAGAAGAAAGACAGTGTTTATATAAGTCCATAAAGACAGCACTGGTGGCTGTCCCCCCAATCAGTGACTCACAACGCTGCTAAAGGTTGTCCTTGCAAGACCAACTTTAAGCATCCTTTAATCTCTGCGTGACGACACCGAACACTCACGATAGAGATTATTATGCATCTCTATCCTGATTGGCTTGACATGACGGGGGGGGGGGCACCAAAACAGACCTTCGCCTGACTAGGCAAAAAAGCTTGCACCGGCCCTGCCCATGTGCACGCCAATGGAGAGGGGGCTTCATGGTGGGCAGAGCCAGAACATAGAGGCAGGCTTAAGTGCAGGGACGGCTTGAGAGGTGCGTACAAGAAAAAAAAAATCACTGACAGTGGGCCTATTTACAGGAAGGGGCCTGGAGCGGCCGCTCCATCCGCCCCTACGTTTATCCGGCCCTGAGGCAGTTCACCAAATGCTGGCGAATTGCCTGCCCATACGGCGCCTGTTCGGTGCCTGTTCGAGGGCAGTGAAATCCCCATAGAGAAATGCTTCTGCTATTCAGAGAACAAAAACCAGTAGGGAAAAGTTGCCGAATTGCCCTGCTGTTCGGTGATTTCATTCGACAGATTTATTCAGACGAATCCAATAGGCTTCAATGTTAAAAATATTCCAGTATTAACTCAATATCTAATAAACTGTTTATTATTATAAAAGTCTCTTTATTCATAGATTTTTTTTTAGGATATTTTAGACATTTTTCGGGATTTTTTTTGCAAACTTTTTTTCCGTTTATTTTTTTAAATCGTTTTTTCTGTAACAGCCCTTTTTATTATCATTCATTGGATCTTATATGCAAATTTCAGACATTTTCGTTCAGTAGTTTTTTGCAAACAGCGTTTCAATTTTCCAACTTTCAAGCGTACTGTTTTTTTTTCACCTCCTTCGTCTGTGTGGTGGGTTTTTCCGGCGGCTGCTCTGCGCTGTGATCGCCGGCTAGTCGGGTTTCTCCGGCATGTTCGCCGGGGTTAATCCAGATGTTTTTGCAGGTTTCGGTGTGCGTTCGCCGGGTTTTGCGGTGAGTGTTCGGTGGGTTTGCGGCAGCTTTTCCCTGCACTACAACGGCCCTGTGGTGCTTGCTGATTACACCGCAGGGTCGCCGAAAAGGGATTGCCAAATCGCATTGAATTGAAGAGAACGAAAAGTCACCGAATGTGCGGTGACTTTTCGATTCTCTTTGGATAACCCTGTTAGGAGAACAACTGGAGAAGTGAAAATTCTGAGTTTCACCTTTACTGACTAGACCTGTACGTTGTTCATAATAAATGAATCATAGAATTTGATTACATTCCCTTTTTGAACGTTTTACAGATTTATTTTATAACCTATAGTAATAAAATTATTTCAAATGGACTTTATTATGTCTCTGTTTACTGAAAAGGAAATGTAATTGGTTTCTTCGTTTGTTTATATATCATTTGTATTTTTTAGGAAACCACCTTCTTTTTATATTAACATCTAGAATTAGGGTAAACAGTATAAACGAGCAGTTTAATATATATAGGGCCCTATTACATTCTTCGCGCAAAAAAGTGCGTGTGCGCAAAACCGCATTAACGCGAGGGGCACAACCCTTTGCGCAGAACATCGTATTACAACATTCACGCAAACAATGCGCGTTATCGTTTAACGCGGATGGACCTGGTGAGCGTGATGAACTGTGCACGTCCTATACTTAACATTGTGAGCGCAAATGCGTTCGTGCGCTGGTATGCGGATGGTATTACAATCGATGCGCATCTTTTTCCGAACGACGTTTGCGTGCATAATTTTAACGTCTTTGAAAAGCTGGCCGTAACTGCAAATCGGAACGTTCTGCCCGAAACGAAAACCACCAGCACGAAAAAAAAATACAGCACAGTATAGTTACACATTCTACACATACCCAAACAATAAAATTGTGAATTAGTGCGTGTTTTGTTTTATTGCTGCAGCATGTATACTTTGACACGTGCAAAAACGTAAGTGAGTCAATTAAGGTAAATTGATGTCAATTAAGGTTCTTAATTCTGATTGGCCGAATCCCGCGATAAAAACAGTCCACACACTGATTTACGTGCGCTACGTTACTGCGTGCGTAATACTCTTCGTTTTGCGCATCGTTTTTCCGAACGTTATTTTTTGACGGATGAGAAAATGCGTTTGGATCGTAATACCACCGTTAATTTTCGCGCGATAGCGCTTAACGCTGCGCGCAAAAAAAATTGCGTGAAGAATGTAGTAGAGCCCATATTCAGGTGACCTCATTTACCAGATGAAACATATTAAGCACTGCGGTAATTATACAATGGAAGATTCTTGCCTATTTGCTTGGTTAAATAAATCCAGATGGTGACTTTTATTTTTTGTCAGGCAGTGTAGCTGACCCATGTTTTTTTTTAGAAAGTATTTTCCCAGGAAGGACACATTGAGATTTCTCTCGTTTTCAAGTAAACTCCTGGGTGGTGAGTATGTACCGTTAGGTGTCTTGCCCAAGAACACTTACTGGAGAGGTGCTCTTGCGAGGATTGAACCTGCATCTCCACGGTCATAGTGCAGTGATGTTACCTCTACTCCACCCAGCCGGTACAATGTTGACATTGTATTTCCAGTCACACTTAAATTTCTAATTTGTTGTGTGTAAATCCCAATTCGCATGACTGTTAAAGCAGCTTTTTAACATTTGGCAAAATGCAAAAACAAATAGTATTAAATCTATGTAAGAAATTAAGATATTTATTGTATTTATCTGAAGTATACAGTAGACGTAATTTCAGCTCAGCTATAACAAGATAATTGTTGTATGTAGGTAGTATCGAACACATCCACACAGCCTTGTTATATTAAAGAAAAACAAAAAGACATTTAGATACTTTAATTATAGAGAGGTAGGAGAGATTTGGAAAAATGTCAAGCCTTTAAGAAGTTCACAGTGCTTTTATAACATGTTTTTTTTTCCACCAGGAGCTGCTTTGATTAAAAGGATTAAAATGCCGAAACTGCACGACAGTAACCCTTCAGCCAATAAACTATGCTTCACATAATTTCCCAAGTGCTGTTAGAAGTCTGCCGTCAACTATCATATTATTCTTAAATAAAATTCTATAGTAATATAAATAAGATAGAATTAGTGAATTGATTATTATCTTTTTTTTATCTTCAGTTGATTCACATTTATAAATACATTCTCTTCAGCATAATGTATCACTCTGAGCCAGTCACATGCATTTCATGCTAGTGTAGGCCACATACAGGTGGTATCCTGCCATTCTGTTTATTATTTATTGCATTAAATGGGCACTATTCCCTTGTTCGCACTAATATGGGGATGCTAACGGGGAAAATCTGCACTTGCAGAATCCCCTGTAACGTCACCATTTTACCGTGCTATTCCGTTGCAGGCGCTACCTCAGCACCTCGCCCGGAATGCAGCGCTAACCACTGGGATACCCACAGTAGCGCCACTGTGAATATCACCTCCTGTAGTCCAAAGGACTTCATGGAGGGTTGCTCTTCAAGGCCGCAAGCCCTGCACGATCTCACTCTCACAGACTGGTCATGGAGCGAGACTGGTTATTATTTGTTCCCAATCTCATTCTTCTCCCGGCAACTAGAAGGTTCGGGCCACCATTCTCTCCACAGGATGAGAGGTGAGTATCGGATTTTTTGGGGGAGGTTTAGGGGGTGCTACATGATTCTGCAAATACGGAATCATGTAGTGCCAGCTGTTAGGTGGTGCCAGCTGTTAGGTGGTGCATCCCTGTGGTAATTACCGCTAGCACTTTGTAATACCTTACTTATCGAAACAATAATGTAAGTTTGCCCTCCCCGCGTGAAGTATAGGATGTGCAAAGTACAGTAAGCCCGCGGAAGCTGGCGCAAAAAACAATGCACTGATGAATTACTAATGGGGATAGCGTCGGGAATGTAGTATGGGGGGCCTACGTTAAACACACTTATCCTGGAGCTAAAGTTTACATATTGTGGTGCTAACGTTAGCACCAACTATGGAATATAGTCCAATGTGTTCACACTGAGACAAAGCAAACTGATTTTGCCCATATGAGAGAATGCAACAAGATTGCTCTTATTAACCACTTGGCTGCTATGGACGCGCTCAGCGCGTGCAGCCAAGTGGTTCTCCTGTGCTACGGACGCTGAGCGTGTCCTAGCACAGGAGTCAGCAATCGGCCGATTGCTGCCCCCCCCCCCGGTGCAGGCTGACAACTTGGATGTCAGCCCAGCACTCCGGGACCCCGGCGGGGACATTAGATGCGGCGCCTGAAAGGGAGGGGGGGAGGTCCTTCGGACCTCTCTCCCTCCCGATCGCCAGGGGCCACAGGGTTAAGGCAGGCACCGTTTGGAAGGGCACAGCCTGCCCTTCCAAACGGTGGCTGATATTAACCCCTGGGGAGCCGGATCACGATTCAGCGCCGAAAAGCGCCGGATTGTGATCCTCTCCCGGAGCTGGCCGACATCTTGGATGTTGGCCAAGCCTCCAGGAGCTCCCCCCCCCGAGGACTGGCGTCATCGTGCATAGCACGATGACGCCAGTCCTGGAGTTAACCCCTAGCTGCCAGCAATGGTGCAGATAGGGGGTTCCAATGAACCCCCTATCTCCCGATCCGTAGAAGCTAGGGGTTAATGTTTGATATCATTGGATCGGCCAGAGCATGTAAAAAGTTTTAAAAAAAATAAACAGAATATATAAAAAAAAAATATATATATATTTTTTTGTTCTGTTAATGCAGCAATATTGTTCCCATTTCAATTATAATGTGAACAATGATGCTGCACTAATGATTTTTGTTAAAGTGGTGCATTTGTTAAAAATCGCTTAATTTTCCCCCCAAAAAAATGTAACGAGACCCCATTTCTAATAAGCGCACCCCATACAAAATATAACCGCAATTGCTCGCATGTTAAAAAAAACACTTTACAAATTAAAGTAAAGTAAATTAAAGTAAATTATTGAAAATTCAAATTTTATTGCATTTTTTGTTATAATATACAGACAGGACATGATGTATAAATATAATAATGATATATTATGAATCTGCCGAGTCTGCCGGAAAGAACAATATATAATATGTCTGGGTCATATACTAAAATAAGGCTTCAAAACGTGTTTAAACAAGATGAGCGAAACAGGTAAAAATGAGCTCAGCACAGAGGCGTGAAATGCCTCAGCAGCGAAATGGTTAAAGTATAGAAATCGTTCAGAATCAAAATGTTTTTTTGCTGCCAGTTTATGGTCGTCCAAGTTACTAGCAGTTTGTTACCTTTTAAAGATAGTAAAGTACAATTGCAAAAGCCAGAAATAAGCATGGTTTATCAATACAGCAGCAACGTCACTTGCTATTCCTAAAAAAAATAAAATATTCTAACACCCTTCACTACACCTTCTAGAACTTCCTGTTAGACAGAATTGCAATACACGTTTTTTCCAAAGTCAATATTAACAGTCAGCATTCATGGCATTCATTACTACATTTTCATTCTCATACTGCAAAAGTTTGGTAGCAAAAAGACTCACTTCTCTGCATGTTCCTAAAAGAGTTACATTTCTTTAACCCCTTTACTACCTAGTGATTTTCCAAAAAACACTGACAGGAACTAGTATTTTTTGGAAAATCATTTTTAATCCATTATACAGTAAGAAATATTTGGGAATATTCCCAGTGTATTTCTTACGGTACTAATCTATTTGGCAGGCAAATGTAGCCATCTGCTGGCCAAAAGGAGTTACTGCAGTTCTGAGCTCTGTGCCGGATCAGCTGGGGAAAAGTCATGTTCTGGAGAAGACTTTACGTAGCGCCCGACTCTCCCATCATCAAAACAAGATCTTGATGACAAATTAAAGCAACTCTGGACGGAAATAAATGCTGTGACAATGCATAAGCTTATCGAAAGGATGCCACAGCCATAATCAAAGCAAAAGGGGGTCCAATGAAATATTAAAGTGTGTGACAATTTTTGTGGCCAATCTATGTGTGAAAATTATGTCCCATGCTTTCTGGCCAGGCGGTGTACAAAAATACACAATATACTGATCATGGCTGGATTTATAATCCTTTTACTCACATTGCAGAAATAAATGCGATATTTAACCCTCCCCTACCTCCATAAATTCAACAACTACTAGTGTAGCTATAGACTGTTCAAAAAGCTATGAAAGTATGAGGGTATCCTGACTAGTCCCTGCCGGCACATTTAAATGTTGAAAACTGCTCTTTTCAAAACAGAATATTTTTTTTGTACATTTTCATAATTTTTCTGTCCTCCTACCTCAACTAAAATATTTTCTTTTTTAATTAAGTCTGATATGCAGTCATTTATAAAATGATAGAGCGTGATGGTGAAAGATACAGAAAACCAAGTGAAGCAACCGCTTTTTTTCTTTTTCGAGGGCTGGCACGAAATGTAATTAAAATGAAAAGCTGACATCTTATGTGACAGAACCTGAGTAGGCAGGCTGCATTTATCACCTCCTGTTCGCTTTCTTTTCCTTTTTCAAATTAGCAAGATTTATCCTGAACGCCCACTCACCTGGCTTGGCATCAGCAAGTGCATACAAGAATATAGGCCTTGAAAATAATTCTGTGGAACATTCTTCTAAATTACAGATTGCCCTGGGCCTTTCTCAGAATAGAGAGCCAGCGTGGCGTCTGACAATAACATAGGTATTCCACCGTTTTTCCATAATTTCCTAGATAAACAATTATTAAATATTAATGTTCTAGATGAAAATGCTTGGGTCGATGTGAGCAGATAGTCTTTTTTTTTTTAATTATTTATTTTTGAAATTTGCACACAAAGTCAAATAAAACAAGTGGCGTTAGGTGGTCACTCAGGGCCGCCATAAGGCAAATACACGAATATATGTAAAAGTGACAGGAATGCACAATGGTAAGCAGCTAGGCATCAAAACAAAAGAGTCTGCTGAAACAACGAGCATAGGTTGCGAACTGTCACGGATCCCCCTGATTCCAAGAGGTCGGTCCCTGTATACAGTACCCTATCTACCCCTCCAATCCTTGAATGATCGGTACAGCTGACTACCTTCAGGGACTCGATCTAAATATATCCAGCAAGGGTTAACAGGCCACACAGTAGTATAACACAGGAGGCCCTAACAGTATTGATCTTCATGCCAGAAAAGAGAGTCAGCCTTACGCCAAGGATTGTGTTCAGAGCAGGAATTTTAGGACTAGCCGGGTCAGTACACAATGCAGGGTTCTTAGTAATAGCTGGGTCAGTACACAAAATGAGGGTCTCAGTAATAGCCGCCGGGTCAGTATACAATGCAGGATTCTCAGTAATAGCCAAGTTGTTACACATAGAGGGATCTCAGAATAGCCAAAAGTCAATATCCGTTAACAGAAAGATCGGCAAAGCACTGGGGAAGCAAACTCCACGTCAAGGCAGTGAGTCTGCTTAAGCAGACTGACTTTAAACTCGGTGGCTATGTGTCATCATGCCGTGCCCCGCCTTCCGGCCACCCACGTGAACACCGCGGGCAGGGCCGGATTTGCACCTCAGTAGCCTGTAGGCACAGAAATGCGGAGCGCCCCTACCCCCCAAACAAAAAAGGAAACATGGCAAAATTACTATTTAAATTTTTGTTTTGAGGCAAAAAACCTAAAAAAATAAATTTTAAAAAACTGAAACTGTTTTTCTCCGTGCTCAAATCAAAAGAAGAGGCAGAATCTGTTGCTTTAGTTGAATTAGTTACAGGTACAAGTATGTATAAAGCGCCAACAAATTCCTTAGCGCTGTACAATGGGAGAAACAGAATAACAAATATACATATATGTTACACACACTGAACAGAAGGAGGAAGGACCCTGCTCAAGAGCTTACAAACTAAGAGGAGAGGGGTGACACATTAGGTGAGGATGAATAGGGTATTTGAAGTAGCGGGTTGCATGAGGACTGAATGAGAAGAGGAGCAGGAAATGACAGTGGGGGATTATGGAGTGAGCTGATAGGCTTCTCTATAGTAATTTGTTTTCAGAGACTTCTTGATGTACTGGAGAGAAGGGTGAGTCTGATGTTGTGGGGGAGGGAGTTCCATAGAAAGGGTGCAGCTCAGGAGAAGTCCTGAAGGCGAAAGTTGGGGGTGCGGGTACGAGGAACTGATAGCATCAGATCATTGGCCGAGCGAAGTGGTTGGGATGGGATGTACCTGCTAATAAGGGAGGAGATGTAGGCAGGGTAGAGATTGACAGAGAAGTGAGGTGCAGGAGGTGAGGTGTATGAGTCTGGCACAGGCGTTCATTACAGACTACAGAGACAGAATCTGGGATCTCTTAAAGCCAGAGAGAAGGAGGTTACAGTAGTCAAGGCGGGTGATAATAAGAGCTTGGATGAACATTTTAGTAGAGTCTGGATTAAGAAAGGGACGGATGCGTGCAATGTTTTTTAGGTGGAAGTAGCAGGATTTAGTTAGAGACTGAATGTGAGGAGTAAAGGAGAGATTGGAGTCCAAGAGGACCCTGAGGGAATGGAGCTTGAGAGGTAGAAGTAATGGTGGCACCATTCACCTGAAGAAAAACTGGCGCAGGACTGGAGTTTTTAGAGGGAGGGAAGATGAGAAGTTCAGCTTCAGAGAGGTTGAGCTTTAGGAAACGGGAAGTCATCCAGTCATAGACAGCTGATAGGCAGGCTGTAACACGGTCCAACACCGGAGGAGAGAGATCGGGAGAGGAAAGGTAGATTTGGGTGTCGTCAGCATAGAGGTGATATTGGAATCCATAGGAAAAGATGAGGTAGTCCAAAGAGGTGGTATAGATCGAGAAGAGTAGAGTACCCAGAACAGAGCCTTTAGGTACCCAAACTGAAAGAGGAATTTGTGGTGAAGAGACACCAGGGAAGGAGACACTGAAGGAGCGAAAAGAAAGACAGGAAGAGGACCAGGAGAGAGTGATGTCACTGAGGCCAAGTTGACGCAGCGTGAGGAGCAGGCGAGGGTGATCACCAGTGTTGAATGCAGCGGAAAGGTCAAGAAGAATAAGGAGGGAGAAGTGTCCTTTTGTCTCAGCGGCAACTAAATCATTAGTCACCTTGGTCAAAGCAGTCTCAGTAGATTGTTGGGAGCGAAAGCTAGACTGGTGCGGATCGAGTAGAGAATTAGCAGCAAGAAAACTGGTGAGCTGGTTATAGACCAGACGTTCTAAGATTTAGGAGGCAAAGGGGAGTAGAGAGATGGGACAGTAGTTCAAGAAAGAGGTAGGATCAAGAGATGGCTTTTTTAGAATGGGGTGATCAAAGCACGTTTGAATACAGACGAGAATATTCCAGAGGAGAGGTTAAAAATATGTATCAAAGCAGGGGCAGTAACTGGTAGGACAGGCTGAATAAGGTGTGAGGGGATAGGAACAGATGGTCGGGTAGGAGGACATAAGACGTTCTGTTACATCCTCCTCCGGGACTGTAGAAAAAGAAGACATAGTAGAAGGAGGGGGCAGGGAGTGATGGAGTCAGTGGGGTAGAATGGTTAAAGGAGGAGAGCAGTGAATGGAGCAGCATTGTTTGTTTTATATGAAAAGCATATATTGCCTCTGCTGTAGAACTGAAAAAAATATTTTGCATTTCCTTTTTTCATTTTTTTTATTTTTACACAATACATGGTCATGTTTGGTATTGTAGTAAAGACTAGACTCTGACCTTTCCAATGACACCTCACTTAACCTTGTGTGCTATACAATTCAGGGATGCAGTTTCCAAAGTTCCCATGTCCCTCCTCACTGCAGCGCCACGGTCTAGGTTTTGAATTAAACAATGCGTTGCTTCACCAGATACACAGTTGCTTGCAGTATGGTAAATGAGGTGAGTTAGTGCAGCATCACTGTTCACTTTATAACTGTAAACTGAATAATAGTGCCATGTTAGAAAAAAGAGAAAAATATTATTTTAAAAGATATTTTATTTTTACATAAATCTAACCTGGTTATATTTGGTATCACTTGAAAGGCTATAAGCTGACCTTTCCAATGATACCTCATATGTCCCTCTAGCCCTTAGGGCTCCAGCGATACAGTGGTCTAAATTATTGCAAATTGAAAAAAATATATATATATATTTTATTTTTACACACACAGCAAGGCGCCCCCTTGTGGCAGGCGCCTGTAGGCACATGCCTACTCTGCCTAATGGTAAATCCGACCCTGACCGCGGGCCGGCATATCACTCGGCACCCGGCCAGCGAGCAGCAAGAACAAGGCTACCGGATGCCGGGTAAATCCTGGGACGCTGGACGTCACACAAACTGTAGAACACCACAATGGAGGATCAGCAATAAAATTAAAAGGGAAGGAGGGTAGGGGGAGGGGATCAGGTGCAGAACGATTGCCAGAGTCCGCATGGACCGATAAAGAGGGGTTACGTTAAAAAAAGGGGGAAAAAGGGTGGGATAAGGGGGAGGAACAGTGGGGAACTGCCCTTAGTTGGATGGCATTCCCAGCTCACTGGGACCTGAGGCCATGAAAGAGAGTACATGGCTGGGCAACCCAGGGCCAGAAGAAGGAGTGGACAGAGCCATGGTAGCCGCTCAATTGGTGCTCCTGGGTGCACCCATATCCCCACTTGCAAAAAAAGGAAGGGAGCACTCTGTAACCCCCACAGTGCCATTAGGAGCCAAGTTGAGTACCATGCAAAATAAAAATAGAAACAAAAGGGGGTGCCACAGACCAATCCCAGTACAGAAAAACCAGAAGCAATAGTTCTGCGAGAACCGATCGTAGGACAAAGAGACACAATTAAATATAAACATATCAGAAGAGCAAACGTAAATAAAAGGGGGAGAGAGGGTGGTTAGGGGAATAGAGTAGAGCAGGGGGAAATATAGATGCAGAGGGAGCCCTCATAGAATGTAAGAAACTGCAAAGGAAAGGGGGAAGAAACCGTTCAGCTGGGCTCAGACATCAGAGTTGAAGGTCCCTGTGGCACAGCCATGATCCCCAGCATAGAAAGCACAGCCCACACATCCTCCAAAGTTGCTGCTGGGTGAAACTTGCCATCTTCACACACAATAAGGGAGCCTGAAGTCCCCAAACGGACCCCGTGTTCATGAAGCAGAGCGGTAAGATCCTGAAACTCCGCCGGGCCATCAGCTCCAGAAAAGGTAAGTCCCAGAAGAAGGTGAGGCAACTAGAGGCATAGGTGACCAGGAACGTGGGGCCAACTGCAGCAAGGATCTGAGAAAAAGATCGGATTCGAACGCGATCACAATTCAAACTCAATGCAAGTCAATGGGACTCGAACGTTCAATTTTTAGAGTGCCCTCCAAGAGGGCATATATGCAAGATATTGGCCATAAAAGGTGTATGGGGGTCCGGGTAGTGCCTTGGGGGACAGGAAACAAGGAAAAAAGTTTTAAAAAAAACTTTTTAAAAGAACAGTGATTTTTCCATGACATAAAGGTTAAGAATAAAAACGAAAAATTCCTTCAAATATCGTGCCTAGGAGGTCCCCATAACCTGCCCGTGAAGTGGCGGATTTGTAGGATGTATAGAAACATTCAAAAAGAAAGAAATGACATTTCAAATGACGGTAAATGGTTTTCCTTTAATCTATTCATAAACAACTGCTTGGGGCGGCAGCCTGTATGAAAAGAGGAGACGTTTTAGGACAAGCAAAACAAGTTTAGTGATTTTTTGGCTAAATTATGGGGAAACTTGTGCAGGCTTTGGATAAAAGTAACAGCAGGTGCATTAAAATTGGACCTTTGGTGCCAGCTAGTGCCTTCACACCATAACCCCTCTGAGGTATTGTGGAAAAGTGCAGGGGTGGACTCTGCATTCCAATATTAAAATGATTGGAATCTGGTACACGCATCAGTGCACCCAAATATTGGGCCTTTGGTGCCAGCTAGTGCCTTCACACCGTAACCCCTCTGAGGTATTGTGGAAGAGTGCAGGGGTGGACTCTGCATTCCAATATTAAAATTATTGGAATCCGGTACACGCTTCAGTGGCAGTGCACCCAAATATTGGGCTTTTGGTGCCAGCTAGTGCCTTCACAACGTAACCCCTCTGAGGTATTGTGGAAGAGTGCAGTGGTGGAGGTTTTCGGAATGCAGAAGAGATCCCCGATCTATTCAGTTACATCAGCATCAGGGGAGTGATAGCTGCTGATCCAGGACTGATTCATTTTTAAAAATGTCAGCCGGTCTACAGAGTCGGTGGACAGACGCACTCTTTTGTCTGTGACAAAACCTCCAGTGACACTGAACGTCCTTTCAGAAAGCACGCTGGATGAAGGGCAACCTAGTAGCTGCATAGCATATTGGCTAAGTTCTGGCCAGTGATCCAATCTCAACAACCAGTATGCCAGTGGATCATCTGCTGTAAAGGTATCCAGGTCTGCCCTTGCCCCTAGGTAGTCCTGCACATATGGTGAAGACGCTGGCAATGGATGCCTACATTTGATGTCCCTGGGCGTTGTGGACTAAAAAAATTGGAAACGGCATCAGTCAAGCGGCCCCCTTCACCGCGCTTCCTCTGATCAACCGCAGCCTGTGTCACAGAAGCACCTGTGTCATCACTTGGTAACCTACCAGTGCATGGAAAGGTGTTACACAAGTGTCGCTTTAGAACGTCCTCAAGTTGTTTCATCCTGTCCTCCCTCTGTGAGGGCAGGATGAGCTCTGCAACCTTACCCTTGTATCGTGAATCAAGAAGGGATGCCAACCTGTAATGATCCCTCTCCTTGATAGCACGAATCCTGGGGTCCTTTAGCAGGCTTTGCAGGATAAGGGAGCCCATGCAGCATAGATTGGAGGTGGCATTAGCTTCCGAGTGTTCCTGGTCGCTGAGGATAACAGTATCGTGCACTACCTCCTCCCAGCCACGTACTAGTCCTTGGGTTTCTGGGGACACAAAACCCTCCCCTTGAGGAATCCCCACCTTCAATGCCCCCACAACTTAAATATTCCTCCTCGTCCTCATCCTGTCTGATCTGAGGACCAGCAGGAATGCTGTCTGCGGAAAGACTGGGGCCTTGAGAGCTAGGGAAGTCCTCTTCCTCCTGCTGCTCTGCCTCTAGTGCCACATCTATAATTCCCCGCAGAGTGCGTTCCAGCAGGAACACTAAAGGAATTGTGTCACTGATGCATGCACTGTCCCTGCTCACCATCCTCGTTGCCTCCTCAAATGGTGACAGTACAGTGCATGCATCCTTGATCATCAGCCACTGCAGGGGGGGGAAAAAAAACAAGTTGCCCTGAACCTGTCCTTGTGCCATACTCACACAGGTACTCATTGCTGGCCCTCTGCTGCTTGTGCAGACGCTGCAGCATTGCCAATGTCGAGTTCCACCTTGTGGGCATGTCAAAGATCAGACAGTTTGGGGGAAGGTGGAATTCTTTTTGAATTTCTGCCAGGCGAACACTTGCTGGGAATGACCGTCTGAAGTGGCCGCAGACTTTTCTGGTCTGGCTGAGAAGCTCTGCCAGCCCTGGGTACCTGGTTAGGAAATGTTGTACCACCAGATTTAGGACGTGTGCTAGACATGGTACATGCGTTAACTTACCCAGGCGTAGGGCGGAGAGAAGGTTGCTGCAATTATCACAGACAACCATTCCCTGCTCAAGCTGGCATGGTTGTCCCCTAAACAAACCAGCTCAAGCAGAGTATGGCATCTTTTTGCTTGAGCCATTGCGTAGCTCCTGCCACGCATCGGTTTAACTGCCACTTCGCCAGAGACAGAGAAGGAGGAGGAGGAAGAGGTGGTGGAGCAGACAGACCTCATATAAGCAGATATCTGGAGGCGTGGTGGATGAACAAGCTCCAGCACAGAGCCCCATCCTGGATCCCTCCCAGCTGCAAGTAGAGTTACCCAGTGTGCCATGAAGGAAATGAAACGGCCCTGTCCATGCTTGCTGGACCACATGTCTAAAGTAATGTGCACCTTGCTGCTGACTGCCTTTCCTGATGACTCCATAACATTGTCTTCCACGTGCTGGTATAGTGCTGGAATGGCCTTCCGTGAAAAGAACTGGCATTTTGGAACCTGCCACTGTGGTACAGCACATTCGTTAAATTCACGGAAGGAGGCAGAGTCCACCAGCTGGAAAGGCAGCAGCTGTAATGCGAGTAATTTTGCCAAGCTGGCATTTAGACGCTGTGCAAGGGGATGGTTGGGACTATATTTTTTCTTACGCTGCAGCAGCTGGGGCAATGAAATCTGACTGCGTTAATTTGCAGCTGATGGGATGCTGTCACATTCTGAGGAAGGACCTGGTACACCCATTACTGTAGCATCATCCCTGTCAGTGGAGATTGTAGGCAATGACATGGCAGGACATATAGTGGGGGTAGAGACAGATGAGGATGAGGAGGAGGACCTATGCAAAGTGTTGTGCCAACGGGATGCATGGCAGGTGGTCATATGTCTTATCAAGCACGTGGTACCCAAGTGTGTGATTTTTTTCCCACGCTTGATCCTCTTCAGACATAGCTTACAAAAAGCAATGCTGCAGTCTGCTGCACATTTTGTGAAGAACTCCCAGACAGCAGAGTTCCTGCATGTGTTCTTTGAGACAACAGCGCTCTGCACCTGAGCAGCTCTGACTTCTGATGCTTTGTACTGGCTACGGTTGCTCATAGAGGACGTTGTGCCTCATTTTTGTTGGGCCTCCTCCTCCTCACTTGACTCCTCTGATTGATCAGGCACCCAGGTGGAGTCAGTGACCTCATCATCATTGTCATCACCCTCTATCTCTTCATCACTGGAGCCAACCTGGCAATATGCTGCAGCTGCTGGGGGAACATGAGTGCCAGTTCTTTGTGTGTCACTGGCACACCCTCCCTCTAGGCTGATTTTACTCCCTTCCTCAAACTCAGAGTTTGAATCAGAGCACTGGAGTTGCTGCACATCCTCAAGCATGTCACTGTCATTGTAGTCAAACAATTCAGCGGACTCCTCTGTGGTATGATGGTGAGGCTACGGCAGGAGTAGCTGTGGACATGGAGGCTGAATTAGATGTTTTGGCAGCTGAGGTGGACTGTAAACCACTACAAGCCAGGCTGGTAGAGGACTCGGAGGATGAGGATGGCCTGGTTAGACAATCCTGCAAATCCTCTGTATGTTGCTGCTGCTTAAGACGGCCAGCACCAGTTAGAAAGGACAAGCGTGCCCCTGCAGAGGATGCACAATGTCCACGACGACCCAAAGGCTACTTGCGCTCTTATCTGTGTCTGGGAGCGTCTGCCTTTTCTTTTTGGTCTTTCTGACATGGTGAGTGATATATAGATTAAAGATATACAGAACTCTGATTCAACTCTGTTATAAATATTGGAGATATGCAGATTCAACTGTGTTATCTAGATTAAAGATATTCAGAACTATGCTATAACTCAGTGATACACCCTGATCATGATAGCTGGCAGTGCCAAGACACAGATTAAAATTCCCAGAACTCTGGTATAAGTCAGTGATACACCCTGATAGCTGGCAGTAGCTGGCAGTGTCAACACACAGATTCAAATTCCAGGAACTCTGGTATAAGTCAGTGATACACCCTGATAGCCTTTGCAGTGCCAACACACAGATTCAAATTCCCAGAACTCTGGTATAAGTCAGTGATACAGCCTGATATGCAACAATCTCCTCTCCTCTCTGATTCACTCCTGCAACAAACACACGCTGAGGCTGCGGGGAAGCCTTATATAGTGTGCTGCGGGACTTAGCTCTGTGAGCCCATGATTGGGCAAAATTTGCCCAATCAGGAATTTGAGCCATGATTGGCATAGTCTTGAACCTGTCTTACACCTGACCTGTGGTCAGGTGCAAGGCTGTAGCCAATTACAAGCTTCAGGCCAGTGGAAAAGTGCATTGTGGTCCATTGTGGGCGAACACGAACCGAACACGTGGAAATGTTCGCTGTTTGACGAACGGCCAATGCTCGAATCGAACCATCAGCCCATCCCTAATGTCCACATCCCTTGAGACCACAAGGACATCACGAGGATCCTGCCGTTGGGTCAGCAGTAGACTCCCAAACGTGCGTCTTAGCACTTTGGTGGAGAGGCTTTCAGCACATCCGCTGTAGGGCGCGCAATTTGAGCGTCACATGCTGCAACGGACAGCGGGAGGCACATCAGTACGGGCGTAAGTAGTGCGCTCGCCTGACCCCGGTCTCAAACAATGGATTCTTTTGGATTCTAAAAACTTAATATTTTGATTCCTACCATTATAAAGACAGTTTTACTGGCTCTGCAAGTCTAGAAGAGATTGTTATTGCAGTTAAACAGTTACTGGAATGTTTGAGCATATCCTTAGTAAACCTTTTAATTAATCAAGAGTTTGAAGAAAAAAAGTTTTCAGGGAAAAATACACAAAAATGTTTAACCATTTTGCTACCGTGATCCTTTACACTAGAGGTGTGCATGGCTGGAAAAATTGTTTAGTTTTGTTTCAAATTAATTTAGTTTTCATTATTTCATTTTGTTTCGTTTCCTAATTTCATTTAGTTTCTTTTGGTATATAAGATCACTAAAAACCCCATTGTAAGTTAAGATCGATTCGATATTTGACATCGATTCGAATTTCGGATCACTAAATAAAACTTCAATAAATCAAATCCTGCTGTTAAAAGGCAAGCTAGGGCTAAATGTTGAGCTGTCCTTTGGCCTGTGGTGCTGACAACAGATTCAGCACCACAGGTCAATTTAAAGGAACAGTGTGCTTTTAGAACAGTGTAACGATTCTGATTCATTCATAATGCCGTTTGCTTTAGTAAGTACTTGTATGTATTGTACGTTAACATTAACGATTCGATAATTGATATTGATTCAGATCACTAAATAAAATCCCAATTAATCAAATCCTTTTCAGGAATCATTTAATCAATGGTTCTCTAGTGAAACAGCATAACAAATCAAATTCGTTATATACCGTTTCATTTCGTTTTCTTTTCAATTCGGAACAAATCAATTTGTTATTTCGGGAGTACTTCCAAAATGCAAATTAACGAAATTTGAATGCATACCTCTAATGTACACACGATCAGCAATAGCAGACAAATAAGCCGGAGATCATGTTAACACGGTGGCGTTATAATGTATCATTCATAAATGTTATTTGCTTTTGGGCTCCAGATGTTGCCCCCCCCCAATGTTTTAACACAGTGGACATAATGCTCAAGGTGCTAACACTTTTTAAAACCAATTGAGGAATGTTTATGACTGACATTTCCCCACCTGATAATGCCTGGAGCCCGGAGCTGCAGTAACTCCATTTGGCCAGCAGATGGAGATATCTGCCTGCCCAATAGATTATTACAGTAAGAAGAAATCATTGGAAATGTATTTCTTACTGTATAATTAATTAAAAATGGTATTTCAAAAATACACTCTTTCCTGGCTGGATTTTTTGGAAAATCATTTGCTAGTGAAGGGATTAAATATTCTTTTTTAAGCTCTGATTAATATATGTAACATAATATAGGCTAATTCCTTCTTACCCATATAGCAATACTTTTGAGTATAAATGTGGGTACAAACCAATTGGCCTAGTGCATTTATCTGCATTTTTTAAGCACTAAATACAAAGTTGGGATTATTGGAAAGACACAAGTTCCACATGCAATTTCTAATAATGTTACCATTCAGATACTGTCCACCCATTTAATTATTATATCTGTTCTGATCATCAAATTGTCGTGATTTCTCCTGGTCACAGATTTGATGCATATGGTAATTGGGCATTTCTAATTGTATGAAATTGGAATAAGAAAGATATGTTATTTTGATAGCTTTCTAGAACACTTAACGCTAATTCCAATATCTCATATACCACTATTAGTATTCGAACTAGAACAATTTCTAGAACAATTTAAAAGAGTTTTCTTTTATGTTCCCGGGGACATTTAAAAATGTCCTCGGATTTTATTTTTTTTAGAAATGTGTCGCCTTACCTTAGCCTGGTGGTCAGTGGAGGCTCCCTGGATCCTGGTTGTGGGGGGTTTGCCGTGGCCACAGGTGCAGTGGCTCCCTCCCTGCACTGCCTGTCTCTGCCACATGCATCCGGGTGGCTAGCCCGCACAGTCGCAGCTCTGTCATCCGGCGGCCGCATGCTCCTCAAGGGGATCCTTGGGAGGCCCCGGCAGGCTGCCCTCTACAGCGCCTGATTAGAGGGCCGTGTCTGCCTGATGTTTTAGTAACAAGAATGTTTTATCCCATAGGCTTCAATGTTAAAAATATTCCTGTTTTAATTCAATATCTAATAAACCGTTGCTTATAATATTCTGCAAAAAAGAGTCTTTTTATTTCTAGATTTTTTAGTATTTAAGCATTTTTTATACTTTTTTTAAAATTATTTTTTTTTTTTGAACTTTTGGCGAACGTCCCAAAAAGTTCGAAGTTCGCGAACTGTCGAACGGCCGATGTTCGATGCGAACTCCGAACAGATCGAACCGAACAGCTCATCCCTAACCTCTATATATGGCACCAATATACATTACATCCTCGTTTATTTTATCATTGACTATTATTATACTTTATATAGTGCCAGCATATTCCGCATCGCTGAACAATGGGTACAATATAGACAGGGCTACAATAGAGACTGAACAACATTTGACAAACCAACACAGGAGGAAACGAGGGCCCTATTCCCTTGGGAACTTACAATCTAGAAGGGTTGGGGGTGATAAACAGGAGGAGAGTACTGCAAGGTGAGAGTGATGGACTGCTTGGTGCAGTGAGGTGTCTTAGTGAGTCGGGTGGTAGGCTTGCCTGAATAGGAATGTCTTAATGGCGCGTTTGAAGGAAGGGAAACTAGGGGAAAGTCTGACAGTACGAGGGAGAGCGTTCCCGAGGATGGGAGCTGCACGTGAGAAATCCTACAGTCTATCATGGGAAGAGATGATGCGGGGAGAAGCTAGGCGCAGGTCACTGTTTGACCTTAGGGAGTGGGCTGGGGTGTATTTGTTGATTAGTGAAGACAGGTAGTGGGGATCTGAGTTAGGCCGGGGTCAGACGAGCGCACTTCAGAGTGAAAGGAATGTTCGTGAGAGTGGATGTTCCTTCCACTCAACGCCTGTCTGGCCACCTCGCTGAGCGCAGCCAGTGCTTTGCACTCAGCGCTGCAAACCTCAATCCTCCTCTGGAGGATCGAGCTTTGCAGACCCGAAGACGCATGTCTAGCGTTTCGACAGGGAGGCTTTGTGCGCGGACGCTTGTTGCGCACGCATTTCGTGCGTGCGCTCAAGCGTGTGACTGGCCCCTTTGCAGCATCTCAACGATGCAACGGACGTCGGTAGGCACATCAGTAGATGTGTACCTAGTGCTCTCTTCTGACACCGGTCTTAGTGAGGGCTCCGTAGGTCAGGGTAAGGATTTTGAATTTAGCTCAGCAATGGATGAGGAGCCAGTGAAGGGATTCACAGAGAGGAGTGGTGGGGGAGGTGGATGAGCCTGGCAGAGGCATTTAGTATGAACCGTAGGGGGAGAGGCGGAGAGAGGGAGGCCAGCGAGAAGATTATTACAATAGTCAAGTAGGGAGATTACAAGGGCGTGGATGAATTGCTTTGTGGTGTCGGTGGTAAGAAATGGCCGAATTCTGGAAATATTACGTAATCAGGGCTGGACTGGGACAAAAAATCAGCTCTGGACTTCATCCAGGCCGCCCACTTTAATTATGTAAACACACAAAAATAGTATATAAATCAACCGGATCGCTTTACCAATCACTCTAGAGATACCGGAGTTGCTGCAGAGCAATTGGGTAAAGAAACGCAGCGGCACTGAGGTTGAGTGAGCACCATGTCTTAAGGCGAGGTGGATGCGGGTCTCACAGGCACGGTGGCCCCAATATGAGACCCCAATATGAGAGTTCAGAGAAGGGCTACTAAAATGGTGTACGGCTTGAAGGAGAAAAGTTACCAAGAAAGGCTTAATGATCTTAACATGTACAGCTTGGAAAAAAGACGAGACAGAGGAGATATGATAGAAACATTTAAATACGTAAAGGGAATCCACAAGGTAGAGGAAGGGAGTATATTTAAAAGGAAACAAAATAGCAAAACAAGAGGACATAGTCTTAGATTAGAGGGGCAAAGGTTTAAAAGTAACATCAGGAAGCATTATTTTACTGAGCGGGTGGTGGATACATGGAACAGTCTTCCAGTAGAAGTGGTAGAGGCCAAAACAGTAATTGAATTTAAGCAAGCATGGGATAGGCATAAGGCTATCCTAAACAAAAGATAAATCCAGGTTAAGTATCCATGTAATTGGGCAGACTAGATGGGCCGAAAGGTTCTTATCTGCCGGAATTTTTCTATGTTTCTATGTTTCTATGAGACTGTGGCAGACTGTTCAGTTTTACAGATAATGGGTGAGGTGAGAACTTAATCACTAAGGGCAGTGCGAGTCGTGCTGTGAACCAGCATGCACACTGGCCCACTGAGCCATCGGCCCACCGGGAATCTCCCTGTAGTCCCTATGGCCAGTACATGCCTGTACGTAGTTGGTAGCGACAGGAGGAGGAAAGAGACTGTATTGGGGATAATAGAAAGAGCAGAATCAAGTGTAATTCCGAGACAGCAAACCTGGCTTGAAGGGGAGATCGTGATTTTGTCGATCTTGATGGAGAAGTCAGGAAGTGGGGAGGTATTAGAGGGAGGAATTAGTAGGTATTTTCTATGATGACCAAGCAGCCTAAAGTCTCCAAGAGCATCGTGGGACATGTAGTTTCAAAATATTTGAGAAGCCAAGATACCGAAGATCACCACCACTGAGCTAGTGAAATACCAATGGTAAGGGTATAGCATATACATACAGTTTATTTAGATTTTAGAGGCAAGACCCAAATATACAAACTGGACCCAAATATTGAGATGCTTCCTGTTTATAAATCACCAGCTGCATAGCATGAGCATCACCCAACCCACAATTAAAAAACATGCAATAAGTATCATTTACCCACATTCACTATTTCACGCACCGCTCATATGATGCCATATACCTTCTGGTTTCTCCACGGACATGAACTGAAGCCTTTTCCTAGCGCTGAGATATTTACGTCTTGACAAGTCATCCCACACGACGACAACAAATCTGGTCATCGGGTTTAAAAAAACAACTAATGCCAGAATTTTTTCTTTGCGTTTTTAAAAGCAAAATCAATATTATGTGTATTAAAACAATAATATAAGAGATAAGTTCATGTGTAAGAAGTAAAACAACTGATTTTCATGAATATTTTGAAGGGACACTCCAGGGTAAAAACTAAAAGGGTTAATTATTAACTAATGTTGATCCACCTTATCCCACACCCAGTTTTACCCTAGAGCAGGGGTCAACAACCTTTGCCTCTAGATGTTCTACATTTCCCATGAGTCTCCATCAACTTAGGCTAGGGTCAGACGAACGCATTTTTCACGTTGTCCGTGAAAAAGTGCGTTCGAACGAATGGACGTATTTTTTCACGGAATACGCGATAGCGGTCATACGATGCGCATTTTCGTACGTGATTTTGTACGGATCATCAATAAAACCCTTTTGCGTCTGGACGTTATGTTGGCCGGACGTGTGCAGCGTCTGACGTCTCCCAATCACGCAAACACGCCGCTATGCGGCTGCAGCGCACTCTGTACGTCAGTAGTAGCGTTTTGACGTTCTCGAAAAAATTCATTCGTTGGCCACTTGCGTTGCACGGACGAACTTTCGTGAAAAATGCGTTCGTCTGACCCTAGCCTTAATGGGTGGTGAGCATCATAGGAGATATAGTTCCAAAACATCTGGAGGGCCAAGGTTATTGACTAATACATTAGAGCAGACCTCAAAATTTCCACTTGCCTGCTCACATTTAGCGAGTGGAAATTAAGTGAGGGAAAGTGGGGTGGGCTGACCCGTTGAGCCTGCAGGATGGTAGTTGCCATGGTTTGATGGACCGCCGCAACCTTCTTAATCCTCAGCTCTGGTATCAGACAGCTGCCTGAACGGCACTGCTTTCCACATTTGTAACATGAGTCTGAGAATGGCACTTTGCATTGTGGTGTCCTCACCTCCTGCCTGCCGCTCTACTGGTTGTTTGTATTTAGTCAGTGGTGTCTCCTTTCGTTTGGGCATTTAACCCTGAATATGGGTCCCACCCCGGCTCATGCCAGGTGCCCCTGTGACGTAGACTAAGCATGTAAGGGAAGTGGAACAAATAGGTGAAGTTGAGTTGTAACTCTATAAATAGCAGAATGTATATTAGAGGAGACGAATAGGAAGTATTCATAGCATTGGAAACTATAGAGATGATTTACGTCACAAGTATAGCATAAGCAAAATAATCAGTACATTTTGTACCCTTTGATTCTTTTGAACGCAACATATTCATTCATTCAACAGCTTTATTATAACTTACAAATGCAGAAGAAAATAATAAAAAATAATGTCTTGACCGTGATCTGTAAAAAAAGAAACACTCAATTATCTATCATGTCTTTTCACAAAAACGTATAACTTAAGGAATTATTAAATTTATTAAAGTAAATTCAAAAACATGAAGCATATAATTGATGTTCTATTCATAAAATAAATATGACACAAGACTAATTGATTATCCATTTTACTTTTTTTTTAAATCAACAGCCTAATGATGCCACTATCATAAAAGGGACACACTTGGCATTTTGACCACCCAATGTCACAGTGCGCTGATTGCCCTCATCCCTCTTCCTACGCCAAGGGGGTTTTCAAAGTGCTGCTGATTACTAAATTTCCCTGTGAGCACTAGGCTTTAGTTTCACCCAGAAGCTGAGATCAGCTTCTGATGAGTTCCAGGAAGTGTGACTCTTTTAGGGACCCAGGTCCCACCAATGACTTTGCTTTCGTTCACAGTAGTTTATTGAACCAGCATAATCCTGTTGACTCCACTACTGAATCATTGGACATATCATCACTGCTTGCTACCTCAATCTTTCAAACACAAGTGCCCTGTTTACCCTGCCCTTATTCTAGGAAACACCCTTTAGGAACAGTTATAGTCGTGTGCAGGGCCGCCATCAGGGGTTGATGGCCCATGATATGTTCAGGGGCCCAGTGTCATGCCCATGCCGCTCCTATGCCATGCTATCCTGCCCATGTTGCTCTCAACGTTGCTGTGAAACAGATCTATGCTGCTGTGTGCACAATTGCTGCTCAGGCAGCTCCATGAAAAGTGCTGCCCTTATGCTCAGCACTTCCACCAGGCACACAACCAGTTAATCACCTGACACACACACTCACACCACACCCCTGCCTTGCATAAAGTCCAGTTCCACCCCTTCTGCATTAATCCTGTTTGGCTTGTGTGAAACAGAGTGCCTCCTGAAGCTCCCTGAAAATATATACTAAATACCCGTGTATCAGACCCCCTGCTTGATCAACGTTTACCCTCCTTCTACCAGCCTATGACCAAAGGACTGTCTCGACCACTCTATTGAAACACACCACTGTACCTCGCCTGGAGTTCCCCCTTGTGTCCTGTTTGCCTCCCCAAGGTACAGTCCCAGTGTTTTCCAAAACATCCTGGTCCCTCCTGTCAGTCTGCCCCGGTGAATCCTCTGCATACTGGGCTCATACCACCCAGGCTGGTACCCCACCGGCGCTGAGCCTGACACCCAGTTGCTCCAGGGAGCCCTGGTTCTTCCCAAACCCTGTGCAGCTTGACTAAGTGGCACAGATCTACAGGTACATCCATACCACCCAGGGCTAACCCACCAAGATACCAACAAATTTCCCAGTGGACTGCACCATCAGGAGCCAGTAAGTGCTCACTGAGGAGGCAATTTAGTATGGTCTGCACCAGGAAGAGGAGCAGACTGACTGTTCTACCACCAGGGACACTTTATCCTCTTTCTGGAACACCGGAGATTTAGCCCACTTCCTGTAAAATCAGGTAAGCAGAAGAAAAGAGACAGAGCTAGATTAAGATCCTAAAGCTAAAATGGGGAAGCTAACGGGGAAAATGTGTACACCTGCAGGTTTCCCTGTAGCATGCCCATTTTAGTGTTAGATTCCGAGGCTGCCGGTATCACGGCACCTTGCTACGGAACAAAACTCTACCCTCGGTGATATTCGCGGTAGCGTTTCTGCACCGCCACGAGTATCACCTGCTGGAGTCCATAGGGCTCTATGGAGGGTTGCACTGCCAGACCGCGGTCCCTGTATGATCTTGCGAGATCGAGCAGTGCTGCGCAGTGATCATGGAAGGAGTCTGGGGGCTATTTGTCTCTAGCCTCAATCTGTTCACAGCCAGAAGAAGCAGCAGATTGGGCCACAGTTCTCGCCGCAGGATGAGAGGTGAGTATCTAATTTATTGGGGGGGTTTAGGGTGATTTTGCAGAATGGGCTAGCACCAGCTTTTAGAAGTAGCTAAATTTTAGGTTTGCACAACAGTGCAGTAATTAGCGCTAAGACTTTGTAATACCTTACTTTTCCTAACGCTAATTACTGATTGTGCTTCCCATGTTAAGTATAGTATGCACAAAATACAGTAAGCGCGCGCAAGCTAGCGCAATCACCGATGCAGAGTTTTTCCAGGTTTAGAGTCTGGAATGTAATACAGAGGGCATGCCTTAAAGTCACTTATCCTAGCGTTAACGCTTACATATCCGAACACTGCAGTTAGCGATCAGTATGTAATCTAGCCCACAATGTTTTTGTTTTGTTACTGAAATGGGATGCTGAAGGAAGGGCACTGCCAACAGTTGTTTAGTACGGAGCCCCAACATTTCTGATGGCAGCCTTAGTTAGTGGTGTTTAATACCCAAATATTTTATAATAGGTGGTATAATGATTTGTGTGTATCAAACTCCATGTTCTAGATAACTGGCATTAGAAGAACTTTTTTGAGCTGCTGTTGGCAAAAACAATAGAACATCTCATGCCAAGATGGGGCCTGTATGTTTACACATAAAAAAAAAATCGAATTCAGAATAAATTCGGGGTATCTATGCAAAGTGATTAATCGTAGAATTCCAGTTACTACAAGAAGTGAACATTCAATTCAACATCCTGCCATTTTAAATAGTAATTCTTTATGTTGAAAATTTTCTGAATATTATAAAAACTGACATGATCAGTTTTAAATTTAATGAAGATTTTAATCGAGCACTTTACATTCTTGCGTTCAATGATTAAATCATCATGACAATATGATAGCTAGTGTCAGAATTAAGGTGTCTCATATATGTAGTTTAACTTTAGCCTGAGTGTATAACTGTCATTCTCTTGTACACTGCTGATGAAAGTGAATAATGTATCAGGTGTATGTTAACACTGGAAAGTGATTTTCAAAGGCTTTGAGGTTTTATTTTTTATTTCCCAACATTCAAATATGCATATACAAAGCCATTAATCAAATCCTTTTGGTGTTTAAACCCTTCATTACCATGTTTGAGTTTACTCAATCTTCAGTAGCTCCTGCAGGAGCCCAACGTGGAGTAAACTCAATCTGGACGTTTTCTGGAGCTTAGAGTTCTATTTTTCTTTTACAGAAACATGGAGCTCCAATTGTATTATTATACATGAAGTAGTGCTTTTTGGCCAGCGGGGAAGCCCTCTGACTGTCAAAAAGGTTTACTCTCGCTAAAATGTATTTGCGAATGGTATACATACATTTTTACACTGTCTGCATTAGAAAGTGGCTTTCCAATAGGGATGAGCTGTTCGGGTTCGGACGGTTCGGGGTTCGACCCGAACTTAGCCTGTTCGGGCAGATCGCGAACCCCGAACATTTCCGGGTGTTCGCCGCATGTTCGACCACAATGGACCACAATGCATTTTCCCTCTGCCTGAAGCTCGTAATTGGCTACAGCCTTGCACCTGACCACAGGTCTGGTGCAAGACTGGTTGAACACTATGCCAATCACCGCTCAGAGTCCTGATTGGGCAGCAAATTTTGCCCAATCATGGGCTCACAGAGCTAAGTCCCGCAGCACACTATATAAGGTTTCAACGCGTCGATTCTGCACGCATTTCAGAGGAGATTTCAAAGAAGATAGTTGTGTGTGTTGTTACTGCCGGTCTGCCACGCTACTGGGGGGTCTCATTTAGACCAAATATCAGGGAATTTAGGTGATGTGTGTCTTGTCACTGTGCCAGCAAGTTTTTATGGGGTTTACAACTTTATTTAAAACATTTGTGTATTGAGGTGATTTTCTGGGTCTTGTCTCACTGTGCCAGCAAGTCTTTTTGGGTCTCATTTATACCAAATATCAGGGAATTTAGGTGATGTGTGTCTTGTCACTGTGCCAGCAAGTTTTTGGGGTTTACAACTTTATTTAAAACATTTGTGAATTGAGGTGATTTTCTGGGTCTTGTCACTGTGCCAGCAAATCTTTTTGGGGCTCACTAATTTCTTTAAAACACTTGGGAATTAAGGTGATCTGTGTCTCGTCATACAAAAAGTACCACGCTGTATTTTGGGGCTCACTAATTTCTTTAAAACACTTGTGAATTAAGGTGATCTGTGTCTCGTCATACTAAAAGTACCACGCTGTATTTTGGGGCTCACTAATTTCTTTAAAACACTTGTGAATTAAGGTGATCTGTGTCTCGTCATACAAAAAGTACCATGCTGTATTTTGGGGTCACTAATTTCTTTAAAACACTTGGGAATTAAGGTGATCTTCTGTGTCTCGTCACACAGCCAGCAATTTTATTTTGGGGCTCACTAATTTCTTTAAAACACTTGGGAATTAAGGTGATCTGTGTCTCGTCATACATACAGTACCACGCTGTATTTTGGGGCTCACTAATTTATTTAAAACATTAGTGAATTAAGGTGATCTGTCTCTTGTCACTGGCTGCCAGCTATCAGTGTGTCTCACTGAGTTATACCAGAGTTATTTAAATCTTTATACCAGAGTTGAATCAGAGTTCTGTATATATTAATCTATATATCACTCACCATGTCTGAAAGAACAAAAAGGACAGGCAGACGCTCCCAGCCACAGATAAGAGGGCAAGCAGCCCCTGTGTCGGGAGGCTGTGTCTCTGGTCGTGGTGGACGTGGTGCATCCTCTGCAGGGGCACGCTTGTCCTTTCTAACTGGTGCTGGCCGTCTTAAACAGCAGCAACATACAGAGGACTTGGTGGATTGGCTAACCAGGCCATCCTCATCCTCCGAGTCCTCTCCCAGCCAGGCTTCTAGTGCTTTACATTCCACCTCAGCTGCCAAAGCATCTAATGCAGCCTCCATGTCCACAGCTACTCCTGCCGTAGCCTCGCTATCACACACGGAGGAGTCAGCTGAATTGTTTGACTACAATGAGAGTGACATGCTGCTTGAGGATGCGCAGCAAGTACAGTGCTCTGATTCAATCTCTGAGGTTGAGCAAGGGAGTATAATCAACCTAGAGGAAGGGGGTGCCAGTGATGACACACAAATAACTGGCACTCATGTTGCCTCAGCAGCTGCAGCATACTGCCAAGTTGGCTCCAGTGACGAGGAGATAGGGGGTGAAGATGACATTGATGATGAGGTCACTGACTCCACCTGGGTGCCAGATCGAACTGAGGAATCAAGTGAGGAGGAGGAGGCACAGAAAACACGAGGCACAACATCCTCTGTGACCAACCGTAGCACTAGCCAGTCCAAGGCATCACATGTCAGAGCTGCTCCGGTGCAGAGCGTTGTTGTCTCAAAGAACACATGCAGGAAATCTGCAGCGTTGCTATTTGTAATCTATGTCAGAGGAGGCTGAAGCGTGGGATAAACACCAGACACTTGGGTACAACGTGCTTGAGGCGACATATGAACAAGTGCCAGACATCCCGTTGGGGCAAAACTTTGCGTAGGTCCTCCTCCTCCTCATCTGTCTCTACCCACACTGTATGTCCTGCCATGCAATTGCCTACAACCTCCACCGACAGGGATGATGCTACAGTAATGGATGTACCAGCAGGTCCTTCCTCACAATGTGACATCATCACAGTAGCTGAAGATTTACGCAGTCAGATTACGTTGCCGCAGCTGCTGCAGCAAAAGAAAAAATATAGTCCCAACCATCCCCAAGCACAGCGTCTAAATGCCAGCTTAGCAAAATTACTCGCATTGCAGCTGCTGCCTTTCCAGCTGGTGGACTCTGCTCCCTTCCGTGAATTTGCTGAATGCGCTGTATCACAGTGGCAGGTTCCAAAACGCCATTACTTTTCACGCAAGGCCATTCCAGCACTATACCAGCACGTGGAAGACAATGTTATCCAGTCATTGGGAAAGGCAGTCAGCAGCAAGGTGCATGTCACTTTAGACACGTGGTCCAGCAAGCATGGACAGGGTCGTTACATTTCCTTCACGGTACACTGGGTAACTCTGATTGCAGCTGGGAGAGATCCAAGATGGGGCTCTGTGCTGGAGCTTATTCATCCACCATGCCTCCAGAAAGCTGCTTGTATGAGGTCTGTCTGCTCCACCACCACCTCTTCCTCCTCCTCCTCCTTCTCTGTCTCTGGCAAAGTGGCAGTTAAACCGACGCCTGACAGGGTCTACACAATGGCTCAAGCAAAAAGATGCCATACTGTGCTTGAGCTGGTTTGTTTAGGGGACAGGAGCCACACCGGGTCAGAAATTTTGTCAGCTCTGCAGGGGCAGGTGCAGAGATGGTTAACACCACGCCAGCTTGAGCTGGGAATGATCGTCTGTGATAATGGCAGCAACCTTCTCTCCACCCTTCGCCAGGGTAAATTGACACATGTACCATGCCTAGCACACGTCCTAAATCTGGTGGTACAGCGTTTCCTAACCAAGTACCCAGGACTGCCAGAGCTTCTCATCCAGGCCAGAAAAGTCTGCAGCCACTTCAGACGGTCATTCCCAGCAAGCGTTCGCCTGGCAGAAATTCAAAGAGAATTCCACCTTCCCACAAACCATCTGATCTGTGACATGCCCACAAGGTGGAATTCAACATTAGCAATGCTGCAGCGTCTGCACAAGCAGCAGAGGGCCAGCAACGAGTACCTGTGTGAGTATGGCACAAGGACAGGTTCAGGTCAACTTGTTTTTTCCCCCCCCCCGCAGTGGCTGATGATCAAGGATACATGCACTGTACTGTCACCATTTGAGGAGGCAACGAGGATGGTGAGCAGGGACAGTGCATGCATCAGTGACACAATTCCTTTAGTGTTCCTGCTGGAGCACACTCTGCGGGGAATTATAGATGTGGCTCTAGAGGCAGAGCAGCGGGAGGAAGAGGAGGCCTTCCCTAGCTCTCAAGGCCCCAGTCTTTCCGCAGACAGCATTCCAGTGGGTCCTACTCAGATCAGACAGGAGGAGGATGAGGAGGAGGACTATTTAAGTAGTGGGGGCATTGAAGGTGGGGATTCCTCAAGGGAGGGTTTTGTGTGCCCAGAAACAGAAGGGCTTGTGCGTGGCTGGGAGGAGGAAGTGCACGATACGGTCATCCTCATTGACCAGGAAGACTCGGCAGCTAATGCCACCTCCAACCTACACTGCATGGGCTCCCTAATGATGCAAAGCCTGCTAAAGGACCCCAGGATTCGTGCTATCAAGGAGAGGAATCATTACTGGTTGGCAACCCTTCTTGATCCTCGATACAAGGGGAAAGTTGCAGAGCTCATCCTTCCCGCACAGAGGGAGCACAGGATGAAAAAACTTGAGGACGCTCTAAAGCGACACTTGTGTAACACCTTTCCAGGCACTGGTAGATTACCAAGTGCTGACACACGTGCTTCTGAGGCTGCAGGTGATCAGAGGAATAGCGGTGAAGGCCAGGGCCACTTGACTGATGCATTTTTAAATCTTTTTAGTCCTCGATGCCCAGGGACGTCAAATGTAGGCACCCATTGCCAGCGTCTTCACCATATGGTGCAGGACTACCTAGGGGCAAGGGCAGACCTGGATACCTTTCCAGCAGATCGCTGGCATCCGGAACCGCAGCCGCCGGAATTAGGTGTCATCGCGGCAGCGCGATGACACCTAATTCAGGCGCCCCCTCCTTCAGACCTCTCTCCCTCCCGATCGGCGGCGTTGCGGGGGTTAACCCAGGCACCATTTGGAAGGGCACAGCCTGCACTTCCAAATGGTGCCTGGCATTAACCCCTGGGGAGCTGGATCGCGAATCGGCGCTGAAAAGCGCCGGTTTGCGATCCTTTCCCAGAGCTGGCCGACATCTTGGATGTCGGCCAAGCCTCTGGGAACTCCCCCTGAGGACTGGCGTCATCGTGCGTAGCACGTTGACGCCAGTCCTAGAGTTAACCCCTAACTGCCACCAACGGTGGAGATAGGGAGTTCATTGGAACCCCCTATCTCCCGATCCGTGGCAGTTAGGGGTTAATGTTTGGTATGGTTGGATCGGCCAGAGCATGGCCGTTCCAACGATACCAAACACGAAAGTGAAAAAAGTTTTTAAAAAAAAATTAAAATTAAAAATTAAAAATATATTTAAAAAAAAATATATAAACATTTTTTTTTCTTTTTTTTGGTTCGTTAATGCAGCAATATTCCCATTTCAATTATAATGTGAACAATGATGCTGCACTAACGATTTTTGTATGCGGTGCGTTTGTTAAAAATCGCGTAATTTTCCCCAAACAAAAATGTAACGAGACCCCATCTCTAATTTTTTTAACAAGCGCACCCCATACAAAATATAACCGCAATTGCTCGCATGTTAAAATGTGAAAAAAAACACTTTACACGTTGTAAATTATTGAAAATACATATTTTATTGCATTTTTTGTTATAATATACAGACAGGTCATGACGTATACATATAATAATGACATATTATGAATCTACCGAGTCTGACGGAAAGAACGATATATAATATGTCTGGGTAATATACTAAAATAAGCCTTCAAAACACGTTTAAACATGATGAGCAAAACCGGTAAAAATGACCTCAGCACAGGGGTGGGAAAAGCCTCAGCAGCGAAAGGGTTAAAAACGTTTTTTTTAAAACTTTTTGTCCTTGTTTCCTGTCCCCCAGGGCACTACCCGGACTCCCATACACCTTTTATGGCAAATATGTAGCATATATGCCCTCTTGGAGGGCACTCTAAAAAACCGAATTTTCAGCCCCATTGACTTGCATGGGGGTTCGGGTTCGGGTTCGGTCCCGAACAAATGGGAAGTTCGGGTTCGGGCTCAAACCGAACTCGGGGAGTGTTCGGCTCATCCCTACTTTCCAATAGTCTACTGGGTCTTTGTAGTGGCTGGGTTAATGATGTCACAATATTTTTTGGTTCTCACTAGTGCAAAGAGTGTATGATAAGTAAAGTACGGTCTTTAAACAACCACAGATAATTTCATGTCGTTTAAATGTCATCAAAGTCACACAGCAGAAGTGCCTAGATATAGATACAAAATGTTAGTAAATTAAGTACATACAAATAATTGTAACATTTAATTTAAATTCTCAATAAACCTAGCAATATAGGTGCAAAAGATAACCATGAAATGTATTGTTTGGTGTAACCTAGCTGCTATAGGATACTTTTTTTTTTTTTTGTAAAATAATTTTTATTGAGAAGAAGACAATACATTCTGTGAACAGCGAGCCCGCTGTCCATTATGATAGTGATCTTACAGTGCACTTCAACAAATACAATTTCACATAGTGTATGTCAACTTCCACCATTTTTCTTTAAAAGGGAAAAAACGATAACAATAAGGGGGGAAAGGCAAAGGTGGAGGAAAAAGGGGAAAGGTCAGGAAATAACTTTATATCCATGTTTTTTTTTTTTTTTTTTTTTTTTGCTTTCTTCCTCTCCCCCCTCTTCTCGTTGGTTCAATAGTCTTTCATTGAGAGGAATAAACACCATCCAACCTATGTCTTATAGCACAGTAATTAAACTCTCAATTTCCGTTATAATGAAAAACCCAAAACAAAAAGAAGAAAAAGAGTAAAAAGAAACAAAACAAAACAAAACAAACCAGAAAAGGAGCAAAAGAACAGCAAATATAATCCAAATAAGGGGTGGGAAGAGAGGGGGAAATAAGGAAGGGCAGTCTCACATATGAACAAAATCATTCTGTTTACATCGAACGAATGAGGCATATAAAGTAAAAGAGGAGGGTCTCAGAGGCTTCTCATGGACTGCGGAAGGGCCCATCCCTTCCCCGTATAACAAGACCCATCATAGGCCACATGCCTTATACAACTTGTGGATATCCCATATCGCCCAGGGATCTTTTTTGGGAGGACGTTGGCCACAGTCTGCAGTTGCCTTGGTGTCCAATGTTCGATATTGGTCTAATAGAGCAATAAGTTGTCTTAGCGTCGGAACTGTAGTAGTCCTCCAGTTTCTAGCCAGAAGTAGCATTGTTGTGGAAACTATAATAAAAAACATTTTCAAGTGCTGGCGTGGAAGGTGTATCATTCCCAGTAATAAGATCTCCGGTGAATTTGCGACCGGGTGACCCAGTGCTTCTGAGGCTAATGTAGAAATGTTTTTCCAAAGCGGGGCAACCAAAGGGCAGTGCCACCAAATATGTCCCATCGTGCCTGGTGCTGAGGAGCAGCGCCAACAAAGATCCGAGGTATTCGGGGCAAACTTGCTCATTCTGTGAGGCGTTAGGTACCAGCGGTACATCAGTTTCCTCTGAGTCTCTATCAATGTAGCACATTTTGAAGCTCTGTCCGCAAATGTGTGTGCCATTGCCCATTGTGTAGGAGTGAAGACCTTAGCAAGGTCTCGTTCCCAGGCCGTTTGAAACGCCCATCTCGTTGCCCTCTGTGGGGTGGAAATAATACGGTAAAAGAGCGAGATTGGTTTGGAGGTAGAATGTGGATCCAACCAAAAAACCTCGGCTTCTGAGAGAAGTGGCAAAGTGTCTCTGAGTCCCTCCATAACCTCCCGCGATTTAAGAAATGAACACAACTGCATATATGACAAAAACATAGAAGGCAATATTTTATATTTGACCTGCAGGTCTTGAAAGGACAGGATGGCAGCCGGCACAAATAGCTGATGTAAGTGAGTAACCCCTCTACTTGTCCAAGGGAGTATCCTAAAGTGAGGCATAAGATATCTTAATGAGGAGATGGGCATGGCCATTGGTATTGTGGCGTGGTGAGCGAGGAAAGGTTTACACTGATCCCATATCCTCAAATAAAGAGACGTGGAGGGCAGTGGGTGTATTATGCGGGGTCTCTCTTTCGGTTTTAACCACAAGAGATTCGATAACATGTGTCCAGAGGTGTATGCAGATTCGATAGTGAACCACTGGGGCATAGGATGGGCATGCACCATTTCCCCCAAGGAAGCTAAACAGGAAGCCCAATAGTATTTTCTAAGACAGGGGACATTCAGGCCACCATCCCTGCTCCTATAGTAAAGCAGGGTTCTGGGGACTCTAGGTCGTTTGCGTCTCCAGATGTACGACATGAGTACTGTCTGCAGCGTGTCTAGAAATGTCCTGGGAATATTTAGTGGCAGGGAGCGGAATACATATAAAATTTTCGGCAAGATCGTCATTTTGACCGCCGCCATCCTGCCCAGCCAAGAGAATTCTCGATTACGCCATTGGAATAACAATGATTTTACTTCAGACAATATCCTGATGTAATTACATTTGAACATACTTTCTGCATCCCGAGCGATACGCAGCCCTAAATATGTTATGTAATCTGCCTTCCATGCGAAGGTATATCGGGATCTTAGGTCAAACAGTGATTCGGCTGGGACATTAATAGGCAACGCTTGCGTCTTAGAAAGATTAACCTTATGATAGGAGACCTGACTATATAGATCCAATTCCTGTTGCAATGCGGAAATTGACTCTGAAGGGTCCGTCAGTGTAAGGAGTATGTCATCCGCATATAAATTCAATTTATAAGTTGTAGGGCCGACCTCAACCCCGCGGATACAGTCATTCTGTCGTATGGCTTGCGCCAGGGGTTCTAATATGAGTGCGTACAGTAGAGGGGATAATGGGCACCCTTGCCGGGTTCCATTAGTAATCACAAATTCCTCCGATAAAAACCCCGAGGTGACCACCCGAGCCGAAGGAGCATCATACAAGGCCCGAATCGCGGCTGTAAATGTAGATGGAAATCCAAATTTATTTAGGACCCGGTCTAGGAACACCCAGCTGACCCTGTCGAAGGCCTTTTCGGCGTCCAACGACAAGATCACACTCGGCAATTCGGACCGCCTCATGACCTCCAATAGGTTAACCAATTTCCTAGTGCTGTCAGGACCCTGACGCCTGGAGACAAAACCCACTTGATCCAAGCCCACCATTGTGGGTAAAATCCTCTGCAATCTATTGGCCAAAATTTTGCTATATAATTTAACGTCGATGTTCAGGAGTGAAATCGGTCTAAAATGTGAGCAGTGATCAGGGGTCTTTCCCGGCTTAGGAAGGGTGACTATATGCGCTCGTAGCATATCCACCGGGAAAGAGCCCTTCTCCCATGCTATCTCATATCCAGCCTGTAAATGCGGCACCAGAAGTGAGGAGAAGGTAGAGTAGTAGTGTCCGGTGAGTCCATCCGGACCGGGGGATTTATTTTTAGGTAGATTTTTGATAGCATCAGATATATCCTCTCGCTTAATTGGGGAAGAGAGCATGTCCCTCTGTTGACTCGAGAGGGACGGGAGATGTACAGTATCCAGATACTCATCCACCACAGATACAGCCGGCGGATGAGCCTGATCCGTAGCTTCTAGGTTATACAAGGATTCATAGTATTTTGCAAAGTTGTCAGCGATCACTGATGGGTTATATATCAGGCCCTGTTCACTCTTAAGGGTTGCTACCTTTTGGGGCATATTTCGGGGTCGCAATTGTCGGGCTAGGAGCTTGCCCGGTTTATTTTGAAGGGCATAATAGGAAGATTTCAACCGGGACAAGGAGCGGAAATACGCATCCGCCTCCAGGTCCCTAAGTGATCTACATGCTTCCTCCAATGCCTCAGCCGTGTCGGTGGAAGGGGACAATTTATTTTTTACATCTAATTCCTGCAAAGTAGTGAGTATCTCCAGGCGTCTGGACACATACATCTTCCTTAATCTAGTCGCCCAGTCAATACATATCCCTCGGATGACCGATTTATGCGCCTGCCAGACCGTAAGAGGGCAAATGTCAGGAGTCACGTTTTCATTAAAATATTGTGTTAGTGCCAATTGGATGGCTTGTTTCGCCGGTTCGTGCATTAACAAGTTATCTCGTAGTCTCCAAGGGGGTCTAGTGCGATAACGATACGCATCGGCTAGTGTCAGTAGAACCGGGGAATGATCAGACCAAGTTAATGGCAGTATGGAACATTCCTCCACTTGAGATATGGCAGAGCCTGGCAGTAGAAAGTGGTCTATGCGAGTGTAGCTATTATGAACATGGGAGCGAAAGGTATAATCCCTTTCAGTGGGATGAAGCAAGCGCCATATGTCATATAAGTTATATTGCTGTAAGAGCAACTGAAATTTTTTCGGGGAAGTAGCCGACTTCGCAGTGTCGCTAGGTGCCGAACGATCCCGAGACGGATCTAGGCAGATATTCAGATCTCCGCATAAAACTAGAATACCCGTCTGTACCTCTGATACTTTACGTAGTACTTGTGCTATGAATTGGGGTTGGGATGTATTAGGAGCGTATACAGAGACTATCGTGTACGTGGTCGAGTTAATTGTGCAAACAAGAATAACATATCTACCTCTAGTGTCTTTGAGTATTCGGTGGGCCAGGAAGGCCACTTTATTATTTACTAACAAGGACACCCCCCTGGATTTGGATCGATAAGTAGAGTGGTATTGTGTGCCAAACCCTGGGACGTTTAACGGGGGATGGTCCAGTCGGCGGAAGTGTGTCTCCTGCAGACACACTACATCAACGTCTAGGGAGCGAAGGTCCCTATATAGCGAGTGTCTCTTTACAGGTAGATTCAAACCTTTAACGTTAAATGTCAGTACCTTCATGGAGGATCATAAGTGAGCGTCATTGCTAGGGAAAACCCAGTGTGCCCTGTCCAAGGTCCGCCATGCGCGTAGCCTATCAAGCACGTTCGTAACATTAGAGAACCTCTGCCCTGGGGGGGGAAAAGGTGAACACAGTATACAAAAAAAGGGATAACAGCCACAGCCGTGGCAAAACTATATACAAAAAGTAAACACCTCTCCCGTAGAGCTCTCCTCCGAAGCAGAGCCCCACACTCCTCCGTGGAGGAGGGAGAATAGAGGGGTGACATCCGTGGCTAGGATCAACCAACATCTAAGCCCAGCTCATTGTGCAACAGCGCAGCAAGGCAGCAATATAATATAAACCATCAACGTATATAAGCGGATTACTTAATAGACAATGGTTACGGAAAACGGAACTTTTCGAACATTTCGGTATGACCGATATATGTCCTGCTAATATGGTCCCTGGTGGAACCTTCAACGCTTGCTCCATTCTTTTTCTAGCCGTTTGGGCCGAGATGAGCGTTTTTCCGTAATCTCAGCGAAAGATAATCCCCAGGATTCCAAAGCAAATCTGGCTTCAGCCACTGAGCAGAGCACCGTGATCTTTCCATCGCGGGTGACTAACAACTTCGTGGGGTACCCCCATCGATACCCCACTCCAGCCTCCCGCAGCGCCACCGTGGCAGGGCGGAAAAGTCGTCGCTGTTGAAAAGTGGCCTGCGACAGATCTGGAAATACTGTCAGGTGGGCCCAAGGCATTTGAATTACGCAGAGCTCGTAGGATATCTTCCCTGGGTTTAAAGTAGTGGAGCCTCAATAGGACGTCCCTTGGCGCTTGAGGAGGGGCCGAAGGTGGCTTAGGGAGTCGGTGAATACGGTCCATAAGCAGCGTTTCTGGGCCTGCATCAGGCAGGAGGTATGAAAAAAATTCCGCCACGTACTCTTGGAGGTTTTTTGTGGTCACCGATTCTGACACCCCCCGAATATTAAGGTTATGTCTCCTGGAGCGGTCTTCTAAGTCGGCCAGTTTTCTTGTACAGTGTTGCAGTTTCTCCTCCAGCTCCTCCACCTTAGATGTCATGTCATTGTGTGCCTCTGCTACCTCAGACATTTTTTCCTCCAGTTTAGAGGTCCTGTCACCGATCTCCCTAATGTCATTTCTGATATCTGTGGCCACAGTGTCTAACCTGGTCGTCAATGCTGCAGAGAGGTCAGCTAACATCACCTCCATCCTCTCAGTAAAAGTCGCCAGCTCTGAGCTCCCCCCTGTTCCCTGCATGCCGCCATGAGGCTGAGGGGAACCGCCGCCATTTTGGGTCTCCACACCATCCCGGCGCTTACCCGTTTTTGGCGTGAAAAAGTCAGTTTTTTCGGCCGTTTTTTTTTATCTTGCTGCCGCCATCAGAGTGTCCTATCGATCCGCTGCAATTTGCACTGCTTTTTATGCTGTTTGCTGGTATATATCCGCCGTTTTGAGCCTAGCAGGAGCCGAGCTAAGAGATCACACTGTCGCCATGATCGATCGCTGGCCACGCCCCCTATAGGATACTTTTTAAAAGGTTAATTTTCCAATTTGTTTGCCAATTTTCTTTCAACCTTCTTTTAACCTCTGAGGCATAACTCCAACTTCTCAACTAAAACAAACCATTGATTTTTTTTTTATTTTTTTTTAGTATGTGTTTGTTTATCATTAATTTTCCTCTTTATTGTCATAGATTCTCCACTCTGTACCCCGGAACCAGCAAAAGCATACACTGACCAGCACCCCGGAACAAGTATAAGAATACACTAACCATCAGAGACCCAAGATTCTCCACTCTGTACCCCGGAACCAGCAAAAGCATACAGTGACCAGCACCCCGGAACAAGCATAAGAATACACTAACCATCAGAGACCCAAGATTCTCCACTCTGTACCCCGGAACCAGCAAAAGCATACACTGACCAGCACTCCGGAACAAGCATAAGGTAGCAGGATTTCAGAATGCCGTCCAACACTATCCTCCAAAGAGCCCCATTCTTCCAACTGTATATTAATTTTAAATGTATTATTTTCTGGCTGAGTCCATGTTTCAATGTTCCCTCCTTTTTACTTAAACTTTTTTTTAACTGGTCTTCACCTCTGCCTCTCACCCTCCCCCTCTTCCTGCTCCTCCTCCTTCCCCCTCCTGCCGTGTAGTTTTTAAAAGCACACTTAGCAAATCTCCATTCTATTTTGCAGAATACACTAACCATCCCAGACCCAAGATTCTCCACTCTGCAGTCCCACCCACCCACCCTCCCATCCAGGCCCGGTCCCGGTCCCGGTCCGGTCTATAATTTAAGGGCTCCTTTACAGCTGTTTCCACTTCTCTCGCTAATTACCTTTACTCAGCCCCACCTTCTGGTCCTTCCCATGCAACCATCACAACATTTCTTCTAGCAACCAGCTTCACCTTCCCTCTGCTCCCATCTGTTTCACTTACCCCGTCCCTTAGATTGTAAGCTCACAGGATGTCTGGCCGAGCACTTGGTTAAAGTGCTGTACTTTCTAGACAAGCTATCCTTTGGGCAGGGTTGTCTTTTCCTTATTTATCATGTATGTCTCGTGTTTGTGCTTCCCCATTGTACAGCGCTACGAAATATGCTGGCGCTTTATAAAGGATAATAATATAATAATAATAATAATAATAATACACACCCATATACTGTAAGATATATACAGGGTTATACAGAGAGCATAGAATTGCACTGAACAATTAATTTTCCCATACATTATGTTGCCATTCAGCTATTCAAAAAGCTGTCAATTCACCAAATATTGTATCGAAATACGGTGATCTTTGGCGACCAGTGAGATCCCCATAGAGAAGTAATAGTTAATCTATTGAGGGAAAACTGAACAGCACCTAAATGTCAGTGAAATGCCCTGATTTTCAGTGGTTTCATTTGACAGGTTTAAGCAGGGGAATCCCATAGGTTTCAGTGTTAAAGTATTCCACTTTTTTTAATCAATTCTTTTCATTTGCAGCAAAAAGTCAAATTTTTTTCGGCATTTTTCTGGAGTTTTTCGTCAATTGTTTGGCTTTTTTTTTACGATTTATATTTTTTCAAATGGTAGTGGTTATCTTTCTGTAACAGACCTTTTAATTATTATTCATTCATAGGACCTCATAGTACTTTCTTTGAAAACTCCTTTTAAAAGTTGCTATGTGTGTCTGTGTTTTTTTTTTTTTTTTACCCCGTTTGGCGGCTTGTCGGCTTTCTCCGATGGCTGGTCGGCGTTTTTTTTTTTGTCGACGGTTTTTCAGATCGCTTCAGAGGGTTGTGTTGTTTTTTTTTTTTGGGGTTTGTTCTGTGGGTCGATTCGCCGCAGTCCGGACACTCTTTGCTGAATGCAGGGTCAGCGAATCGAACTCGCCGATGTGCGGGGAACGGGAGAGCACTGAAATGTTGGTGACATATCGGTGGTCGCGGAATAACCCTGATATTGTTTTTAGAGGATAGGTTGGGTATTAATATCATTTTTGTAGATATAACTCCATATAAAGTTTACACTATATCAAAAAATCTATCAAATTATTTTTCTTATATATTTTTTCATTACTTTATTGTATACTATGTTTTACACGAATACTGCAGCTAAAGAAAAATTCTTTAAATTCAAAAATGTATCTCGAAATACAATCTGCACCTAGGGTTGTAAGTTGTTGTTTTTTTGTAAAAGAAAGGTGACCTATAGTAGGCATTAACTCACTGCTAAAAAATATATTTTTCTCTTTTGTAAAGTTAATATAATGGAAATTATTATTTATTATTATTCTTTATTTATAAAGCGCCAGCATATTCCGCAGCGCTGAAATGTATGTTTTTCGAAGAGTTACCAAATTAAAAAATGATATTCAATAATATGTATTTGTGCAACTTCTTAAAATAGCATCCATTATTACACGTTTCACATTTTCATTCTACAGGAGTCTCACAAAATTTTTTGAAAAATGTTGGTGTTTTTTGATGCAAACCAACAAAATGTTGTTTTCATTTGAATAACACAATATGAATTTGCATTGCTGAACATCTTCTAGTTCAAGTTCAGTTATGCCCAACAAGCAGCGAAATGCTCCACGTACAGATGTTTTTTTAAATAAGGGGTCAGTTTTGGGACATTCACATTTCTACAAATTCAGCCCTCCAAGTGCAGGGGATTAGTCAAGCCCAGAACCTGAGCACTGGACTCAAAATCCAGGAGACCTTTGGGCCCTAGCTCCCACTAGTGGCTCTCAATGTGTCCAGGCATTGTGAGCCATTGGATTGGCTAGATACTCGCTCAAACAGCAAGCCTCTGCATGGTCATGTAACAGCTACAGTTTACAGAAAGCTGTCTTCATGTGATGTGATGTGCACCATGGGTACCTGATGCTGGATTTAAATTAATGCTGGATCATTTAAAAACGATCAAATGTGACCCCGGGGCTCTGGCCGAAATAGAACAGACTCTGAAGGAATATTTTGCGCTCAATAACACTTCAGGGATTACGCCCGAAACACTTTGGCAAGCACATAAGGCTGTCCTGCGAGGCGTGTGTCTTAAATGGGCTTCTCGTTTAAACAAAGCCCGCCAGGCTGATAGACTCTCAATATTGTCTCAAATCCATCTAGCTGCGCAGGCGAACAGTTCAGACCCTACTCCGGCTCACTTGAAAACACTCTTAGAAGCGCAGGCGCGCCTGTCAGACTGGAATTACAAGGCCCTTCTCTACTCCCAGCGTAGACTAAAGACACGCTACTACGCGTTTAGGGACCGTCCAGGACGGCTCTTGGCCCGCTGCCTTAGACCCATGGTGGCGAATTCTAGAATTTCTCACCTAGTGATAGACTCCGGAAGGAGGACGGTGTATAAGCCACTAGAGATAGGGAATGCCCTGGCCACCTACTATGGGAAATTGTATAATTTACAATCTGACCCACTCCTTCCTTCCTCTAGCGAGGAACGGGTGGATCGGTATTTATCGGACCTTCATCTTCCTTCCCTGACTTCCACTCAGAGGGACGGACTGTCGTCTCCCTTCACGGAACTAGAGATAGCAACGACTATAAAATCTCTTCCATCCCATAAATCCCCAGGCCCGGATGGGTTCACAGACACGTACTATAAGAAGTTTTCTGCACTGTTGACTCCCCACCTTCTCTCGCTTTTCATCTCTGCTGCGGAGGAAGGTAGATTTCCTGAGGAAATGTTGCGTACTACTATCGTTCCTCTCCCTAAGCCAGGTAAACCCCCTACTTTGTGTCCAAACTTCAGGCCAATCTCTTTATTAAATGTTGATGTCAAAATCTATGCCAAAATTCTAGCAAATAGGGTGGCGGATCTATTACCCAAGCTGATTTGTTCAGATCAGGTGGGGTTTATCAGGGGGCGGCAGGGCCGCATAATACTAAGAAACTGATAGATTTAATCCAAGTGATTCAGAGTTACCGTATCCCGAGTGTACTGTTGGCGCTAGACGCTGAAAAAGCGTTTGACAGGGTGGACTGGATGTTTTTGCGAAAAGTGTTGCTGAAGTTTGGCTTTCCAGTCTCGGTGCTGCAAAGTATTTTTGCGCTTTATGCTTCTCCGACGGCGTCGGTTTTAACGGCGGGTTTTTTATCGGATCAGATTAGAATTAGTAATGGGACTAGACAGGGATGCCCCCTGTCCCCATTATTGTACGCATTGGTAATAGAGCCACTGGCGCAGCGAATACGACAGGATGACGGGGTGGCGGGGATTATGGTGGGCCCGACTACATATAAAATAGGGCTTTTTGCGGACGACATTCTGCTGACTATTACGGAACCTACAGAATCTTTACCAAGACTTGGAGAAATCCTGACGGAATATAGCGAGGTCTCATATCATAAAATCAATTTGCCTAAGTCTCAGGCATTATCTATTAATGTCCCTAATAGCACTAGGAAATCGTTAATGCAGCATTTTCAGTTTGAATGGCGGGAGGACTATCTGCAGTACCTAGGGGTAAAAATTCTAAATCTCCGGACCAATTATTTGACCTCAATTACAAACCCTTTTTAGCTCATGTCAGACAACTTCTGTTTAAATGGAAAAGGACATCTTTATCGTGGATGGGCAGAATGGCTGCTATTAAAATGTCACTTTTGCCCAAACTATTATATTATTTTCGAACCATTCCGATCCGCTTACCTAAATCATATATTGAAGAGGTTCAGTTTCTTTTGAACCGCTATGTATGGAACGGCAAACGTCCTAGGGTTCCCACCAGGCTGCTCAACCTCCCCGTACGGAGAGGAGGACTGGCTATGCCTAATGTCCATCTATACCATAGAGCTGCGGTACTGGCGTCCCTAGCAGAGTACTTCCACTCCCCGCGCCCTCCACAATGGACAGCCATAGAACAGTCTTTTGCGAAACAATACCTAATAACGAATGTAATATGGCTCACACGCCGTCAGCGACCTCCCTTGCCAGAGTTACTGCCGCTAACTAGATGGTATTTGCATGCCTGGGATTTGAGCCGGGCCCTCCTTTTAAATACTACCTCCCTTTCGCTAGCAACCCCTATAGAGGTATTAAAGCACTGGATAGCAGATTTTGACTGTGATAGGTGGACCTCCAGGGGGATTGGACATCTCCACCAATTGATATCGGGAGGCAATATGATGACCTTCGAACTGCTTAAGCAGCGCTATAAGTTAACGGAGGCCTGGAGGCTGTCTTATTATCAGATAGCGTCTGTAATACGTAGACCGGGTATGCGCTTACCACCTACCCTGCCTCAGGCTCCCTTGTCGCCATTTGCGAGCTTTGTGGTAAAACCGAGCACAAAAGTGAAACTCCTTTCTATATGTTATGAAGCATTGAATGTTCCATCCTTAGATCATATCTGGTCCTTCCAATCGGCTTGGGAGGGGGAGCTGGGCATTCGGATACCTTCCCAGGCTTGGGAGAGGGCGTTCGGATTAGACAGGGGAGCATATCGATGTGCGTCCCTGATGGAGGTTAGGAGGAAAGTATTGTACCGCTGGTACCTGGTACCGGCGAGGGAATGTCATATGAATAAATCGGTCTCATCAATGTGTTGGCGCTGCCTGCTACTAAAGGGTACCATGGCTCATGTTTGGTGGGATTGTGTAGCATTAGAGCCACTATGGCGGGGAGTTTCAGGCCTGGTGGAAAAGGCAACGGGACTACTTCTACCGTTTGCTCCTGCGGATTTCTTATTGGGGGTTTCAATAGTTCGGATGGGTAAATTGCAAAGGAAACTTTTTTGTGTAATAACCTCTAGCACCATGTTGCTGATAGCGTGGAGATGGAAGCAAACGTGGGTTCCCACAGTCAGAGATGTGAGGGATATGGTGAACAACATAAGAGATTATGAGCTGATGGCTAGACATATATATGACTTCCCGCAACCGGAAAAAGATCACTGGACCCTCTGGGATTCCATGCTAGCTGCGGAGTGCACTGCAGCCCCAGGTTCTCCGGTTTAGAGGGGATCCTGACCTGCTTGGGATACCGTACCACCCTGCAATGGGGGGAGCTTAGTCAATTTTTTTATTATTTCTCTTCCGATGCGCTACTCTTCAACTACGAGTTGGTGGCTTATGTTCGTTCGTATTTGTATGTTTGTTATGTTCCCCTTATATGTAATTTGAAAGGATTTGAATACCCTGTTTTTTTCCCTTCTGTATCCCACTGTCATATTTTCGTTTTTCAAAAAATAATAAAAAAACTTTGAATTTCAAAAAAAACAAAACGATCAAATGGGTTAAAATGTGATGGGCTCAAAAGGGAGTCTCGAGATATTAATGCGTATCCCATCCATTTCCACCAATTCACATTTTAACCCTAGACTATCTATTTAATTTTCTCCAGAACTATTTTTTTATAGGACTATTAAAAATTGTGGGCATGTTGCCAGTACAGTGATTAATTCAGATGTGTGACATATAGGCACAAACCAGGACCAGAAATCCGTGTCCTCATGAAAGGAATAACAATTTAGATTTAACTTATAGAGTACAGAGAGTGTCCTCAGTCAGCATTATGGGATTCGGGAATGCTAAGAATACACAATAAAGTCTACATATTGGTGACAGTGCTTAATGTGAATGGAACTATTAAAGCAGAGCTATAGGGTTAAACAATGTAGTGAAACAGTCCTAAACCACAGTCACCATGCCACTGTTGGTAGCGGCTGTATTGATATTGATAAGTGTCTAGTGCAGGGATGGCGAACCTTTTTGTGTCAGATTGCCCAAACTGGATCGCTGAACCAATTTATGTGTCTCAAAGTGCCAACCCCGCAATTAGACCTGAATACTAATTATATATTTTAGAAAAACACTTCATACGACTGAACTAATTATGTGCTTAAGTCTTAGAAGAAAAATACAATAAAAGAGATTTTAATCCTACAAACAGCTTTTTATTAATTTGACCATCAACTGTGTTAAAAGAATAAGGGGTCTATTTACTAAAATGGTAATTGTGTTGAATTGCAAAATCTGGTAGCCGAAATTAAAAAAAAATCCAATTCACAGTTTTCTCAACAGCTGCCGTAGCTTTTGCAATTTGAGGAGTATCTTCACTTTCCCCCATCTTGCATAACTCCTCCTATTAACACTTCAACTAGTGCACTATGCACTAGTTAGGGATGCACCGATACCACTTCTTAAAGACCGAATAAAAGTACCAATACTTCTTTCAGGTACTCACCGTTACAGAGTACCGATACTCTTATTTAATGTCATGTGACCGCTTTTCAATAGGAACAGAGCTCACATTAATAAATAGCCCCAGCTCACATTAATATCTTGGCCCCAGCTTACATTTATATATTGCCCCCAGTTCACATTGGTATATTGATCCCATTGATATATTGCTCCCATTGGTATATTGCCCCCAGCTCACGTGGTCCCATTCGGTCTCTGCTGCCAGGCACCTCCGAGTGCACGTCTTTCTTTGATCGGCCGCAGTCTCGCAAGATCCCAGAGTTCACAAGATTCCAGCCGAGCTACATCCTTTGCCGGTGGCTGCTCAAAGAAAGAAAAGCACTCGGAGGGGCCTGGATACCGAGGCAAGCCTATGGCTTGCGTGCCAACACAGATGGCCCTGTGTGCCAGCTGTGGCATACGCGCCATAGGTTCGCCATCACTGGTCTAGTGCTTGGGGTTTTCATCAACAATTGAGTATCGGAAGGCCTCTACTGGCAAAGAGGTAAAAGGGTTTAATGCATATTGTTTCTCACGTACGTGCATTAAATCACTTGCCATGGTAATCTAGCAGTGACAGCTTCACCAAGTTCAATGTATGCTTTGAGATTTTAGAATTCTACAATATAAATGCACTAGGAGAGGGTTAGTGTTGTTGTCTGTGTACTCGAGAATACTACATGAAGTGTTGCATGACAGTAAGAGGATCATACAGTCAAAACAAAATCTAACAAGTATAAATGCAATGAACAGGTTTTATTTTAACCTCTTTACTACAAAGTAGTTTTCCAAAAAACGCTGTCAGGAACCCGAGGTTTTATTGAAAATCATGATGAACTATACAGTAAGCAATATTTGGGAATATTCCAAATGTATTTCTTCCCATAATAATCTATTTGGCAACCAAATGTGGCCATCTACTGGCCAAATGGAGTTACTACAGTTTTAAATTCAATGCAGGATCACCTGTAGAACAATCAGTGTCATTCCCCAGTTGGTTTTAAAAAGTGTTAGCACCTCTGACATCATACTCATGGTGCGAAAAATTGGGGGCAACTTCTGGAGTACAAATGTCATCGAATATCGTTTACAACAAATGAATTTCATTTGCAATGATACAGTATTGTGATCTTGGGCTATTGTGTCTCCTACTACTGATTGTGTAAACACGTTTCCTGTACTGAAGGGGTTAAGTGTTATACAGTAATCATGCAAAGTTGCATAGGTAACCAAAGATCATTTATAAGAATTACTGAAAAAGCTTTAATTTTTTTTATCTTCACTTTCACAAATTATATACCACTAATTTAAATTAAACACATTTTCTCTTTGTTCAAGACAGGTAAGAAATACCACAAAGTGAATGGTTTCATCATCTTCGCCAGACAATGAGGATTAGGAAATAAAAAAAACATGTTCGTAGGCTCACTAATGCGTCAGGGTGAACGTACAGCAGATGAGATTACCTTTCTATTGAATCTATTCCACAATGCAAATGAGAACCTTGGTGGAGGGAATGACTAAGCAGGACCTTGACTTTCATGACCTGTGATGAGTAAGCATAGTTGCATTAATTCACTAGTTTTGAAAGCACGTATGAGTTTTATTTTTCTCTTTGAATATTGCTTTGAGAATATCAATGTTTGCCTGATTTATGCAGAAAATGAACCTAACCTTTATATTTATACATATTTTTACATTTTTAAACCCATCACAAACACTACTACGAAATCTTTTAAAAGAAAATACAATTGCATTATTTTGAAAAACCCCATAATAATATTAATTTCAATTAATGAGCTTTGTATGCAGGAAAATAAATATAATTTCAGATTTTACTCTTAAAATGTACAGTCCTCCTCTGAAAATGAAGAAACATCCTGTAGTCTTTTTTAATACATCTTGTTCATTGACAATACATAAAATCAGACATGTTTCTCTAAGTATCGATTCTCCTCATATCCATGGTCAATAGACTTGACTTCCTATATCGACGTTGTGACGCTTCGACGGGGCCGGCCACATGCTGTAGCGTGCTGTCTAATTGCGCACGCTACAGCGGAATGCTGCAGCCGTGCTGAAAGCCTCTCCGTTGAAGCGCTACAACACCCGTTCAACGGGGCTGCAAAGCGCGATACACCATAGGAGGATCGAGCCTTGCAGCGCTGAGAGCACTAACTGCGCTCAGCAAGGTGGCCAAACGGGCATCAGAGTGGAAGGTACGTCCACTCTCACAGACATTCCTTCCACTCTCAAAAACGCTTGTCTGACCTCAGCCTAAGGGAACAGGGATACACGCTCATTAGTTGTGCTCTGTCTACCACAAAATGTTTTTTTTTACCTTCTACTTTATGCCTGAGATTGTCCAAACGCAGAGGGTGCAAATTACAGACTTTGTAATGTCATATGTTTAATGAGTGAATCAGGAATCCTAGCCAGCATATTATTTAACCCCTTCACTACCATGGTCAGGAAAACTCAATGTTCAAAATCTCCTGCAGGTGCCCAACATTGAGAAAGCTCGATCTGATCATATTATGGATCCTTGAACAAAGCAGAGGAATTTTGTTTACTTCTAAATTGACTCCAGAATGTGCTACTAAATTTTCAGCACCTTGGACATGTCTGGAGCTGTATAGACTGCTTTGGGTTCTGTTTTTCTTTTACTAAAACACAGAGCCCACGTGTGTTACTATACATAGTAGCACGTTTTGGCCAGCGGGGTTCACTCTGACAGTCAAATACGCTTACTGTTTCTAAAATGTATCTAAAATGCATTTTACGAAAGGTACAGTCCTTTTTATACTGTCTGCACTAGTAAGTTGTTTTCCATATATCCATTGGATTCTGGCAGTAGTTTTATGGAAAGCAACTTCATGGTGAAGGGCTTAACAGTTTTATATGTTTGGTGTAGAGATTAGACATGGGCAATTCGTTTTGTTCCGAATTGAAATTCGGCCGAAATTCACCATTTTCATATTTCGGGAGCATTTCCGAAAACGAAATATCGACCATCCGAAATTTCGGATCAATCCGAAATTTCGGATCGATTAGATTCGGTGATTCAGATAATTTTGGTGATTCGGATCATTTCAAGTGATGCAGATCAGTTGGTTTTTCGCCTTTTTATGAGTTATTTTGTTTTAATTGCTTATTTAAGAATGGGAAGTACATTCTATTGGTAGTAATCTAAGTTTCTTTACTCATTTTATTCTTTTAGGATTTTTTAGACAATTTTAGGTTTCCTAAGTTTTTTTTAAAGAAACGAGACTTTTTAAGCCATATGTTTCAATGCAGCATATGAATCCACACACTGCCGGGCATCACCTCTCTGCAGTATAATTAATGCAGCACAGGAATCCACACACTGCCGGGCATCACCTCTCTGCAGTATAATTAATGCAGCACAGGAATCCAAACACTGCCGGGCAGCACCTCTCTGCAGTATAATTAACCCCTTAACGCTGCAGGACGGACAGTTACGTCCTGCATTAGGCGGGCTTTAACGCTGCAGGATGTAACTGTACGTCCCCGGCGTCTGCGGCCCCCCGGCGGCCGATACTCACCTCCTCCGGCGGCTCCCTCGCTGCTCGGACTCCCACGGAGTCAGATTGGCACTTTTGGCGCCTCCCAGCGCACTGACGTCATCACGCCGGAAGCGATGACGTCAGTATCAGGCGTCCCCCCCCCAGCCGGAGCAGGGGAAGCGCCTGGAGGGGAGGGGGGGATCCTTTGGATCCCTCTAATGCCAGGCATCCCTGGAAAGGGCACAGCCTGACCTTTCCAGGGATGTATGGCATTAACCCGTTGGTGGCAAGGCTGTGACCCAGCACCATTCGGTGCCAGGTCACAGCCTTTTTCCGGTGGGGGCCACCATCTTGGATGGCAGCCCCACCTCCGGAACTCCCCACGTCTACTGACGTCATCGGGTGTGGCCCGATGACGTCAGTTAACCAGGGAACCCCTAGCTGCCAAGGGATTTCCTAAGGAAATCCCATGGTGGAGATAGGGGGGTTCTTTGAACCCCTATATCTCATGATTGGTGACAGCTAGGGGGTCATGTGTGTTAAGTTCTAATTTCCATTATAATTACCATAAACCTTTTTCAAGTTTCTTCTTATATATCAAAATTGAAGTAAGGCGTTGCGCGACTCTGATCAGAGGAGACGATATACACAACCACACGGAGATATGGCAGATTATCATCTGATCAGTCTGTGGTCTGTCAGGTTTGTTTATTGTTTCAACATCCAATAGAAATGTTCGTTATATATAAAAACTTCCTGCAGTTTTCACTCCCAACATAGGAATGTGATACAACAACCAATCAGTGCAGATACATTTCTACATCATGTAACAAAGATTTCACGGGCATTTCTAAGTTAACACAGGATATCTATTTCCATCACCCCGCTGACTAGCCTCGAGAGGAAACGAAATTGAACAGACACCGTGCTGGAAAAAGGAGGGGGGATTTCACACTAATGCAAAAATTAAAAAACTACCTATCATATTAAAATACCTCTCAATGTGGGGTATCGTTTGAAAGGCCTGATCATGACCATATTACTAGTAAAAATAAAGTGTAAAAAAATAAAAATAAAATAAATAATTAATAAAAAATAAAAACGTGCTTTTTTTATTTTTTTTAATGAAGCACTATTGTTCACATTTCAATTATATGTGAACAATGATGCTTCACTAATGATTTTTTTTTGGGGGGGTTAGAAAAAATGGGTTCCCTGTTCAATTTTTTTTAACAAGTCTACCCCATAGAATATATCCGCAAAGGCTCGGGTAATAAAATGCAAAAAAAACCCACTTTACACACTGTGGATGATTGAAATTTTATTGAAAATTCACATTTTTTTTACAGTTTTGTTATAGCATTTTCACAGGGCATGACGTATACATATAATAATGATAGATTATTAATCTGCCAAGTCTTCCGGAAAGAACAATATATAATTTGTCTGGGTGGTACAATAATACGTGACTTAAAACCGCATTTAAAACCGTCAAAATGAGCTCAGCAAACTTCTACTTCGAAACAGCGCCGTACTTGTAAAATTACTCCCATCCTTAAGGGGTTAATGCAGCATAGGAATCCACACACTGCCGGGCAGTACCTCTCTGCAATATAATTAATGCAGCAAGGAATCCACACACTGCTGGGAAGTTCCAGGCAGTGTGCGGATTCATATGCTGCATTAATTATATTGCAGAGAGGCACTTCCCAGCAGTGTGCGGATTCATATGCTGCATCCAGCTGATCCGAATCACCCGAAATGGTCCTAATCGCCGAAATGATCCGAATCGAAAGAAACTGTCCGAAATGGTCCAGAAAAAAAAAACAACCACAAAAAAACCCCCCGAAATGAAGCGGAAAAAAAAAGTCATGCGCATCCCTAGTAGAGATCGTTTTTTTGGCCATCTTCAAGAAAGGATAAATTGATTAAAAATGTCTTCTGTATTATTATTCTTATTCTTTATTTATAAAGCGCCAGCATATTCCGCAGCGCTGTACAATAAGCACAGTATAGACAGGGTTACAATACATTGAACAACATTTGACAAACAGTACAGGAGGAGATGAGGGCCCTATTCCCGTAGGAACTCACAATCTGGGAGGGTTAGGGTTGGAAACAGGAGGAGAGGACTGTAAGGTGAGAGTGATTGATGGTTGCGTCAGTGAGTTGGGTGGTAGGCTTCCCTAAATAGGAATGTTTTAAGGGAGCGTTTGAAGGAAGAGAAGTTAGGGGAAAGTCTGACAGTACGAGGGAGAGCGTTCCAGAGAGTGGGGGCTGCGCGTGAGAAATCCTGCAGTCTATCATGGGAAGAGGTGATGCGGGGACTGGGAGAAGCTAGGCGCAGGTCACTGTTTGACCTTAGGGAGCGGGCTGGGGTGTATTTGGTGATTAGTGAGGACAGGTAGTGGGGAGCTGAGTTAGTGAGGGTTTTGTAGGTAAGGATAAGGATTTTGAACTTAATTCTGCAGTGGATGGGTAGCCAGTGAAGGGACTCGCAGAGGGGAGCGGCAGAGACAGAGCGGCGGGTGAGGTGAATTAGCCTGGCGGAGGCGTTCAGGATGGATTGTAGGGGGGAGAGGCGGGACAGAGGGAGGCCAGATAAGACATTATTGCAATAGTAGAGTCGGGAGATTACCAGGGCGTGTACTGAATTCATTGGCCAGAAACAAGTGAGCAGTTGTTGCTGAGACTATAGAAAACATAGCTGAAAGCGTTGGGTAACATTTGTCTCTGCGAACTCTTCATTTTCACCCCTGTGCCATTTGTATGTGGGTAGATAATAATCCTTTCTTACACTATAGAACTGGTAGATATCTAATTAATAGTACACTTACACTCCATATTTACTGTAATTATTGCCTACACAATCTATGTCAAGCTAGATTGTACTTTATATTTAAGGAAAACGTGAAATTATACCTTTTAGATGGCTTCCCTTGGCTACACTGCACTGTGCTATCAACGCACTAATTTGAATCCCACTGATTCCCTGCCAGCTTCCATTATGGATATTATCTATAGTTGCTCTGCTCCCCGTTACTTCCCATGTATCATTGAATTAATGCAAACTCAATGTGCTTGTTTGTAAGTTCAAAGAATGATGCAGAAATGTCAAAAAGTAAGTTAAAAAGGTAAATAGAAAGGTATGAAACATTCACAAGGGTACATTTATTTCCTGATCTAGGGATCATATCAGTTTCCACCACCACCCTCTGCTGATTGAAAGAATAACCTTAATTAAATATATTTGATGTAGTGGCAGAATAAAAATAAATCAACATTGTACCATAACAATAACAGATGCATATTTTGGGGGAAACGAAACAAACATTGTCTCAACATTCTAATCTGAAACGGAATAGTGTGGCTTACACATACAGGTCTATTCAAAGAGAGGTGAAACTCAGGAGAATGACTGGAGAAGTGAAAATTCTAGGTCAAATGAGAAAAATTCTCCCATTTATCTCACTTTCCAAATCGGCTATTTGGTCTAGATTGTTCTCTTCTCCTGCCTGTTCTCCTGGTTTTCACCTTTCTCTAAATAACCCTGATAGAATCCAAGCATATTGCTGTTCTAAACACTGGAAAAAATCTCAAGGTTGTTCACTAAGCAACGAACTTGCCAATGAATTGCACCGAACTGTGAATTTATTTGTTCGGTACAACTTCTGGGCAGTTCGTCTTTTCACTAAACTGTCAATTTGCCAAAACCAGGCAAATTAATGGCAAAATAAGGTGTAGTTTGCCGCAGTTCTGCGGTCTTCGGCGACAGTGAAATTGTTCTATAGAGAAGTAATGGATAATCTAAATGCCCTGATTTTTGGTGCTTCAGTTCGCAAGGTTTAAACAGACGAATCCCATAGGATTCAATGTAAAAATGTAATATCATATTTTTTTTTTTAAAGTTTATTCTTTTAATTTTCTGCTAAAAGTCTTTTTAATTTAATTTTTTGAAACACCTTTTTGTATTTTTTGTGTTTTTTTTAGATGAAACCCCCGTGTTTTAAAAATATTTTTTTTTATTCTGTAACAGACTTTTTCTTTCTTTTTTAAAGGACCTTTTTATTATTTAGTCAAGTTTTAATACATTATTATTGCTTTAATCACCTATTAGGAGAATAGAAGAGTGCTGTCTTTTTTAAAATTTTATGCAGTTCAGTAGCATTCCCCAAGGCCACTTTTGCATACATCGATTCTTTTCGGTGCTCTTCGGTGACGTTCTCCAACTTTTTCGTGGGGCTTTGGCGTCTCCATCTTCGGTGCACTACGGTGACCATTCGGTGAATAGTGAATTTGCCGCAATTTCTGTGAAATGGAATCGCCAAAGCACACCGAGGTGCAAAACACTGATATTCCACTGAAACTTTGTGAATAGACCCTTCAGTTGTAATGTGGACACATGGTGTTTCACACAAGTATATTCCAAACAGTGTGGCTGTCTGGATTTTTTTCTTTTGGGAAATGGCAGCATTCGTCGATGTTACAACAGTGATGTTTACTGGTGTTTGCAACTTCAGTGATGATTGAGTTACCCCATAACAGTGAATTTCCAACACAGACATTATCCATAAATGTAAAATGTAGCTGTGAGCATCCACAATTTAATTCCATCATGGACATTGATACTTGTTGGGTACTCAACTCGTGATCTGTTCCCGAGCCATTTTTATGGGATATACTGACTATTTACATTTGTAATTTCATAAGCAGAATTGTGATTCACACTTTATAAGGGAATTAGAACAGGAATGACTAGGACTAGTGCCAGGAATATTTATTTGTGGCTGTACTTAAAAATAATTTTTACAAGCTTATTTGAACCCCTTAGTGACCAGGCGGGTTTTACCATTGTCTGTCCAAAAGTACCCACTGCTGTTTTTACATTTCTGCGCTGTTTGTGTTTTAGGTCTAATTTTCCTCTTACTCGTTTATGGAACCCACACTTATTATATACCGTTTTTCTAGCCATTACATTGACTTTCTAAAGATACCATTATTTCCATCATATTGTATAATTTACTATAAAAAAAAATCCGAAAGAATGGAAAAACACAATTCTTTTCCAAACGTTAATCCCCAAAAAGACCCTGGCTGAGGCTAGGGTCAGAAGAACGCATTCTGTGCGGACTGTGCGTCCATGCACAACGGACTTACTTTATGACTGACGACAAGGTAGTGGCCACACGGTCTGTTTTTGTGACTGATGCTTTTTTACTGATGTAGATGGGAAATTAAATTAATATGAAAAAACATTTTGTCCGTCAAAAATGCTGGACGTCAAAAATGCAGTCCGTCTGACTACGTCCCATCACTCACACACAAAGCTATGCGGACGTTGCAGACGTGGCGCACTCCGCACGTCCATTCTAGCGGTTTTACTTTCTTGCCTAACTTGCGTCAGTTTGCCGCGTCTGTTGTGCATCCGCACTTCTGTGCGGACATACTTCGTGTGTGGTCTCTTATAATTGTATGCTACCACGGACGTTAAAATGTGCGGCAACACGGACGTGAACACTGCGCTCGTCTGACCCAAGCCTGAATAGTTTCAAAATTTTCTCCTAAAATTAGAAATACCCAATTTTTTACATGTTTTTGCTTTTTAACCCCTTCACTGCTGAGCCATTTCACCTCTGTGTGCTGAGCTCATTTGACCATTTTATGCTCATCCTGTGTAAACGTGATTTGAAGTGCTATTTTATTATGCCCGCCCCAACTTTTGATTTTTTTTTTTCCATTTTTTATTGCTTGTTTTACACCAAACCTGATCAGGCCTTTCCAATGTTACCAAACATGACCCTCTACCATGGATCGGGAGATACGGGGGTCCAACGGGGCTCCACTTGGCAGCTACTGGATCAACTGGACAACTGATGTCATCGCACATTTAACAGTGTCATCAGTGGGTGAGGGGGTTACCTGGAGGCTTGGCTGACATCCAAGAGAAGGAGGAGCGAATTACAATCCGGTGCCAGTTGGCACCTAAAGGGGCTAAAGAGAGGCACAGCTGAAAAAGGCAGACTTTGCCCTCTTCAGCGGTGCTTCTCTTTATTTTCAAGTGCAGTCATTGGGGAGGGAGAGGGGTCCAAGAGACCCCACTCCCCTTTCAGGTTACCCCTGCAGGTGCCGAGGGGGGTGTGCCTGAAAATGACATCATCGCGCTGGCTGGGGCCCATAACACCATCGGGCTGGCTTCAAGGATGCCAGACCGACGTGGGATCCTGGCCAGAGAGGTAAGTATAAGGAGGGAAGTGGGTTAAAGAACCATGATGTACATAGTACATCCTTGGTCCTTAAGGGGAATTTTACCCAGGACGTACTATGTACGTCAGTGGTCCTTAAGGGGTTAAACGCAAAATACATTTTAAAGACGTACACACTGTAGTGTCAAAGCTTATAATGACATTGTAAGTATATTAAAAATGTTTTTTTTTGCTGGAGAATTCAGATGTACCATTAACTGTCTTCCCAAAAATGGAGACTAACTGCCTATAATTACATTTCTCAGCATGGTCAGTAACTAATACTGTATGTGCTGTGCAACATAGAAAAAGAAAACATTATGTTCCCTTTAAAGATATCTGAACACTTTGTCTGCATGACAACTGCCAGAAACATTCGTTACATTTTTAATAATGGCAGAAAATCTGTTTAGAAATAATTAAAAATTCATAGTATTTGTTATTTTTTTTCACAGCTTCTGCAGCATTAGAAATAGTTCCAATGCTACTTTTGTTCGGAAATCTGAAAATACAATACAATATCTAGACACGACTCAAGAAAACATTAAAGTACTTCAAGGGCTTAATAAAAGCAATTTTTATTATTCATTAATAAAACCCTATTCTAAGATTTGTTTTTTAATGCCACCCGCTGAAACACTGCTGTTTCCTAAAATCAAGCATTAATTGGTTAAAATTATGCCTGCAGAAATTTATGGGAAACGTTGCAAACACAACGGCCCCTATTACAATCCTCGCGCAGCGCATTTGCGTGCGCGCAAATGCGCTTTTGCGCGAGGACAAAACCATTTGCGCGGAACATCGTATTACGACGTTCGCGAAACGATGCGCGTTAGCGTCTACCGCGATTGTCCCTGCGTGAACCCAGCGCGAGCACTTACCATTGTCAGTGCGAATACATTTGAGCGGATGGTATTACGATCTTCAGCAACGTCGTATGAACGACGTTTGCGCGAAGTATCATAATGTCTTTGAAAACCTGGTGTTAATTTAAAATCTGAACGTTCTGGCCGAAACTAAATGAACCTGCAAAAAAAAAAATACAGCACAGTACAGTTACACATTCTACACATACCCAAACAATAAAATTAATAAATTGTTTAATTTTTTATTTTTGTAGCAGCACATATACGCAGATTGACTTTGACAGGCGCAACAACCGAAACCTAGCAAATGGTGGTTCTTAATTCTGATTGAATCCCATGAACAAACAGTCTGCCCACCGATTCCTGCACGCAACGGTCATTTGCGCCCGGCTTTGCACGGATTTGCGCTCGAAAAAACATGAAGGCTGAAAAACTGCCCTCGGATCGTAATACCGCGTCAATTTGCGCGCGCTAAATTGTTTTTGAGTGCGCAAAAAAAATTGTGCTGCACTAGTGCATTTGCGCGAAGATTGTAATAGGGGCCAACATGTGCAAGCGCCGGGTCAGAGTGATGGATTGATACTATACGTGGAGATCAAGCCCATGTTTGCTTTCTTTCCAAGCACTCTGATAGACATAACAATGTAAGCACGAAAGCAGGGTGAGAAGGGGGGTACTCGCTGCAGACCGACCACTTTAATAAGTTAAAGTGGTGTGGGTTTGAAGACTGTCTATTTAAAATAATTTCACAAACAAACTGAGTGGAAGGAGGATCCAGAAATGGGAGGGAGTGTTTTTGGGTAAGGCACTTGACTTGATTGTGGGAGGAATTGTGGATGGCAGCTCCGAACCAGACAGGGGAGGCAGAGATGGTGGGGTGGTGGCACAGGCCTCCAGCTCCAACTAAGGATAAAACATCCAGTAGCAGTATCGCAGAGTTTGTGCTATAGTTCTATTACTGTTTTAAACAGAAGGGGTTATTTAGAGAGCACCGAAATGTCACCGACTTCTCAGAGATGGGGCACATTGGTGTTGAGACAGGCTTCAGCAAGATATGGCCAAATTTTGTGAACTAAACCCCAATCTTTTATTACCTACGCCAAGTAGTTTATATATCTTGGGCTCTATTCCACAGTTGGGGCTATGTTGTGTCTCGATATGTAAGCGTTAGTGGCACTAGAAGTAAGTAAAAATGTCTGGCATCACTAGTCCAATCCTGATGCTAAACTGGGATGAAAAAGTTTTGCTCTTTGCAGCTTGTGCGAGCTTACTGTACTTAACATGGGGAGAGCAATCTATTTTTAACGTCTTGATAAATGGGGTATTACAAAGTGCTGTGCAATTTACTGACGGGACGCGCAAGCCAAAATTTTAGCACCTTCTAAATACTGGTGTTAAATGATTCTGAAAATGAAAAATATTTTAACACACTCTAAAACCTCCCGCAAAAACTCATACTCACCTCTCATCCTGCAGTGAAAAAAAGGTGGTCTGATTCGCTGCTTCTTCTTGCCAGTAGCAGAGTGAGACAGGGAACAAACAGTGCTGCGCGATCTCACAAGGGCGAGGTCGCACAGAGCTCACGACCCAGAGGCACAAATCTGCATGGAGTCCTATGGACTCCAGGAGCTGATACTCATGGTAGCGCTTCTGCGCTACCATGGGTATCAGGGAGGGTAGCCCTGCGTTCCAGAGCAAGGTGCTTAGATACAGTCCTATTTCGGGGAAGGTGCAAACATTGAGACGGTATGGAAAAATCTGCAAGCGCAGATTTTACTGCTTATCATCTCCATGTTAGTAGCATCAACGTTGGAATATTGCCCCTTTTAAAATCTGGAAATGATATGATCTTGAAGATGGTGTGATCTGAGTCATGGAGTGCTCTCCCTTTGGTGTGTTACATACAGTAATTGTTAATGCAAATGTGACATACAGATGTGTCCCTCCCTATTTTTCACTTTATCAAATAGGTGTCTCTTGACACTTTCTTTTCCAATTACAGAACCTTGCTGGTTCTTAGTTATAGGAAAAACATTGTATATGTATTTTCCCTATCCTGATCCAAATGTCTGCCACCTAGAACACATGACCCTCACATCCTGGCACTGTAGTAATGAAACTACTTGGAATGTATCAACTGCTGACTTCCCAGCGATCACTTTCTAGCTAATTATTACAGCCTTTTCTTATTCAATGCAGTGTGCCCAGACAGCAACTTTTCATCTCCTAGGAACATTTCTGAAAGCACCTTTCTATAAATAACTCTGCAGTTATGTTGTAATTCATGTGGACTGCATTTATGTATAGAAAACCAATCTGCTGCAAGGGATGTGTATGGGACTAGGACAGTTCTAAATTAGGCTCTGCAGGTTTTTATTTTGAGAAAAGTAGCATAGATTCATACATAATGTTGTCATTATTTGGAGATATAAATTTACATACTATATATAAATTATATATTTGCTGGTGCACCAGCACATACAAATGTATTTATTTAAAAATAAATACATGTGTGTTTGTAGATAATTCTGGTTCACATTGGAATTACTCTCAAAGGATCACAGTTTGCATTAGTTTTTTTAACTTTGTTAAAAATAGGTCTGCTTGGGGCTGAACTTTGCCTTTTTATTCTTGGCTGGAATGTCTGTAATCCCAACGATAATAACAACATTTGGCTTTACAGCCCTATTACTGGTGATTGGAAATCAAGCTTGGTGAGTGCTAACCCACGCTGAATGAATGTGTCATTGAAATGGGTGTTGTAAATAATTGCCCCTGAGCACATGTCTTCCATTTTGTGATAGCTTAAATGAATTCATTTGATAACTAATGAAATTGCAAATCATTAGGTGCAAAACCAGATGTTAACGCTTCTCTCTATCTTAAAAAAGATAGTTCCTTCCAAACACTGACTGTTGAAGTTAAGAGAACCCCTCTTTTGCTGATCTTGGCTTGTATGAATATCACCTCTGGCTCATACCTTGGCTTTTCGCTTGACCTTACAAGCTGTGTTTGCTTGTCTTGTAAGTAGTATTTTACCAGCCACTCTGAGGACCTGCAGTATAGGTTGAGTTTTGTACTATGTGTCAGAATCAGTGATTCGTGACACCATGTCAGCTTCTGCAGCAGTGACATTTAGTGCTAGAAAATTGAAGGTCACACTAGTCCAGTGGTTCCCAGACCTCTAGTACCCATACCACACGGATGTGTGGTGAGGTCAGTGGCTTTTGTGGCACTGGCTAGTATCAGAGCCAGATATACACAGATATGAACTAACTTTCTGTGTTTTATTTATAGCTGTAAATTACCTTTTACTCATTTACTGGACCCACACATATTATATATAATTTTCTCGCCATTAAATAGACTTTCTAAAGATACCATTATGTTCATCATATCATATACTTTACTATTAAAAAAAATTAAAATATGATAGTAAAACAGTTTTTCTGTGCCCCCGGGCCTGTCATACTCTGTTTCCGCCACTAGAGGGAGCAAAGGGAGCTGCCTGGGCCTTTCATACTCTGTATCTGCCTTTAGAGGGAGCAGGGGGGGCTTCCTGGGCCCTTTCCTGTGAAGGGGCCCAGCCTCCAATGCAGGCGGTTGTTTGAATGGCTTGAACCAATGGTGCTTTCCCATTGTTCCAAGCTATTCCATTGCTCTGTCAAGGCCTCTCTGAGGCTCTGGCGAGCAGTATTCAGGAAGTAGGTAGCCCGCGTGTGTACCTATGTGACCAGACGCGCGGCTGCAGACCTCCTGAGCAGCCTACTCGATTAGCATAGCGGGGAAGCATACCACCGCTACACAAATTGTGTAGGCTGTAAAATGAATGGGCTCGCTGTGCACAGAGGAAGAGGCAGAGGACGGAGCTGACAGCTGGGGAGCACGGAGCAGGTGAGTTTCTTTTATCATGTTAGTGCTTAATGGCAGATGAGGCAGAGCCTCACCTGCTTACTCTGACTGCATTTCCCTGCCCTACCAGGTCAGGTTTGCCAGATATTACAGCACAGGTGATATGATTTCTGCTCAGTGATTGCAGCAATATTCGTCAGCATTTCCCCAAGGCAATCCTTAAAATCTGGCCTGTTAGGGGTACTTGAGGATAGAGTTGGGAACCACTGCACTAGTCAACAGGCTTGATGGTTCTGCCCACTTGTGCTGGGTACAGAACTGTGTGAGAAACTGTGGTTGAAGAAAGGGGAAAAGCGTCATGAAATAAACCTGAATTGTATGTATACAAGATCGCATTCCAGTTATTATTATTATTATTATTATTATTATTCTGCAAATTCAGTTTAGGGATAGTTTGGGGCTAGCACTTATGCAAAGCAATCTGAAATAGACATCCGTCATCAGTCTGAGTGCATGGATCGAGTAGCACTTAACTTTGATGCCTTATGTTATGTGATATTTGCACGACACAGACAATCAGGGCTCTTCAGAGAGAGGTGAAAACCTTGAGAATGACTGGAGAAGTGAAAATTCTAGGTCAACATACAGGGTTATTCAGAGAGAGTGAAAAGCAGGAGAATGACTGGAGAATAACTGGAGAATGAAAAATTCTAGGTCAAAATAGCCGATTTGGAAAGTGAGATGAAAGGGAGAATTTTTCTGGTTTGGCTATTTTGACCTAGAATTTTTAATTCTCCAGTCATTCTCCTGCTTTTCACACTCTCTGAATAACCCTGTTAGTCAAACCAGAAAAATTCCCCCATTTATCTCATTTTCTAAATTGGCTATTTGGTCTAGATTGTTCATTCTCCTGCCAATTCTCAAGGTTTTCACCTCTCTCTGAATAGCCCTGTTTGAATGGATCATTACATTTAATGTATTACAGTACCATGTATAAAACCATATGGAAAATCTACATACCTATATAAAAAAAAATCTAGAAATACCAGATGGAATTTAGAATCTGAATTCTACTCTTAGAAAAATGTTGCCTGATACTGACCCAGGCACAAACAGGTTGGCAGATTTCCCTTACCGTCTCCCTGTTACCGGTGTTATTCTGACTGAGCCGTGTTATTTGCTTCTGGGCATGGAAAAGTATGAAGCGGAAGGTACATACCAGCAACGGCATCAGCGGGTGTCAGCTCCTTGAGTCCATAGGATTGTGCAACTGAGGATCACACTCCCGTCTGCACCGTTGCATCTCAGGTGAGTATGGAATTTATTGGGGTGTTTCAATAAAGTTATTAAGTGATTTTGCAAAAGGAAGATTGCTTAAAACCAGAGTTTCAAAATCTCAAAAAACAGCAGGTTTAGAGGAGAACGAGCTAGGTTGGAATAGCTTGTTCTTCTCTAGTGAAGTGCAAATTAATATTTCCTATATATAGTATAGGAGATGCAGCTGCAGCATCCGAGCTGCAAGCAAGACTTGCAGCCGGGTTGTAATAACTGCAGTGAATGTTAAGCTAATGCCTGGACCTATTTTCAGTAACAGCTCCAGGTTTTGGCTTGATGTCCAGGTTGGAATCAGGCTCAAGATGTTTGCCTGTTTGAAAGTATCATCCTTTTCTAAAATGCATGTACTCTAACATGACTTAAATTAATAAATTATTTTTTTCTACAATATTACCTTATTCAGTATGTACAGTATATCTGTTGTTCTAGTCTATGATTTTGGTCAGTATAGTTTCAAGACCGGAAGATGAGAGGTATACTCTTTAACCCCTTCCCGACCACTGACGTACCATGTACGTCCTGCCCACTGGTCTCACTTAGACCCGCGGACGTACATAGTACATCAACGGGCTCCTAACCTCCCTCTTGCCGATACTTACCTCCCTCGCTGGCTCCCACGGAGTTCTGGCAGGGAGGAAGCCTGCCCCTCTGTTTTAGAGGGGCCGGCAGGCACGATGATGTCACCACGCTGTGTGGTGATGTCATCGGCAGGCACCCACCGGCGCCTGCATTGAAATCAATGAAGGGGAGAGGGGACTCCTTTGGAGCCCTCTATCTCCCCATCCATTCACCCTACAGCGAGGCCTAGAGCCTCCCCTTTTCAGCGGTGTATAAAGGTAACCATTTCGCTGCCGGATTGTGACTCGTGCCAATCGGCGCCGAATCGCGATTTAAACCTGGAGGTGGCTGACATCCAAGATGTCAGCCAAGCCTCCAGGTCACCCCCCCACCCACTGACATCCCCACCATATGTGTGAGGATGTCAGTGGGCCAGTTATCCCCCTAGCTGCCAAGTGGAGATAAGGTGATCCAAAGGATCCCCCTATCTCCTGATCCGAGAGGCCTGATCATGGCCTTTCCAATGATACCAAACAAGACCAGGTTTGGTGTAAAAATATTTTTTTAAAATATAAATAAATTTAAAAAAATTAATAGTAAAAAGCAAAAACATGTAAAAATTGGGTATACCTAATCTTGTGACAAAATTTTGAAACTATTTAGCTGGGGTCTTTTTTGGTGGTTGTAGATTTTGGGGATTAAATTACGAAAAAGTGTGTTTTTACCATTTTTTCATCATATTTCATATTTTTTTTATAGTAAATTAGAGGATATGATGGAAATAATGGTATTTTTAGAAGGTCCATTTAATGGCGGGAAAAACGGTGTATAATATGTAGGGGTTGCATAAACGAGTAAGAGGAAAATTTGACCTAAACACGAACAGTGCAGAAACGTAAAAACAGCAGCGGGCACTAAAGGACGGATTTGTGAAAACCGCCCGGTCCCTAAGGGGTTTTAGCTTGTCTTTTAAATGTAACGTTAGTCCAATAAAAAAGGTATCACTACTACTGCTATACTCTAGTGATTAGTGATATATATATATATATTGTATATACTAGGAGTGGCTTTGACCAGTTGCATAAACCTTATCTCTGCTAGAAAGCCACAGTGTGGCATAGCTTTGATTTAAGGGTTCTGTGTAATAACAGACCCAGGATGCATAAAAGTGAGACAGGGGTCATTTGCATATCCTACCCAGAATTCCTTGATGCATATGAGGAATGTGGCACAGGAGCTTTGGGATGCAATTCATCGAATTGCTGTGATGTGCAAGTGGCTTCTGCAATAATAAACACACATATATATATATATATATATATATTACAGTATGCCTTTATATGGTACATTTATAGTCTTTCTAAAGATCATTTTACGAAGCTAACAGTCTGACTACTCTGTAAAATATGTTTCTCATAAATGAACACATTATCTGTTGCTGAGAAACACATTTCAATTACTGCACAGATTGAATATGGTGTTATTGGAATTCTGTAATTCTTCCATTTCAGAAGGTTGAAAATTCAAGGGATATTATATTAACTTCACTAGAGATTTTAAGCAAGGAAAAAATATACAAACAAATCCAACAGCATCATCAGAGCCGTACATCTATGGTTCCATAATATTTAGAAATGCAGATGTTACTGCAATAGACCAATAGCATGTGTGTATTGGATGGCTATAAAATGAAAAAAATCTACTGAAGAGCTCTAATCGAGCAAGAGATCCCTGCATATCCATTGTTACAATGAAGAAATTGCAGAGGCCTGTTTGAGTAAGGCTAGGGTCAGACGAGCGTGATTTCTACGGACTGTACGTCCGTGCAGTACGGACATCGTCAGTACGGATGACGCAGTAGTGGTCACACAGTCCGTTTTTTCACTGAAGTTATTTTTGACGGATGTAGGAGGGAAAAATAAATTACAAGAGAGAGGCAGAGGACGGAGCTGACAGCTGGGGAGCACGGAGCAGGTGAGTTTCTTTTATCATGTTAGTGCTTAATGGCAGATGAGGCAGAGCCTCACCTGCTTACTCTGACTGCATTTCCCTGCCCTACCAGGTCAGGTTTGCCAGATATTACAGCACAGGTGATATGATTTCTGCTCAGTGATTGCAGCAATATTCGTCAGCATTTCCCCAAGGCAATCCTTAAAATCTGGCCTGTTAGGGGTACTTGAGGATAGAGTTGGGAACCACTGCACTAGTCAACAGGCTTGATGGTTCTGCCCACTTGTGCTGGGTACAGAACTGTGTGAGAAACTGTGGTTGAAGAAAGGGGAAAAGCGTCATGAAATAAACCTGAATTGTATGTATACAAGATCGCATTCCAGTTATTATTATTATTATTATTATTATTATTCTGCAAATTCAGTTTAGGGATAGTTTGGGGCTAGCACTTATGCAAAGCAATCTGAAATAGACATCCGTCATCAGTCTGAGTGCATGGATCGAGTAGCACTTAACTTTGATGCCTTATGTTATGTGATATTTGCACGACACAGACAATCAGGGCTCTTCAGAGAGAGGTGAAAACCTTGAGAATGACTGGAGAAGTGAAAATTCTAGGTCAACATACAGGGTTATTCAGAGAGCGTGAAAAGCAGGAGAATGACTGGAGAATAACTGGAGAATGAAAAATTCTAGGTCAAAATAGCCGATTTGGAAAGTGAGATGAAAGGGAGAATTTTTCTGGTTTGGCTATTTTGACCTAGAATTTTTAATTCTCCAGTCATTCTCCTGCTTTTCACGCTCTCTGAATAACCCTGATAGTCAAACCAGAAAAATTCCCCCATTTATCTCATTTTCCAAAGTGGCTATTTGGTCTAGATTGTTCATTCTCCTGCCAATTCTCAAGGTTTTCACCTCTCTCTGAATAGCCCTGTTTGAATGGATCATTACATTTAATGTATTACAGTACCATGTATAAAACCATATGGAAAATCTACATACCTATATAAAAAAAAAAATCTAGAAATACCAGATGGAATTTAGAATCTGAATTCTACTCTTAGAAAAATGTTGCCTGATACTGACCCAGGCACAAACAGGTTGGCAGATTTCCCTTACCGTCTCCCTGTTACCGGTGTTATTCTGACTGAGCCGTGTTATTTGCTTCTGGGCATGGAAAAGTATGAAGCGGAAGGTACATACCAGCAACGGCATCAGCGGGTGTCAGCTCCTTGAGTCCATAGGATTGTGCAACTGAGGATCACACTCCCGTCTGCACCGTTGCATCTCAGGTGAGTATGGAATTTATTGGGGTGTTTCAATAAAGTTATTAAGTGATTTTGCAAAAGGAAGATTGCTTAAAACCAGAGTTTCAAAATCTCAAAAAACAGCAGGTTTAGAGGAGAACGAGCTAGGTTGGAATAGCTTGTTCTTCTCTAGTGAAGTGCAAATTAATATTTCCTATATATAGTATAGGAGATGCAGCTGCAGCATCCGAGCTGCAAGCAAGACTTGCAGCCGGGTTGTAATAACTGCAGTGAATGTTAAGCTAATGCCTGGACCTATTTTCAGTAACAGCTCCAGGTTTTGGCTTGATGTCCAGGTTGGAATCAGGCTCAAGATGTTTGCCTGTTTGAAAGTATCATCCTTTTCTAAAATGCATGTACTCTAACATGACTTAAATTAATAAATTATTTTTTTCTACAATATTACCTTATTCAGTATGTACAGTATATCTGTTGTTCTAGTCTATGATTTTGGTCAGTATAGTTTCAAGACCGGAAGATGAGAGGTATACTCTTTAACCCCTTCCCGACCACTGACGTACCATGTACGTCCTGCCCACTGGTCTCACTTAGACCCGCGGACGTACATAGTACATCAACGGGCTCCTAACCTCCCTCTTGCCGATACTTACCTCCCTCGCTGGCTCCCACGGAGTTCTGGCAGGGAGGAAGCCTGCCCCTCTGTTTTAGAGGGGCCGGCAGGCACGATGATGTCACCACGCTGTGTGGTGATGTCATCGGCAGGCACCCACCGGCGCCTGCATTGAAATCAATGAAGGGGAGAGGGGACTCCTTTGGAGCCCTCTATCTCCCCATCCATTCACCCTACAGCGAGGGCCTAGAGCCTCCCCTTTTCAGCGGTGTATAAAGGTAACCATTTCGCTGCCGGATTGTGACTCGTGCCAATCGGCGCCGAATCGCGATTTAAACCTGGAGGTGGCTGACATCCAAGATGTCAGCCAAGCCTCCAGGTCACCCCCCCACCCACTGACATCCCCACCATATGTGTGAGGATGTCAGTGGGCCAGTTATCCCCCTAGCTGCCAAGTGGAGATAAGGTGATCCAAAGGATCCCCCTATCTCCTGATCCGAGAGGCCTGATCATGGCCTTTCCAATGATACCAAACAAGACCAGGTTTGGTGTAAAAATATTTTTTTAAAATATAAATAAATTAAAAAAATTAATAGTAAAAAGCAAAAACATGTAAAAATTGGGTATACCTAATCTTGTGACAAAATTTTGAAACTATTTAGCTGGGGTCTTTTTTGGTGGTTGTAGATTTTGGGGATTAAATTACGAAAAAGTGTGTTTTTACCATTTTTTCATCATATTTCATATTTTTTTTATAGTAAATTAGAGGATATGATGGAAATAATGGTATTTTTAGAAGGTCCATTTAATGGCGGGAAAAACGGTGTATAATATGTAGGGGTTGCATAAACGAGTAAGAGGAAAATTTGACCTAAACACGAACAGTGCAGAAACGTAAAAACAGCAGCGGGCACTAAAGGACGGATTTGTGAAAACCGCCCGGTCCCTAAGGGGTTTTAGCTTGTCTTTTAAATGTAACGTTAGTCCAATAAAAAAGGTATCACTACTACTGCTATACTCTAGTGATTAGTGATATATATATATATATATATATATATATATATATTGTATATACTAGGAGTGGCTTTGACCAGTTGCATAAACCTTATCTCTGCTAGAAAGCCACAGTGTGGCATAGCTTTGATTTAAGGGTTCTGTGTAATAACAGACCCAGGATGCATAAAAGTGAGACAGGGGTCATTTGCATATCCTACCCAGAATTCCTTGATGCATATGAGGAATGTGGCACAGGAGCTTTGGGATGCAATTCATCGAATTGCTGTGATGTGCAAGTGGCTTCTGCAATAATAAACACACATATATATATATATATATATATATATTACAGTATGCCTTTATATGGTACATTTATAGTCTTTCTAAAGATCATTTTACGAAGCTAACAGTCTGACTACTCTGTAAAATATGTTTCTCATAAATGAACACATTATCTGTTGCTGAGAAACACATTTCAATTACTGCACAGATTGAATATGGTGTTATTGGAATTCTGTAATGCTTCCATTTCAGAAGGTTGAAAATTCAAGGGATATTATATTAACTTCACTAGAGATTTTAAGCAAGGAAAAAATATACAAACAAATCCAACAGCATCATCAGAGCCGTACATCTATGGTTCCATAATATTTAGAAATGCAGATGTTACTGCAATAGACCAATAGCATGTGTGTATTGGATGGCTATAAAATGAAAAAAATCTACTGAAGAGCTCTAATCGAGCAAGAGATCCCTGCATATCCATTGTTACAATGAAGAAATTGCAGAGGCCTGTTTGAGTAACTGCCTACTATATAAGGTCAATTTAAATTTTGCCCATTTCCTTAGGGAATCTCAGAAGATAAATAGAAAGGGGTTATTACCTAAACCGTCAGTGTCTCCTTCGCTGGTTCCTCTTCAACCCCTAGTTCGGGTACCTCAAGGCTCTGTTCTAAGTCCCCTACTGTTCTCAGTCTATAACTCCGGCCAGAAGCAGCGGATCAGGCTGACGTTTTTGCCGTGGGATGAGAGGTGAGCATGTGATTTATTTATTTTTGGGGAGGGGGGTTTGAGCTGCAGGTAACAGATTCTGCAGCAATAGCTCAGAGCTGGTGGTAACGTTTTCAGTTAGAGCCAGCTCTTAGGACCAATTGTTCCTAATGCTAGTTAATCTGTGATTGCACTTTGCGCTCCCCATGATAAGGGGTGCAAAGTACAGTAAACACGAGCTACGAATCGTAAATTAACGAGCGCTAACGGGTTTTTTAGCCCGTTAGTGATTCTAAAGGTGATCTGGACGCAGCGCAGCGCTATTATCTCCTTTACAGCTAGCGCTAACGCTGATGCTAGTGTTAGCTTGAAGGAGGTGATCGAGGCCATGATGTTTATAACAAATATCGTAAGAATTCCCTAAATCCCAGATTTTTATTATATTTAAACTTGAATTTCACATTTGAATATTGAATGATTGCTTAAATTTGACATGTCAACAGTTAACTGGTGTCATGTCCCTTGGAGAGCAGTAATCTTGGAGAGTTCCCACACTTATTATGTTTTGGGGGGAATAGAACCATGTATGAACCCAATCCAAATGCAGTTTTTCAGAGGAATGGACCTGAGAAAGGTATTCCAGTGACATAATAGTAATTTTCCATTTTGTTTTAGAGTTCAGTAGTTCGCCATTCACCTTTTTTCCTGTCAGTCACAGATTGAGACATATGTGTCAAAGGTTTTGAAAAATATTGTCAGGACCCCTGTCTGGAGCCCCCCAGCACCCCACGTAAAGCCCGCCGTAAACGGAAGAAAGACAAACCTGGTGCTGCGTTGTCCTGAGTGCAGGGCAGCACTTCCATAAAACTGCTTTCAGGATGTCCAACCTTGCTCTCAGCACTGCAGGCCTAACCGGTGCCTCCAATCAACAGTGACTGTTTGCCTACTTAAGGGTGGACCCAGAACTATCCTGTGCTTATTCTTTGCATCAAGTCTCCCGAGCCATCCAGAGACTTCATCCTAGACCCCTGCATCCTGGTTTCCCGCTGATCATCTGTCTGATTCCTCAGCAATCAAGAAACCATTCGGCCCTTTTCCTGTCCTGTCACGTATCCCCAGTAAGTCTTCTACGTGTGTCTGCCCTCTGTGTCTCATTGTATTGTTTCCTGCATCCCTTCGTGTCCACCAAGATTGCATATTTCCTTTGGTCCCTCTCATTAAGTTCTGCCCTTCATCCTGCATAACCTGAACTTATTATTTGAACCTACAATAAACCCCTGTTTTCCCTAACCTGGTCTCCGTGTGTCACTGCATCCTGGGTTCGGAATCTTGCCTGTCACGCTGGTGCCTTACAAATATATTCCATGCTCTGCATGAACTGAATTTTAGCACCTCCTAATTGTTGGAATATCTGCCTGCATGCTATGTTCACCTGTCCAGGTGGGTCCTACCCGGACCTCAGGAGGGAAAAAAGACCAAGAAAGGTGTATTGTGAAAATTCAGACAGGCAGCACCTGCTGGATCCACAAGTGCTGATTTAATTAGTCCAGCCGGACCTCCTTATTTAAGAGAGTCATGCCTCGCTGAGGTCTTCTGCATTGATGTAAAATGACTGCCCTGCTAGACATCTGTTGGATCTGTACCTGGTTATTCCTGTTAAATACCAGTTCCTTGATTTCTCCACTGTCACCACCTACCTGAGATAACGGTACCAGCTTGCTAATCTGCAAGGTTCCTGTCTGTTGTTGCAAATAAGGAGCAGCAGAGGAGCAATGCAGGAACACAAAGTCCATCTACCATCCTTCAAGATCTGTCTCCGTTGCACCTCTGCACTTTCTCAAGCTGCTACTGTTCCCCAGTTAAATTGCATCAATTCAGAATAGCTCATAAGTTCCTGCATCTGATTTACAACAGCCTACCAGTCGGCCCATCATCAAAAGTCTTTCCTGGTTTCAAAATTAAATCATTCTGATGTACCTCATTCTAAACCTCAATGTAAATCACCTTGGATAAATGTGCTCCTTATGGAAAATAAAATAAAGGTGAAACTCTAATTTGTTTTTCGAGGTTATAAAATATTAAATGGATCTTTTTATCTGGAACTAAAAACCTTGACATTATGAGTCAACGACTGAGTCAGTTATAAGATTTTTTCACATAATGTTATTGCGCTCTATAGCATTAATGGCTTTTATTAATTAGTGTGTGAATATATACATGAACAAACTGTGTGGCCTGGGAGAGATCAGTAAGCCACATGAGAATCCCCAGCGCACGGAAGGTGGCTTATGAGGTAGCTGGGATAACTGGAGTAGATCTTTCATCCCAATTAGCCTTAAGAGTGCGAGATTTCAGTAGCCACCAATGCTATGTAGGACGTATTAAAGAATGGCTGGAGATCTGGGTAGCATGACTGGAGTCACGTACAAGAATTAAAACCGCAGGCATGCATTTCAAGAGGCTACAATAGCGTAATTTAATTAGTATATAATGCTGAGTATTGTGTTCCTGCGTTTTGTAGTGATCCGCAGAGTCTGCAGTCTGAGTTCTCTCGTGGGCACAGCAGATACAGGGATATGTTTAAAGTTTATATGTCAGTACAACAAGAGAGACTCAACTTCTTCACTTTAACCTCCCACTTGCTCTGTAATACAAGTACAGTAAGTGTGTTTAAATGACAATATGGCGCCATTTCACGAGAATCTTCAAAAGGACACCATAGCTTCAGCTCAGTCACTGTATGCACCCATTAATACACCGTTGCCCATTTTACCCCAAGTATACAAAAAAGGAACCCCCTCCAAACTGTAACTTATTTATTAACCCTTTACTATCAAGTGATTTTCCATAATACCACTGCCAGGACCTAAATGTATATGTTCAATATAGGTAAGCCCTCATTGACTTCCAAAGGGTTCCCTCTGACGGCCAAAATGTGTTCTTACATTCAGACTATACCTTGGAATCTGTGTTTCCATGAAGGAAAAAGGGACCAAAAAGCTTTTCAAAGAATTTCAACACATTGACTGTCAAGTCCAATGTGTTAAACTTTAGGGGTAAATTTTGAAGCCCATTTGCAAACGAATTCTGTTTACAATAAATAATCGTTTGCATTTCTCCAGAGTCAGACGAGATCAAGTTTACGCTTTCTTGGGCTCCTGCTGTTGCTTTTGAAGATCGAGTATGCTCAATCATAGTAGTGAAGGAATTAAGATAGTGAATGCACAGAATACTGGGTGCCAAATAAACTCCATTATTTCCTTTCCCGCTACTTCATTACAGAATGTATAATCTTATTCTGTATAACCTTGAAGACCCCACTAACCTGCCATTCACCTACAGTTGTAATCCCAAAAATGTGTACATGGGGCCTCCCATATTATTTTTTTTTTTTTTTTTACAATCAACGAACAATTGTTTAAAAAAGATTAGAAAGAAAATTAAACCATGCAAAGAGCGCATACATTAAGGCTGGGGTCAGACCAGCGCACTTTTAACGTGCGTTCTGGCGCACATAATTACGGCCGCACTAGCAGCAGATGACTGCCAATATATGATGTACGGCCGCACAAAAGTCCGGCCGTGCAGTGCAAGTGGAATTTGAACGCATTTTTCTGAGAACGCTGAACCGCTAGTACAGAGTGCGCGGCTGCGGCATAGCGGCGTGTTTTGCGTGATTAGGAGATGTCAGACACTGCTAATGTCCAGCCTACATAACGTCCAGATGCAAAAAGAGTTTTATTGACGATCCGTACAAAATCACGCCCAAAAATGCGCGTCGTCTGACCGATTTTGCGCATTCCATGAAAAAATACGTCAATTCGTTCGGACGCACTTTTTCACATTCGCGGGGAAAAATGCTTTCGTCTGACCCTAGCCTAAATGCAATAAAAACGATTTGCACAAAGTATAAAATTTTGTAAAATGCTGACTAAATGGTTTCATGAAATGATTTTTCTAGAATGCACTGTACATCACAATAACGCATTGTGATCTATAAAATGATTTCAAATAGATTACGCAAACCTAATGAGAATTGGTTTGTAGAATCCCAATCCGATTCAACAACCTTATATCAGCACAGATGGCAGAAGAATTGCTCTTTGTAGAGAAAATGAACAGTGTAAGTTCTATGGCTCATTATAAGAAATCCGTTATGTTATAGCTTGCAGAAGAGTACTTTGCACATAGGAAAGCTTCTGAAATCAATATAGTCTCTGCTGTTGATGGCTGGATTTTGAAATGTGCAAGTAATTTAAATATGTATCATTTACGTAATCCATGAATAAGAACGACTTTTACAATTGAGAAGATATGATATGAGACACACTATGGCATAAAGCCAACAGCTTTAACATTCCTTTATTACACTTTACATTCTTCACTAAAATGAATTGAGCTGGAAAAAGCCTTCCTAATTAGATTAACCCCTTCACTAACAAGTGATTTTCCAAAAAACATTGTCAGACACCAGTGTTTTTTTGAAAAATCATTTTTTATTTAATAGAGCCCCTAGAGTATAATTAGATTCATCGCGCAAAAGCGCACACGCAGCGCAATTTTTTTTTTTTTTTTTGGGTGGGTCATTGGTCACGGGAACAGGACCCCTTAGATTGTAAACTCACGGGAACAGGACACCTTGGATTGTAAATTCAGGGGAACAGGATCCCTCAGATTGTAAACTCACGGGAACAGGACCCTTTAGATTGTAAGATCATGGGACCCCTTAGATTGTAAGATCATGGGACCCCTTTTGATTGTAAGCTCAGGGTGGTGGTATTGGGGGGAATGCCCAGTTGCAGGGAGGCCAATACTTACCTTGTTCCAGCTCCGTGCTCAAGCCCCCAGGTCTTCACCGTGCTGGTTCCGGTTCCACAGGCGGCGCTCAGAGCTTCCACTGCACCAGCCGCCGGGGGAGACTCTGGGCAGGGATGATGGCCGAGGGACAAAACAAAAAAGCAGATCCGTTGGTGAGGCGCTTTGTGTGCGCCTCTCCAATGGATTTTTGGCTCTCGTGCAAGCCAACTGGTTGTCTCCACGTGCAATGCGCAAGTAACCTTGCCTGCGGCGACAGACGCAAACAACAGTTTTATATATAGAGATGTCTACATCCCTGGCCTGAGGACGGTAACCATAGCTGTTCGAGTACTATGTATCCACTCTGGCGTACGTGTCGGACTGGCATATAATGTTATGGTCATTAATAGTTATTGTCATTTTTACCACCCCCCCCCCTCTTCTCCCCTTATACTTTTTTTCTGTTTTTTTAAGGCCAGTTACCACTTAACATTGCAAGAATAAAGTAACGGACAATTCTCTCACTGCAGTCTCTAAAGAGCGCCTGTGTCAGGCTCATACACCTAACCTCCCGCACCTCGCCCCTCTGTCAATCTCTACACTGGCTCAGTTTCCTTCAGAATCCAATTCAAAATATTGGTGCTCATGTACAAAGATCTCCATTACTGCTCCCCTGCCTACATGTCCTCCCTTATTAGCAGGGGTGGACTGACAAGACTCAGGGCCCCCGGACCAAATAAAGCAAGGCCCCCCCACCCACTCCACCCATGGAGCCTTGCGCATCCCAGCCGCGAGCTGTGCGTGAGCTCACTCTCGTGAGGTCACGCACCGCCACACATGAATCGCAGTCGGAGACTAGGAACTGTTTGTTCCCAGTCTCACTCTGCTCCCGAGGAAAAGCAGCGGATCGTGCTACCTTTTTTTGCAAGGGACTCAAGGTGAGTTGGGAATTTAATGGGGTTAGGAGAATGCAAAATCAGCTTTGAGGAGATGTTATTTCACAGTGAAATACTGTGTCCCGTGTGGAAGCGCATGTTACTTTGGAATAATCTGTGCTTCCACGCAGAGCTCACAATTAACGTCTCCCATAATAAATATAGGAGACGATAATGTACAGCAACCTAGTGCAAGAAAATGCTACATTAGAGCCGCAAGCTCAGCTTGTGGCTCGAATGGAATAGCGTTTCCTGTCGCTAAAATAACTACAGGAGACGTTATGCGTAATGTTTCCGGTAGCTATCTGATCGACAACTATGGAATATAGCCCCAAGTTGGCTCCACCAAGCTCACCTTAACTTTGTATGTGGCTGTGGCTGGTGAAACTGGTATGGCTGGTCTTGCTGGCGCTGGTTTGCTGGCAAGCACTGGTCTGGCACTCGCAGACAGAGGCTGCTCCAGATATGTTGTTGAGGCCTTAGGCAAATCTCAGTTATGAGGCTCCACAGGGCCAACAAGTAGCCGGCTCCCAGATGATTTGGAGGACAGCATGTGTGTAAGAGTGTATCACAGAGAATCACAGCGCACATTACTGAGTTTTACTACTGTGATACTCATACACACCTCACAATACTGTATCACAGTAATAAAACTCACAGTAATGTGTGTTGTGTATGAGGTGTGAGTTTTATTACTGTGATATGCTCATACACCCCGCACATTACTGTGAGTTGTATTGCTGTGGAGCTCTGTGATACCATCATACACAGCGCACATTACTGCGAGTGAGTGTCATACTGTGATGCTCTGTGATACGCTCATACACAGCACGTATTACTGTATCAGAGCTCCACAGCAATAAAACACACGCTCATACACAGCACATGTTGCTGTGCGTTTTATTACTGTGATGCTCTGATATGCTCATACACACTGCACATTACTGTATCAGAATCCACAAATATAGAACTCAAATATAATGTTATTTTAAAATAATTATTAAAGTGAATATAAATTATAATTACATATTAAAATATTTTAATTATTTAGTTCATTATTTTAAAATCTATAACAAAATTTTTATTTTAATATATAATATAGACACTCACTTAACCCCTCATGCAGTTTTCACCGCCCACAATGGCTCCTCTCCACCCCAGACACTGTCTTAACGTTACACACACACACACACACACACCTCTCCACCCCAGACACTGTCTTGACCCCCTCACACAGTTTCACATACACACACTCCTCACACACCCCTCACACACTTTGACTTCCTCCCCAGACACTGATTATCACACACACAACCACAGCACCCCTCCCTCCATGACTCACACATCTGCTTTTGCTGCTGCTTATTTCTTACTGGGTGGGTAGGTTTCAGATCTGCAGGCATGTGGGGACGGGGCTTCTTTCTCCGTGTCTGCAGCAGCAGCTCAGTCGTCCCCTTCAGCATTGTGTGCGAGGGGCCCCAAATCTGGCAGCATGCCAAACTACAGGGGGCCCCTCACGAGGCAGGAGTAGGAAGGGCCCCATCCACAGCTGGTGGCTGAGGTGCAGCAGGCAGCCACACCTTGAGGCTCTTCACAGAATCCTAGTGCCGGGTGCCACGTGCAGGCGCACATGATGTCTGCTCAGAAGTCATGTGATGCAACATCACATGTGCACCTGCACCCCCTGCGATCAGGCAGCAGAGGGTGGTCAGCAGCCTGCTACCAAACCTTCCTCGCTCGGCAGACATCCTGTACAAATCGCGATGACTGCCTGGCTGCACTGCTGTTATCACAACTTGCTTTATGTCAGGCAGACTATGAACAGGCAAAGCCGAGGGCCCCCAGCCTGCGTCCGGAACCTCGGTCAGGTCCAATCTGTACGACTGGTCAGTCCGCCCCTGCTTATTAGTAGGTATGCAAATGATCTGATGCTATCATCTCCTCGTACCTGCACACCCAACTCACACCTTCAGGACTTCTTCAATCTACCCTCTTTTTATGGAACTCCCTATTCCACAACATTAGACTCTCCGTCTCTCCAGTCCTTCAAGAAGTCTCTGAAAACACATTACTTTAGAGAAGCCTATCGGCTCACTCCATAACCCCCCACTGTACATTTGTTGCGCCATCTTCCCACTTAGCCCACATGCACCCCGCTACTTCCCATGCCAAGCTACTTACCCTCACCTAGTTTGTCACTCCTCTCCTCTTAGATTGTAAGCTCTTGAGCAGGGTCCTCTCTACTACTGTTCTGTGTCTATCTCACTCATTGTACAACGCTATGGATCTTATTAGAGCTTTATAAATACTTGAAACTGTAACTAACCAAAGAAGCGATTTGCAGTCTGTTGGTTCATTAATCCTCTCATGGGCCGGTTTGGAAATTAGTGATTTGGATGAAACACATAATTGAGATTAATACTAATGCACCAGCTTGGTATCTAAGAGAATCAAGAAAAAGAATGTAGATTAGAAATAGAAGACAAGTGCCCTTCTTAACCCTTTCACTACCATTATCAAGTATACGCGTTCTTCAAAAGCACCTACAGGCACCCCAAGATCGAGTATAGTCAATCTGGTATAATTCTGGACCAATGCAGAAAATTTTTATTTGTTACAAATGAACTTCATTTTCAAATGGGCTCCAGAACATAACCCTAATAATTCCACATGTCAGACATGACAGTTGATGTATTGACATTGAAAGCTTCCAGATCCATTTGTGCCCTACACAAAACCCAGAAAGTTCAAGCTAAAATGTAAACGCAGTAGCACTTTTTAGCCAGCAGAGGGAGACCTCTCCCTGTCAAAACTGGCTTAACTACAGTGAACATATACAGTGATACGCTTCTGTATATATTTACTATGTGGGTAATGGAAAGTAATTTTATGGAATATTAAGTGGTAGTGAAGGGGGTAGAAAAACAGTAACAGTTATTTCAGAAAAAAGTCTTCTTACACAAAATCTGTGCATTGTATCACACCAATGAGCTGTGTCATTAGCAACCCAACACTGTTACTATCAGGGTTATCCAAAGAGATCCGAATTGCTTGAGAAAGGTAACCGAATGCTGAAAATCAGCGTTCGGTTACTTTTCCTGGACATTCGGCTATCCAGAGAGCAGGCAATTCGCCAAATCCTGGCGAATTGCCTGCACATACGGTGCCTGTTCGGTCCCTGTTCGAGGGCAGTGAAATCCCCATGAAAAAGCACTGCTTCGGCTATTCAGAGAACACAAACCAGCAGTGAAAGGTTCTCCTAATGCCCTGCCATTCGGTGGTTTAATTCGGCAAATTTATTCAGGAGAATCCCATAGGCTTCAATGTTAAAAATATTCCCGTTTTAATTCAATATCTAATAAACCGTTCATTATAAAATTCGGCAGCAAAAAGTCTCTTTATTTATAGATTTTTTAGGATACTTTAAGCATTTTTCTGATTTTTTTTTATTTATTTTTTTTCAGTTTACTTATTTTTTTTGTAACAGCCCTCTTTATTATCATTCCCTGGACCTCCTGTGAAAATTTCAGACATTTTCGCTCAGTAGTTTCTTTGCAAACAGCGTTTCTTTTTCCCAGATTCATACAAATGGTTTTTCTAATTTATTCACTGCCTCCTCTACGTCACAGCTGCTTCGGCTCTGTGTGATTCGGCTCCTTTTCGGCTCCTGTTCGGCTTTTTCGAAGGTTAATCCAGATGTTTTTGCTTGTTTTCAGCGTGCATTCGGTTAGTTTGCGGTTAGTTTTCGTCAGGTTTGCGGCAGCTTTTCCCTGCAATTCGGGGACCCTGTGCTGTTTGCTGAATACACCGCAGGGTCACCGAAATGCAATCGGCAAAAGGAACCGAATTGAAGAGAACGAAAAGTCACCGAACGTGCGGTGACTTTTCGAATCTCTTTGGATAACCCTGTATGTACCACAATTGTGAAGTGCCTTTATCCTTCGAGAACACGCAATACATTCACAGAATAAACGGAACAAATAAATTACCATATTACAAGCTTAAAATGATCCTTTCACGCCGTTGGCTTCAACTGGTGCCTTGCATGAGCAAATCTGACTGTTTTGCCAAAGGTTTGCAAGTCAAAGCCTGCTCTTCTATTCGGACAAATTATGCTAAAATACTGCAATAGTTTAAAAGCCCATAAGCAAAGTTTTGTATTCCATTTATCTGACTTTATTTAAATTATTTTTCTATTCAGCTAAATAAATTGACACTTTCCCATTTCATAAATTTCCTCTGGGCTTTCATTTCACTTTTTTAAGGGCAAAGAGACATTTATCCACAAAATATTTCGGCTTTTACTGAGCTTCGTCAGCCTGTTGTTCGTGGACAATGTCAGTATGAGACAAACTGACATCGGATGACAGGGGAGCATTGAAAAATAAACTATGATAAATGTCAGAATAATTTAATTTCAATCCATTTGTTGCCTAGGATAAGCTAATACGTAATGAAGAGAGATGTGTAAGTGATGCCGGCTCTGCATAAGCCATGATAAAAAAAAAAAAGTGCCCATTTTCCAGGAATAAAACATGCAAGATAATACAATAAGGGAGAAATATGTTTAGAAGTGTCTGGTGCTTAATAAAACATTCGACCACGTCGGCGATATATTTAGGGGAAGAGGGAACAAAAATTGATAAGCATGAAAAGATAGCAGTATAACGGCAGCTATACAATAAAAAAGGGATTAACGTGGTATAGTCATAATCATAATAGTGTCGTGTGACATTAATACTGGATAATATCTTGCTGGCATTTTAGTTACTGGGTACATTGGATTTATGGAAAAGCATACTCTGCAGAATCAGTTGGTGCGTAATAAATAAAGGGCAAGTTGGTGTTAAATGACAGACGCTAATGGAAACCTGAACGATACCCGTTAACCATTAACGTCTGTCATTAAAACCTGAGTCACATTGTCAGCAGCTCCAGGTGTAGTCCCGCCCAGGTGTTAAATGATAACACTAGCGACGCTAAACGCTGTGCTGTCATCAGCTCTAGGACTCCATATAGACAGAGATTTTGCCTGAATAAGATCTGGCGGGACAGCGGCGGGATACGCAGGGGAACACTGAAAACTATTTGTTACCAGTGTTCCTCTGTCCGCAGCATCACGAAACGCCAGATCACACCACTCTCTCCACCAAGGGATCTATCATCTGAGGTGAGTATTGGATCTTTTTTAGTGGGGTTACCCTAATCAGCTAACACCAGGGTTTGAAAGAAGTTATTATTTTCAGAATAATGTTAAGTGAAGATGGGGAATGAGCTGTTGGTATAAATCATTCTCCATCTGCTCGGGGCACATCAACGGCTCCCATGCGAAGTATAGGAAACATTAATGTACAATAAGCAGGTGCTAGATTTGAAACATGCAGAGAATCCGGATGCAATATGCCGTAAAAAAAATAAGAACAGTTCTGCTGTACAGCTCGAGTGCCGTGCTTAATGGTAACATTGGAATTTACAAGGACTATGGTCACAGAGTTTCAGGCTCCTATTCTATTTCGAACAAGTGCTCATGAAAGCACCACTTCTAGTAACATGCTTCCACTAGGGGTCAGTGTGAAACATCAGGCATCATTTGGGGAGTGCTATACCAACAGCCATTCGCTCTGTCCCTGATTAACTTTATTATAGAGGTTTATTTATTAATACATTCTGAATATCACCCCTTGTACTGCACTACCGCCTCGGTTGAATTTAACAATTTCTTTTTTGCTGGAAAATATATATGTAGCGCTCACTCCCGGAGGAGCCACTGAATTTAACCTCGGGTTAGTCTCTCCGCACTAGGGAATAAATATACACCAGCACTGTTGTGGATTTTATAAATTATATACTTTACTGGTCTCCAATAAAGCGGCATATATAATGTAAGCACGGTATATAGAAAACAGGATTTCGTAATGCGAGAAATGCGCAGCGGTAAAATAAAAGTTTAACCCCTTCGTTTCTGGAGTGTAAGTCCCGTGCAGGTTATGTCCCAAAAAGGTGTGTGTGTGAGCTCAGGTACCCGGGTACTATATTTCAACTGGCCAGTGAATGGATTTAGTAAATCTTCGACTAGTCATGTTGGGGCCCTGTAGATTTAAGCAATACTGCAGCATGCTTCGTTAACTTTTGACTGTGACCTGGAAGGCCTCTCACCCATCCGCCAGACAATCTGTTCCGCTGCCCGATCAAAGACGTCTCTCCGCTGGATTATACTGGGACTCTGTGCCACCGGATCCGCTTCTCCTGCTTGTCCGTCTTTTACAACAAGGTCTACGGCCTACCGCCTGCACTCCCAGTGGATCATTGCGGTCTCCTTACTCGGGGTCCAATCTGCTACTCTGTGTCTGTGCAAAACCTCTCAGCGGTGGATTACTAGGTCTCTGGCAAGTCACTGTATCGATCCCCAGCATCGGCAAGGCAGCGCCTGCTCTCCGGCCTGGTAACAATTGCTCACAGTCTCACGTGCGTCTTACTCTGTTCACCGCTCGGCTCACACTGGCTCTCCTTCGCTAGAGGCTGCTGATGTCCTTTCTTCCTTCCCCACCCACTTCCTGTCTCTGCCCCAAAGCATGCTGGAAAACGTAGTCCCATTGTGTCCGGTATAGTTTACATTGTGCTTGTCTCCCTCTGGTGGCCAAACCCAAGCAATACAGCAGAGTTTTAAACAGCGCTACATATACATTTAATTTTCCTCCTAAGGCTTTAAATATTAGATATATTTTCATGGTATGTTCTTCCCTAGGCAGTTTTTGAGCATTGGTTTTATCATATCTGTGTTATTTGTGTGTGTTTGGTTATTGTGGCCACGTTTTTTAGATACAAAGTATCATACTTGTACATAACTTCAATAAAAATATGTTTTATCGCCACCCGGTGGGGTCTAGAGCTATCAGCTGTTAGCTCTGTTGTTTTCCATCCCATGTACAGGGTTGATTCTCTGATCCCGTGTACCCCACAGTGAGCTATGACTACTAGTAAACTTGATATGCACCACCTCTGTCTATAGTCTCACTCCACTGAGTAACGCTACTGAGTTTTTCTCAGTGTCTATAGGTATCAGGCATCAATACCAGCAACTGTAACACAGTGTTTGTGCTTTTGGGAGAATAACGTGCAACTCCATCACATGCTGTTCTGCGGCTCCCAGTATAATTTGTATGGTGCTATACTTTGGAAGAATAGGATAAGTGACCTGGTCAAAATTACCACTCACCACTTGAAACACCAAGCAACCTGTCAATGTTTGCGGATGGAATGGCAACTACAGAGTCAGTCTAAAACATCAACAGTACTGAGGGCGGCAGGATCTGCCACTCCCTCCGGCCACAAGAAACAGACAACTGGGAACTAATGCTTCTCAGTGTTCTTCTACATCTCATGCACGTCCCTGTTCACATAGAACATGTGCAGGGATGGACTGGACCCCACTGAGTCCTATGGACTCATGGAGCACATACCCATGGAGGCATGAAGCACTGCTGCCGGTGTCAGTTAGCCACAAAAAATATTCTGGCTTGAGCAGCTGATACACCAGAATAGTGATGTTTATGGAAAGCCGCAAATTGAAAGACACTTGTGCGGCTTTTTCCCATTTGAGGCTCCCTATTAATGGGTCAGTTGTGATCTTGCCCTAAATAGGAGGACTCCTGCTCTCTCTTTCCCTCAACCTATGGCCAATGGAGGAGGGGTTTAATTAGAGAAGATCAAAGTGCGTTCCTGCCCTTATTTAAGTCCTTAGCCTTTAGCCATGGCTGGGAAAGTGTACAGTATATGGGTCAAGAGCAGGTGAGCTAAATTAATTTTAATGCATTCACTTCCTAAAGAATACGTACAAAAGAAGATCATTCCAGTGAGATTTGTGTTAGGACACCTCAAAAATGTATCCATTTCATTGACTTGTGTTTTAGACAATTCGTTGAATCACCCTTTGGACGAGTCCCAGTTCGTATGTAAGCAAATGCACATTTTAAGTTGATAAAGCGAGGTACTGCTGTGAAATGGTAAGTGAGGCCATGGAGGTGTTATAGTGAATCGGCCTCTGAATTGAAAACTTCAATCAGACTTCTTTCACCAAAACTGCAAGTTAGTTATTAGAATTTTTGTGAAATGCAACAAATGTGCTCAATCAGTCATACATTCAAGTGCCTTTTTATCTGAAATGTCTGCTTAGACTGCCCGATATGCATATTAGTATAACTGTATTATAATCAGATGTACAGTTTTGTTTCTTTAAATTACAGTTATTCCGTCTTCTCTATTAATAAACCAATGTAACATACATCACACAATCCACTCTTAATGTCCTGCTGTATCCAGGTCATAGATTACAGAGCAATTTAAATCCATTTGAACCATCCTGAAAAACCAATGAATACCTCTCTTTACAAGAAAATATGCTTTTTAGACATTAAAGAAGAGATAGAAGTATTTCATTTGTACAAAGTATTATGTGCTTTATCTGAAAGAAGAGAAAGCTGTGTTAGGGTCATGACTGGCCATCACCATTTTAATACCTTGGTTGGTCTGCTGAACTCCAAAAGAAAAATTCTGTTTTAAAAGAAAAAGATTTATCTTTCCAGATATAGGGCATTGTTAAGTCGGGCTCTATTTAGCATTTCAAAGACAAATGATTGCCTCCCAGGTAATCCCTTTTGTTTGATGTAGACATCAGTTCTAGATTTTGTGGTTTGACATCATAATTTAAATTTCCCCTGTGTATCTCATATATCTTTTTATTCCTACACTTAAACTTTGACAATATATTACACAGTATATCATACAAATTCTTCAGTTCTCCGCGAATGTGTACATGTATCCATCTAAAGTATTAAAAAATAAATGTAATTTCAGTAAGTGGTAGACATGTGCACAGCACAAAATTTCGTTTTGAACTAATGGATTAGTCCTAAAATGCAATTTATTTAGTTGCTAAAGAAATTCGTTTGCAGTTCTTTAGTATGAAAACTAATTTCATTCATCCAAAAACCAGTGGATACAATTACTATTGTAGTGGCTCCTCAGAGGGCTGAGATCGCTGCTTGTTACAGTATCACTCACTCTCAGCACAATGTGCCAGGCAAAGCTGTTACAGTAACTGACTGCTGCTCATCACAGTGCTCAGAGTTTCAGTAAAACTAGTAAATAATATTTTTATATATAAGAGGTTAGAACAATATTATTTCCTTATTTTACTGAAACTCTGAGCACTGTTATAGTCAGTTACTGTAACAGCTGAGCCTGATACATTGTACTGAGAGATAATATAACAAGCAGCCGATCTCAGCGCTCACAGCCACTGGATTTAAAGGGCTAAAAAAAAAGGCTCCTCTCTGTATAATGTATAGAACATCCTACTGCATTAATTAATACCCCTCTCTGTATAATGTAGATAACATCCTCCTGCATTAATTAATACCCCTCTCCGTATAATGTATACAACATCCACCTACATTAATTAATGCTCCTCTCTGTATAGAACATCTTACTGCATTGGCATGTGGAGGGTGCAGAACTTCGGAATGCAATGCTTCTCCAGCACAGGAGAGGGAACTTTTACTTAAACTTTGTATCTCTGTGGGGGAGACACAGGAATATAAAAGCAGGGGAGAGGTAAAATATTAACGTAAATCGGTCTGAAAGCTCAGAGAAGAGATGACTGGTGCAAATTTATTTTTATAATAAAATAAAGCACTTTAAATCTAGGGAAAACATTCAAATAAATCACACTGAAGGCTCATAATGACAGAGTAACTGTGAGAGCTGGATACTAAATGTATCAGACGTAAAAAACTTTATAACAAGCAGCACTGGGAGAGGAGAGGGACTTTATTTAAAATGTGTATTATAGATGAGGAAAGGGGGATAGTGCTCCTGGATAATATAAAATGTATCAGACCTAAGCCCCTATTATGCAAAGCGGGAGGGGAGATAACACACATTTTCTAAAGTCCCTCTCTTCTCCCAGCGCTGCTTGTTATAAAGGGATTTTATTATCCAGCCGTCCTCTGTCATTAGCTTTCAGTGTGATTTATTTGAATGTTTTCCTTCTCCAGCTGCTTTTATCATCTTGTCTGCCTCATAGACATGCAAGGGTTAAGTAAAGGTTTCCTCTCCTGTGCTGGCTGTCTGTGCTGTGAGTGAGTATTCTGGAGCTCTATCACTGTCAGATTTTTGGGTAGGGGTCAGGAAGGATTACACAAACAAACCTTTTCTGTAGCTTTGCGATGTTGCATTCAATACTGGTCTCCTTCACTCATCAATGTAATATCACAAAAAGGACTGAAACTAAAATGTAGTGCATTTTATTTTAGTTTCTTTCGTTTTTTGTACTGAGCAGTTTCGTATCTCTTGAGTCATACTAAAACTAAATTATCCCAAAATTCTGACTAAATCGTTTTAGTACTAAAACGAATGCACATGTCTAGTAAGTGGTAATATACTAAGCCACTGTTTCTCAGAAGCTGCATGTTAAAGCTTCACCTGCTTGGATTTTAGATTCAAGAAACACTGGTGTTTGTTGGCACTCCAAGACCAGCATTTATCGACAGTATTGCAATATCGTCAAGCGTTGTCGCTTAGTGGATAACCCCTTTAATGTTGCTACTTTCATTACAAAGACCAGGAGTATGTGTGTTTATTAACTTACGCATATGCAAATAATAATTAAAAAACCATAACATTTGTTCGAGTAGTCTTAACATAGAAGACTACTGATATCACAATGGAAGGGAAGCGAGAGGTTGAGAAGGGCTGGGGTAAGCTTTGACAAGAAGGTCCATTAAGGACACCGGGAAAGTGACAGTTTCTGTGCTAGTAGGAATCCCAAATTTTATTCTGCTCCTTCTCAATAACAACAAGCCAGTCCAAGGGCAGTAAAAGATACTTAATTGAATGGGAAGATTTGAGTATCCTCAGGTGAACAATGTGATTTTTTTTGAATCATGATCCTTTACTTTGGTTTTTAGTTTAAGTTCTCTTGCAACCACAAATAAATCATTGGAGGGTGCCTACAAAACCCAATACAGCTTTATGGCTTCTAATACTAGGCATAAATATGGTCTTTTATAAGGCTATTGGAATCAGAGGATAGTCCTTTTGACATTAAGCAATAGGCTGCCTGGGATAAGCGTAATGCCACCAAGTCTATTCTCCATCTAATCCCAATTACCTAAGGGAGGCCATATTTTTTATCAGTGATTAGGAATTCACATGGTATGTCCTAACGAGTTGGTCAGCTGTGGCAGTGACACCAGTCAGTCTCTCTGGAGCATTCAGGATCCAATATGTTTCATAACCCCTTGTAAGTTACAGTTATTTATGTACCGCCAGAAAATTCTGAAGCACTTTACAATGGGGAAGCACAAACATGAGATGTAATAATGATACAGGGGGAAGAGACGTTCCTGCCCATATAAGTCAGGTTCTGGTCGTGGCCCACACCAAGAAGTCTTAAACAGGTACCTGAAAGGTTGTGTACTAATGATACATTTGTAGCGCTGGTTTAATTCTGCTGCTGTAATTACTCGTTTCTGGCCACCAGGGGGAGACGAGCGCAATGTAAACCAATACTGGACACTTTTGGACTACGTTTTCCAGCATGCTTTGGGGCAGGGACAGGAATTGGGTGGGGAGAACTGAGACACATCCGCAACCTCGTGCGGAGGAGAGCCAGTGCTTGCCAAGGGGTGAATAGAGCAAGACGCACGTGAGACAAGGAGCGATTGTGACCAGGCCGGAGCGCAGGTGCTGCCTTGCGGACGCTGGAGATCGGTTTCAGTGACTTGCCAGAGACCTAGTAATCCACCGCTGAAAGGTTTTACACAGATACATAGCTGCAGATTGGACCCCGAGTTAGGAGACCGCGATGATCTAATGGGAGTGCAGGCGGTAAACTGAGCATCTCGTGGCAGAGACGGACAAGCAAGACAAGCGGATCCGGTGGCACAGAGTCCCAGCCAAATCGAGCGGAGAGACGTCCTGGGTCGAGCAGAGTGCAGAGTATCTGGCGGATGGGTGAGAGGCCTTCCAGGCCACAGTACAATAATAAAGCACGCTGCAGTTTGTCTAAATCTACAGGGCCCCAACGTGACTAGTCAAAGACACATTGAAATCATTCACTGGCCAGTTGAATCTAGTACCTGGGTACCAACACACGCATACACGCACACCTTCTTGGGACACAACCTGTACGGGACTCACACTCCAGCAACGAAGGGGTTAAAATTCCTTTTTCTTTTCCGCTACGCGTTTCTCGCATTACGAATTCCTGTAAATATATATATATACCGTGCTGCTCTATATATGCCAGTTTATTTGAGACCAGTAAACTATATAACTTATAAAATCCACAACAGTGCTGGTGTATATTTATTCCCTAGTGCGGGGAGACTGACCCGAGGTTAAATTCAGTGGCTCTTCCGGGAGTGAGCGCTACACATTTAACGGAAGGTGTTTTACCTGAAGCATTTTTGGGCCATTGTATTTATCATCTGGAAAAAGGGATTGAAGATACACTAGTTTAACAGTTCATTTATTTGATAAGCTTTGGTGGTTTGTCTTCATAGGTTTACATAGTTACATTTCAGCTATGCTACTCTTACTATTGTTAATGCAGGGACATTTCAAACACTGCATCGGAAATGTCACCTTCATGTTAAGGGGAATGTTGTATATTAAAGTCAGTTTTAAGAAATGCTATAATGCAAGATATAGTTGAGGATGGGTTTAGAATTAAAAGGAATGTGACATTAAGGGTGAAATATCTGAGACATGGGAAGATGGAGCCAGGATAGAGTTAGAAATGGGATGCGCACCCATAATAGTGCTGATGCAATGTTGGGTATCAGACATAAAGGGCCGTATTCCATAGTTGACTGTACAATAGAGACGGTAAGCAGGGAAATTTGCGCCTGCAGACTTTCCTCGCTGTCTCCATTTTACCGTCGTATTCTGGGTAGGTGCTTTGTTAGCACCTGGCCCCGGAACAAAGCACAAAGTTACCAGATACCAGTATCTAGAGTATTGGCTAGTGGAGTCCATAGGACTCTATAGAGCCTTGCATGTCCCGGCCGCGAGCCCCCCCCTCGCAAAATCACACAAAGCCACAGAATAGACTAGGAATTATTTGTTCTAAGTCTCACTCCTCTCCTGGCGAGAAGAAGCAGTGGATTGTGCCACCCTTTTTACCGCGAGCTGAGAGGTGAGTAGGGGTTTCAATGGGGGGGGGAGTGCATTTGCAAAATCACTTAACACCAGCTTTTAGGAGTCGGTATTTCTCTGTGAAATCCCATCTCCCGGGTGGAGGTGCAAGCTACTTTGGAATATCCTGCGCTTCCACGTGGATGTGCATGTTAACATCTCCCATAATAAGTACAGGAGACTAATGTACAGTAACTTTGTGCAAAGAAATGGCTACATCAGAGCCACAAACTCAGCTTGTGGTAGGAATGGAATGATGTTTCCCGTCGATAAGTTAACTACAGGAGACGTTTATGTAATGATTCCAATAGTTAGCTTATCGACAACTATGGAATATAGTCCATAGTCTTTATAAGAGTGATAAAGAATATAACCAGAGTAAGCATATTGTAAGCTTGAATGCACTGCTCCCAAGTGTCTTGCTATAATTAGTGTAATTACGATTGATTAGAGATACACTTCTGCTGAAATTGTTCCTAAAATAAATTTATTTCAGTCTTTAACGTTGTCTTAGCTACAGCCTGAAAGTATTCTGAAAAAAATTACTTAGACGCGTGTGTCTGTGAATCATCATAGCATATAAAAAAAACATTCCAAAGAACCAATTTATCTCCATATATAGGATAGGATAATTAAACTGAATTTCTAACTATTTGCATGGCTGATCAAAGGAGTTCTATCAAGAGATCATCCACAAACATGATAGCTAAATTATAAATGGTCAACTCATCCGTAAGCACATAGGAGATAATTGAGCATCGTAGACAATTGATGTGCTTTATGACATGTCTGTCAATTATAATTTATCAAAAATACAAATTATTAGCACTTTTCAGTTAACCTGTACCTAGATTTTGGGAATGATACCGAAGAAACAAAACTTCTGCCAAGTACAATGCAGGGGTTGAGTCTAACAGGAACGCGTCGCAAGGCAGTTCTCCCACTATTTTAGCAGGAGGAATGGAGTTCCCATCTAGTGTACGTTTTCCATAAAACTCAGCCTATATATAAATAAATATAAAATAAGAGCATCGGTGGTGTTGGAAGGAACATGTGACTTGGTTACTTGGCAGAAATCTTGGAGTTCCTACATTTTTTTTTAGGACTTGGCCCCTGTTTTTAAGGGATAACAGCGGATAGCACAGGATATATACTAGTGAGTGACAACACACAAAGTGATGGGGAAATTTAAAAACCCCTAGCAGAAGCTGTTAAATTTATGCTGCCGTAGCCAATAATACACTAACAAGAAATTTCACAACAGAAACTAGATACACTCCAGCACGTCGTAACTTAAGTCAGTGTAGGTTTACTCTTCGGGCATCACAGACCACAGACAACGTTTCAACCTACGCGGGTCTTTGTCAAGTAACAAGAAATTTCAAGCATCTTCATCACCACAGCACATTGTGGTGGTTATAGTGTAAAATAAATCAAATGCTGTGTTTAAAAGCTTAAAAATGAAAAGAGATTATTTACAGGATTTCATTGCCCACCTTCAGTACCTCAGACTTGAGTATAACTCTTAGCTCCTTGCTATCCTTCCAGGTGGAATAAAAGGCTTAGCACTGAGGTGCTTATGTAGTGGCAGATTCACCACTTACTGTATCTGATTAAAGAGTCCACAGAGAAGGTCAGTGTGAAAACTTTATATACCCTAGGCAAAAAACATTTTACTTTGTCTTTTGCGAGTATTGCACGTCCCTACTGTAAAAAAGTATCTCTAATACAGACACATTCACGCACATGAAAATATTTACATATCCACACTCATGCACACACTGACGATTCGTACACATGCAGACACTCATAAATTTACATGGAAACATTTACAGATATGCTGATGCACAGGTTCACACCTGTGAATGGTTTTCTGTTCTCCAGCGCCGTTTTACCCCTCCCCCATACCCCATTACGTTTTGCAAAATCCCTTAACACCAGCTTTTATGAGACTGTCCCTGAAATACCATCTCCCGGATGGAGGCATAAGCTACTATGGAATAGCTTGTGCTTCCATTCTGAGGCACAAACTAACATCTCCTTTATAAGGTATAGGAGGCTTTAATTTATAGTATGGAAGGGCTACATCAAAGGCGAAGCCTAGTTTGTGCCAACAGTGGAATAGTAATTCCAAGTGATGAGATGAGTCTTGAAACTTTAGCTTATTGCCAACCTTGGAATAGGGCCATATGTCTTTTGGATCTCCCTTCATTGTACTGCAAACTGATATTATCTGCCTGCCTGTGCATCGTGGTACCAACCCTTCCATCACCCTCTGACCATGACACCAAAGAAGAGTGTCTTTTAACTCTTCAAAGGGATTTAACCCCTTAAGGACCAATGACGTAACTGTTACGCCATGAATGCAATCGACTTTAAAGACCCTTGGTCCTTAATGGGTTAAAAATACACTATAAGACATAGACAATTGGGGGGGGGGAGCTGAATTCTGGAAGTGGGATACATTGTGCTCACACTGATTGGCTGCCTGCATGTCATTTTTTTTTTACATTAACCTTAAATGAAGAATATGTGAAAAGGCCACAACACCCATGTTGGGAATATATTATATTGTATTATTCTTATTTTCTTACTGCCATAGGTCTAGATTCTCTAGGCATCATTATTGCAGTCATTTGCCTTGATATTGAAGTGAAATAGGCAGAAATATTTTTATGGAAAAATAACCATGTTTATAATTTTGCACATATTGATCGCCTGATGTATAATTAATAATATTTTTCTGTTATTGCTATATTTGTATAGTACAAATCAACCTCTGCCTCAATTAGACTATTTTTTAATGTTTTATATCATTATTACCTAAATAAGCACGGTGTTAGACACCTGTGTGCATCTTTAGTGCACGCACATTCTCGTGTTATGATTAGGATACTTGCTGTGATTAGCAGAATACATTACAAACCACTTTAGAGAATTTATTGCACAGAGGTGAAATAATGCATTGTCAATTACTGCAGCTGTTTTATGCTTTTGGGAAGTTATGTTAGTGGTTCACAGATTGAATTTTTTTAGCAGTTAGAGAGACAACAGTGATAATAAGATATTTAAATGGGTATATTTGCTTTTCTTTAGCATCCTTATTCTGAATGATATTGATGGAATGATAATCAAAGCCAGTTTAACGCAGTTTCAGAATTGGATGTTTTGCAATGGAATATTGGTTATAAATGTATACAAAAGATGCTTGTGATATAGAGGGTTCTATGCTGTTATCACTACTCTACATGGATTGGTCCCAACATATCTAATCCTGCATTAAAAGGTCATCTTGTGGGAATTTATTTCAAATGGATATAGTCACTGAGTGCTGCCAGTTGCAAATTTGCTTATAGCAACCTAACCAAGGTGATCAGCATGGCTTATGTTATTCATATATAAATAAAGCATGTCGCTTGGTCATCAAACAGTAGCTGACAGTCATTCTAAGACTGCATTGGCTGTTATAAGAAGATATTTCTAGTAAATTAAAATTATATCTGTAATATGCCAGGCTTCCTATTTCATATTTATATATATATTGTGGGGGCATAGCTCAAACGGAGGTTACCTTTCCTGGGAAAAAGGTAGTCCAGACAGAAAAGTTCTTTTAAACCTGTCCAGCAGGCAGTGTTTATTTATGGTTGCAATAAAACAAAATTAAGACTGAAAATAAATCCTTGCCTTTCAGACTCTTAATAAACAGTTAGGTTCCCTCTTTAACAAGTGGTGAACGTACCTCAGCCACTTTAAACAAAACAAATATACTTTAAGCAACCTTTTAAACACACCTTTCATCTTTTAGCTCTCTCAGAAGGCTTTCTGAGTCCCAGGCCAGAGCAACTTCCTGGTTCAGCCTCCCCCTTTTTATCTCCCCCGGGTAAGCATCAATTAAGTAATTACCAATCCAGGGGAGAGACACAAAACCCGGATATTCAGACACCACATTCAGCCTGAAAACCTGCTCTGGATTCAACTACTGCATATAGGACAGAAAACAAGGGGAAATGTAATTTTTATGGAAAAATAACCATGTTTATAATTTTGCACATATTGATCGCCTGATGTATAATTAATAATATTTTTCTGTTATTGCTATATTTGTATAGTACAAATCAACCTCTGCCTCAATTAGACTATTTTTTAATGTTTTATATCATTATTACCTAAATAAGCACTGTGTTAGACACCTGTGTGCATCTTTAGTGCACGCACATTCTCGTGTTATGATTAGGATACTTGCTGTGATTAGCAGAATACATTACAAACCACTTTAGAGAATTTATTGCACAGAGGTGAAATAATGCATTGTCAATTACTGCAGCTGTTTTATGCTTTTGGGAAGTTATGTTAGTGGTTCACAGATTGAATTTTTTTAGCAGTTAGAGAGACAACAGTGATAATAAGATATTTAAATGGGTATATTTGCTTTTCTTTAGCATCCTTATTCTGAATGATATTGATGGAATGATAATCAAAGCCAGTTTAACGCAGTTTCAGAATTGGATGTTTTGCAATGGAATATTGGTTATAAATGTATACAAAAGATGCTTGTGATATAGAGGGTTCTATGCTGTTATCACTACTCTACATGGATTGGTCCCAACATATCTAATCCTGCATTAAAAGGTCATCTTGTGGGAATTTATTTCAAATGGATATAGTCACTGAGTGCTGCCAGTTGCAAATTTGCTTATAGCAACCTAACCAAGGTGATCAGCATGGCTTATGTTATTCATATATAAATAAAGCATGTCGCTTGGTCATCAAACAGTAGCTGACAGTCATTCTAAGACTGCATTGGCTGTTATAAGAAGATATTTCTAGTAAATTAAAATTATATCTGTAATATGCCAGGCTTCCCATTTCATATTTATATATATATTGTGGGGGCATAGCTCAAACGGAGGTTACCTTTCCTGGGAAAAAGGTAGTCCAGACAGAAAAGTTCTTTGAAACCTGTCCAGCAGGCAGTGTTTATTTATGGTTGCAATAAAACAAAATTAAGACTGAAAATAAATCCTTGCCTTTCAGACTCTTAATAAACAGTTAGGTTCCCTCTTTAACAAGTGGTGAACGTACCTCAGCCACTTTAAACAAAACAAATATACTTTAAGCAACCTTTTAAACACACCTTTCATCTTTTAGCTCTCTCAGAAGGCTTTCTGAGTCCCAGGCCAGAGCAACTTCCTGGTTCAGCCTCCCCCTTTTTATCTCCCCCGGGTAAGCATCAATTAAGTAATTACCAATCCAGGGGAGAGACACAAAACCCGGATATTCAGACACCACATTCAGCCTGAAAACCTGCTCTGGATTCAACTACTGCATATAGGACAGAAAACGAGGGGAAATGTAATTTTTATGGAAAAATAACCATGTGTATAATTTTGCACATATTGATCGCCTGATGTATAATTAATAATATTTTTCTGTTATTGCTATATTTGTATAGTACAAATCAACCTCTGCCTCAATTAGACTATTTTTTTATGTTTTATATCATTATTTCAGATCATATTCATATTTGATTTTATATCATTATTACCATTATTACCATTATATCATTATTTGCCCTCACCAAAGTCACCAACTACCTCCTAACTGCTAAATAACACGGCCACTATTCTATTCTCATCCTGCTTGACCTCTCGGCTGCTTTTGACACTGTTGACCACCCCCTCCTTCTGCAGACCCTCAGCTCTCTTGGTCTCTGTGACACTGCACTTGCTTGGGTTGACTCCTATTTATCCAACAGGTCCTTCTCTGTGTCCTTTGCTGGTAACTCTTCCTCTTCATTGCCTCTATCTGTTGGTGTACCTCAAGGCTCTGTCCTTGGTCCTCTGCTCTTTTCCATCTACACCTCCTCCCTGGGCAAAATCATCAACAGCTTTGGCTTTAATTACCACCTCTACGCTGATGACACTCAGATCTACCTCTCTACCCCTGATCTCTCTCCCCCTGTCCTTTCAAAAGTCAGTGACTGTTTATCTGGTATCGCCTCCTGGATGGCCTCGCACCACCTAAAGATCAACATGTCCAAGACTGAACTCCTACTTATTCCTCCCTCCAATGCCTCCCCACCTCCTGACTTCTCTATCACGGTGGAGGGTATCACCATCTCCCCATCAAACCAAGTTCGCTGTCTTGGAGTCACACTTGACTCTGCTCTTTCCTTCATCCCCCACATCAAGTCTCTTTCCTCCTCCTGCCGCTACCAATTGCGTAATATTTCCAGAATTCGGCCATTTCTTACCGCTGTCACCACAAAACAACTCATACACGCCCTGGTAATCTCCCGACTCGACTATTTCAATAATCTCTTATCTGGCCTCCCTCTGTCCCGCCTCTCCCCCCTACAATCCATCCTGAACGCCTCCGCCAGGCTAATTCACCTCACCCGCTGCTCTGTCTCTGCCGCTCCCCTCTGCGAGTCACTTCACTGGCTCCCCATCCACTGCAGAATTAAGTTCAAAATCCTTATCCTTACCTACAAAACCCTCACTAACTCAGCTCCCCACTACCTGTCCTCACTAATCACCAAATACACCCCAGCCCGCTCCCTAAGGTCAAACGGTGACCTGCGCCTAGCTTCTCCCCGCATCACCTCTTCCCATGATAGACTGCAGGATTTCTCACGTGCAGCCCCCACTCTCTGGAACGCTCTCCCTCGTACTGTCAGACTTTCCCCTAACTTCTCTTCCTTCAAACGCTCCCTGAAAACATTCCTATTTAGGGAAGCCTACCACCCAACTCACTGACGCAACCATCAATCACTCTCACCTTACAGTCCTCTCCTCCTGTTTCCAACCCCAACCCTCCCAGATTGTGAGTTCCTACGGGAATAGGGCCCTCATCTCCTCCTGTACTGTTTGTCAAATGTTGTTCAATGTATTGTAACCCTGTCTATACTGTGCTTATTGTACAGCGCTGCGGAATATGCTGGCGCTTTATAAATAAAGAATAATAATAATAATAAATAATATATTTATAAAGAAAAGGGATGCACATAAGGTCTTAAAAGTAAAATGCAAAAACTTTAATGAATATACATTAAAATAATTCCTGTGTACTTGCCCAACTTGAGCAAGTACACCGGAATTATTTTAATGTGTATTCATTAACCCTTTCGCTGCTGAGGCGTTTCACACCTCTGTGCTGAGGTAATTTTTACCGGTTTTGCTCATCATGTTTAAATGCGTTTAGAAGGCTTATTTTAGTATATGACCCAGACATATTATATATCGTTCTTTCCGTCAGACTCGGCAGATTCATAATATGTCATTATTATATGTATACGTCATGACCTGTCTGTATATTATAACAAAAAATGCAATAAAATATGAATTTTCAATAATTTACAACGTGTAAAGTGTTTTTTTTTCACATTTTAACATGCGAGCAATTGCGGTTATATTTTGTATGGGGTGCGCTTGTTAAAAAAATTAGAGATGGGGTCTCGTTACATTTTTTTTGGGGAAAATTACGCGTTTTTTAACAAGCGCACGCATACAAAAATCGTTAGTGCAGCATCATTGTTCACATTATAATTGAAATGGGAACAATATTGCTGCATTAACAAAAAAAAAATATATAATTTTTTAATATTTTTTTATTTTTAATTTTAATTTTTTTTAAAAAACTTTTTTCACAGTGGTGTTTGGTATCGTTGGAACGGCCATGCTCTGGCCGATCCAACAGTACCAAACATTAACCCCTAGCTGCCATGGATCGGGAGATAGGGGATTCATTGGAACCCCCTATCTCCACCGTTGGTGGCAGCTAGGGGTTAACTAGGGGTCATAGCACGATGACGCCAGTCCTCAGGGGGAGTTCCCAGAGGCTTGGCCGACATCCAAGATGTCAGCCAGCTCTGGGAAAGGATCCCGAACCGGCGCTTTTCAGCGCCGATTCGTGATCCGGCTCCCCAGGGGTTAATGACAGCCACCGTTTGGAAGGGCAGGCTGTGCCCTTCCAAGCGGTGTCTGTTTTAACTCGCTACTCCCCGGCTATCGGGAGGGAGAGAGGTCCGAAGGACCTCCCCCCTCCCTTTCAGGCGCCTCCTCCGCACATGCGGGGGGGGCGCCTGCATTAGATGTCATCGCGGCGACGCGATGACATCTAATGTCCCCACCGGGCTCCCGGATTGACGGGCTGACATCCAAGATGTCAGCCCGCACCGGGGGGGCGCAGCAATCCGGCGGATTGCTGCCTCATGTGCTCGGACGCGCTGAGCGCGTCCGTAGCACAGGAGAACCACTTGGCTGGACGCACTGAGCGCGTCCATAGCAGCCAAGTGGTTAAAGTTTTTGCATTTTATTTTTAAGACCTTATGTGCATCCCTTTTCTTCATATATGCTGTATATTTCCTATGGGATTTTGCACTGGGGCATGATTGCTAATTGTGGCAGGCTGTCTGAGGCAATTTATTGGGACTTTTATATATATATAAAAATCACGAGTATAGCAGTATGTAGTGATGCCTTTTTTATTAGACTAACGTTACATTTAAAAGACAAGTTTTCAAGAGTATAGCCTTTCTTCTACAGGTCTGGAAGCTTTACTAATCAGTATCCTAAAACTGAACTTTAAGACATTAAGGGGCACATTTAGGTGTCGTAAATAGTGAAATTCAAATGGTATGTTCAAAATGGGAGAATAACGCCTTAGATTTTAGGAACATATATATATCTGGACAAGAGACAGCATTCTCGGCCCTCCTCAGGTTTACCCATGAGTCCCAGCCAATCTACTGAGTATCAAGTAATTTGAAACATCTGGAGGGCCAAGCTGCTGACCCCTAGCTTAAGGGAACTTCAGATAAGTGGCAAGTGGGCATTTGTCTTCAAGGCACTGAAAGCTATGTCCTACATTATCCTCCGCTTCAGCTAGCTAAAGCATCAGTGGCCAATTTATATCAATGCAATCATAGGTGTCTCTACAGGGGGACAATTGCCCCCCTATGTTATTCCTTGCTCCCCCCCATGTGCCCCCCACAAGGGATCAGCATCAGCTTCCCCACTTATCTGGACCAGTGTATCTCTACCTTTGTGCATCGTACATGGCTGATCAAAGAGTCATTGGAAAGGTCAGAGTCTGGCCTTTTCAGTGATACCCAGCATGACCATATTCAGTGTAAAAGTAAAATAAAAATGTAACGTTTTCCTTGGACAGGGTGAAAATGGCTCAGTAGTGAAGGAGTTAATGGTAAGTCCATATATTACATTGTGTATTACTTGCATTTTTGCATTGGTTTAGTTGTATATTAAGGGTAATGGGCAGACTTCATCCTCACAGTATACATTTTATGATTTCCCATAATGGCATTTTAGGGGTTAATGGGTAGGCTACATGCCACGCTGTTTATTATTTTTTATTGTATTTCCCTGCTTTAATGGCATTTTAGGGGTTACTATGGAGGTTAGACTCTAAAGGGTCTATCACCTTCAGATCCTTTGTTTTTCATCACATTTTGGGGAAATCAGTTTTGCCAAAAATATGGTGAATTCCCCACTTAGCGAATGGTCACTGCAATGTGCAAAAATTTGAGTCAGTGAAGCAGTTATCAGACGTCGGCAAAAACCGATGAATAAAATATTGAATTTAAGTATCACTGCACCACATTACTCTAGGATTTTGGAATCTTATTTATATATACTTATTTAGTTTTTTTCAGTATGATTTAGGCTAGGGTCAGACGAACGCATTTTTATGTTGTCTGTGAAAAAGTGCGTTCGAATGAATGGACGCATTTTTTCACAGAATACGTGATAGTGGTCATACTATGCGCATTTTCGTCCGTGATTTTGTACGGATCATCAATAAAACACTTTTTGTGTCTGGACGTTATGTTGGCCGGACATTAGCAGCGTCTGACGTCTCCTAATCACACACACACACTGCTAGCGGACGCAGCGCACTCTGTACGTCAGTACCTGCGGTTTCACGTTCTCGAAAAAATGCGTTCGTTTTCCACTTGCGTTGCGCGGCCGGACTTTTGTGCGACCGTACTTCGTATATTGGCCGTCATTGCCCGGCATCTGCTGCTAGTGCGGCCGTGATTAAGTGCGGCTGCACGCGCGTTCGCACTGCCTCAGTCTGACCCTAGCCTTAGTGATGAAAATTATTAGTGCCCCCCCCCCAGTGTTGATTGTGGTATCTTATGTGCCCCCCCCCTTACATTTTGTTCATAGAGTCACCACTGAACGCAATAGTACTCTTTGGTCAAAAAATCATTCGCTTTATACAATGTCATATGATATTTTTAAGTAACCGTTTAAAATTCTGATTTTGGACCTTTGTAAACCTAATAGCAAGGCTTAGATTTCACTTACCACCATAATGGAAATAGATTGCATGTGCTCAGCTCAAATCAATTTGAGGGCAGATTGAAACATTTGAAAAGCAAATCTAGCACAATGTTATTTTTAAAGGAGTCAAACTCAATTCAGATTATATCACCTTCAATTGTATTCTTTAAACTCAATGCTGCCAAACAAAATTCTTCTAGAACTAGTACTGTATGTCAAGGTAAGCAGTGAGCCCAGATTTTTACAGTGACACTAACCATTCCATATTAAATAATATTTTATTATAATATTATAATATTTATAGATTTTTGAAGGCAGTTCCACACCTTATATGTCCATAGTAACAATATTCTTATTTCTAAAGAGTTCTTCTCCTTAGGGAAATATTTCAAGAAACTGCAGAAAAAAAGAAGACACCAATATTGCGCAGTATATAGTTCCAATCTTTAAGAATAGAACATAAGTTATCCAGCTCACATTTGAATGAGTCCACACCTGGCCCTAGGGTTGATCGCCTCTTGGGTATTTTAAATGTTTCTCACGCCCATTAACCATTAATGGGCACCTGAAACAAAAGACTCAAGAGGCGATCAACCCTAGAGCCAGGTGTGGGCTAAATTTGACCTAAACACTAACAGCACAGAAACGTAAAAACAGCAGCGGTCACTAAAGGACGGATTTGTATAAAACCGCCCAGTCACTAAGGGGTTAAAATGAGAAAATTAACATTAAAATGTTAATTTTCTCATTTTAACCCCTTAGTGACCGGGCGGTTTTACACAAATCCGTCCTTTAGTGACCGCTGCTGTTTTTACGTTTCTGTGCTGTTTGTGTTTATGTCAAATTTTCCTCTTACTCGTTTATGGAACCCACACATATTTTACACTGTTTTTCTCGTCATTAAATGGACTTTATAAAGATACCATCTTTTTCATCATCTCATATAATTTACTATAAAAAAAATTGTGAAATATGACAAAAAAATTGAAAAAAACACCACTTTTTTGAACTTTGACCCCCAAAATTTCATATGTATCAACAACCGTCCAACAAATTTAATTCCTTAGTAGTTTCTAAATTTAGTCCTGAGTTTAGCAATACCCAATGTTCACATATTCCTCACTTTTTTCCTTATCTTATGCAACAATCAGTGAAAGTAACACTTTGCCATTTCCAAAGGGTTTATTTTCAAAAGTAGTGATAGTGACATTGTAACACTATCTGTCACTAATTCCTGAATAACCCTCCACATATACATATTTTTTTAAAGTACACAAATCAAGGTATTAAACTTGGGGTATTTTGACTCTTTCCATGCAACCATTTTACACCAAATCTATGCCAAAGTTTGAGGGAAAAAATTTTTTGGTGATTTTTTTTTTTTTGTAATGCAATTTAAGAATACATGTACTGTGAACCTTAAGGTTTACTGCCAAAAAGCACCCCAAAATATGTTCAGCAACATCTTCTGAGTAAATTGATACCACCCATGTATAGGTATGTTGGGTCGTTTGGGGGTTAATAGGCCTTATTTGTGGGGTTCACATTTCAGTTTTCCAACTTGGAATTTTCACATTTCGTCATCATGCACCCATGTCCTATTTGGGACATTTTTGAAGCCGGCCAAAGTAATTTACCCCATCAAACCATATATTTTTAGAAAGGGCACACCCTAGGGTACTTCAAAGAGTTGTGTTTTAACACTTTCCATGCACTAGCTCTTTGTCAAACTTTCAACTGGTCACTTTTTGTGTTATTTTTTTACACACATTGTACTTTAGGCATGAATTGTCAAATCCAGTTATGGGTTACTGCCAAAAACACCCCAAAATATGTTCAGCAACATCTTCCCATATATCGATTTGTTGGGTTGTTTTTAGGGTGCTAAGCCAATCTTCTGACATGTGCTTGTCATTTTTCTAATTTGACATATCTTCTTTGCTTATCATCTTTTAAGGGGCCTTCTTACATACCCCAATTTTATTTGCCATGAACGTGCATATATTTGGTAAGCTAACACCCCAAAGTATTGTAAATGGAGTGTTTTTATGCCATGGATGCAACCGTTTGCCCCATACAAATTGGATACTGTTTGGTGGTCATTTTTCAGTTTTTACACCCACATTAGTTTTGGACTGTGATTTAGGAGACACTGTTGTCGGTTACTGCATGAAAACTCTGCAGGTTGTTTTCTGAAAGGTCTCCTGAGTACACCCATGCCCCCATGCATAGGTTTGCCAGGATTTTGGGAAGGTTCAAATACAATTTTTATCCCTTTGTCATTGGAGTTGAAATTGAGATTATTTCTTCAGATGGGCCTATTTTTGGTTTTGGGTCTACCGCATACCCCAGTTTGAATTATTGTCAGAGAAGTGTTTATATTTGAAATGTTGACACCCCAAGGTATTGCATATGGAGTGCTTTGATGCCATGGATGCAACGGTTTTAGCCCAAAACATTTGAGAAGGTGTGTGGCGGTAATTCTTCAATTTTTAATTTTTACGCCCACATTAGATTTGGACTGTGATTTAGGAGACACTGTTGTCGGTTACTGCATGAAAACTCTCCAGGTTGTTTTCTGCAAGGTCTCCTGAGTACACCCATGCCCCCCATGCATAGGTGTGCCAAGATTTTGGCAAAATACAGCACCAATTGTAGAACATAAAAATTTAGGAATAAAATGTAAAAGTCCGGTGCAGTAAAAGAAAAAAAAAACTAAACTGAACTAACTAGATTGTAAGAAAGGAAGAAAAAATCACAGATCACGCACAGTGTGATACACCTTGAAACAGTCCCCAAGACACAGACCAGGTTGTCCAGGGCATTCTGGGCAGTAAAAGGTTGTGTCTCTCCTCTGCCCCCTCTTGATACACACCCTGCATCTTTTTTGGGGTCTCTGTTTGCCCTCAGTAGGGGGGATTTTAAAAATAAAATGTGTAGCCCCAACTCTGTCGCCCATAACCGCCCGGGGAGCAGGTGCATCCTGGTACAAATGCCCCGAAATGACCTGGAGCTGAAACTGTAAAAAGGACAGTGTCACTCCGGGGTTTGCCTTTTTGCAGAGCAAAAAGGCATTGTGGGTTGCAATTTGCATCAGGTAAATTGCAACCTTTTTGTACCAGGCCCTTGACTTCAGCATAATCTTAGGGCTGGAGCAGCTGATCTGCCAGATCAACCCCACCCATATGCCGGTTTTAGGCTTTGATGCACACTGGCTTCCTGATGCGCTCAGCTCTGCCACGTACAGAGACCTCCACAGACCTCTCAGTGGATGTGGATAAAAGGTATACATCCTTCTTGTCTCTGTACTTGACCGCCAACAGCTCCTCTTGGGCTGGCGCAGAACTGAGGTCTCCCCCTTTTTAACCGGGTGCGGACAAGCTGTGCTGGGAAACCTACGCAGTTCTTGCGAACAGTACCGCATGCTCCTGTATCAAAACAATACAGCCGCTTGAACAAAGGGACACTTGTATAAAAATTATCAACATACAAGTGGTACCCTTTGTTCATCAGGGGAAAAAGTAGGTCCCACACATTCTTGCCACTGATTCCCATGTGTTCCGGGCAACCTGGAGGGTCAAGGCTACTATCCTTTCCCTCGTACACCCGGAAGGCCTGAGTAAACCCACTCTCGCTGTCACAGAGCTTATACACCTTCACTCCATACCTGGAGCGTTTGGAAGGAATATACTGCTTGAATCCCAGCCTTCCCTTGTATTTCATTAGGGATTCATCAACGCAGATATTCCTTTCAGGTGTATAAGCCTCTGCAAACAAGGCGGCGAAGTGGGTAATCAGGGGGCGGATTTTAAACAGCCTGTCAAACTGGGGATGCTCTCTAGGGGAAACAGGCTGTTGTCACTGAAGTGCATGAAACACAAAATGTTTTCATACCTTCTACGTGACATTGATTGGGGTAAATGGGGGTAGAGCAGATGGGGCTACTGCTCCAGTATGAGCGAATTTAGGGCTTCTTTATGATGCCCATCAGCCTAGGAAGTGCCCAGAATTTCAGAAATTCTGGCACATCTAGCGGGGTCCATTGCTGCCTTGCCAAGTAGGAGTCTGGCTTTGCAGCACAATGCTGATGGGCATACAGATTTGATTGGGCAACAATGTGGCTCAACAAATCATCCCCCAGAGACACCTGCAAAAACTGTGTGGCGGTAAATCCTGCAACATCAATATTGATGCCAGGATTTGCCGTGAAAGGAGGGATATCTGGCCTCTGGCGATGAGGCACTACCCACTCCTCAGCTGGAGCTGTGCGTCTCCTGCTGGCAGGTGGTGGCCTAGGATCTGCATCAGAAACATCACTAAGAGATACATCAGCCAGCGTAGATGATATATCTAGCGATATATCTGAACACCTAGCAGGGTCAAAATCTGGGTCGGAGTCAGACACAGATGCCTCAGATTCTGACACCAGGATGGCATATGCCTCCTCGGTGCTCTACACCCTCTCAGACATTATATATAATAGATTATAACATTTTATAATTATTATATATATAAGCGGATTATTGGTTCTTAGAAGAACCGTTGGGTTTCACAAGAAACTAAAAATAAACACCTAAATCACTTCACTGCTGAGCCAGTTCACCTTATGTGCGCTGAGCTCATTCTGGCTCTTTTATGCTAATTATTTTTAAATGACAGTCTAGGTACTATTTAACTAACCCCCCCGAACAAAAAATAATAATAAAAAAAATTCTTTTTTTATTATTATTTTTTTATTTATTTATTTTTTTAAATTTTATTTTTACACGAAACCTGGTCCTGTTTGGTATCATTGACTCTCCCCTTTCCAGCGGTGCAAATTGCATCACTCTAGCTTAAACGGTTGGGGAGATAGAGGGCTCCAAAGGAGCCCCCCTCCCCTTCCTGAATTCTGCCCACTGGCACTGGCCTATGAAGACATCATCGGATCAGCTGGCCCCCAGGAAACGGCGAGGCAGGCTTCAAGCTTGCCATAGATGTCGTGGGAGCTGGCAAGGAAGGTGAGTATCGAGCGGGAGGGAGTTTAGGAGCCGCTGACGTACTATGTACATCCGCAGGTCTAAGGGAGACCCGTGGGCAGGATGTACATAGTAGGTCAGCGGTCCCTAAGGGGTTAAATTTTTTATGTATTTGTTTATCCTTTACAGAAATATTGTTGAAATGTAAGATTCTGAGCTCTAGATGGTGTCCTTTATCTTACACAATTTCAAATGGGGTCTGCATTATTATCATACAGGCAGAAAAGACATTTGTGTTAGATACACTAACTGTAATAAACAAAAATGTTCAGATCGCCTGCTTATGTGAATTTGAAGAGATAATAATGAGATTATTAGCAATGCAGCTTCCAAAAAATACCAATAGAATATAAAAATAATATCTGTATGTGTCATAATGCTTAAATATGGAAATTAGAGTAACACCATGTCTCTGTACTGTTCAGGGATTTTCACTCATTATAACCTCCTGCATCCTATTCCTGTACAGCAGTGAGTGACCCCCAGAGTTTCCCTGTATTCTGCCCTCTTCATGGCAGCTGTAATGCAGCACTAGTTGAACTTTTTGTTACAGTGAGGATTGGAGCTTCTATTTGCAGCTTGTTTTTACGTGCTTGGAGAGCCATAGAACAAAGGATTTTTGTTTCTCCACAAGGGACACACTAATCATGCTTTCAAAAGGTGTGAAAATTGTCTTTTGATATGCTAATGAGTGCTTTTCAATGCATTACAATGCACAGTCGAGATAACTTGATTTTGAGTCTGAAAGGGGTTATTGATGATGATTAATTTCTGTATTCTTGGTGCAAAACAAGTGAGAATATAGTACTATAATGTTTTGTGCTATGTGCATTAATTCATTTTAATTTCAAAGTATCTGTGTATTTATTGTCACCCTCCATCCTTTCAATGCAGTATATACACAGCTATTTATTATTACTATAATATTATAATTGATATGGTGCTAAGAGCTTCTGCAGTGTTTTACAATAAAGAATGGGGAATTAAACTAACAAATTACAAACATAGGAACCAGAGACAAGGGCCTAGGACAGGGAAGCATACATTCAAGAGGGGTTGAGGTAGAGGAGAACAAGGGTAGTGTAATGGATATAAATTCCTGTTTAATGGGTTTCCTGTTTATATTTAAAATGGACAATATAAGTGGGCAGAAAAATTCATGATCTGGTTGTGGCCACCAATAGGTGTCACTAAAGAGGAAAATATCTGTCACGGCATGTGGAGGATTTGAGCTCAGGGTGCAGCGATACAAAAGGTAAGGAGACCAGAATGGTAGTGCAACGTGATTTATTGTGAGCCAAATATAAACACAGGACTGAATCGGGGGTACAGGGAAGCAGACACCGGAAGAGGTCTGATCAGACAAAAAGGTATAGTGGAGTTATTGGATAGTATAGAGTCTCTGATGATGCAGGGTCTGTAAATAAAGGATGATTATAATAAATATTATTGTCTCACAATTCATCTATCCATCTCTAATTCTCTTCCAAAAACATCTATGTTGAGATGAGAGTTGCCTACTAAAAGTGAAATGAAAAGCTTCACCCTTTTCCTACTGCTTCATTTTCTGCTGATCTAACAACTGACGAGTAGGGATGGGCCGAACACCCCCGTGTTCGGTTCGTATTCGAACTCGAACATTTGAAAAAGTTCGAATTCGAACGCGAACACGATTCGAACGCAATGCAAGTCAATGGGGCTCGAACGTTCGAAAATTAAAGTGCCCTCCAAAAGGGCATATATGCAAGATATTGGTCATAAAAGGTGTATGGGGGTCCGGGTACTGCCCTTGGGAACAGGAAACAATAAAAAACAAAGTTTTTTTTAAAAAAGCGTTTTTAACCCAAAAAAATTTTTTTGAGCCATTTCACCGCTGTGCGCTGAGCTAATTTTTACCACTTTTGCTCATGTTTAAACACGATTTGAAGCAAGGGGAAATGTTTGAGCAGCAACGAGTGGGAAAAAATACGATCTTAACACAAACGTTAACGCTCACTTGCGTGAGCATTAACATTTGCTGCAACGTTCACCACATATTTGTAACCATTCCCCAGGACAGACCTGGTAGGATCCCTGGTAACAGACCTCTAACCCTCCGATCCTTAGGATGGTCGGGACTCAGGACCACTAAACCTAACCTCTAGCAGCCACACAGGCCAGGGAGACAGCACCAACAATATACACCTCAGACTGAGATCAATATATGTTTGTACTGCACTATAGTATATGGCAGGATGGAAGTGCAACAGCAGTAACAAGCAGCGGAATATACCAGACAGGGGCGCAGAGCGAGAGTAGTTGTTCTAACAAAACTGGGTCAGCAACGTTTAGGCACTTGTACTGTGCTACTGTATATGGTGAGAATCGGCGCACACCAGTAGCAACAGGAGGCAAACAGAACAGGCAGGGAGTACACAGAGAGAATAGTCAAATGGCAGGCAAAGCCGGCAACAGAACAGGTCCTCAGAACAAGCAGGGTAAGTAACAAGCATACAAACTGATTCGGTAAGCTAGCGATGCGGGAATGAAACTCCACGGCAAGGCGAGATGTAAGCGCGCGCTCCTGATTTAAAGGTCCCAGCGGCTCCGCATCATCACGCCGCGCCCTGCCCCCTGATCACTCACAGCTGCGCCGGGTGCCACCTGAGCTCCTGGCATTCGGCCAGCTGGCAGCACCATTCGTCTGGGGGCCCCCCAATCGCTACCCGGGGCCCTGGATGTCACAATATTACAATCCAAACGCAAACAGGTTAAGTAACCAAATTTGTAAGAAGAAGAATTAATGCAGCATATGAATCCTCACACTGCCGGGCAGCACCTCTACAGTCTGATGCTATCTTTAACTGGCGCGCTGTGTGCAGCTTCTGAGAAGATACGCTATTAGTGTAGTGAGGAAGCCGGCTGCGCACTTTGCATCGCTCCCTCTACACTAATAACGTATCTTCTCAGAAACTTCACACAGCGCGCCGGTGTATGCAGCGTCTAACAGCGTGGGAGATGGGAGGCTGCGCTTGTTGGTGGATCCAGGAATCAGGTGAGTATTAGAAAGAAAGAAAAAAATATTTTTTATGTTCCTTGGGACATTTAAAAATGTCCTCGGATTTTTTTTTTTTTAGAAATGTGTCGCCTTACCTTAGCCTGGTGGTCAGTCAGTGGAGGATCCCCGTATCCTGGTTGTGGGGGGGGGGTCTGCCGTGGCCGCAGGTGCGGTGGCTCCCTCCCTGTGCCACCTCTCTGCCACATCCACCCGGCCGGCCTGCCTGCACAGTCGCAGCTCTGTCATCCGGCAGCCGCATGCTCCTCAAGGGATCCTTGGGAGGTCCCGGCGGGCTGCCCTCTACAGTGCCTGATTAGAGGGCCTCGTCTGCCTGATGTTTTAGGCTAGGGTCAGACGAGCGTGATTTCTACGGACACAGTAGTGGCCACACAGTCCGTTTATTCACTGACGTATATTTTGACGGATGTAGGAGGGAAAATAAATTAAAAAGCGAAACCATTTTGTCCGTGAAAAATGCTGGACGTATAAATACAGTCCGTCTGACCACGTTCCATCACTCACACACAAAGCTATGCAGACGTTGCGGACGCAGCGCACTTTGTGCGGCCGTTCTAGGGGATGTACGTTCTTGCCTGCTTTGCGTCCGTGGGCCGCGGCCGTTGTGCGTCCGCAGTTCAGTGCGGACGTACTTCATGTGTCAGGCTCCAATGGGCTTTCTGTCATGCTATCACGGACGTACTTTTAGGCGCAATCACGGACGTGAACACTACGCTCGTCTGACCCCAGCCTTAGCAACAAGATTGTTTTATCCCATAGGCTTCAATGTTAAAAATATTTTCATTTTAATTCAATATCTAATAAACCGTTGCTTATAATATTCTGCAGTAAAGAGTCTCTTTACTTTTAGATTTTTTTGGGGATTTTTAAGCATTTTTTAAAAAAAAATCCAAAATATATTTTTTTCCGAACTATTTGCGAGCGCCTGAAATGCTCAAAGTTCGCGAACTTTCGAAACGGTTGATGTTCGATGCGAACATCGAACCGATTTGAACCGGCAACCCATCCCTACTGACGAGTACCACTCATTCTGCTAATCCTTAATTTCTGGGTTACTGGTCTCAAAGATTTTCTGTATAAGGTCATTCTTTCAGAGAATTCTTATCTAATACACGTCCCTTTACATAGAGGAATTCCTTTCTATATAGGTACATAAAAATGGCTTCTTAGGGGGTTATTCAGAGAGGTCCGAAATGTCACCGAAATGTAAGCGGACACTGAAATTCAGCATACAGTGACATTTTGGGGCCAATCGGCTATTCAGAGAGCAGGCAGTTTGCCAAATTTTGCTGAATTGCCCTCACGTACGTTCAGTGGTGTATTTAGGTTTTGTGCTGCCCTAGGCCTGACTAAACTCTTGCACCCCCCAATTTAAATTTGAGGCACCCCTTCCTGTCAAGGGCACACCTCTTCCTGGTTAATCCCACCCTTCCTCTTTAAGCTCCACCTTTTCCTCTTAGAGCTCCGCCTTTTCCTCTCTTTATATTAAAAGTGGATACCAAGTGCCTACTTGTATATTTTGTGTTCCCCTTTTCAAATGTATCTATTGAGATAAATAAAATTATGAAATGTTTAAATTCAAGCATTTTTACAAAGAACAGCCACGCATGTCAAGTATACTGGATCACAGCCGCTCTAATTGATTGAACAATAAAACCCACAGAAATGTGCACTGCATATGAGCGTATCACAGAGCTGCACAGCAATAAAACCCACAGAAATGGGCACTGTGTATGAGCATATCAGAGCTGCACAGCAATAAAACCCACAGAAATGTGCACTGTGTGTGAGCATATCACAGAACTGCACAGCAATAAAACTCACAGTAATATGCAGTGTGTATCACAGAATCCACAGCAACAAAACTCCCAGCAATGCAATGTGCGGTGTGTGTGTGTGTCAGCATATCAGAATCCACAGCAATAAAAATTCCAGCAATGCAATGTGTGGTGTGTGTCAGCGTATCAGAATCCACAGCAATAAAACTCCCAGCAATGCAATGTGCGGTGTGTATGAGTGCATCAGAATCCACTGCAATAAAACTCCCAGCAAACCGAGTGTATATGAGCACACAGCAATTATTTATTCTATATTTACCGGCCTCCGTCCGCGGTAGGGCTGTGTGCAGAGTCAGCAGGGACTGTGTACGGACTCAGCAGGAGGTCCCTCCAGGCCACGTGAGGATCGCGGCTGTGCCTGTGTGTGGAGCCATCTTGTCAGCAGTGGGGTGCCACTGCCAGAGGGTGAACCGTGGCTTTGATTCCCTTCCCGGTGGGTGATCAGTCCAGAATAGAGTGAGAGTCCGTGTTAACGAAAGGGCCGGCAGCTGCGTGCGTGCTTATCATGTAGTTCAGCCAGTCAGGTGGTACTGAGGTTCAGTACCACCTGACTGGCCGGACCGTGTGACCTGCACGCACGCAGCCTCACCAGGAGCCAGGCAGCTCAATGACAAATTTCTATCACTGCAGTGCTGATTAAGGAAAGGTCAACTTTAAACAGCAGTAAGCAGACAGGGCTTCATATTCTGCTGATACCCCCCCTTACCTGCCGTTTACTGTCATCTTCTCTCTCTGCACACAAATCACATCCCCCTCCCCTCTCCTAGAGCTGCTGCGGGGCAGGGGAGGAGCTATGGAGGGAGCAGAGGGGGATTTTTATTCTATTCGATTTTATTCCGTATGCAAACGTCCTGCTCCGCTGCTCATTGTTTGAGAACACAGCTCAAAGCTGGCACACAGTGACAGTGGCACCTCCTAGTACCCCCTAATGACACCCCAATAATCACTGGTACCTGGGGCAGCCCACCCTCCGCCACTTCCCTAAATATACCACTGCTCTGTGATATGCTCACACACAAGTTTGGCGAACTGCCAGCAAGTACGGTGCTGTTTGAAGGCAGTGCAAATCCCCATAGAGAAGTAATGGTTAATCTATTCAGAGAACACCAAACAGCAGAGAAATGGCAGTGAAATGCCCTGATGTTCAGTGGTTTCAATCAGCATCTTTATTCCGGCGAACCCCATAGGTTTCAATGTTAAAAATATTCCCATTTTATGCAATATCTAGTAAACCATTTATTATTTTAAACTGCAGTGAAAAGTCTTCTTTTTTTTTTAGTACCTTTTAGTCATTTTTCTGAATTTTTTTTTTTTTTTGGCAAAATTTCCCCCCCTTTTTTTAATAGCAGTTTTTCTTTTTTCTGTAACAGAACTTTTTATTATCAATCATAGGATCTTACAGTATATTTAAATTCCAGACATTTTCGTTCAGTAGTTCTTTTGAAAACAGCAGGCCATGGGTTTGCGGTGGCAGCATTCAGCGGCCGACTCCATGCACTTTGGGGACCCTGCGGTGAATGGTGAATTCACTGCAGTGTGGGGATATTTTATTCCCCGAAGTGCAGGGAACTACAGAACACCAAAATGTTGGCGTCATTTCGGAGCTCTGTGAGTAACCCATTTAGTGGTGAGGTTTGTTGCTGCCCCCTGGAAAGTGAAAGCCTAGGCCTTGCCTACCCAGGACATACTTGAAAATTAGTGAAATCTCAATGTATCCTTCCTGGTAAAATACTTTGCAAAAGTAAAAAAAATTTAGTGGTGGGACCACCCGGTGCGGGCCACCGCCACCAGGAAAGTGCCGCCCTAGGCCTAGGCCTAGTCGGCAAAAAAAGACTACCACTCTGAAGAACAATCAGGTATTGAAAACACCTGTGGATGTCACGGAGCAGCAATAAACCATAATAAGCACCAATTAGGCAGCTTTAAAATGACTGTGGTACTCAGCTCCTTCTAGACATTTACTGTTGTGGTTACAAACATGGTGAAGTCAAGAGAATGGTCCAGGAAGACAAGAGAAGAGGTGATTACTCTTCACAGGAAGGGCAATGGCTATAAGAAGATTGCAAAGATGTTAAACAAACCAAGAGAGACCATAGGAAGCATCATTCGCAAATTCAAGGCAAAGGGCACTGTTGAAACGCTACCTGGTAGTGGCAGAAAGAAGATGCTGACTTCGACTGCTGTGCGCTACCTGAAGCGTAGAGTGGAGAAAAGTCCCCGTGTGACTGCTGAGGAACTGAGAAAAGATTTGTCAGATGTGGGTACTGAAGTTTCAGCTCAGACAATACGGCGCACACTGCGTAATGAAGGCCTCCATGCCAGAACTACCAGGCGCACCCCCTTGCTGTCTCCAACGAATAAGAAGAGTCGACTGCAATATGCCAAAAGTCATGTGGACAAATCACAGAAGTTTTGGGATAGTGTTCTGTGGACTGATGAAACAAAATTAGAACTGTTTGGGCCCATGGATCAACGCTATGTTTGGAGGAGGAAGAACAAGGCCTATGAAGAAAAGAACACCTTGCCTACTGTGAAGCATGGCGGGGGGTCAATCATGCTGTGGGGCTGTTTTGGTCCGGAAGGTACAGGGAAGCTTCAGCGTGTGCAAGGTATCATGAATTCTCTTCAGTACCAGGAGATATTGGATGACAATGTGATGCAGTCCGTCACAAACCTGAGGCTTGAGAGATGTTGGACCTTTCAACAGGACAATGATCCCAAGCATACCTCCAAGTCCACTAGAGCATGGTTGCAGATTAAAGGCTGGAACATTTTGGAGTGGCCATCGCAGTCACCTGACTTAAATCCGATTGAGAACCTCTGGTGGGACTTAAAGAAAGCAGTTGCAGTGCGCAAGCCTAAGAATGTGACTGAACTGGAGGCTTTTGCCCATGACGAATGGGCGAAGATAACCGTAGATCGCTGCAAGACACTTGTGTCAAGCTATGCTTGACGTTTAAAAGCTAAGTACTAAGATTGAATGTCACTTGGGGGTTGAATAAAACTGATAATGATGTGAGCACAGAAAAGACATTTGTGCTTATTTCATTATAAATGTTATGTTATATTTGTCTGACCTACACGTGCCTCTTTGATTTAATTGTAAGCAAGATGACTGAATGATCAAAATCAATGTCAAACTGGCCAAAACACTCAATTTCAGTGGGGGTTAAATAATTTTGAACACAACTGTATGTTACATATTTGCCATAAAAGGTGTATGGGGGTCCGGGTAGTGCCCTAGGGGACAGGAAACAAGGGTCCATGAAATAAGGGTTGAAAATAAAAACCAAAAATTCCTTCAAATATCGTGTCTAGGAGGTCCCCATAACCTGCCCATTAAGTGGCAGATTTCTAGGATGCATAGAAACACTTAAAAACAAAAAAAAAAGAAGTTTCATATGACGGTAAATGCTTTTCCTTTAATCTATCCATAAACAACTGCTTGGGGCGGCAGCCTGTATGAAAAGACATTTTAGGACGCGCAGAAAAAGTTTAGTGATTTTTTTGGCTAAATTATTGTGAAACTTATTCAGGCTTTGGATGAAAGTAACAATAGGTGCTTTAAAATTGGGCTTTTAGCGTCAGCAACAGTGCCGTCACACCGTAACCCCTCTGAGGATATGAATCTGATACAAGCGTCAGTGGCAGTGCACCCAGATATTGTGCCTTTAGTGCCAGGCATGCAAGTACTATCCTACAGTAACCCGTCTGTGGTATTGTGGAAGAATGCAGGGGTGGACCATGCAGTCCTATATTAAACAGATATGAATCTGGGAATGGGCGTAAGTGCACCCAGATAGTCTGCCTTTGGTGCAAGACTGCCAGGGCAGCAAGTATCATCATACAGTAACCCCTCTGTGGTATGGTGGAAGAGTGCAGGGGTGGACCATGTGGTCCTATATTGAAAAGTTTTTGATCTGGTAATGGGCGTCAGTGCACCCAGATATTGTGCCTTTAATGCCAGGCCAGCAAGTATCATCATACAGTAACCCCTCTGTAGTATTGTGGAAGAATGCAGGGGTGGCCCATGTGGTCCTATATTGAAAAGTTTTTGATCTGGTAATGGGCGTCAGTGCACCCAGATATTGTGCCTATAATGCCAGGCCAGCAGGTATCATCATACAGTAACCCATCTGTGTTATTGTGGAAGAGTGCAGGGGTGAACCTTGCGGTCCTATATTGAAAAGTTTTTTATCTGGTAATGGGCGTCAGTGCACCCAGATATTGTGCCTTTGGTGCAAGACTGCCAGGCCAGCAAGTATCATCATACAGTAAGGCTGGGGTCAGACGAACGCAGTGTTAACGTCCGTGTTGCCCGCACATAAGTACATCCGTGATAGCATACAATTGTGTTAAATGGAGCCCCACACACGAAGTACATCCGCACAGAAGTGCGGGGGCTGACGGACGCTGCAAACGGACGCAGGTTAGGCAAGAACGTAATACTGCTAGAACGGACGTGCAGAGTGCGCCACGTCCACATCGTCCCCATAGCTTTGTGTGTGAGTGATGGAGCATGGTCAGACGGACTGCATTTATACGTCCAGCATTTTTGACGGACAGAATGTTCTTTCATTGTAATTTATTTTCCATGCTACATCAGTCAAAAAATACGTCAGTGAAAAAAACGGACTGTGTGGCCTCTACCTTGTCGAACACACAGTCCGTAGAAAATGCGCTCATCTGACCCTAGCCTAACCCCTCTGTGGTATTGTTGAAGAGTGCAGGGGTGGACCATGTGGTCCTATATTGAAAAGTGGTTTTTTTTATCTGTTAATGTGGGCGTCAGTGCACCCAGATATTCTGCCTTTAATGCCAGGCCAGCATGTATCATCATACAGTAACCCCTCTGTAGTATTGTGGAAGAGTGCAGGGGTGGACCATGTGGTCCTATATTGAAAAGTTTTTGATCTGGTAATGGGCGTCAGTGCACCCAGATATTGTGCCTTTGGTGCAAGACTGCCAGGCCAGCAAGTATCATCATACAGTAAGGCTGAGGTCAGACGAACGCAGTGTTAACGTCCGTGTTGCCCGCACATAAGTACGTCCGTGATAGCATACAATTGTGTTAAATGGAGCCCCACACACGAAGTACGTCCACACAGAAGTGCGGGGGCTGACGGGTGCTGCAAACGGACGCAGGTTAGGCAAGAACGTAATACTGCTAGAACTGACGTGCAGAGTGCGCCACGTCCACAACGTCCGCATAGCTTTGGGTGTGAGTGATGCAACAAGGTCAGACGGACTGCATTTATACGTCCAGCATTTTTGACGGACAGAATGTTCTTTCATTGTAATTTATTTTCCATGCTACATCAGTCAAAAAATACGTCAGTGAAAAAACCCGACTGTGTGGCCACTACCTTGTCGTCAGTCAGTAAGTACGTCTGTACTGCACGGACGCACAGTACGTAGAAAATGCGTTCATCTGACCCTAGCCTAACCCTTCTGTGGTATTGTGGAAGAGTGCAGGGGTGGACCATGTGGTCCTATATTGAAAAGTGTTTTTTTTTATATCTGTTAATGGGCATCAGTGCTCCCAGATATTGTGCTTTTAATGCCAGGCCAGCAGGTATCATCATACAGTAACCCCTCTGTGGTATTGTGGAAGAGTGCAGGGTTGGACCCTGCGGTTCAAAAAAATAAAATGCTATAAATCTGGCACAGGCGTCAGTGCAGTCAAATATTGTGCCTTTCATGGCAGCAAGTGCCTTCACACCGTAACCCTTTTGTGGTATTGTCAAAGAGTGCTGGAGGTTTTGTGCATGCAGAAGAGGACATCCCCTATCTATTCCATTACTTCAGCATCAGGGGATTGATAGCTGCTGATCCAGGACTGATTCATTTTTATAAATGTCAGCCGGTCTACAGAGTCAGTGGGCAGACGCACTCTTTTGTCTGTGACAAAACCTCCAGCGGCACTGAACGTCCTTTCGGAAAGTACGCTAGATGAAGGGCAACCTAGTAGCTGCATAGCATATTGGCTAAGTTCTGGCCAGTGATCCAATCTCAACACCCAGTAAGCCAGTGGATCATCTGCTGGAAAGGTATCCAGGTCTGCCCTTGCCCCTAGGTAGTCCTGCACCATATGGTGAAGACGCTGGCAATGGGTGCATACATTTGACGTCCTTGGGTGTCGTGGACTAAAAAAATTTAAAAAAGCATCAGTCAAGCGGCCCTGGCCTTCACCGCTATTCCTCTGATCACACGCAGCCTCATAAGCACTTGTGTCAGCACTTGGTAATCTACCAGTGCCTGGAAAGGTGTTACACAAGTGTCGCTTTAGAGCGTCCTCAAGTTTTTTCATCCTGTGCTCCCTTTGTGCGGGCAGGATGAGCTCTGCAACTTTTCCCTTGTATCGTGGATCAAGAAGGGTTGCCAACCAGTAATGATCCCTTTCCTTGATAGCACGAATCCTGGGGTCCTTTAGCAGGCTTTGCATCATTAGGGAGCCCATGCAGCGTAGGTTGGAGGTGGCATTAGCTGCTGAGTCTTCCTGGTCAATGAGGATGACCGTATCGTGCACTTCCTCCTCCCAGCCACGCACAAGCCCTTCTGGTTCTGGGCACACAAAACCCTCCCTTGAGGAATCCCCACCTTCAATGCCCCCACTACTTAAATAGTCCTCCTCCTCCTCATCCTCCTCCTATCTGATCTGAGTAGGACCTGCTGGAATGCTGTCTGCGGAAAGATTGGGGCCTTGAGAGCTAGGGAAGGCCTCCTCTTCCTCCCGCTGCTCTGCCTCTAGAGCCACATCTATAATTCCCTGCAGAGTGTGCTCCAGCAGGAACACTAAAGGAATTGTGTCACTGATGCATGCACTGTCCCTGCTCACCATCCTCGTTGCCTCCTCAAATGGTGACAGTACAGTGCATGCATCCTTGATCATCAGCCACTGCGGGGGTGGAAAAAAACCAAGTTGACCTGAACCTGTCCTTGTGCCATACTCACACAGGTACTCGTTGATGGCCCTCTGCTGCTTGTGCAGACGCTGCAACATTGCTAATGTCAAATTCCACCTGGTGGGCATGTCACAGATCAGACGGTTTGTGGGAAGGTGGAATTCTCTTTGAATTTCTGCCAGGCGAACACTTGCTGGGAATGACCGTCTGAAGTGGCTGCAGACTTTTCTGGCCTGGATGAGAAGCTCTGGCAGCCCTGGGTACTTGGTTAGGAAACGCTGTACCACCAGATTTAGGATGTGTGCTAGGCATGGTACATGCGTCAATTTACCCTTGCGTAGGGCGGAGAGAAGGTTGCTGCCATTATCGCAGACGATCATTCCCAGCTCAAGCTGGCGTGGTGTTAACCATCTCTACACCTGCCCCTGCAGAGCTGACAAAATTTCTGACCCGGTGTGGCTCCTGTCCCCTAAACAAACCAGCTCAAGCACACTATGGCATCTTTTTGCTTGAGCCATTGCGTAGACCCTGTCAGGCGTCGGTTTAACTGCCACTTCGCCAGAGACAGAGAAGGAGGAGGAGGAAGAGGTGGTGGTGGAGCAGACAGACCTCATACAAGCAACATTGTCTTCCACGTGCTGGTATAGTGCTGGAATGGCCTTGCGTGAAAAGTAATGGCATTTTGGAACCTGCCACTGTGGTACAGCACATTCAGCAAATTCACGGAAAGGAACAGAGTCCACCAGCTGGAAGGGCAGCAGCTGCAATGCGAGTAATTTTGCTAAGCTGCCATTTAGATGCTGTGCTTGGGGATGGTTGGGACTATATTTTTTGTTTCGCTGCAGCAGCTGCGGCAACGTAATCTGACTGCGTAAATCTTCAGCTACTGGGATGATGTCACATTGTGAGGAAGGACCTGCTGGTACATCCATTACTGTAGCATCATCCCTGTCGGTGGAGGTTGTAGGCAATTGCATGGCAGGACATACAGTGTGGGTAGAGACAGATGAGGAGGACCTACGCAAAGTTTTGCGCCAACGGGATGTGTGGCACTTGTTCATATGTCGCCTCAAGCACGTGGTACCCAAGTGTCTGGTGTTTATCCCACGCTTCAGCCTCCTCTGACATAGATTACAAATAGCAATGGTGGGGTCTGCTGCACATTTCTTAAAGAACTCCCAAATAGCAGAGTTCCTGCATGTGTTCTTTGAGACAACAGCGCTCTGCACCGGAGCAGCTCTGACATGTGATGCCTTGGACTGGCTAGTGCTACGGTTGGTCACAGAGGATATTGTGCCTCGTGTTTGCTGTGCCTCCTCCACCTCCTCCCCCTCCTCCTCACTTGATTCCTCAGTTCAATCTGGCACCCAGGTGGAGTCAGTGACCTCATCATCAATGTCATCTTCACCCCCTAGCTCCTCGTCACTGGAGCCAACTTGGCAGTATGCTGCAGCTGCTGGGGCAACATTGAGTGCCAGTTATTTGTGCGTCATCACTGGCACCCCCTTCCTCTAGGTTGATTATACTCCCTTGCTCAACCTCAGAGATTGAATCAGAGCACTGTACTTGCTGCGCATCCTCAAGCAGCATGTCACTCTCATTGTAGTCAAACAATTCAGCTGACTCCTCCGTGTGTGATAGCGAGGCTACGGCAGGAGTAGCTGTGGACATGGAGGCTGCATTAGATGCTTTGGCAGCTGAGGTGGACTGTAAAGCACTAGAAGCCTGGCTGGCAGAGGACTCGGAGGATGAGGATGGCCTGGCTAGCCAATCCACCAAATCCTCTGTATGTTGCTGCAGGTTAAGAAGACGGCCAGCACCAGTTATAAAGGACAAGCGTGCCCCTGCAGAGGATGCACCACGTTCACCACGTCCAGAGGCACAGCCTCCCGACACAGGGGCTGCTTGCCCTCTTATCTGTGTCTGGGAGCGTCTGCCTGTCCTTTTTGTTCTTTCAGACATGGTGAGTGATATATACAGTAGATTAATATATACAGAACACTGATTCAACTCTGGTATAAAGATTTAAAGAAATCTGGTATAACTCAGTGAGACACACTGATAGCTGGCAGCCAGTGACGAGACACAGATCACCTCAATTCACAAATGTTTTGTAGAAATTAGTGAGCCCCAAAATACAGCGTGGTACTGTTTGTGTGACAAGACACAGATCACCTTAATTCACAAATGTTTTAAAGAAATTAGTGAGCCCCAAAATAATGCGTGGTACTGTTTGTGTGACAAGACACAGATCACCTTAATTCACAAATGTTTTAAAGAAATTAGTGAGCCCCAAAATAATGCGTGGTACTGTTTGTGTGACAAGACACAGATCACCTTAATTCACAAATGTTTTAAATTTGTAAACCCCCAAAAAAATATGCTGGCACAGTGACAAGACACACATCACATAAATTCCCTGATATTTGGTAGAAATGAGACCCAAAAAGACTTGCTGGCACAGTGAGAAGACCCAGAAGATCACCTTAATTCACAAATGTTTTAAAGAAAGTTGTAAACCCCCATAAAACTTGCTGGCACAGTGACAAGACACACATCACACAACTTCCCTGATATTTGGTAGAAATTAGACCCAAAAAGACTTGCTGGCACAGTGAGAAGACCCAGAAGATCACCTTAATTCACAAATGTCTTAAAGAAAGTTGTAAACCCCCATAAAACTTGCTGGCACAGTGACAAGACACACATCACATAACTTCCCTGATATTTGGTAGAAATTAGACCCAAAAAGACTTGCTGGCACAGTGAGAAGACCCAGAAGATCACCTTAATTCACAAATGTCTTAAAGAAAGTTGTAAACCCCCAAAAAAATTGCTGGCACAGTGACAAGACACACATCACCTAAATTCTCTCATATTTGGTAGAAATGAGACCCCCCAGACCCCCCCAGTAGCGTGGCAGACCGGCAGTAACAAGACACAACTATCTTCTCTGAAATTTCCTCTGAAATGCGTGCAGAAGCGCTGCGTGGAAACGTTATATAGTGTGCTGCGGGACTTAGCTCTGTGAGCCCATGATTGGGCAAAATTTGCCCAATCAGGACTCTGAGCGGTGATTGGCATAGTGTTGAACCAGTCTTGCACCAGACCTGTGGTCAGGTGCAAGGCTGTAGCCAATTACGAGCTTCAGGCCAGTGGGAAAATGCATTGTGGTCCATTGTGGTCGAACATGCGGCGAACACCCGGAAATGTTCGGTGTTCGCGATCTGCTCAAACAGGCTAAGTTCGGGTCGAACCCCGAACCGCCCGAATCCGAACAGCTCATCCCTACTAATAAACCGTTTATTTTTATTCTGCAGTAAAAAGTCTCTTTATTTATAGATTTTTTTTAGGTTCTTTAAGGCATTTTTTGACAAACATTTTCATTTTTTTTAAAAACGTTTTTTCTTTTTTTCCGTAACAGATTTTTTATTATCATTCATAGGACATTATATGTAAATGCCAGACATTTTTGTTCAGTAGTTTTTTTGCAAACAGAGTTTCAATTTTGACCTTTTTTTTTCATCCCATTCATCGGCTTGTCGGCCTTTTCCAGCAGCTGCTCTATGCTCTGTTTGGTGGCTCGTCGGCATTTTCCGGATAAGTTTGGCATGTTTTTTTGTGGTGGTTTTAGTGAGCCGATACTTCGGATGGTATCAGATGCGTTTTTTTGGCATGTTTTCCCTGCACTCCGGGGACCCTGCAGTGAATGCTAAATTCACCGCAGGGTGGGAAACTTTGATTCCCCGAAGCGCAGGGAACGAGAGAGCAGCAAAATGTTGGCGACATTTCAGTGCTCTCTGAATAAATCCTTAAGTATTCGAGGAGAGACCTGTGTTAATAGTAAAATATGTAATAAATTTTTTATTATTGTAAATTTCTACAGCAGCTCAATATAACCTTATGTTATGGTGTTTGTACAAGTTATAACATCCCAGTGTATGTAATTTTAGTTCATATTTGGTACTTAGAATTTTATTAAAATTGGATGTTATATAGTACGTTTCTGCTTGTATCCCTGAAGAACAATGCTTCCTGAGGTTGATTTCAATACACAATAACTCTTAGTTGCATTAGTAACTTTGTGTTCCTAAACTTAACTAAGTTTAGAAACTTTCATCTGCTTAAGACAATGATTATCTTGTGAAACATCAATTCAGAATTGATTTTTTTAGTGTACTTTGTTCTACTTTTCCTATCCTCGCCTTTTGTCAGTAAATCTATGGTAGAGCTATAAAAAGAAAGAGAATTATGAGAGAAGTGCATTAGTATTGAGAGCTGGTCTAGAGGAGATGTATAATGTTGCACGCAATCTAAATTAATAGTTAATCTCCTTCGTACTATTCCTGGTGTAGTCCTTAAAAGCCAAACAAAAAAAGGGTTTAAGAATAATATTCAGCATATTGCGTAAAACAATATATTAAACAAAGGATGTGTTTTATTAATATATTCAAATTCCTATGCAGCTCACAGTTTATGTATGTGTTGGGCCTTATTCCAACCAAGCCATCAGCAGCGTTTCCCTAATGGATAAATTATGTGCAAGCTGTTATTATACTTTATTTACAAAGAACCAGCAGTTTCCGCAGCGCTGTACAAAATAAGTCACTGGTGGGATAATACTATATAAATTAAAAATGTTTGAATAGCACATAACCAAACAAAAACACAGTAGGGGTTTTAGATTCTGTTCCCAAGGGAATTTACAATCTACATGGGGATTGGGGATGTAATGGCAAGAGGGAGGGATGTGCTTTAAATGGTATGCAGCTATAGAGACATCAGTATGGAAGTTCTGATGTTTTTCCTTTTTGAAACTACTTTACCAGGAAGGATACATTGAGATTTCTCTGATTTTCAAGTATGTACTGTTAGGTGTCTTGCCCAAGGACACTTACTGGAGAGGTGCTCTGGCCAGCCTTTGAACCTGTGTCTCCACAGTTATAGAGCAGTGATGTTACCTCTACTCCATCCAGTAGGCTTCTCTGAACAATGGATTTTCAGGGATGAAAATAGGGGGCAATCTTATGGGATCAAGGAAGGGATTACCACAGAACAGCATCTCACTATTAATATCTCTATTCCAACCAAGCCACGTTACTGGAGGCTAGAAAATTATTATTTGGTAGTCACAGATGATAGTGGCCGAGGTGGTGCACACCCTACCACTGGTATTTGCTCTTGGAGTCCATAGCACTCCATGGAGAGAAGTGCAACACCGCATGAGCTTTGTGCAAGCTCATGTATGCATAGTCATGCCAGAACTGCAGAAGAAGACTGGGAACCATTTGCTCTCAGTGTTCTACTATAGAGGAGGGGAAGGATTGAGACTATGGGTAAGTGAGGCAATATTTAGCTCAATATTTTAAAATGTTAAGTGATTATTTATTTGCAAAATCACTTAACACCATGCTTTGCAGAATAATGGCTCAAGACAAGAAGAACGTTCTTCATTGGCTGGCTGCAAATTAACTGCTCATGTAATGTTATGGTTGGCTCAAGGCCAGTAGTAACATGATGGACACAAACATGAAACAGCAATACAGTGGTTCATACCAGGGAAGCCAGAGACGTTGAGATTAAAACCAAGGTGGGTTTGATCCCGACGAGCACCTCTCCAGTAAGTGTCCTTAGGAAAGACACCTAACGGTACATACTCACCACCCAGGACATACTTGAAAACAAAAGAAATCTCAATGTATTCTTCCTGGTAAAATCCTTTCTCAAAAAACAAAACAAAAAAAACTCATAGCCAATGAAGTGTAACCAACAGAAATGCAGGTCTCTTTTTCTGGTGATTGACATTGTAAGGGGAGGGTTTTGGTGATCTGGCTGTCTAAAAAAAAAAAAAAAAAAAAAGTGGGTTTATGAGAGTGATGTCATCACCTAGGGACCAGAGGCTTTCAAAATCATATTATAGCATCACATATTGGGAATGTGTAATAAAGTGTGTTTAATTGTGAACGTGTAATAAAGTGCAATTAAACAAAGGGAGCTGATATATATATCTCTCTGTTAATTCAATTTATTTTTTCCCTCTCATATAGTTTACAAAAAAGATTTATTTATGGAATAATGAAAGAAAGCCTGGGAGTTGTCATGTCCTGTTGTATGGAATATTGACAGTTTTGATGAAAACCATAAACCTTTACCTGAGTTTTAAAAATCTAATATTTGAGCAATCAATATGTTACTACAGCTTTCAATAAGCAATGTTTTTCATTTACTTATTCATTAAGCGCCTGGAGACCGGCATTCCTACTGAACAGATCCATTTGCTTTCCTATTTAATAAAAGCATTCATTTTATCTATATGTAGAAGTCTCAAGACACCCACTGTTATTCCTCTGTAAATTTCTCATACACTTGAAATATACCCAACTATCTATAAGACAGAATGAGATTAAAAAGACAATTTCCAAGCTTGTGAAGTCAGGAGCACTTCATTGCTCTACAAGCAATCTTAATGTTCTCTTGTTTCCTGCTAAGATGCCAGATGGCTCTTGGTGTATAACAATAGATTAGAGGAAAGGAACAAAGTACCATGTCCAGCAAGCTTTGCAGTCTAAAATATTGTCACATCCATTGAGTGGAAACTGGTCAATACTGATACATGATTTTCTGTAAATGTGTTGTTTTAGAAGAGTGTTGCACAAAAAAATACTCAAAGTCTGTTTGCTTTATCGGAGCTGATTTACTTATAAATAATGCAATAGAGTTATATTTACTCGCACTATTGTAAAGCTATATTGATAAAAAAACAGACACACATACAAATATTTTCTTTTGTTCTTCTAACATTTTTCTACAACCTGTGTTAAAGTAGTAACATATTCAATGCTGGAATCCTGATTAACCTCTACTGCATTGTTTTAATACGATTGTGGTAAGAAAACAAAAATGCAAAGTTTAACCAAGACAAAAGATAATATGTCAATGGTTTTGGAGCTGAAAAAAAGCCCTTGGCCATTCCTGGCCAAACTGCTGGCCACGTTGGAGAAAATTTCACATATGTCTGATGTCTCTGAGCAACAGGCTAATAGGAAGCCTGAAATACTCAGGGTTATTCAAAGAGAATCAAAAAGCCACTGCACATTCGGTGACTTTACGTTCTCTTCAATTCGGTGCGATTTGGCGATCCCATTTCGGCGACCCTGCAGTGTATTCAGCAAGCACCACAGGGCCGTCATACTGCAGGGAAAAGCCGCCGCAAACCTGCCGAACACTCACTGCAAAACCCGGCGAATGCACACCGAAACCCCCAAAAACATTTGGATTAACCCCGCCGAACACGCCGGAGAAACCGAGCAGGAGCCGATCAGAGCGCAGAGCAGCCACCGAAAAACACGACAACGCAGATGAATGGAATGAACAAAAAAAACAGTATGCTTGAATGTTTGAAAAGTGAAACGCTGTTTGCAAAAGAAACTACAGAACGAAAATATCTGATATTTACAGTCATGGCCGAAATTGTTGGCACCCCAGACATTTTTTCAGAAAATCAAGTATTTCTCACAAAAAAGTAATGCAGTAACACATGTTTTGCTATACACATGTTTATTCCCTTTTGTGTATTGGAACAAAACAAAAAAGGGAGGAGAAAAAGCAAATTGGACATAATGACACACAAAACTCCAAAAATGGTCTGGACAAAATTATTGGCACCCTTTCAAAATTGTGGATAAATAAGATTGTTTCAAGCATGTGATGCTCCTGTAAACTCACCTGGGGCAAGTAACAGGTGTGGGCAATATAAAAATCACACCTGAAAGCAGATAAAAAGGAGAGAAGTTCACTTAGTCTTTGCATTGTGTGTCTGTGCCACACTAAGCATGGACAACAGAAAGCGGTGAAGAGAACTGTCTGAGGACTTGAGAACCAAAATTGTGGAAAAATATCAACAATCTCAAGGTTACAAGTCCATCTCCAGAGATCTAGATTTTCCTTTGTCCACAGTGCGCAACATTATCAAGAAGTTTGCAACCCATGGCACTGTAGCTAATCTCTCTGTGGGTGGACGGAAGAGAAAAATTGATGAAAGGTTGCAACGCAGGATAGTCCGGATGGTGGATAAGCGCCCCCAAACAAGTTCAAGCTGTCCTGCAGGCTCAGGGTGCATCAGTGTCAGCGCGAACTATCTGTCGACATGTAAATGAAATGAAATGCTATGGCAGGAGACCCAGGAGGACCCCACTGCTGACACAGAGACCTAAAAAAGCAAGACGACACTTTGCCAAAATGTACTTGAGTAAGCCAAAATCCTTCTGGGAAAACGTCTTGTGGACAGATGAGACCGAGATAGAGCTTTTTGGCAAAGCACATCATTCTACTGTTTACCGAAAATGGAATGAGGCCTACAAAGAAAAGAACACAGTACTTACAGTGAAATATGGTGGAGGTTCAATGATGTTATGGGGTTGTTTTGCTGCCTCTGACACTGGGTGCCTTGAATGTGTGCAAGGCATCATGAAATCTGAGGATTACCAAAGGATTTTGGGTCGCACTGTAGAGCCCAGTGTCAGAAAGCTGGGTTTGCATCCGAGATCTTGGGTCTTCCAGCAGGACAATGACCACAAACATACGTCAAAAAGCACCCAGAAATGGATGACAACAAAGTGCTGGAGAGTTCTGAAGTGGCCAGCAATGAGTCTAGATCTAAATCCCATTGAACACCTATGGAGAGATCTTAAAATTGCTGTTGGGAAAAGGCGCCCTTCCAATAAGAGAGACCTGGAGCAGTTTGCAAAGAAAGAGTGGTCCAAAATTCCAGGTGAGAGGTGTAAGAAGCTTATTGATGGTTATAGGAAGCGACTGATTTCAGTTATTTTTTCCAAAGGGTGTGCAACCAAATATTAAGTTATGGGTGCCAATAATTTTGTCCAGCCCATTTTTGGAGTTTTGTGTGACATTATGTCCAATTTGCTTTTTTTCCTCCCTTTTTTTGTTCCAATACACACAAAGGGAATAAACATGTGTATAGCAAAACATGTCTTACTGCAATACTTTTCTGTGAGAAATACTTGATTTTCTGGAAAAATGTCTGGGGTGCCAACAATTTCGACCATGACTGTACTTATAAGATCCAATGAATGATAATAAAAAGGGCTGTTACAGAAAAAAGAAAAAAATGATTAAAAAAAAGAAAAATAAATCCCCAAAAAATCCCAAAAAAGGCCTAAAAGATCCGAAAAAATCTAAAAATAAAGATTTTTTTTACTGCAGAATATTGTAATAAACGGTTTATTAGATATTGGATTAAATCGGGAATATTTTTAACATTGAAGCCTATGGGATTCACCTGAATAAACCTGTCGAATTAAACCACCGAATGGCAGGGCATTTCGGCAACTTTTCACTGCTGGTTTTTGTCTCTGAATAGATGAAGCAGTGCTTCTCTATGGGGATTTCACTGCCCTCGAACAGGCACCGAACAGGCACTGTATGTGCAGGCAATCAGCCAACATTTGGCGAATTACCTGCTCTCTGAATAGCCGAATGGCCAAGAAAGGTAACCGAACGCTGAATTTCAGCTTTCGGTTACCTTTAGGCCCCCGGCACACGAGCGTATTTATGGCTCAAATGCGCCGCACTTCCCTGCATCCGTGGGTTCTTGACAGGGAAGGCCATCCACCGGACGTGAAAAAGCCCTCCCCGTCAAAAAGCTAAACGGACGCTGAAAGGATACAAAGCGCGATTCTCCATAGGAGGATCGCGCTTTGTACGCTGAGCGCAGAGAGTGGAAGGAACGTCCACTTTTGCGGACGTTCCTTCCTCTGCTCGTGTGCCGCCAGCCTTAGCTAGCAATTCAGATCTCTTTGAATAACCCTGGCTGATCTAGTAAAGCTTTGTGAATTACGTTTTTCAATGAATCAGGGTGCCCAGATCAAATAATGGGGTATTTTCCTCCAGTTCTTTCTATGCTATATTCCAATCCACACACACTACTCTCTAGCTTGAATGGCTGGTTCTGGAGGCAAAACCTGATCTGTTTTTTTGCTCTCAAATTAAGCCATAGATCACAGCACCCACTTCTTATATTAGGAACCTCTATTTTTCATGCAAAAGTGCAATATGTCCTGATAAGGAAATTAAATAAATAAAAATAAACTGTAGGACTGTGACATTCTACACATATTGCAAACCATGTGTTTGAAGAGTATATTTTCACATCTGGCTAAGTATACACATGCATTTATATACATAACATATAACGTGGTGGATACAGCCACCCCTCTGACCGGCAGGCGCTTCTGCTTGGTGTCAGTGTTTGCACTGACCCACCCATGGCTGGCCCAGGCTGTCTTGGCCCCAGATTGTCTCCCTCAACGTGGCGCTAGCCCCCAAGGCAACTGAGCGCCGCCTCAGAGGCCACTGAAACCCGATGAAGTCCCAGGCTGAAACGCCTTGCTAAGATACTCTAGGGTTAATATAGGGAGGAATTACAAAGAGAAGAGACCCCCTCCTGGCTAACCACCGGAAAGTCAAAAAAAATGGGAGAATCACCCAGTACCACACTGAGATTAAAGCCACTAACAGCATACATTGTAAACCTCCAGAAAGGAGAACCTAAACTTCCCCACAGTACCAGGTATACCAAGAAAAATAAATAAAAAAACTGTTATTAAAGTACAAAGCAAGCTATATTCTAAAATGTACAGGTGTAATGTAAGAATATAAAGGCCCAAATAACCTTCTATGTATGTATACGAATCCTAAAAAGTGGTACGGCACCTAGCTTGAAGGGGTCTACATGCATATACTGTATATAGGATAATACGGCATAAAGGCTGATAGATAGCTGCACAGAATAGCGGGGATTCATTGAAAAAACAAAGGAACAAATAGAATACAGAACTAGTGCCAGGACAAAAAATATCTCGCAGAATCATAATATAAAGAACATAGAATTTCTTTGACTTGCTGATACTATAGAGAAAACATGTATAAATATATGAAACCAATATGTATATGTTGATGGAGATCATCCAGGATACTTAGAATAGTATATGAAACCGATACTGCTTTCAACAGCAAACCCTGAACGTGGCTCTAAGTCTGAAAAGATTTCTAGGCTGTCGTTGAAAAGCCCATACAAAATAGAACAGAGGGAATCAGTCTAATGCAGCAATCCCCAAGAATAGGGACCCCAAATGATATAAACAGGCATTGCAGAGGTACCTATAACCACAAAGGGAAGTGAATTGTTAAATACGGTCAAGATGCGCTCGACACGCGTTTCGCTATAAACCTGTTACGGCTTCATCAAGAGCATTTGCTTCTGATTCAGTCCTGCTGGACCACCTGCAGAGGAGCAGAGAACACTTAAGGGTCTATTCACTAAGCGCTGAAACGTCCGTGCCTTTCACTTTGGCGTATTTAGGTACATGGCCAGGGCAGGCGCGGCTGATGACGTTGCCAAGCTGCGTGGTGACGTCATCAGCAGGCGTCCCCATGCAAATCAATGGAGGGGAGGGGGGGCTCCTTCGGAGCCCTCTATCTCCCCAACCATTGAAGCTAGGGAGATGCTTTTTGCACCGCTGAAAAGGGCATTAACCATTTCGCCGCCGAATCACGTTATGGCGCTAATTGGCGCCAAAACGGGATTCGAACCTGGAGGGGGGCTGACATCTTGGATGTCAGCCAAGCCTCCAGGTCCCCCCCCTCCCTCTGACAACCTCACCATATGTGTGAGGATGTCAGTGGGCCAGTTAACCATCTAGCTGCCATGTAGAGATAAGGGGATCCTAAGGATCCCTTTATCTCCCGATCCATGGCAGCTAGATGGTCATATTTGACATCATTTGAAAGGCCTGATCAAGGTTTAAAAGAAAAATTAAAAAAATAAAATAAAAAAATAATAATAAAAAAATTAAATAAAATAAAAAAATGATTTTTTTTTAAGTTTTTTTGTCTGGGGGGGTTTAATTAAATAGGACCTAGGCTGTCATCTCAAAATAATTAGCACAAAATGGTCAGAATGAGCGCAGCGCACATAGGTGAATTGGCTCAGCAATGAAAGGGTTAAAAGGCAAAAACATGTAAAAATTGGGTATTTCTATTCTCGGGATAAAATTTTGAAACTATTTAGCCGGGGTCTTTATTGGTGGTTGTAGATTTTGGAGATTAAATTACGAAAAAGTGTGTTTTTACCATTTTTTCATCATATTTCATATTTTTTTTATAGTAAATTATTGGAGATGATGGAAATAATGGTATTTCTAGAAAGTCCATTTAATGGCGGGAAAAAGGGTGTATAATATGTGTGGGTTGAATAAACGAGTAAGAGGAAAATTTGACCTAAACACTAACAGCGCAGAAACGTAAAAACAGCAGTGGTCACTAAAGGACAGATTTGTGTAAAACCGCCCGGTCACTAAGGGGTTAAAAGATAATAAAAAGGTCTGTTGCAGAATAAAAATACACCTTTTAAATAAATTGAGGAAGCAGCAGCTTTTAAAGGTTTTCATATTCCCACCTTGAAGGTTCTAAACACCAGCTTATGACCAGCTTCATGAGTTTCTTTCCAGGCCACCAGAAAAACTGTTAAAACAGGGTACAAAATAGCATAGTTGATACTTTATGTGTGTGTTTTTTAAGGGTTTCCTTTACCACTTAAATATTTTACATTTAATTGTCACATATCATCTCCTATCCATGCAATAAAATATGCCCTTTCCGTTGTTTTTCATTGCTTTAATTTTTCATTCGTTGACAACATCTCCCAATGTATTCTCTTGGACATGTTTTACATTTTATGAATTGTAGTTGCCAACTACTGATTTAAAAACCCATAAATAAAAGTTTATGAGATTTTAATTTTCCTCAGAGTACTGCAAAGCATATTTAGAGCTGATTAACATGTGCGGCATTAAAGTGAAATGATTAATTAAGGCTTATACCAATGAAATCTTGACATATGCGTTAACCCCTAATTTCTTTCATCTCCCAAAAATGGATATTGTATAGCACAAGAAATGTTTTATTGCAATTCTGTAAAAATAATGCAGTATGCAGTTACAGTAATATAGCTTTATGTTTCACAATCAGCGGCTAGCAGCAGGGCTAGATTATCATAGGGGGTATTGGAGCTGTAGCCCCAGGCCCAAGCCCTAAAATGGACCCACTGAAAAGTTACTGTAACTATATGTTAGCACATATTGTGAGAAACAGAGAGGTTTGTGAGGGTCCTGAGAACGAGCAACAGCACTATGGTCTGCTCTATGGTGGGGGCCCGCTCAGGTCTCACAAGGTATTAGCTTGATTGGGCCATTACAGGGACATATGCAAATCAAACTTCTAAGCCTGTTGAGTCAACTGAAGGGTGCTCCCTCATAGAGGACTGGATTGGCTACTTTTCCACAAATATACAGGTTTCTAACCCTTTCACTAACAAGTGATTTTCCAAAAAATCATTGTCAGAACCCAGTGTTTTTTTTGTAAAATAATTTTTAGTTAATTATACAATAAAAAATATTTGGACATATTCCCATTGTATTTCTTACTGTAAATAACCTATTTGGCCAGTAGATGGCACCATCTACTGCCAAATTGAGTTACAGCCATAACAGTTGCAGCTCAATATAATTTTTTTTTCTTTTCCTGCATTGTCTGCTGAATGCCAGATGTCAAGGCAACATCAGCCGATTTTACAGTTTTAGCTCTTTGGGCATTATACCCACAGGGCTAAAACATTAGGGGCACCTTCTGCAGCCCAAAAGAAAATGAAATTAGTTTACTTTTGGGCTGCAGATCTGCAGATTGAGATATCTCGATATTACAGCACTGGATGGTGCCTTTGAAGCCCGAGATATGTCGATCTTGGTAGTGAAGGGGTTAAGCAACCTACTTTGGCTTACATTTGTAAGTCCTGACAAAGCTGAAACCTAATTACCAGCAAACCAGTTTGTTTATTATTTTGCTTGATTCTTGAGGGGAAATTTTATGAACCTCCTCACCTTAGGGGTTCCCTTTTTTTACTTTCTTATTGCTGTGCACTGTTTAGAGTTCTAGGGGTTACTGGTTTACCTATCTGTGGATGATATAAAGTCTTAGGCTGTGGTCACACTATACAGCTATTGTGAACATTAAAAGTACCACAGGCCCTTTTCCTATAGGCCCGGCAATGCCGCTTTGTCTATGTAGGCACACTAGCACTATTAGGCTGGGGTCAGACGAGCGTACTGTTCACGTCCGTGATTGCACCTAAAAGTACGTCCGTGATAGCATGACGGAAAGCCCATCGGAGCCCGTTACACGAAGTACGTCCGCACTGAACTGCGGACGCACATGGCCGCAGCCCACAGACGCAAGGCCGGCAAGAACGTACAACCCCTAGAACGGCCACACAGAGTGCACTGCGGCCGGCTAGCGGCCTGTGTACGTGAGGTGGAGACGTCAGACGCACCTGTTCTGCGGCCTACATCACGTCCAGACTCCAGAACATTCCTGACGTGGCTGGAGCATATTCTGGGGGCTGGAGAGTGTATCCTGGACACTGGAGAGTGGACGCAGCAGGTGACATGGACGTCGAGAGGCTGATCACCGAAGTGAGGGGGGGCACCCCGAATTGTGGGACACAGCCAGCCAACAATATAAGGACAAGATCAGCAAGGCGAACGCATGGGCTGATGTGACAAGAGCGGTGTACCCTGCATATGACACCTGGTCTGAGCATGAACAGAAAGTGCAGAGTGAGTACATGATTATTATATTCATAATGAAATGCACATTATTAATCCAAACAAAATGTAAATGGCTAACAAATTCATGAACATCACATGTCAAATGCTCCCCATCTGCCAGGGCACCTGTCCTGCTTCGCTAGTGAAATAGTTTGCCAGCGCATCACGATGCCTGTTGCTGTGTCGATTCACAGGCATAACATCATCATTAATAAATTCGTCCAAACCACAAACAGACAAGGAGTCATCAAAATTAAAACCATCCCACGCACGAACAAAATTATGCAACACACAACAGCATTTCACTATATCTACACAAAAATCGACGTGCACATCTAGCGGCCTATGGAAAATCCTCCACTTGTTGCTCAGTATGCCAAAGGTACACTCAACATACCGTCTCGCACGTGACAGCCTATAATTGAACACCCGCTTTTTCACAGTCAGGTGTGTCCCAGAGTATGGCCGCAGGAGATGTGTGGAAAGTCCGAAAGCCTCGTCCCCCACAAAGGCGTAGGGGACTCCCACATCTGTGCCAGGCAAAGGTGCGGGTCTGGGGATGTGCAGTGTCCCACTTTCTATTGCATTCCACAGTGTGGAGTTCCTGAACAGTGTGGAGTCTGAATCTTTCCCGTATGACCCCACATCCACACAGACAAAATTATAGTTGGCATCTGCCACTGCCAGTAGGCCAATGGAAAAATATTGTTTATAATTGTGATACAGTGAGCCACTCTGCAGTGGCTTCACTATGCGGACATGTTTGCCATCCACAGCTCCCAGGCAATTCGGAAAGTTTGCTCGCTCCAAAAACGTTGCAGCAATTTGTGCCCATGCCTCGTCTGTGGGTGTTGTCAAACATTCTTCCCTCATCGTGTCCCAAATTGTCTGGCACACCTTGCGGACGATCTCCCCAGCTGTAGATCTGCCAATGCGGAAATTATAATGCAGGTCCTGCAGACTGCATCCACTGGCAAGATACCTATCAAGAATGGAGAAATAAATGTGTGTTATGATCAGATTCCATGAGCCGCACCTAATATCATTCTTCTGTTTTGCAGCACATGAAGTCATAGTGAAATGGAGGACAGTCAGGGACAACTACACCAGGGTCCTCAAAAAAGATATGAAAGCGGCACGCTCAGGATCAGCGGCGAGGAGGGGCAGCAGTTTATTTATGCTGAGCAGCTGTCATTCCTGTGACGGACCCTGGAACCAAGACCTATGGTGGGCAGCATGGATCTCCTATCCACATCCAGGGCACAGCAACACGTGCAGCCATGTGCTAGTGCCACCTGCTCAGAACAGACGGAAGAGGCCAGAGCAGACTCGCAGTTGGAGGAGGAGACCGCTGCCCAGGAGCTGCCTACTGCAAGGGCTGACACCACCAGGCCGGCACACAAAAGGAGAAGGACACCGGGTGCTGAATTTGAGCATGCCATGGTGACATTCATGGATGCTCACCATCCACCACCACTGCCACCACCGCCACCACCACCATCTCCACGCTGCAGGTTCTGGGATGACGATGACCTGTCGTTCCATCATTCGTGTCTCCCCATGTTGCACCAGATGAGCCTGGCTCAGAAGATGGAGTACCGACGAAGGACATTGGACGCCAGCCACAGTACCGCCTGTGCCTCCCAGTGCACAATATGCGGGTGGTTATTACCGGCGGCCAGAGCCTCCACACCAACCCATGTCCCCTGGTGCCAGGTCACAACCACCCTATCAGGCTGCATACAACCAAGGTTACATGCCCGATCCCTATGATGAGGATGCTCCTCATTATGAGGATTTGTAGTCAGTTTCGTGCTCATGCTCTTTTTTAATGCTCTGCATTGTTGTTTGCCACATGTTCGTGGACTCTTTATTTTATGTCTGATTTATGTTGTGTTCAGCAACATATGGTGTGTTAATGTTATTTTGTTTAGTATTACCATTTCTTGTGGATAAAAGATTTATGTTGCTGTCACTGTTGTCTGTGTCATTTATTATTGAGTATGTGTGATATTATGCAATGTGTGTGGGTATGCTTGTGCAAATGGGCTGGTGGGCATATCACAACACACCGAAAATGGGGGCTCTGGACATCGAGCACATCTCTGCTGGCGGGCACCGAAAATATGAATTCTGGTGTTTGCTGTTACTTACCGCAACGTGATGACCAGCATCTTCTCGCCTGGAATGGCGTCCCTCATGTTGGTGTCCCTCTTCATCAACGGCTCACGTACCTTCGACAACAGTTCGTCGAAGGAGGGGATGGACATCCGCAGGTAGTTGAAGAACTTCATCGGGTCCCTCTCTCGCAGTGGCCTGTACAGCGTGACAAAGTGGCCATGCGTGCATCTGGCAGCGTTTATGGGATGAACCCATGATCGCCGTTTTCGCTTGTTCTTGAGGTACAGGTACCCCATTGCAGCAAACACAAATACTTGGACTGCATCCATCTGTAGAAAACCCCACCTTCCCCAAAATGGCTTTTTATACCCCTTCCCTTGGTTTTTTCATCTGCGATTAATTTGGTTTCTCACATTTCACTTTTTATATTGATCCGTCACTAATCACGGACGTGATCACTGACGTGATCACGGACTGTGTGGCCACTACTGCGACTTCTGTACTGACGTACGTCCGTGTGCACGGACGCACAGTCCGTAGAAATCACGCTCGTCTGACCCTAGCCTTAGATCACTATTCAGTGCAATTTTATGCTTAGCTGATTCCTGCATTGGTCCTAAGATCTGTCCCATATTCGCCCAAAGGGACAGGAATCTTTCCTTTATATCTACTCTCAGGTTTAGCCTGCTACTCGGTTGCTGGTGCGTACCAATAGCATTCTTGTGGACACTACAGGCCCCATTCCAACCTTGGTGTAAAAACTGGTGAAATCTTAGCAGAGCCATTATAGCTATGAAGTTGTTAAGTTTACAACAGCTCTGGTGAAGTTAAACGAAGGTTGGAATAGAACTCTTTGGAGGCTTATCTTCTCCGTACATATCAGACACTCTGATCCCCCAGGAGTACACTATATTCCCTTATAGTATAGTATATGATTATATGTGATTGTTGTTACATTTTTATAGGCTTTTCATTTTATTAGGACTACTATCTTTTCTCTAGCAGCATAGTATTTACATCCAACCCTCCTTTTTTATAACTCAACTCAAAGGAATATTATGAAATTTATATGCTTCTGCCCCATCCTAACAGATGTACGAAGTGAATCCACTCTTGTCATGTTATGTCAGTCACCTTGTAATTATTATTTTTGTTTGCTTCTTTTTTTGACTTGTGAGCGCTTTTAAACAATTTTACCACATACCAATAATAAAAATTGTTTGTTTTTATTTTTGTCCTACCTCTTCTAGTGCATTCCCTCTTTTATCTGAGGGCAATTCTCTCTTTCTATATCCAGGACTGAAACCTAATGCAAAATGGTACAATCTTTCAGCCTATTTTTTGACATTGACATAAACAGGGTTATTCAAAGAGATTCGAAAAGTCGGTTACTTTTCGTTCTCTTCAACTCGGTTTGTTTTGCCGATCCCATTTCGGTGACCCTGCGGTGTATTCAGCAAGCACCACAGGGTCCCCGAATTGCAGGGAAAGGCTGCCGCAAACCAAACGAAAAGTCACTGCAAAACCCAGCGAATGCACGCCGAAAACCCTCAAAAACATCTGGATTAACCTGACGAAAACCACAGAAAAACCCGAACAGGAGCCGATCACAGCCTTCGACACAGCAGAAGAGGCAGTGAATAAATTAGGAAAACAGTTTGTATGAATGATTGAAAAGTGAAACACTGTTTGCAAAGAAACTACTGAGCGAAAATGTCTGAAATTTACATATGAGGTCCAGGGAATGATAATAAAGAGGGCTGTTACAGAAAAAATAAGTACACTTAAAAAAAAATATATAATAATAATCGGACTTTTAAAAAAAAAAAAGAATTTCAGAAAAATGCTTAAAATATCCTAAAAAATCTATAAATAAAGAGAGTCTTTACTACAGAATTTTATAATGAACGGTTTATTAGATATTGAATTAAAACGGGAATATTTTTAACATTGAAGCCTATGGGATTCTCCTGAATAAACTTGCCGAATTAAACCACCGAATGGCAGGGCATTTCGGGAACCTTTCACTGCTGGTTTGTGTTCTCTGAATAGCCGAAGCAGTGCTTTATTATGGGGATTTCACTGCCCTCGAACAGGCACCGAACAGGCACTGTATGTGCAGGCAATTCGCTAGGATTTGGCGAATTGCCTGCTCTCTGGATAGCCGAATGGCCAAGAAAGGTAACCGAACGCTGATTTTCAGCATTTGGTTACCTTTCTCAAGCAACTCGGATCTCTTTGAATAACCCTGAAAGTCTCACTCAGTAATATCTTAATTAAATCTCTTTAAAACATGTAGTTCTATATGAAAAAGGTGGTCCTACAAGTTGTAAATCTCCTGCGCCCTCCTACAATTATTTAGGGATTTGCCCTGCTCAGTCCACTGTAATCATTAAAAATGCTTACATTTTCAATTGTTAAAATATACAGATTTTTTTCATTTTTGGCATTCCTTTTCAGCAATCCATCTCCAAGACTGTTTTATTCATCTTACTTTCTGCACATTGCTTTATTTTTATGTCACCATCTGGGGCTCCTTTCATTAACAGCAACTTGAAGAGCATTGGATGTTGCGGAGCTGGGAGCTGTTATTGTCCCTTTAATTATGCTTTCATGGAGCTGCTGGCTTAAAATAAGTTTCTATAAATATTCGCAAGATGAAACAAATGTCTTGGGTGCACTGAAACTTTATTAAACTAATGATTCAGATGGTATCTGAAATTTAATGTATGCATTATCCAAAACCAGTGTAGACTTGTACCACTGAATAGATCGTCTCATAAATAAACGTTAATAGTAATATAATCTCATCCTGCGATGTTTCACTTTTTAATATATTTTTGCGAGAAACACAGAACTGAGTCTACAGATAAAATGAAGATGCTGCTGATTAGATTATCCAACAAGGCAAAAGCCATGCTCTTGAAATCATAATAAAAGATTAATATTTCGATTGATAGGCAGCAATATATAGAACTAATTTAATCTTAGTCTTATGAACAATAACATATATTGGATGCAAGTGCAGATATTATTGAAGAATAGAGACGTGTAACATATTTTATTAATGAAATTAGAATCATACAAGGCCTGTAGGGAAGAGTATTTTTTTTTCATGCAAGCCCTGGCTGTACATCTCTAGTGAAGGATTCATGTTGCGATAGTGGATCCCGACCCTGGTCTTCAAGTCCCCCTAACAGGCCAGGTTTGCCAGATATCTGAATCACAGCACGGGTGATATGATTTGGGGCTCACTGATTGCATTTCCTCAAGGTAATCCTAAAAACAAGGCCTGTAGGGCACTTGAAGACCAGGGTTGGGAAACACTGACTTGGACAGTTGGCCAAAGTTAAGAATTCCATGTTGTTGGTCTTTATCCACAACCTGCTAGCTCTTACTGGTTCACTGGTTAGTAGCCTCCCTGCCCCCAAAAATGGTATTACAAGGAGTCAAGATACTATTTATACTATTCTGTATTTATGGTGTTTGTTAGCTGAAAATAGAAAGAATACATCTTTGAAAATACAGGGCTCTATTCCACTTGAGACAGTAATAGGAACCCACTAATGGAACAACCAGAACAAGCCGTTAACCATTAGAGGCTCCCTATTATTGTCTCCATTCTGAGTGAGCCGCTGTGTTAGCAGCTCACCTCGTAATCGGAAGGAGTTGCTAACAGATACCGGCAGTGGTGTCTTGTACTAACACTAGCATATTATGGGAGTCCTTCTGACCCCCCCCCATATAGTTTAAGTTTCAATTTTTGTACAATTGTACAACATAGCAAGCACTGGCCAACCAGCACTAAGGCTAGGGTCAGACGAACGCAGTGCGAACGCGCGTGCAGCCGCACTTTATCACGGCCGTAGAAGCAGCAAATGACAGCCAATGACGGGCAATGTACGAAGTGCAACGCAAGCGGCACACAAACGCCCAGGCACACCCTAATGTTGGAAGAAGGGTTTATCTAGATATTTTTGGTGTTCCTTATCTGTTTCACAACAAATAACATGAATATTGACTGTATCACAGCATAAACATTGGTTATGCCTAACTAAAAATAACTGTTTTATACAAAATTCTCCAAGCATAGATGTGTAATTAATAAATATTCCAGAAATGCACACCCTAATGAAATGGGCTGTGCACGCCATTGCTGCCGCATAACTACAAAAATACAGTTATTCTATCAAGCCATCTACAGAAATATACAAACTATGATTTCAGTATAACACTGTGGAATATCCTTTTATGGGGTTATGGCTCTTTTCTTTGTGTCGTATAAATGTATTACAAAAACAAATAAAGTCCCAGGTACAGTCAAATGGTATCTTTGCAAAGAAGCAGCAATATTGTTACAGGGTTCAAAAGTAAATATTTGTATGGAGAGTCAATGTGTGCACATATATATGTGTATTCAAATTAAAAGGTAGACATGTGCAATTCTTTTCGTATAAATAGCTTTTCCGAATTTTTGCTTATTCGGAGATTCGGACCAATCCAAAAATCCGAATACAAGAAGGAACGAAGATAACTAACATACGATAATCCAAGTAGAGGATTGTGCAATAACACCTGTTGGTGCCGAATCGCGATCCAGCCCCCAAGGGGTTAAAGGCAGCTACCACTTTGAAGAACACAGCCTGCCCTTCTAAGCGGTGTCTGCCTTTTGCTTGTGGCCTGTACGGATGAGAAGGAAGCGAGGTCCAAAGGACCTCCCCCCTTCAGGCACCTTCCCTGCATTGGCGGGGGTTGTGGTGCCTGGAATAGACGTGATCGCGCTGGCGGGATGACGTCTATTCATGCCCGCCTCGGTCCTGGAGGCTGGGCTGACATCAGCTGGGGCTGATGTTCGGGGCTGTAAACGGAGGATGCTCTCAGTGCGTCCTCCGCAGCCAAGTGCCGATGCGGTAGGACGCGCTCAGTTCGTCCTCCGCACCGAAGTGGTTAAATGGTTTAGTATGAAAGTGTGAGTACATAGATGTAATTTTTGGAGAACCAATATGTGTGCTAGAATGGAAATGTGCTTTACGCCCTTCTCTCTCTCCATTTTTCTCATCCAGTGCTATGTCTTGGCTCTCTTTATATAACATTACTCCTTCCATTTCCTTCCTTGTTTCTTGAACTTAATTTTAAAAATATTTGACAAGATATTGCTAGATCTATTACTTCCTTTATGCTACACCCCCTCCTGTCTCTAACCCACTCAATACATCACTACATCATTTCACTCCATCCCCAGTTTGCAAATTCACCCCTTATGCTTTGCCCTAGCCCCTAAGCCTATTCCCCTATATGTCATCCTGAAATGGAAACACAAAGCAGTTAATGGCATATAGAATTGCACAGGAAAACCAATTGTAGGCTTGTTAACAAATGAAACAGATCTATATCTACTACAAATTTGACATTGAATACTTCAATAATGGTAAAAAGCAGGAATGTAGTGTAACTCATTACACAATCTTCTGTTCTCCCGGGGGCTGGCCCTGCAGCAAATCTATTATAAAGGATGCCTGAAGGCGCACAAAACAGATATCTTGTCTGAAAGAAAATTGCTACAACTCTTCCCATAGATTGGCATTTCCACTCACTGAAAAGCCACACTAATTTTAAATCAGAGATAATATCCTGAATCATTGCTGATCACAGCCGCGCTGTAAAACAAAGACAAAAGTACTGGGATTTTATTTAAACTGATTCTCCTAAACAAACAAAGTTACTCAAATTTTTCTGTGTATAGTCAGTACTTGGAGGTTTCAGTGCCCTTTTTTGCTGGTTAAACACTCTGAGCAGTGCACAACCAGAATTCCAAAAACTGAAAGTCTCTGAAAACCAATCCCTCCTGCCACGCGCTATCATGGCAGGATTCCATAATGTGCAAGTATCCAAAATGCTTGTTGACCAGAGTATTTTCGAATAAGGGATGCTCAACCTGTAACTATTTTAAAACCAATGGTAATAATCAGGTAATTCAAATAACCCATAAAAGACAAGATATCATGTCATCTTAGGTGACCATTTGTCTATATACAATTAAAATATTAATTATTTAAACACCAGGCAGTATATTTTGCAGCACTGTACAATGGGTAGAATAAAAAAAACGTAAAATGAACAAACAAGTTTGACGCATGGAGAACGATAAAAGAAGAGGACACTGCTCAAGTAAATGTACAAGCTAAGGGAAGTGGGGTAAAACACAGAGGTGAATATGAGACAAAATGGGGTTCTGTGAGGAAACGTATCCGGTAAATACTGGTGAACAAGGGGAGAACCCAATTTGCAGTAACAAAAATGAACAAATGCAACACAAAGATTGGTGTAAAATAAATGAGAATTGTAGATCCGTGGAGAGAGTCTCAGCAAGAATAGTCCCGAAAACAAGCAAGGGTCTTTGGCTGGCGGCGATCTTGGATGGTCAGAAAACAGGCAAAGGTTCGGTGCACAGATAGTTCAGACAGGAATAGCCACAAGGCTCTGGAAGTTTAACTGCAGGTCCTCACAAGGTGAGGATTCAGACGTTAATGTCAGAGCATTGGCTGGATGCGGGTGTGGTTGATTTAAAGGAGACCAGCCTATGCTAACGAAATGCACATGATGCAGGAGGAAATCTGAGAACAAGGGATATTAACAAATACATAGGCAGTCTACCAGGGTTGGATACAAGTTTTGACTGCCTTTCTGCGGAGTCGCCGTGGGATGTGACAGGTTCATTGTGGCTGTGTGGGTGATATATTAGAAAAGGTGCAATGGGGAGGAATATAGAGTGAGCCGATTGTCTTCTATGAAGTAATGTGTTTTTAGAGACATTTTGACAGACTGGAGGCAAGGGGAGAGTCGGCCGCTGAGAGGAGGGGAGTTTCATATATGGGGACAACGTGGGAAACGTCCTGAAGGTGAGTAAATGTAGCATGTATGATTGTATGAGTAGCAGGAAAGAAAACCATGAGGGTTGTGCCTGCCATTTCTCAGATATATTTCCCCCAATCAGCAGATGTCAAGTCGAGAATTTTTTTTTTTTAAAGGTGATCTTTAAGCATTCAAAAGCATTTTATCAAAGTATGGGGTGGTGGGGTAAGTTCAGAACAAGCATGGTTACTGGGGAAAGAAATACTGGACAGATCCTTTGTGACAGTGTGATTAGGGGCAGATCTCAGGTTCATCAGCAGGCAGATGGAGGACTCCCTTTTTCCCTATAGGGTTAACCAACAGCCAATGCCAAATTAGGATTGCCCTGTCCTTTGTAGGAGATGTGGTTCCCTCTGAGAGGGCAGTCTTGGTGCAGAATGAAGGGAAGCATGATCCTGAGCCCAGAAGGAAGGTACATTTATTTCATTTTTACAGAATGGTAAGCCGTCCAAAATGTCAGATAGGTATTCTGAAATGTTTAGTTACCCTCTGTATCAAGGAGTAGGCATTTGTTTTGTATTTGTTTATTTTTCTGTTCATGATGTACCCTGCAATGGCTGCACAATAAAGAGAAGCAGAACCACTGATCTCTGTGTCCAGTGGCACTGGCTATATCACACCTTATCTTATGAACTAAGGGTTTGACCTCTGTGATTAGTTTAGCAATGGTTTAGATTATGTTTAAAAGTTTTGTAAGACTTGAGACATCACCCTTTTCTATAACAGAATATCCATTCTACCTATGCTATTTTCTGTTTAAAGTAATGTTTCAATAAATGTTACCAAGTTTGTAGATGTTACAGCTCTACTTTAGTTCAAGCTTACATACTGTATGTTAAAATTTAATAGAACTCAATTTGCAGGGATTCAGAGAAATCCTTATTCCTGCACTAGTTATTATAGTAATTTAAGTGATTACATAAACTGACTAATGACATTTCATTCTTAATCTAGATCTCTAGCTTCATCCATACCATCCTACATTCCAAAAAGAAGAAATACGGCCCATAAAGCCAAAGACACAGCATTCAGAAGACCAGACAGAAAGAAAATCCAGTCAACTGCTAGTGTCATGAAGGTAATTTTTAATGCAGTATTTTTTCAGATCAAAGTCTGAAGTGTTACTTTCCAAAACTTGCTGAAACACAGCAGTATTTTCAGCCAATGACAACGCTTACTTGGATGGGTCTGCAAACAATACGTTGGAAAAGCCTGTGGGAAGCAGGTTTTGTTGATGATTTGCTAATAATTTAAATATCTTTGAATATCCCATATAATAAACCTGACTTAGGTATTCAAAATCCGTACAAATAAATATATGAGTGTATGTGTAACATATTAAGAGATAGAAGTTACAAGTCAAAAACTAAATATTTAATTATCCCAGAACCGAAAGAAATTTCTCAGCAGTAAACAATTGAAGATTTAGATGTTATCAAAAGAAATAAAAACATACGTATATTTTAGGCTGGGGTCAGACGAACACAGTGCAAACGTGCGTGCGGCCGCACTTTATCACGGCCGTAGTAGCAGCAAATGACGGGCAATATACGAAGTACGGCCGCACGAAAGTTAGGCCGCGCAACGTAAGTGGCAAACGAATGCATTTTTTTGAGAACGTAAAACCGCTAATACTGACGTACAGAGTGCGCTGCGTCCGCTAGCAGCGTGTGTGCGTGATTCGGAGATGTCAGACGCTGCTAATGTCCGGCCTACATAACGTCCAGACGCAAAAAGTGTTTTGTTGATGATCTGTACTAAATCACGGACAAAAATGCGGATGGTATGACCGAAATCGCGTATTCCATGAAAAAATACATCCATTCCTTCGAACGCACTTTTTCACGGATGACGCGAAAAATGTGTTCGTCTGACCCTAGCCTTAGACAAAAGATATCATGGAAAACACTCTAGCTTGCAAACAATATTCAAACCCATCCTGAAAATTTACTGGGGTTGAGGTCAGGCCTCTATGTAGGCCACTTGAGTTCCTTTTCCCAAAAGGAGATAATCACAGGCCCTATTCTAACCATGTCCTTATCCTAACTGCTCAAGTTGCTATACATTATGGGCCCTATCACGTCCCTACAGCTAAAAGAGGGACGCTAAGGGAAAAAAATTAGCATTCACAAATCTCCCTTTAGTGTCCCCATTTTACCTGTTTTACCTAGATTACAGGGCAGGCGCTGAGTCCAGCAGCGTGTCCCATAGCGGCTGCTAGGTCCTGGATGCAAGGGTGTTACATCCTCAGCCCCTGCTGTGCTTCCTGGGAGGTCTGGACATGGTTCGGTGCCAAGGGCTGGTCGAGTGCCAGCACCATGTAATGACCGAGCGTCATCTGAGGGGGCAGGGCCTGGCGTGGTCACAAGAAGCCGCTGGGTTTAAAGCAGGGCGTGAGGAGTTGCCTCGTCGCCCTGACATGGAGTTCTTTTCCTGCATCGCTACGCTTATACTCATTGCTGTTTAAGTTGCCGACCCGTTTCTGTCTACGATTCCTGTTCGTGATTTTGACCCGGCTTGTTTCTGACCATTCTGTTGCTTCCACCATTAGCGATCGCTAGTATTGGGCATTGGTGGATTAACCCTATGTTTGCAGCTGGGGCTTTCACTCGCTATCTGGGATTATTCCCATCTCGCTCTGGGGTATCATTTGTGGCCTTATCAGGTTACTATTTAAGACCCAAGGTGTATGTTTCATTGCTAAGAGCATATGTACAAATCGCGGTAGAGAAATACTGTTTAAATACTGCATATGATCATTGCACCCTAACTGCTAAATACTGTATACCCAGGTCTGTACCAACTGTATACCCGTATGTGTGTCTGCCATCTCTGATAATTGTAAGGTACTTCTTACCTGCTCGAGCTTATCAGATAACGCTAAATCTGTACATTTGTTGACTGTCCTGCAGCCTGCACAATTCATTGACTGTCAAACGAATCATTGTGTTTCTGAATGTGCTCTAAGTTGTCCGTTGGTCTTGAAACCGAGTATTTGGTACAAATCAAGCAGGTATTTCTGTCCAAAAAGATCTCAACCTCGCTACTCCCGTGTGAGCGCTACGGCGCCCATTACAATGGGGCAGCGCTAAAACATTGTCCTGTGCATCCCCACCATGGAGTCCATATGGCTTCAGTTGCCGGATCACATGACCGGCAGAATCTTGCCGCTCGTGAGATCCCGCAGGTAGGCAGAGTGATTGCAGAGGGAGATTGGGGACTTTTTCCCCCAGTCTCACTCCCAGAGGCCAGAAGCAGCAGATCAAGCTGCCTTTCTCGCTGTGGGATGAGAGTTGAGTATTTGACTTTTGGGGGGTTACAGCTGCAGCTGACTGATTCCGCAGAAGCCGAATCAGTTAGCTGCAGCTCTAAGCTGGGGCTAACGTTTTCAGTTAGAGACAGCAATGAGTAATTAGCGTTAGGACTAAGTGATACTAGCGCTAATTACTCTGCTTACTCTTTGCACTCCCCATGTTCAGCATAGGGAGCGCAAAGTACAGTAAACTGGCACTAAAAAGCGCTAATACAGATGTGCTAATGAGTTTCTTAACCCGTTAGCGATCAGGAGGGGATACATGTGGCAGGCTATCACCTCAATTAACTTAGCACTAACGCTCATTTATGTGAGCACTAGTGTTAAGGAGGTGTTAGTGCCCAATGGATCCAGCCATCAGCGTAATAGCTCAAGTTGCTATTCCAACTGAACTTTGCTTGCAACTTGGACATTGAAGCAGGTTTCTGTATATTAATGGTTCCAACACTTTTTAACCATTTACATATAGATACATGTATATGTTTGTATCCTATGTTAAATAAAATGCAAATTTTAGAATCATTAAAATACAGTCTGTATTTGGAATCTACCAACCTCCCCTTAAGAAATCTATTTTATGCCAAACTACACTATTGGACGAGCTTCGTTTGTGCAGTCATTTGGTATAAAAAGCAATTTTCTGTCACTGTCTCTGAGAAGAAAACACTTATTTGAAACGAATGTTGCTAGTGTTCTATTTTTATTTAGTTGCTATAGAAACTTTACTACACCTGCAAAGGACTGCAAAGGACTTTTTCTATATATATATTTTTATTTACTTTGCCTCTTTTAGTAATGATTCCACAAATGCATACAGTTGTGTTCAATTTAAATCATGTATATCCACAGTTCTTTGAGTTTATAAAAACATAAGATCATTATCTTTTAGAATTTAATAGCTGTTTTTATTTACTTTACGTAAGCATGTAGTGAGTGTTCAATTAGTATTTCTTGCAGGTATAATATCCTTTATGATTAAAGAATTAAGGATTAACAGGGTTATTCAGAGGGCGTGAAAAGCAGGAGAATGACTGGAGAATGAAAAATTCTGGGTCAAAATAGCCAAACCAGAAAAATTCTCCCATTCATCTCACTTTCCAAAGCGGCTATTTTGACCTAGAATTTTTCATTCTCCAGTCATTCTCCTGCTTTTCACTCTCTCTGAATAACCCTGTATGTCTTTTTTTTATAAATGCTTGCATTACTAATGGTATCACATAGACAGGGCCACCCCTAGAGTTTGAGAGACCCCGGGTGAGACAATTTTATGGGCCCCTGATATACATATAATTCCCAATGAAGGGCATTCATTGAAAAACTATTCTGATCCTTAGTCCATGTGTCCCAGTGAAGAAGAACCCTCGAAAGTCAAAAATATATACATCCATAGTAGCAATGACCCAATCCCTGGTCTTCAATAATACATAACTCTTTTATTTTATCCACATGAAATCAGATCAATGTTTTGACGCTGAGCGCGTCCTCCCATTGCAGCAAGTGATTGGCCGGGATTTCGGCCCATCGCTGCGGCCCCCCAGAGCTGGCCGACATCTTGGATGTCAGCCCAGCCTTCGGGACCCCGACTGCACGTATAGAGCCATTGCGCTGGGCGTGATGACGTCTATTCCAGGCACCCCCTGTCAGTGCAGGGAAGGTGCCTGAAGGGGTGGGGGAAGGTCCTTCGGACCTCTCTTCCTCCCCATCGGTAAGGGTCAGAAAAAAAAGGCAGCATCGCTTTGAAGGGCACAGCCTGCCCTTCCAAGCAGTGGCTGTCTTTAACAGCAGAGGTGCCGGTACGTGATCCGGCACCATTCGGTGCCAGATCGCGGCCTAGTTCCGATGGGGGCCACCATCTTGGATGGCAGCTCCACCTCCGGGTCCTCCCTCGTTACCTGATGTCAATGCACCATGCGCAACAGTTAGCCAGAGAACCCCTAGCTGCCTAGGGATTTCCTAGAGCATGGCCTTTCCAATGATACCAAACATGACCATGTTATATGTAAAGAAATTTAAATAAAAATAAAAATATAAATAAAAGTATAAATAAAAAAATACACTAAATAAAAATTTAAAAAAATATTTTTTTTTTGTTTTGTTAATGCAGCTGTATTGTTCGCATTTCAATTATAATGTGAAAAATGATGCTGCACTAACGATTTTTTATATGGCGGGGGTTTGCTAAAAACACGTAATTTCCCCCCAAAAAAATGTACGAGTCCCCATTTCTAATTTTTTTAACAAGTGCACCCCATAGAAAATATAACTGCAAAGGCTCAGATGATAAAATGTGAAAAATTTTTTACACGCTATAGATGATTGAAAATTCAAATTTTATTGCATTTTTTGTTAAAATATGCAGACAGGACATGATGTATACATATAATAATGATATATTATGAATCTGACGAGTCTGCCGGAAAAAAGGATATATAATTTGTCTTGGTCGTTTATAGAATGTGACTTCAAATCGCATTTAAACTGTTGCGTTCCCCGCTGTGGTCCCTCGGCGCCCGGCAGCATCGTCCTCACTGCTCGCTGCCCGAGCACCGAGTGAAGAAGGGAATCCGGGCGGTCACGTGAGACGCCGGGGGCGGAGCCCGAAAAAAACAAAACGAAGGCAATGCATTCCCACATTGCCCTAACGTAGTTGAACATCCTTTAGAGCTGATCTGTTGTATTTTGGAGTTTCTGATTTTTTGACATATTGGCAAACGGCTTCTGACTATACTGGTTCTGACTTATTGGCAAACGGCTTCTGACCTATTGGCACTGTACCTTGATCTTACCTTGCTGCGAGTTATCTATTCCTAGGGATATATATTATAGACCAACCACTTCTAAGGATCGGAGGGAAAGGATAGGGTGCTGCGTGCAAGGATCATACTTCCTCCCGGTGGGGATCGTATCATAAACATGATGAGCGAAACCGGCAAAAAATTAGCTCAGCACACAGGGCTGAAATGGCTCAGCAGCGAAAGGGTTAATATTGGCTAAGGAATGCCCTGACATATTGAGCATTCCCCAGTAAGCAAGGAGTGACCAAAAAAATGTGAGAAGTAAGATGAGAATCTGTAGTAAGTCCAACAATAATAACGGGTAGGAACATGTATAAGTATAACAATACTCGAATAAGGTGCTGAAGAAAATAAATGTACTCATCAAATGAATGTGCAATTTGAGGAAAAATAAAATGGCTAGGACACCATAAAACATATAAATACATGTAAAAAGTATTATTTGGTGTGGCATTTGCATAAGGAGGAGCATGATGTAATGCATCAAAAAAGTTTATCTGTCAAACAAAAGACAATGGGGATCAATAACCTTGACAAATATAAATACAATAATAACAAATGCACAAATATACAAAACAATGATCCTAGGCTAAAAACAAAGAGGACCCTATAAATAGGAGTATAGCAACCTTACAGAGTTACTACAACAAGCGTCCTTGATATCTGAACACCCCATCCCTTATGAGCCATCTTGCTCTGAGCTGACAATCACACAGTTTAGGCTAGGGTCAGATGAGCGCATTTTGTACGGACTGTGCGTCCGTGCAGTACGGACGTACTTACTGACTGACAACAAGGTAGTGGCCACACAGTCCGTTTTTTTCACTGACGTATTTTTTGACTGATGTAGCAGGGAAAATAAATTACAATAAAAAAACATTCTGTCTGTCAAAAATGCTGGACGTATAAATGCAGTCCGTCTAACCATGCTCCATCACTCACACACAAAGCTATGCGGACGTTGTGGACGTGGCGCACTCTGCACGTCCGTTCTAGCAGTATTACGTTCTTGCCTAACCTGCGTCCGTTTGCAGCGTCCGTCAGCCCCGGCACTTCTGTGCGGACGTACTTCATGTGTGGGGCTCCATTTAACACAATTAGATGCTATCACGGACGTGCGGGCAACACGGACGTTAACACTGCGTTCGTCTGACCCCAGCCTTAGAGATTTAATCTCTCCCACAAAAGAGAGGAAGCAAAAAACATGGCCACCTCCTTGAGAAGAGCAAGCAGATTAGAAGCTACAAGAACTCACAAAACTCCATAGTAAGTTGTAAAATAAAAAGGTTTACTGGTTAAATTAAGTTACAACAAATCACATAATGAAAATCTCTATAACAGAAGGAGGTTACACATTAATGTTTTTCAGTTCAGAAGTCTTCTTTTTTTAAATATTCACTGAGAAATACGAATGGTGTCATGGCAAACGTTCTCAGAGGTTCAATATTACAAGACGATCATTTTTCTCCCTTTGGAAATTCAGTTTTCTGCAGCCTGCACAGAGTGGACATCTTTCATCATCTTATTAAAGGCAAATTAGTTCTGAGTGTACAATCTTCACAAGATGACAAATCAGGCGAGAGACGGCCTTCACAGCTTTGGATCATGCAATTTTCCTTGTATGGGTCCAGAGGGCTTGAAGTCAGAGCATTGAATTTCAAACAAAATTATATCAGTAAATGTTGAAATTATTTCTGTTGCCAAGATCTAAAATATGAAACATTTGTTCTGAAAATGTCCATGTCTGAGAAAAAAAATCGTATAAGAAATTGACATATCTGCCTAGTCAAATACTGTATAACACAACTTATGTTCTGAATGTTCTGTATCCTTTTCTGAATGCGCTTTATTTCTATCCAGAGGTGGCTAAACATAAAATGTAAATGTAGAAGTGAATTATTGTATTTAGAATATTATATGTAGTCACAACTGTCATCTTATTAAGTTTTGTCAGGTTTTCTTCATCATGCTTATCTGGGTATTTAAGGTAGCCTCTCCAAGCGTCTGGTTCTGTTTGGATTCCTGTTCTATGTAGGAGGACAGTCTCTGGGAACACACAATCAGGGTTATCCAAAGAGATTCGAAAAGTCACCGCACGTTCGGTGACTTTTCGTTCTCTTCAATTCGGTTCCTTTTGCCGATCCCATTTCGGTGACCCGGCGGTGTATTCAGCAAGCACCACAGGATCCCCGAATTGCAGGGAAAAGCTGCCGTAAACCCACCGAAAACTAACCGCAAAACCTGACGAATGCACGCAGAAAACCCCCTAAAACATCTGGATAAACCCGTCGAAAAGCCCGAACAGGAGCCGAATCACACAGAGCCGAAGCAGCTGAGACGCAGACGAGGGAGGTGAATAAATTAGCAAAACCGTTTGTATGAATGTGAAATTGAAACGCTGTTTGCAAAGAAACTAGTGAGCGAAAATGTCTGAAATTTACACAGGAGGTCCAGGGAATGATAATAAAGAGGGCTGTTACAAAAAAAATAAGTAAACTGAAAAAAAAAATCGGACTTTCAAAAAAAAAAAAAATCTGAAAAATGCTTAAAGTATCCTAAAAAAAATCTATAAATAAAGAGACTCTTTACTGCAGAATTTTATAATGAACGGTTTATTAGATATTGAATTAAAACGGGAAAATTTTTAACATTGAAGCCTATGGGATTCTCCTGAATAAATCTGCCGCATGAAACCACCGAATGACAGGGCATTAGGGGAATCTTTCACTGCTGGTTTGTGTTCTCTGAATAGCCGAAGCAGTGCTTTTTCATGGGGATTTCACTGCCCTCGAACAGGCACCGAACAGGCACCATATGTGCAGGCAATTCGTCAGGATTTGGTGAATTGCCTGCTCTCTGGATAGCCGAATGGCCAGGAAAGGTAACCGAACGCTGATTTTCTGCGTTCGGTTACCTTTCTCAAGCAATTCGGAGCTCTTTGGATAACCCTGAATGTTTTTGCCACACAGTCCACCATAAGTGACATATACAGTAAGAAGATGTTGCCATACAATCTCTCTCCAGTTCTAGACCCAATGTTTGACCAAGAGCCCTGTTTTTCCCTTTGCGGTACTGCCTTTCCTAACTTATGGGGAATTTAACCCACACAGAGATATTTAAATCCGTTTCTAATTTTTTGATTGCTCCCATCAAAAACAAAAAAAATCTCTAGAACTCATGATTTACAGGGTTATTCAGAGAAGGGTGAAAGGCAGGAGAAGAGAACAATCTAGACCAAATAGCCGATTTGGAAAGTGAGTTAAATGAGAGACTTTTTCTGGTTTGGCTATTTTGACCTAGAATTGCACTTCTCTAGACATTCTCAAGGTTTTCACCTCTCTCTGAATAACCCTGTTAGTAGTATATTTAACTCCATGTCTTATGTTTTTGATACACGTACTGTATATGACAGAATTGTATTAATGTCGCTAATACTCTTATACTTTAGAAAATAAGGGATCATTTCAGTGTCTAAAGCTGTTCAGACAAAGAGAATTTTTAAAGAATTTAAAGTTTTAAAGAAGATATGTTAAAGAATTAATTTGTGTAAAATAACAGATAAAAGCTTTATTTTATCATTACAAAAGACAAACAGGGTTATCCAAAGAGATTCGAAAAGTCACCGCACGTTCGGTGACTTTTCGTTCTCTTCAATTCGGTTCCTTTTGCCGATTGCATTTCGGTGACCCTGCGGTGTATTCAGCAAACAGCACAGGGTCCCCGAATTGCAGGGAAAAGCTGCCGAAAACCCGACGAAAACTAACCGAATGCACGCTGAAAACAAGCAAAAACATCTGGATTAACCTTCGAAGAAGCCGAACAGGAGCCGAACAGGAGCCGAATCACACAGAGCCGAAGCAGCTGTGACGTAGAGGAGGCAGTGAATAAATTAGCAAAACCATTTGTATGAATCTGGGAAAATGAAACGCTGTTTGCAAAGAAACTACTGCGCGAAAATGTCTGAAATTTTCACAGGAGGTCCAGGGAATGATAATAAAGAGGGCTGTTACAGAAAAAGGAAGTAAACTGAAAAAAAATCAAAAAAAAAAATCGGACTTTTAAAAAAAAAAAATAAATAAGAAAAATGCTTAAAGTATCCTAAAAAATCGATAAATAAAGAGACTTTTTGCTGCAGAATTTTATAATAAACGGTTTATTAGATATTGAATTAAAACGGGAATATTTTTAACATTGAAGCCTATGGGATTCGCCTGAATAAATTTGCCGAATTAAACCACCGAATGGCCGGGCATTAGGGGAACCTTTCACTGCTGGTTTGTGTTCTCTGAATAGACGAAGCAGTGCTTCTCTATGGGGATTTCACTGCCCTCGAACAGGGACCGAACAGGCACCGTATGTTCAGGCAATTCGCCAGGATTTGGCGAATTGCCTGCTCTCTGGATAGCCGAATGGCCAGGATAGGTAACCGAACACTGATTTTCAGCGTTCGGTTACCTTTCTCAAGCAATTCGGATCTCTTTGGATAACCCTGAAAGGTTTCTGTGAAGTCTGTCAGTAAGTTCTCGTGTATATTACAGGTATATTACATTTTGTCGATTCGTATTTTGGAAATGTGCATATTGGCAGCATCTGAAACGAAATGAACAGATACATAATGAATTGATTGAGATCAATTCAGCACCACATGCTAATTGACAGCAAATCGGTGCATTTAGCCAATATTCAGTGCGATTCGGCGTCACTGAAATTGTCCCATAGAAAACAAATGGATTATTCATCTATTTACAGACTGCCAAATTGCACCCAAATTGAGGTGAAATTACCTGTTTTCAATGTTCCAATTCAACATGTTAAAACAGGCAAATCTAATAGGTTCTGAAATAAATGTAATATCTTTTTAATTTATTTTAATATTTTTTACAAAACCTTTTATTTTTTTTAATTTTTAAACCCCTAATTTCTAACCCTAGCTTCCAACCCAAATTCCTAAACCTAGCTTCCAGATTATTGGATTGTGGCCATCAAACATGAGGCCTCCTAGCCACAGAGGTAAGATGACATTTGTAAATTGAAATTTGTAATTCTTAGCCTCTTGATCTTGTTACTAATGTCAGTAAAGGAGTCGAGTTTGAGAATGCTATCTTCTCCTATCCTTCTTATGAAAATGTCATAACTACTGGAGTTGTATAATAGCCAACATGTAAATCTATTCATTCATTCTTGTTATCTTTGTAAAATAATACTTACAGAGTAACAAAGAATATCCTTATATGGTGGATGGCGAAGCCAGACGTTTTAAAATAGACAACAACCATCGCCAATAATACTAAATTTAAGTTAGAAGAAAATTCAGATATGTTAGATGTACCAGAATTCTCTATTAACCCCTTCACAACCAAGTGACTTTCCAAAAAGCCATTGTGAGGAACCAGTGGTTTTTTGAAAAATAATTTTTAATTAATTATACTGTAAGACATTTGGAAATACTCCCAATGAATCTTTTAGTGTACTAACATATTTGGCCAGTAGATGGTGCCATCTACTGCCAAATTGAATTACAGTTGTAGCCCGTGGTACACTGAAACAAATGTATCGACTTGCTGAATGTGCAATGTCAGGACATCCAGTTAGCTGATTTTACAGTTTTAGCTCTTTGGGCAATATGCCCACAGGGCTAAAACTTTGGGGGCTCCTTCTGCAGCCCAAAAGCAAATTAAATTTGTTTGCAAAAAACAAATTTCATTTGCTTTTGGGCTGCAGAACAGCAGATCAAGATATCTCAATATCGGGGCACCAGATGGTGCCTTTAAGCCTGAGATTTCTCGATCTCGGTAGTGAAGGGGTTAATAGTTTAATAACGATAACAATTCTAAATAACTATGGTGACTACTAGATATGTGCATTTCATTTCGTTCCATATCAAAATTTGGATGAAAATTTTCCAGATTCGTATTTCGGAAGAAATACACAAAAGTCTGAATGTCAGGCGCCACTTAGTGGTTTCTTATGAGAATGTCTTCCCAATGGATTTCACTGAATATAGTGATAGTGAGTGGGATAGGGATTTTGGTGATGAAACAGTTCGGTATGTTATTGTGGACCTATGCAGAAGTCCAGGGTGGGCTAGATCAGCAGCTTCGTCTCCATTCACTAGAGGAAATATCCCAATTCCTCAAAGAGAAGCATATGAAAAAAACAGTGTGGTGGGACAGGCGCTTCTTCCAGCCAGTGGGGGTGTTCTTTAAGATGTTCCCTCTATTTAGATGGGGTCCAGCCCTCAAATAAAACAGAAACAAATATATTGCGCAGTATGTCAGGTAGATATATGAATAAACCTAGGCATCTACTGAGGAAGCGGCTTCATACCGCGAAACGCGTTTAGATGCACTTTTTATATTGAAATTATATCTTTTACCTTAATAAACTAATTAATCTTACACCCCCTGCGTGCTGATCTTCACTTTTACTGCTACAATCCTGGATTGCTGCTGAGGAGCGGAAAGAAGGCGCTGGTGTACTGTAAGGGGAATCCGGCATTCCTAAAGCTGCCGGTTGCTGTTACATCTAGTGTCTGATCTTGAGACACTGAAAAATGTGAGTCATTTCTCCCTAAAGGAGTTTATTCATATATCTACCTGACATACTGCACAATATATTTGTTTCTGTTTTATTTTAGGGCTGGACCCCATCTAAATAGAGGGAACATCTTAAAGAACACCCCCACTGGCTGGAAGAAGCACCTATCCCACCACACTGTTTTTTTCACGTATTTTGGAAGAAGTTCGGCTCCATCCGAAAAAGTCTGAAAAAGAATAGATTCGGACTGAAACTGAATGAAAACGAATGAATTCAAAACAAAATAGTAAAAAAGGTATTGATTTAGATTTTATGGATCAATTCATTATACCGTTTCACTTATACTCAATTCCCCATAGACAAGTAACTGTTAATCTATTCAGAGACCGCCGAACAGTACCGCAATGTCAGTGGTCCCTTCAACAGCTTTAAACATGCAAATCCCATAGGATTCAATGTCAAAAATATTCCCGGATTTTATTCAATATTTATTTAACCATTTTCGTTTATTCTTTTCATTTGCAGCAAAAAGTATCTTTATATATTTATATTTTAGCATTTATGGGCATTTTTTGGGTTATAAATACCAGTCGTACAAAACAAAATTCAACCGGTACTACAATGAAAATAGCAGTCAGTAACAAAATACCAGCTGGTACTACAATAAAATTAACAGTCAGTACCAAAATAAAATAAAGCCGGTGCTACAATAAAAATAACAGCCGGTATCAAAATAATCCCATAGGTTTCAATGTAAAAAATATTCCCCATTTTTATTAAATATTTATTCATCTGTAAATTATTTTCACTTGTAGCAAAAAAATCTCTTTTATTTAATGATTTCTTCAGATTTTTTAGGCATTTTTCAGGATTTGTTTGGTGAAATTTTTGGATTCCTAATTTATTTTAAAACAAGGCTTTTTTTCTTTGCCGAACGCAGCAGTTTTTTCTTTTCTTCAGTTGGGCTGCGTTCGGCGGGGCTGTCTATGGTGCTGAAACCTCTGAAACAGCAGCAATTCTTCGTGCTGAAACCTCTTCACCATCATGGATAGCAGCCCGTGGGGCACCGAGCCCCATGGAGCTGCTATCCATGGTGCTGAATAGGTTTCAGCACCAAAGACAGGGGGATTAGGCATCTTTTTTTTACCTTAATCTAAGTAATTTTAATTCATCCATTTCACATTCCAAAATAACTAATAAAAAGAAATATGAATTGGTCCGAAAAACGAATTACCAATAAAAACGAACTAACGAATCAATCCGAAATATGAATCGCAGTAACATAACGAATGCACTGAAACAAACTGAAAAACTAATCGAAACAATTTTTTTTCGTCGTGCACATTTCTAGTGACTACAAAACCTGTTTTGAAACAAAAATATGTTTTTAGAAATATATAGTTATTGTACAGTAATGCACCTGTTTGGTGTGCAATAGTCAACCTTGAAAGATTAGAACTTTAAGAAGATGACAAATAATACCACACTGACAAGAGTAAAATAATATTATATTCTGTTACAAAAAGTTCAGAACATCCTCCCGTGAAGGTTTCTAATATTAGGGTCTACCATGAGTAAGAAAATGTCAAATCCATTCTCCAAGTTAGTCTGGACAGGACACTTCTGAACCTCATGAGAGCAATTCACAACTCAGCAGATAGCTGTCAATTTCTTCCTCTACTAAAGATGAAAGTGATGAATAGTTTGTAAAACACTACTGAGAATTAATGGCTCAACCTTGTTGGCCCAATTTCAGTCAAAAGGACAGGCATGGTCAGTACTTGGTGGGTGCAGGAGGTATACTGCACCATCCAGTAGCGGAAGTACCAGGGTCGCAGTTTGCGACCGGGCCCTGGCATTCCGCCACTGGAGGGGGGCCAGCGCCGCCGCCAGATTCCGGCAAAAAGCGCCAGAATCTGGGAGTAGCGCCACCGGCTGTTCCCCTCCCTGCGAGCGGCCTGCTGGCTTGCAGCTTGGACGCTCGCGTGGGATGGGAACTAGCTGACCAGCGCACGAGATCTCGCGAGAACTCGGCTGCGCTGGTCAGGTGGTTTCTGGTGAGCGGCCAGGCTGCATGCTTTCAGCGGCCGCTCACCACGGAGAGGAATGGCGGCAGCAGAGGAGCCTGAGGTAAGCTGGGGGGCCCTATATACCCATAAGAGCTGGGGCAAATCTATCCATTAGCTGGGGCAGTATATCCATGAGCTGGGCCAATATATCCATGAGCTGGGGCAGTATATCCATGAGCTGGGGGCAGTATATCCATGAGCTGGGGCAAGTATATCCATGAGCTGGGGCAGTATATCCATGAGCTGGGGCAGTATATCCATGAGCTGGGGTATTATCCATGTGCTGGGGCAATATATCCATGAGCTGGGGGAAAATATATCCATGAGCTGGGGCAGTATCCATGAGCTGGGGCAGTATATCCATGAGCTGGGGCAGTATATCCATGAGCTGGGGGCAGTATATCCATGAGCTGGGGGCAGTATATCCATGAGCTGGGGGCAGTATATCCATGAGCTGGGGGCAGTATATCCATGAGCTGGGGCAGTATATCCATGAGCTGGGGCATTATCCATGTGCTGGGGCAATATATCCATGAGCTGGGGGCAAATATATCCATGAGCTGGGCAGTATCCATGAGCTGGGCAGTATCCATGAGCTGGGGCAGTATATCCATGAGCTGGGGCAGTATCCATGAGCTGGGGGCAGTATATACATGAGCTGGGGCAGGATATCCATGAGCTGGGGCAGGATATCCATGAGCTGGGGCACTATATCCATGAGCTGGGGCAGTATCCATGAGCTGGGGGCAGTATATCCATGAGCTGGGGCAGTATCCATGTGCTGGGGCAGTATATCCATGAGCTGGGGCAGTATCCATGAGCTGGGGGCAAATATATCCATGAGCTGGGGGCAAATATATCCATGAGCTGGGGCAATATATCCATGAGCTGGGGCAATATATCCATGAGAATATATCCATGAGCTGGGGCAATATATCCATGAGCTGGGGCAAATATATCCATGAGCTGGGGCAATATATCCATGAGCTGGGGGCAAATATATCCATGAGCTGGGGCAAATATATCCATGAGCTGGGGAAATATATCCATGAGCTGGGGGCAAATATATCCATGAGCTGGGGGCAAATATATCCATGAGCTGGGGCAATATATCCATGAGCTGGGGCAAATATATCCATGAGCTGGGGCAATATATCCATGAGCTGGGGGCAAATATTTCCATGAGCTGGGGCAAATATATCCATGAGCTGGGGGCAAATTTATACAGGAGCTGGGGGCAAAAATATCCATGTGTGGCCTGGGGGCAATATATGTCCATGTGAGCTGGGGGCAATATATATGTCCATGTGAGCTGGGGCAATATATATATCCATGTGAGCTGGGGGCAATATACAGAATATATCCGTGTCAGCTGGGGGCAATACTATCTTTTTTATATTGCAGGAAAAAAAAAGTAAAAATATAGATTTTTTTGGGGGGTTGGGGGGGCCTTCATGGATTCTTGCACCGGGGCCCTCAGGTTTCTAGTTACGCCACTGGCACCATCCCTGCTCACCCACCAGCCCTGCTAAGCTGTATGCTAGCCTGGACTGGCCATTGAGCACACCAGGCATTTGCCTCCTGAGCTGGTGATCTTTAGGGCTGTAGATTAAAGAGCTGGTAAACAATAACATGTAAGAAAAAAATCCTTTCTTGTCAGGTCAATTTTAAAAGCATCTGGCTGCAAGCACTGATCCTGTAATAAGAGAAAAAACCTTCTATTGAACACTACCTGTCACAAAACATTGACAAAACACAATACACTCTCAGAATCAATGGTAAGAGACCGGGAGGAAAAGAAGGGAGAGAATTGGCAACCGAATACGACACAGAGGAAACTCAAGAAGAAACAACAATAGGAAAGATAAGGAGGGACAAAGAAGTGTTAGGAAGGGACAGAGAGCAAGCTGGTGAAGAAGAATAAAGAAAAGGAGCAACGGAAGGAACAGAGGGGGGAAGGGGAATGACATCACCACTATGGATCTTCTTCTTTTTCTTCTTCTTGGCAGGTTGGGATCCAGGTTCCCCTGCCACGAGTCTCCTTGTAGCACTGTAATCCTCTTTGCATGACCCATCCTGCAGACAGAATAAAAGAAAGGCTAGAAATTTGCAATTCTGCCTTGTCAACATTTATACTCACCATTCCACATCCCCCTTTGTCTGAACCACAAGTAAGGTGACTTGTCCTCCCTAACATCTTCTGACAAGTTAATGAAGCTTAACCCTTAAGCTGTTGCGGCACTAATTTGTGCCTGCAAGTTCCATAGATCAGTTTACCGTGCCTTCCTGTTTCAAGCCGAACAGCATTTTTTTGCACTGCTGGCCGCTGCATACACCTATGCCACTATCAGGGTTATTCAAAGAGATCCGAATTGCTTGAGAAAGGTAACTGAATGCTGAAAATCATACCTTTCTTGGCCATTCGGCTATCCAGAGAGCAGGCAATTCGCCAAATTCTGGCGAATTGCCTGTACATTCGGTGCCTGTTCGGTGCCTGTTCGAGGGCAGTGAAATCCCCATGAAAAAGCACTGCTTCAGAGAACACAAACCAGCAGTGAAAGGTTCCCGAAATGCCCTGCCATTGGGTGGTTTAATTTGGCAAATTTATTCAGGAGAATCCCATAGGCTTCAATGTTAAAAATATTCCCGTTTTAATACAATATCTAATAAACCATTCATTATAAAATTCTGCCGTAAAGAGTCTCTTTATCTATAGATTTTTTAGGATATTTTAAGCATTTTTCTGATTATTTTTTTTTTTAAAAGTCCGATTTTTTTTTTTTTTTTAAGTTTACTTATTTTTTCTGTAACAGCCCTCTTTATTATCATTCCCTGGATCTCATGTGCAAATTTCAGACATTTTCGCTCAGTAGTTTCTTTGCAAACAGTGTTTCACTTTTCAATCATTCATACAAACTGTTTTCCTAATTTATTCACTGCCTCTTCTGCTGTGTCGAAGGCTGCGATCGGCTCCTGTTTGGGTTTTTCTGTGGTTTTCGGCAGGTTAATCCAGATGTTTTTGAGGGTTTTCGGCATGCATTCGCTGGGTTTGCGGTTAGTTTTCGTCAGGTTTGCGGCAGCTTTTCCCTGCACTTCGACAGCCCTGTGGTGCTTGCTGAATACACCGCAGGGTCACCGAAATGGGATCGGCAAAAGGAACCGAATTGAAGAGAACGAAAAGTCACCGAACGTGCGGTGACTTTTCGAATCTCTTTGAATAACCCTGTATGTGTGCTTGGCCATGGTAAGAATAGGGAGAGTGACGGCTCAGCTGAATTAAACAAAAGGAAGCTGTGTGCTACTAAGAATCTGTCACAATACGTGTATGTGTCTTTGCCAGTGTCTCTGCAAATGTCTGTGTGCCTCTGTGCATGTGTGCCTGTTTTTGTTTCTGTTGATGTCACTGTGTCCTTGTTATTGTCAGTGTCCCTGTGTGTCTCAAGTCAACATTCAGCACAATCATACAGTTCCAACGCATAACCCCACTGCTCAAAATCCCAAGATAAACTGAAAAAGCCCTCATCACACACATTAGTGGTAATGTATGGAGCATGTAACAAAACAATGTGTCAGTGTCACTTTCACCCTAGTTAAATCAGCCTTCTGCCCATAGGTGTTGGTTTGTGTAAATGTATGACTATAGTTGAGTGTGTGAAAATGTATGGCAAAGTGTGTGTGTGTTTGTGTGTGTGTGGCTTAGGTTATATGTGTGGATGTGTAAATGTATAACTAACAGGGTTATTCAAAGAGATCCGAATTGCTTGAGAAAGGTAACCGAACGCTGAAAATCAGCGTTAGGTTACCTTTCTTGGCCATTCGGCTATCCAGAGAGCAGGCAATTCGCCAAATCCTGGCGAATTGCCTGCACAAACGGTGCCTGTTCGGTGCCTGTTCGCGGGCAGTGAAAACCCCATGAAAAAGCACTGCTTCAGCTATTCAGAGAACACAAACCAGCAGTGAAAGGTTCCCCTAATGCCCTGCCATTCGGTGGTTTAATTCGGCAAATTTATTCAGGAGAATCCCGTAGGCTTCAATGTTAAAAATATTCCCGTTTTAATTCAATATCTAATAAACCGTACATTATAAAATTCTGCAGTAAAAAGTCTCTTTATTTATAGATTTTGTAGGATATTTTAAGCATTTTTAAAATTTTTTTTTTTTTTTTTAAAAGTCCGATTTTTTTTTAGATTTTTTTTTAAGTTTGCTTATTTTTTCTGTAACAGCCCTCTTTATTATCATTCCCTGGACCTCATATGTAAATTTCAGACATTTTCGCTCAGTAGTTTCTTTGCAAACAGTGTTTCACTTTTCAATCATTCATGCAAACTGTTTTTCTAATTTATTCACTTTACTCTGTCTGCGGTGCCGGCTTTTTCCGGCGGCTTCGCTGCGTGTGATCGGCTCCTGCTCGGGTTTTTCCGTGGTTTTCGGCAGGTTAATCCAGATGTTTTTGAGGGTTTTCGGCGTGCATTCGCTGGGTTTTGCGGTTTGTTTTTGTCAGGTTTGCGGTAGCTTTTCCCTGCAATTCGGGGACCTTGTGGTGTTTGCTGATTACACCGCAGGGTCACCGAAATGGGATCGGCAAAAGGAACCGAATTGAAGAGAACGAAAAGTCACCGAACGTGTGGTGACTTTTCGAATCTCTTTGAATAACCCTGTATGGGTATGTGTGTGGAATTGGAATGATATACTTTATTATATATTATCAGGTCTATTCAAAGAAAGGTGAAAATCCGGAGAATTGTCAGGATAAGAGAACAATCTAGACCAAATAGCCGATTTGGAAAGTGAGATAAATGGGAGAATTTTTCTGGTTTGGCTATTTTGACCTAGAATTTTCAATTCTCCAGTCATTCTCCTGAGTTTCACCTTTCCGTCTGGGGTCCCTCAGATTTATACCCCTCCGAGCGCACTGTCAGTGCCTGAAGGAGAGGGGCATTTTGTTTGGACCCATCTATTTCCCAATCACTGTTGAGTACAAAGTCAAGAGTATCATCGCTAGAAAGGTCACAGTCTGACTTATCCAGTGATGCCTCTCTTTAACTCCTTAAGTGCCAGGCAGTGATCCTGCACCAGATCGCGGCCTAATTCTGGTGAGGGCTGGCGTCTTAGATGTCAGCCAGGCCTTCTGGTCGCTTCACACCTGCCCAAAACATTTGCGCAGTACTGTAAATATATATATATAAACAGAAGAGGTATGCCTATAATAAGCATAATCTTTGAAAATCTTTAACAATGAATGATCTGTGTAATGGAGTGCTCTCTCGTGTGTGTGTGTGTTATTTATATATACAAATATGTGTGTGTGTACAGTACGGTCTGAAAATAATTGGACACTGATACGAGTTTTGGTGTTCAACAAAATAAATTCAAGTTACAGTTGACTCAAAAGCTGTTTCCTTCGACTTTTCATCATCAATTCAGCAGGTAAAAGCTCTGGAGTCGATTCCAGGTGTGACATTCACATTTGAAAGCTGCTGGAACCACAATCCTATTGGATAGACTGTGAAAAGTAAATTAAATGAATGAAATCCGAACAGAAATTTACCCTTTTTTTTTTTACATTTTTTGATATAGCATTCTGACATAACATGGCATAAACTCATAATAATATTTTGAATCTACTGAGTATGCTGAAAGAAAGAATTTGTTTGGGTTCTACAATCAATCATGACTTCATATAGCGTTTAAATTCTCAAACTGAGCTCAGCCCACTGGAGTGAAATGGATCAGCAGCAAAAGGGTTAAAGCTCTGTCGTGTACATTGAAAGGTTAATGCTCTCGCATCCACACTGTTTAAACTCTGCCTATTTCCTTTTGGCGTTACCTAGTTGAAACATTCTAGAATTCATACAAAAAAAATGGAAATTTAATCAGGATCATTACTGTGTAGGAAATGAAAGTCTGCAAAAGCAGAATCATAATGTAGTAGTATGATGAATTCATATTAAAATCTCATATACCTTTACACTTCCTGCACCTCAGGAGAAAATCATGTTATTTTACTGTGATAATGTGCCTTGAGATATAGAAAATGCAACTGTTCCTTATCTCACGAAGCACATACTCTCAAAATTAATACCCAACCAGTATATCTATTCTACCTTACTCTGCCTTAACGTGCTACATAAGCTTAGGCAGGGTTCTCTAATTAGTTCTTTAGAAGCACAAATGCTCTATGATATATCAATTTATTCACTTTAAAAAGCTGTGGGCAATCTCAGTAGAGGCTTGAAATATAAGGGGTTATTCAGAGAGGTCTGAAATGTCAGCAAAATGTAACCGGACGCTGAAATTCAACCTACGGTGACTATTTGGGGCCATTCAGCTATTCAGAGAGCAGGCAGTTCGCCAAATTTTGGAAAACTGCCTGCAAGTACGGTGCCTGTTCGACAGCAGTGAAATCCCCCATAGAGAAGCAATGGTTAATCTATTCACAGACACCGAACAGCAGAAAAAAGCTGCCTAAGTGCCCTGCTGTTCGGTGCTTTCATTCGGCAGCTTTATTCAGACGAACCTCATACAGGGTTATTCAGACAGAGGTGAAAAGCAGAAGAATGACTGGAGAATGGAAAATTCTAGGTCAAAATAGCCGATTTGGAAAGTGAGATAAATGGGAGAATTTTTTAGGGTTTGGCTATTTTGAGAGAAGGGGGAGGGTGAGGATCCTGAGAACGAGCAACAGCACTAGTGGCTGCTCTATGGTAGGGCCCGCTCAGGTCTCACAAGGTTTTAGCTTGCTTGTGCCATTACAGGGATGAATGCTCCATATGCAGATCAGTCTGCTCTCACCCAAAAGGGGTGGCCAGTACTGACTGCCAAGCACGTCACCCTGCACGAGAGGTGCAGCAACCCCTGACAATCGTTTTGGCCTTGTTAGGCCTCGTCAGGAGGGCATAGTTGACACCCCTCTAGGCACATCAAGAAAGGGGTCCATGTCTGGATGACCCTGTAAACTTTTAGTGAGCGAAGGGGGGGGTCTAGGTCTATTTTGACCTAGAATTTTCCATTCTACAGTCATTCTCATGCTTTTCACCTCTCTCTGAATAACCCTGATAGGCTTCATTGTTAAAAATATTCACATGTTTATCCGATATCTAATAAACCGTTTATTCTTTTAATCTGCAGTAAAAAGTCTCTTTATTTATTGACTTTTTTAGGATCTTTTAGGCATTTTTCAGGATTTTTTGGGCACAATATTTTTTTGTAAGCGGTTTCTTTTTTCTGTAACAGACCTTTGTATTATCATTCATTGAATCTTATATGTAAATTCCAGGCATTTTCGTTCAGTAGTTTTTTTGCAAACAGCGTTTCAGTTTTGAAACTTTCATGCGTACGTTTTTTTTTTTTTTACCTCGTTCGTCAGCTTGATGGCTTTTTCCGATTACTGGTCTGTGCTGTGATCGACAGCTCGGTGGCTTTTTCTGGCTTATTCGGTGCAGTGTTTGCGGCGGTTTCTGTGAGTTTTTCGGTGAGTATTCGGTGAGTGTTCGTCGGGTGTTTGTTGGGTTTGCAGCGTGTTTTCCCTGCACTCCGGGGACCCTGCCGTGCTTGCTGAAAACACCGTAGGTTGGGAAACTTTGATTCCCTGAACTGCAGGGAAGCACGGTGGAACTAGAAAGCACCGAAATATCCGCAACATATCGGTGCTCTCTGAATAACCCCTATAGTGTTCATTAAAACCAAAAGTACATACAATAGAAAACAAAAAAAGGGGTTTTGCCATTTGTTTAATACATAAAGGTTGCCAATTTATGAATGACTTGGAAACTCAGAACTTGGAGGCATGTGCAACTTTTAGAAACTCTTTCAAGCAATTCTAAAAAGCTAGATTTCTTACTGTCATGGTGCCCAGTAGGGATGAGCCGAACACTCCCCGAGTTCGGTTCGAGCCCGAACTCGAACTTCCCATTTGTTCGGGACCGAACCCGAACCCCCATGCAAGTCAATGGGGCTGAAAATTCGGTTTTTTAGAGTGCCCTCCAAGAGGGCATATATGCTACATATTTGCCATAAAAGGTGTATGGGGGTCCGGGTAGTGCCCTGGGGGACAGGAAACAATGACAAAAAGTTAAAAAAAAAAAACATTTTTAAAGGGACAGTGAGTTTTCCATGAAATAAGGGTTAAAAATAAAAATGAAAAATTCCTTCAAATATCGTGCCTAGGAGGTCCCCATAACCTGCCCGTGAAGTGGCGGATTTCTAGGATGTATAGAAACACTTAAAAACAAAAAAATGACGTTTCATATGACAGTAAATGCTTTTCCTTTAATCTATCCATAAACAACTGCTTGGGGCGGCAGCCTGTATGAAAAGACATTTTAGGACGCGCAGAAAAAGTTTAGTGTGTTTTTGGGCTAAATTATTGTGAAACTTATGCAGGCTTTGGATGAAAGTAACATTAGGTGTTTTAAAATTGGGCTTTTATCGTCGGCAACAGTGCCGTCACACCGTAACCCCTCTGAGGATATGAATCTGATACAGGCGTCAATGGCAGTGCACCCAGATATTGTGCCTTTAGTGCCAGGCATGCAAGTACTATCATACGGTAACCCCTCTGTGGTATTGTGGAAGAGTGCAGGGGTGGACCATGCGGTCCTATATTAAAAAGATATGAATCTGGGAATGGGCGTCAGTGCACCCAGATATTGTGCCTTTAATGCCAGGCCATCAAGTATCATCATACAGTAACCCCTCTGTGGTATTGTGGAAGAGTGCAGGGGTGGACCATGTGGTCCTATATTGAATTTTTTTTTTTAATGGGCGTCAGTGCAGCCAGATATTGTGCCTTTCATGGCAGCAAGTGCCTTCACACCGTAACCCTTTTGTGGTATTGTGGAAGAGTTCAGTGCTGGAGGTTTTGTGAATGCAGAAGAGGACATCCCCTATCTATTCCATTACTTCAGCATCAGGGGATTGATAGCTGCTGATCCAGGACTGATTCATTTTTATAAATGTCAGCCGGTCTACAGAGTCGGTGGACAGACGCACTCTTTTGTCTGTGACAAAACCTCCAGCGGCACTGAACGTCCTTTCGGAAAGCACGCTAGATGAAGGGCAACCTAGTAGCTGCATAGCATATTGGCTAAATTCTGGCCTGTGATCCAATCTCAACACCCAGTAAGCCAGTGGATCATCTGCTGGAAAGGTATCCAGGTCTGCCCTTGCCCCTAGGTAGTCCTGCACCATATGGTGAAGACACTGGTAATGGGTGCCTACATTTGACGTCCCTGGGCGTCGAGGACTAAAAAAATTTAAAAATGCTTCAGTCAAGTGGCCCTGGCCTTCACCGCTATTCCTCTGATCACCTGCAGCCTCAGAAGCATGTGTGTCAGCACTTGGTAATCTAACAGTGCCTGGAAAGGTGTTACACAAGTTTCGCTTTAGAGCGTCCTCAAGTTTTGTCATCCTGTGCTCCCTCTGTGCGGGCAGGATGAGCTCTGCAACTTTCCCCTTGTATCGTGGATCAAGAAGGGTTGCCAACCAGTAATGATCCCTCTCCTTGATAGCACGAATCCTGGGGTCCTTTAGCAGGCTTTGCATCATTAGGGAGCCCATGCAGCGTAGGTTGGAGGTGGCATTAGCTGCCGAGTCTTCCTGGTCAATGAGGATGACCGTATCGTGCACTTCCTCCTCCCAGCCACGCACAAGCCCTTCTGTTTCTGGGCACACAAAACCCTGCCTTGAGGAATCCCCACCTTCAATACCCCCACTACTTAAATAGTCCTCCTCCTCCTCATCCTCCTCCTGTCTGATCTGAGTAGGACCCGCTGGAATGCTGTCTGCGGAAAGACTGGGGCCTTGAGAGCTAGGGAAGGCCTCCTCTTCCTTCCGCTGCTCTGCCTCTAGAGCCACATCTAAAATTCCCCGCAGAGTGTGCTCCAGCAGGAACACTAAAGGAATTGTGTCACTGATGCATGCACTGTCCCTGCTCACCATCCTCATTGCCTCCTCAAATGGTGACAGTACAGTGCATGCTCCCTTGATCATCAGCCACTGCGGGGGGAAAAAAAACAAGTTGACCTGAACCTGTCCTTGTGCCATACTCACACAGGTACTCGTTGATGGCCCTCTGCTGCTTGTGCAGACGCTGCAGCATTGCTAATGTCGAATTCCACCTGGTGGGCATGTCACAGATCAGACGGTTTGTGGGAAGGTAGAATTCTCTTTGAATTCCTGCCAGGCGAACGCTTGCTGGGAATGACCGTCTGAAGTGGCTGCAGACTTTTCTGGCCTGGATGAGAAGCTCTGGCAGCCCTGGGTACTTGGTTAGGAAATGCTGTACCACCAGATTTAGGACGTGTGCTAGGCATGGTACATGCGTCAATTTACCCTTGCGTAGGGCAGAAAGAAGGTTGCTGCCATTATCGCAGACGATCATTCCCAGCTCAAGCTGGCGTGGTGTTAACCATCTCTGCACCTGCCCCTGCAGAGCTGACAAAATTTCTGACCCGGTGTGGCTCCTGTCCCCTAAACATACCAGCTCAAGCACAGTATGGCATCTTTTTGCTTGAGCCATTGCGTAGACCCTGTCAGGCGTGGGTTTAACTGCCACTTCGCCAGAGACAGAGAAGGAGGAGGAGGAAGAGGTGGTGGTGGTGGAGCAGACAGACCTCATACAAGCAGCTTTCTGGAGGCGTGGTGGATGAACAAGCTCCAGCACAGAGCCGCGTCTTGGATCCCTCCCAGCTGCAATCAGAGTTACCCAGTGTGCCATGAAGGAAATGTAACGACCCTGTCCATGCTTGCTGGACCACGTGTCTAAAGTGACATGCACCTTGCTGCTGACTACCTTTCCTCTGACTGGATAACATTGTCTTCCACGTGCTGGTATAGTGCTGGAATGGCCTTGCGTGAAAAGTAAAGGCGTTTTGGAACCTGCAACTGTGGTACAGCGCATTCAGCAAATTCACAGAAGGGAGCAGAGTCCACCAGCTGGAAAGGCAGCAGCTGCAATGCGAGTAATTTTGCTAAGCTGGCATTTAGACGCTATGCTTGGGGATGGTTGCGACTATATTTTTTCTTTTTGCTACAGCAGCTGCGGCAACGTAATCTGACTGCGTAAATCTTCAGCTACTGGGTCACATTGTGAGGAAGGACCTGCTGGTACATCCATTACTGTAGCATCATCCCTGTCGGTGGAGGTTGTAGGCAATTGCATGGCAGGACATACAGTGTGGGTAGAGACAGATGAGGAGGAGGAGGACCTACGCAAAGTTTTACCCCAATGGGATGTGTGGCACTTGTTCATATGTCGCCTCAAACACATGGTACTCAAGTGTCCGGTGTTTATCCCACGCTTCAGCCTCCTTTGACATAGATTACAAATAGCAACGGTGGGGTCTGCTGCACATTTCTTAAAGAACTCCCAGACAGCAGAGTTTCTGCACGTGTTCTTTGAGACAACAGCGCTCTGCACCGGAGCAGCTCTGACATGTGATGCCTTGGACTGGCTAGTGCTACGGTTGGTCACAGAGGATGTTGTACCTAAGGATGTGCGTTTCGGGTTTCGGAATTTCGGAATTTTCACAAAATTTTCCGATTCGGGTCTTTCGATGCAGCCGAAATTCTGAAATTTTTTTGATCCGAAAACGGCGAATCCGAAAAGTTTTCCGAGCCGAATCGAAAAATTTTCGGAATTTTCGAATGGACTTGAAATGTGTGAAATCGAAATTTATTTTCCCTCTATTCATGATTTCGGTTCCATTCGGGATTTCGGTAAGTCTGGACATCGTATATTTAACTATTATCGGTTATATCGCTGATTCTGTAAATTTTGTATTTGTAAATGCGTATCACTTTTTTTTGTTTCCAATGATCCGATAAGAATATTCGTAATTGGTCGGATCCGATTCATCCGCGGGTCGCGCATGCGCGCACGCGCGGATGTCGTAACTTTATTGAGCCAGTTTTTTGACAACTTTTTGAACAAAATATTGTTTTTATTATTCCTCATCATGGCCGCTGCAAGAGATGAGTGCCGTTCAAACACCTCCTCATCGTCTTGCAATGATGAACCACCACCACCCAGAAAGAAACGGGCCAGCAATATGTCGTTTGAGGAGATGCTCGAGCTGGTCCGGATCTTTGATCGTAAGGATTACGATTGCCGTAGGGGCCCTTACCGCAGGAAGACTAACGCTAGAAAGGATCGTATCCTTGACAAGCTACGCACCACCATCCTTGAGCTGTTTGGGAAGGACCGAACGAAGGACCAGCTCAGGAAACGCTGGTCTGATCTGAAGGCGCGCGAGGAGGAGCAGCTGAGACACATCCGTCGCGTCATAGCGAAACGTAAGTGTTATGTTATATTGTAAAGCGCTGCGCAAACTGTTGGCGCTATATAAATCCTGTATAATAATAATAATGTGCTTGCATGTGCTAATGTGCACAGAAATACCTTGATTTATCTAGTCCTTTTTTCATGCAATGTGATTGTGTATAGCTTTGCGTTTTCACGACTCGTCATACATGCATTTTTGCCATAGCTCTTCCTTTTTGTGATTTTACATATTCGTGAAAATTGTGATATTTGATGTATGTAGATGAAGTTACAATGCTGGATTTCCTTTGGCACTGTGTGTACTGTAGTGTGCTGGGGGGGGAGGTTGTCGTGATTGAGTAATGCATACGAGATGACCCGCAGCTTGGCCAATATTGGCTCCCACCTGCGCATCAACAAAAATCTCTGCGTCTCTGCTAAGTGGTAGGCTGGGACATGTAGTTCTTCTGAAAGTGCATCCAAACAGAGCTGCGTTCAATACATCCTCAGCAGCTGCTGAATTGTTGCAGCGCAGCAATTCAGTTTGCTGCAGCAGTGTCATTATTGAACGCTTTGGATGCGAATTTCAAGACAAAATGGCCGATTTCTGTTGTTTCTGCAATATCCAGTTTTATTCACAGAAACTGAAAGTGAAACTGAGGCTGAGGCCTTCTATAAAATAACTAAAAGCAGTCGCACAATGCGTTTTGTATGCACACAACACAAATAATAGTTTTTATTGAATAAACGTAATGTTTACTTCTGAAAAAAATATATAATTGAACGGTAATATATGTCTGTGCAGAGGAAATAAATAAATATTTTGTGACTTTAGAACTATGAGATGGGAGTAGTGGTGGGTCAAGCTGGTAGTGGGGTAGTGGAGGGGTGTCGCAATACTTTCGGCAATATAGTGTATAGATATACCATTTTTTCCAGTCTGCATTATTTACGTGTTATTTTTTTGGATTTGGCAGAAGACAGGAAGAAGAAGGCAGCAGCATCTGCCCTGGCGGGCACCAGTGCCCCAGTGGAGGAGGAGGGGGAGCCACAGGCGACCACCAGTGCTGGTATATACTGTTTTATTTTGCAACGACTTTTGGTCAAAAACAGAAACATTTTTTGTTTACTGTATTTTAATTTAATTTTTTTATGTATAGCACAAGAGGAGCAAGAGGAGGAAGAGGAGGAGCAGGAGGAGGGCGAAGTTGGAGAGAGGCAGCCGGAGCAGCAGGAGGCCGCCAGTCCAGGTTTTTATAGATTAAATAGATTATAGATTATAATAATAATGGCAGCACTGCGTGAAGTCTTCTCCAACACAACCCAAAGATCCTTAGTGCAGCTCAGGTCTAGTTTATTTGTCCCTGTTTGCAGCTTCACGCAACACCTCCTCCCAGCTATGAGCTCTCTCTCTCCCACCGCTGCCCGCTAAGACGCTGCCCGCCAACATGGTCACGTCTTTGCAGGAAGACCACAGCGTGGGGGAACAGCAGCTGCCGACAGTCCCAAGACATCGTCACAATGATGTCAGTTCTGGAGTTAACCCCTAACTGTGACCAATGGTGGAGATAGGGGGTTCATTGGAACCCCTATCTCCCGATCCGCGGCAGCTATCAGTTGGTTAATGTTTGGTATCTTTGGATCGACCAGAGCATGGCCTTTCCAACAATACCAAACATGACAATGTTAAAAATTTTAAAAAATTAAAATATATATAAAAAAAAAAAGGTGTTTTGTTTTGTTAATGCAGCAATATTGTTGCCATTTCAATTATAATGTGAACAATGATGCTGCACTAAGGATTTTTGTATGGGGTGCGTTTGTTAAAAATAGTGTAATTTTCACCCAAAAAAATATAACAAGTCCCCATTTAATTTTTTTTAACAAACGCAACTCATAAAATATAACTGCAAACACTCGCATGTTAAAATGTGAAAAAAACACTTTACACCTTGTAAAACAAACATTGAAAATTCTAATTTTATTGCATTTTTTGTTATAATATACAGACAGGACATGTCGCATACATATGATAATGATAGATTATGAATCATCTGCCGAGTCTGCCGGAAAGAACGATATATAACATGTCTGGGTCATATTATAAAAGAAGGCTTCAAAACGCGTTTAAACAAGAGGAGCGAAACTGTTAAAAATTAGCTCAGCAGCAGACCGCAGTGCGCACACAGGCATGAAGGGAAGCCGTGAAATGCCTCAGCAGCGAAAGGGTTAATTAATTTTTTTGTCTGTTTTAAATCATTTTTTTTTTTTTTTTTTTTCATTTCAGATCAACTATTTTTCCGTTTTAAAACCTTTTTGTTCTGGTTTTTATTTTTAAAGTCAGACCATTCGGGTCAGTTTACCGTTTTTTAAATCGTTTTGGTCTTTTTCTTTTGTTCCTTGGCTTTCATACCATTTTTTTAATGTGATTAAATAAATAAAGTTGTGAAATGTATATTCATAAGAAAAAAAGGATCTTTATCTAATAAAAAAAAAAAACACGATAGAATCGCCAGAATTATCGTATCGACAGAATGAATTATCGGATCCGAAAAACAAACCAAAAATTTCATATAAAAAAATATATAAAGTATAAAAAAGTAAACCATAGTAGTTTACGTCAAAATGAATAGAGTTAGACAGTTTGAAACGAGGAGAACAGACGTTCCGAAAAAAAAGAAAATTTCCGAAATCACGAAAAGTCGATACAAAAAACGAGCAAAGTGACCCGAAAATCCGAAAAATGGACGATATTCCAAAAAAAATGTACACGAAAAACGAGCCGAACCAAACTGAATCGAAACAGAAATCGCTCGAAACGAGCTGAATCGAAAATTTTAAACATCAGAACAAATCGAACCGAATCGAAACAAAAAAAAAATCGGTGCACAAGCCTATTAATATCTGACATCCCGATGTGAAACATCGGGACTTTTGCATTAGATTTCGACCATTTTTATTTTTTTAACTTTTGGATAGTCGAAAATCGAAATCTATCCAAAAAGTCCCAATGTTTCACATCATTCTGAACTTTGTTTGGATAGAGTAAGTCCGTGGGCGTGCGGCCGTTAAATGTATATACCAGTGGCGTCGCTACGTGGGGGTGGGGGGTGCGGCCCGCACCAGGTGACACCCGCCTTTAGGGTGACACGTCACCCTAAGGGCGGGTGTCTCACCCTCCGCCGCATTTCTCGCTCCCTGCGAGCGTCCGAAGCATGCAGCTTCGGCGCTCGCCTGGAGGAAACACGTCACCAGCCAATCGCGGCTGGTCACGTGGCTCCCCCTGGCGAGCGTCCAAGCTGCGCACCGCCGGACGCTCTGAGGGAGCGAAAAAGGCGGCGGAGGTGAGCTGGGGCCATTATCATGAGGTGCTGGGGCATTCCATGTGCTGGGTCAAATCCATGAGGAGCTGGGGCATGTCCACGAGGAGCTGGGGCATGTCCATGAGGAGCTGGGGCAATATCCATGAGGAGCTGGGGCATGTCCACGAGGAGCTGGGGCATATCCACGAGGAGCTGGGGCATATCCATGAGGAGCTGGGGCAAATCCATGTGTGAGCTGGGGCATATCCATGAGGAGCTGGGGCAATATCCACGAGGAGCTGGGGCATGTCCACGAGGAGCTGGGGCATGTCCACGAGGAGCTGGGGCATATCCACGAGGTGCTGGGGCAATATCCATGAGGAGCTGGGGCATGTCCACGAGGAGCTGGGGCATGTCCACGAGGAGCTGGGGCATATCCATGAGGTGCTGGGGCAATATCCATGAGGAGCTGGGGCATATCCATGAGGATGTCGGATGTCGGCCAAGCTTCCGGGAACTCCCCCTGAGGACTGGCGTCATCGTGCATAGCACGATGACGCCAGTCCTGGAGTTAACCCCTAGCTGCCACCAATGGTGGAGATAGGGGGTTCCAATGAACCCCCTATCTCCCGATCCGTGGCAGCTAGGGGTTAAAGTTTGGTATTGTTGGATCGGCCAGAGCATGGCCGTTCCAACGATACCAAACACGAATGTGAAAAACGTTTGTAAAAATATTAAAAGATAAAAAAATATTTAAAAAAATTTATAAAAAAAAATAAACAAGTTTTTTTTCTTTTTTTTGGTTTGTTAATGGAGCAATATTGTTCCCATTTCAATTATAATGTGAACAATGATGCTGCACTAACGATTTTTGTATGCGGTGCGTTTGTTAAAAATCGTGTAATTTTCCCCAAAAAAAAATGTAACGAGACCCCATCTCTAATTTTTTTAACAAGCGCACCCCATACAAAATATAACCGCAATTGCTCGTATGTTAAAATGTGAAAAAAAAAACACTTTACACGTTGTAAATTATTGAAAAATCATATTTTATTGCATTTTTTGTTATAATATACAGACAGGTCATGACGTATACATTTAATAGTGACATATTATGAATCTGCCGAGTCTGACGGAAAGAACGATATATAATATGTCTGGGTCATATACTAAAATAAGCCTTCAAAACGCGTTTAAACATGATGAGCAAAACCGGTAAAAATGACCTCAGCACAGGGGCGGGAAAAGCCTCAGCAGCGAAAGGGTTAATTAAAAAAACACGATAGAATCGCCAGAATTATCTTATCGACAGAATGAATTATCGGATCCGAAAAACAAGCCAAAAATTTATTATAAAAAAATATATAAAGTAGTATTAAAAAAGTAAACCATAGTAGTTTACATCAAAACGAATAGAGTTAGACAGCTTTGAAATGAGAACAGACGTTCCGAAATCACGAAAAGTCGATAAATAAAACCGAGCAATGTGACACGAAATACGAAACATGGTCGATATTCTGAAAACCATGTACAGTTCCGAAAAATGAAAATTGCCGAAATCACGAAACGCCGATACAAAAAACGAGCAAAGTGACACGAAAATACGAAAAATGTTCGATATTCCGAAAAATAAATGTACCCGAAAAACGAATCGAACCGAACCGAATCGAAACAGAAAGCGGTCGAAACGAGCCGAATCGAAAAGTTAAAAAAATCGAAAAATCGAATCGAACCGAAAAAAAAATCGGTGCACATCCCTAGTTGTACCTCGTGTTTGCTGTTCCTCCTCCTCCTCACTTGATTCCTCAGTTCGATCTGGCACCCAGGTGGAGTCAGTGACCTCATCATCATCAATGTCATCTTCACCCCCTATCTCCTCGTCACTGGAGCCAACTTGGCAGTATGCTGCAGCTGCTGGGGCAACATGAGTGCCAGTTATTTGTGTGTCATCACTGGCACCCCCTTCCTCTAGGTTGATTATACTCCCTTGCTCAACCTCAGAGATTGAATCAGAGCACTGTACTTGCTGCGCATCCTCAAGCAGCATGTCACTCTCATTGTGGTCAAACAATTCAGCTGACTCCTCCGTGTGTGATAGCTAGGCTACGGCAGGAGTAGCTGTGGACATGGAGGCTGCATTAGATGCTTTGGCAGCTGAGGTGGACTGTAAAGCACTAGAAGCCTGGCTGGCAGAGGACTCGGAGGATGAGGATGGCCTGGTTAGCCAATCCACCAAGTCCTCTGTATGTTGCTGCTGTTTAAGACGGCCAGCACCAGTTAGAAAGGACAAGCGTGCCCCTGCAGAGGATGCACCACGTCCACCACGACCAGAGACACAGCCTCCCGACACAGGGGCTGCTTGCCCTCTTATCTGTGGCTGGGAGCGTCTGCCTGTCCTTTTTGTTCTTTCAGACATGGTGAGTGATATATAGATTAATATATACAGAACTCTGATTCAACTCTGGTATAAAGATTTAAATAACTCTGGTATAACTCAGTGAGACACACTGATAGCTGGCAGCCAGTGACAAGAGACAGATCACCTTAATTCACCAAATGTTTTAAATAAATTAGTGAGCCCCAAAATACAGCGTGGTACTGTATGTATGACGAGACACAGATCACCTTAATTCCCAAGTGTTTTAAAGAAATTAGTGAGCCCCAAAATACAGCGTGGTACGGTTTGTATGACGAGACACAGATCACCTTAATTCACAAGTGTTTTAAAGAAATTAGTGAGCCCCAAAAAGATTGCTGGCACAGTGACAAGACCCAGAAAATCACCTTAATTCACAAATGTTTTAAATAAAGTTAGTAAGCCCCAAAAAAATTGCTGGCACAGTGACAAGACACACATCACCTAAATTCCCTGATATTTGTTATAAATGAGACCCAAAAAGATTTGCTGGCACAGTGTGACGAGACCCAGAAAATCACCTCGATACACAAATGTTTTAAATAAAGTTGTAAACCCCCAAAAAAATTGCTGGCACAGTGACAAGACACACATCACCTTTTTGTATGACGAGACACAGATCACCTTAATTCCCAAGTGTTTTAAAGAAATTAGTGAGCCCCAAAATACAGCGTGGTACTGTTTGTATGACGAGACACAGATCACCTTAATTCCCAAGTGTTTTAAAGAAATTAGTGAGCCCCAAAATACAGCGTGGTACTTTTTGTATGACGAGACACAGATCACCTTAATTCCCAAGTGTTTTAAAGAAATTAGTGAGCCCCAAAATACAGTGTGGTACTGTTTGTATGACGAGACACAGATCACCTTAATTCCAAGTGTTTTAAAGAAATTAGTGAGCCCCAAAATACAGCGTGGTACTTTTTGTATGACGACACGATATCACCTTAATTCCAAGTGTTTTAAAGAAATTGGTGAGCCCCAAAATACAGAGTGGTACTGTATGTATGACGAGACACAGATCACCTTAATTCACAAGCGTTTTAAAGAAATTAGTGAGCCCAAAATACAGCGTGGTACTTTTTGTATGACGAGACACAGATCACCTTAATTCCCAAGTGTTTTAAAGAAATTAGTGAGCCCCAAAATACAGCGTGGTACTGTTTGTATGACGAGACACAGATCACCTTAATTCCCAAGTGTTTTAAAGAAATTAGTGAGCCCCAAAATACAGCGTGGTACTTTTTGTATGACGAGACACAGATCACCTTAATTCACAAGTGTTTTAAAGAAATTAGTGAGCCCCAAAATACAGCGTGGTACTGTTTGTATGACGAGACACAGATCACCTTAATTCACAAGTGTTTTAAAGAAATTAGTGAGCCCCAAAATACAGCGTGGTACTGTATGTATGACGAGACACAGATCACCTTAATTCCCAAGTGTTTTAAAGAAATTAGTGAGCCCCAAAATACAGCGTGGTACTGTTTGTATGACGAGACACAGATCACCTTAATTCCCAAGTGTTTTAAAGAAATTAGTGAGCCCCAAAATACAGAGTGGTACTGTATGTATGACGAGACACAGATCACCTTAATTCCCAAGTGTTTTAAAGAAATTAGTGAGCCCCAAAATACAGCGTGGTACTGTTTGTATGACGAGACACAGATCACCTTAATTCACAAGTGTTTTAAAGAAATTTGTGAGCCCCAAAAAGATTTGCTGGCACAGTGACAAGACCCAGAAAATCACCTCAATTCACAAATGTTTTAAATAAAGTTGTAAACCCCAAAAAAACTTGCTGGCACAGTGACAAGACACACATCACCTAAATTCCCTGATATTTGTTATAAATGAGACCCAAAAAGATTTGCTGGCACAGTGTGACGAGACCCAGAAAATCACCTCGATACACAAATGTTTTAAATAAAGTTGTAAACCCCCAAAAAAACTTGCTGGCACAGTGACAAGACACACATCACCTAAATTCCCTGATATTTGTTATAAATGAGACCCAAAAAGATTTGCTGGCACAGTGTGACGAGACCCAGAAAATCACCTCAATACACAAATGTTTTAAATAAAGTTGTAAACCCCCAAAAAAATTGCTGGCACAGTGACAAGACACACATCACCTAAATTCCATGATATTTGGTCGAAATGAGACCCCCCAGTAGCGTGGCAGACCGGCAGTAACAACACACACAACTATCTCCTTTGAAATCTCCTCTGAAATGCGTGCAGAAGTGCTGCGTGGAAACCTTATATAGTGTGCTGCAGGACTTAGCTCTGTGAGCCCATGATTGGGCAAAATTTGCCCAGTCAGGACTCTGAGCGGTGATTGGCATAGTGTTCAACCAGTCTTGCACCAGACCTGTGGTCAGGTGCAAGGCTGTAGCCAATTACGAGCTTCAGGCAGTGGGAAAATGCATTGTGGTCCATCGTGGTCGAACATGCGGCGAACACCCGGAAATGTTCGGGGTTCGCGATCTGCTCAAACAGGCTAAGTTCGGGTCGAACCCCGAACCGTCCGAACCCGAACAGCTCATCCCTAGTGCCCAGGGGTTGAGCCCAGTATTGAGCCTATACAATGCTATGAGCCGGCAGCTGTGGTATAAGGGTTTTATTCAACAGTAGGCAAGGCAAAGTGGCATAAAATAGGAATAAAGCTGGATATACTGTCGTTGGACAGGGCAGGAATAGCACTGGAAACCCAAAGATACTTGACATTTTTTGAACCGCTTAAATTTTTTTAGGAGGATACTTTTATGTTTCCGAAATCCTCTCTGGCTTACGCTAAGCAGTTAATTCATAGTGACAGCTTACTCATGCTTCCAATTAAATGTCACCTTCATGGCAAATTTGGATAACAAAGCTGTGACGGAACAGCCATCACAATATTCATTTAGTTTAATTTTGCACTTATTTTTTGTATTTCGCTTCCCCTGTATTTATATGTACAAATTCCCATGTTAGAACTATTGTAAAATGTTCCGCGTTTTGAAAATAATTGTGTTCCCCCTGCAATGTCTCACATCGATCTTAAAGGGATACTCTAGGCAACATGACCACCTAAGCTTTTTTAGGTAGTCATGATGCCCTGAGTATGCCCTTGTCTTTCCCCCCCTCCCTCCGCTCAGCCGATCGGCTAAAACAGCTGAGAGACGCGAAGGACTTTATTCCGCCCTCCCAGCTGTCAGTCAGCAGAGCGGGATTCATATTTCCCGCTTCTGCCGACTATTGCCGAGTAGGAGACGTCATGGCGCTGAAAGCGTGATGACGTCTCCAACTTGCCGCAGTAGCTGGCGGGAGCAAGCCGCCAGTATAGTCTGCGGCTGCGATTAGTGTTGCGCGCAACCTCTTGCGCGTACCACTAATCAAAGAAGAAGAGGAAGCCTGCTGATTGGCTGGCTTACGTGAGAGGCGCGCATGCGGGCTTCTCACGTAAACCATTAGCCAAGTTCAAGCTGTAACAGGACGGGAGCGGAAGAGGAGGGAGGTGAGTATAAAAAAAAAAAGACGCCGATGTAAACAAGTGGTTTTTAGGGTAAGTATTACATTAAAAAATATATATATATATACTGAATAACTAGGTAGGGAATAGGTATATTTTAATGTAAAAAAGGGTGGAGATTTTTACCCTAGAGTGTTCCTTTAACAGTCACCACACAGCTGCACGTTGCAAAAATTTATCCATTTATGTGTGCAACGTTTTCTGCATAAAACCATGCTGATAAGCCGCGGATACGATGCAAAAAATCAGATCGATCCAAAACGCCGCAGAAAACCCGTCGAGTGTACCCGATGATCCACTGCAAACACATTGAAAAAGCTGACAAGCCGACAACGGGGTAAAAGAATACAAAAAAAAAACACAATTGAAAGTTTCAAAATTTGAAACGCTGTTTGCAAAAAAAACATGGTCCGAAAATGTCTGGAATTAACATATAAGGTCTTATGAATAATAGTAAAAAGGTCTGTTACAGAAAAAGAAAACTATTTAGAAAAAAGATTTTGCTGAAAAAAATCCCAAAAAACACCTACAAAATCCAAAAAATTAAATAAAATAGAGACCTTTTGCTGCAAATTGAAAGAATAAATGGCTTAATAGATATTGGATAAAACCGGGAATATTTTTAACATTGAAACCTATGGGATTCACCTGATTAAACCTGTCGAATAAAAGAAAAAAATCTTGGCATTTTACTGACATTTATTTGCTGTTGGGTGTTTTCTGAAAAGGTTAACCATTGCTATTTTATAGGGATTTCATTGCCGTCGAACAGGCACCGTTTGGATTGCTTTCTTTTGTTTTTCTTTTACCGACCATTGCTTCTCTCAACTACGATTTCTGGATTACAATTTCAACTAGCTTGCCCTGGACTTTCTGAGGGAGCATAAATAAAGGCCCACCAGTCTACCTCATGTCTGACAAGCAGCATGAGCAGGTATGGTTTGCTATACAGGAAGCCTGTGGCTTCATTTTTGGATAGGACTCGCCCTCATTAGAGGTGCCTTGATGCTGGCGGGCGAGTTTAGTCTTATAATGGCCATTAATAAGAAATCAAAGCCTCTAATTGTGTTTTGTTTCACACAGTATAATAGGAATAAGCGCAGATGACATTTTTTTCTTTGTTATGTTTCACACATGTTGTTGGGCTGGATGCATTTGGTGGTTGCAGCCGCCCCATCGGGGAATAGGCGCAACCCCACCCCTCCTGTACTATGTATGTACTCCCAACAACTCCCAAGGACTGCATGTCAGCTTTGCGCTGCCGCCTACCCTTTCTCCATATTAATCCAGGGTTCACGTTGAGCAGGAATGTGTGGGAACGCAGTTCCTTCCATTATTTTTTTAGAGGGAACACAGTTCCCTTTTGGCTCATGCACTGAAAAGCTTTTATTAGGTTCCAGTGTTTTTTCCTTGTTACTTGGACTATCTTATGAGTATTTACCAAAGACGTTATAAAAAGTATACTTGGATTTTATATCACGTTTTGCTACATGCATGTGCTATGTACATTTGACCCCGGCGTATACCGTTATTTTTTGTGCCGTTTGCATTGCTTTCTTTTGTTTTTCACATATTATGTGACACAACTAGTGCTTTTTCTATCCATTGAAGCATCATCTTTTATTACGTCGTTTGCACTTTTGCATCTCACTGTCCACTTTGGTAATTGGTTCTTGCGCCCCCAGTTCTTTATCTATAATGGTCGGTAAGGAACCTCTCTCCCCAAAATAATATTTCTTTATTTTTAACTTTTTTTTTCCTTTGACATGTGCTTATGTTTTGACTTGTGCTAAGGTCAACCTTGGCATTATAATGCATAAATAAAAAAAGGTACATTTTATCTTTTTAATTTAGATTAAGGTGGTCTCCTTTTTTCAACATCTCTATTCAGGGTTTGGGGCATTGTGTTCTCTTCTCATAAATGTTACGGATTAAATCATTTTCATAATCTTAATCTTAATCATAATCTTTAATCAAGATTATTCAGAGAAAGGTGAAACTCTAGAGAACCTTTGGAGAAGTGAAAATTCTTGGCCAAACCAGAAAAATTCTCCCATTTATCTCACTTTCCAAATCAGCTATTTTGACCTAGAATTTTCATTTCTCCAAAGGTTCTCCAGAGTTTCACCTTTCTCTGAACAATCTTGAATGAGTTAATCCGTAACATTTATGAGATTAAATTTAACTTCACAAGTTTCTTATGTATTGATTACCATTTCACATCTCATAACTAAAATACTACTGTTCAAATATCTATTTCTAAACAAAGATTTTTTTTTATTTGTACATATACATTATATTGCCAAAAGTATTCGCTCACCCATCCATATGCGAGTCAAGGCAGGTGAGCGAATACTTTTGACAATATAGTGTATTTCATAAATAGATATTTGAACTATGCTGTTTAGTTACCATACAATTTGTATCAATTCGGAATATTAAATTGTCTTCCATATCCTCATGATTATTAAACTAAGAAGCTTGGCAAAGTGTTTATTTTAGAATCATCAACCTTGTTTGTGACACTAAAGAGAATTTGTGGTAGCCCCACCTTTGAACTTTGTTTAAAGCCCTAATTTAGAGTTCCAGCATAATGAAGAAAATGGTAAACTGTCTCAATAGATGACAAGTAGTATAATCCAAGTAATTAAAATGTGTGGTCAACTGCAATCCTTTCAAGCATAGAGTCCATGTGGAAATGACAATGAACCATTTTGATTGGTGAATCTAATGAAAGCAACATCTGATGTGTTTTAATTGCCCTGATGACGGCAGTGTTTAGCATCAGCTTTACTCCGCATTGTACATTCACTAGACAAGGGGAACTATTCATTACACATTGGGTTGCAATGAGTTGACAAGGGATTTGAAAGCTTTTGGTTGAAATATTAGAGGGGGAATAAAAAATCTCTGCCGAAGAATGACCTCGATTTTGAGATTTCAGCTCAAAACAAACCAACATTTTAGACAAAACCCTACCATAAAATGTATAGGGTTAAAAGAGAATTACGACAGCAACAAGATAAATCCAGTTCTGGTTTTATTTTTGATACGGAATACTTTAAACTTGCAGAATGAAATTCACTTAAATTATGTGTCGCTCATATTTTATTTTCTCTTTGCCATTGCTAATGAAAAACTACAGATAAATATTCAAATTTTTCAAACATTTTCAAGCTCTACTGATTTCTACTATAGGCAAATATTTCACGTAAAGGTCTGCAGAAATGTATTGATCTTTTGCAAAACTACCCACTACAATAGAGTTTGGTGCTTTTGTATAGTTTTTAATTCATAATCAGGGTTATCCAAAGAGATTCGAAAAGTCACCGCACGTTCGGTGACTTTTCGTTCTCTTCAATTCGGTTCGTGTTGCCGATCCCATTTCGGTGACCCTGCGGTGTGTTCAGCAAACACCACAGGGTCCCCGAATTGCAGGGAAAAGCTACCGCAAACCTGACGAAAACTAACCGCAAAACCTGCCGAATGCACGCCGAAAATCCTCAAAAACATCTGGATTAACCCGTCGAAGACGCCGGAAAAACCCGAGCAGGAGCCGATCACACGCAGCGAAGCCGCCGGAAAAAGCCGAGACCGCAGACAGAGGGAGGTGAATAAATTAGCAAAACAGTTTGTATGAATGTGAAAGTAAAAAGCTGTTTGCAAAGAAACTACTGAGCGAAAATGTCTGAAATTTGCATATGAGGTCCAGGGAATGATAATAAAAAGGGCTGTTTTAGAAAAAATAAGTAAACTTAAAAAAAAAAATCAAAAAAATCAGACTTTTAAAAAAAATAAATCAGAAAAATGATTAAAGTATCCTAAAAAATCTTTAAATAAAGAGACTCTTTACTGCAGAATTTTATAATGAACGGTTTATTAGATATTGAACTAAAACGGGAATATTTTTAACATTGAAGACTATGGGATTCTCCTGAATAAACTTGCCGAATTAAACCACCGAATGGCAGGGCATTTCGGGAACCTTTCACTGCTGGTTTGGGTTCTCTGAATAGACGAAGCAGTGCATTTTCATGGGGATTTCACTGCCCTCGAACAGGCACCAAACAGGCACCGTATGTTCAGGCAATTCTGAATTAAGAACCACAATTGTCTCCTGTTCAGTTTTTGCGCCTGTCAAAATCAATCTGAGTATATATGCTGCAGCAATAATAAAAAAACACGCACAACCTATCAATTTTATTGTTTTGGTATCTGTAAAATGTGTAACTATACTGTGCTGTATTTTTTTTTTTCGGGCTGGTGTATTTGGTTTCGACCAGGACGTTCAGATTTGCAGTTACCACCAGCTTTTAAAAGACGTTAAAATTATGCGTGCAAACGTTGTCCGTTAAAATTTGCGCATAGATTGTAGTACCAGCGCACAAACGCATTTGGGCTCGCAATGTTAAGTATAGGAAGCGCAAAGTACATTACGCTAGCAAAGGGTTCACGCAGATTCACCAGCGGTAGACGTTAACGCGCATTTTTTGCACGAACATTGTAATACAACGTTCTGCGCGAAGGGTTTTTCCCCTCACGTTAATGCGTTTTTGCGCACGCGTTAATGTTTGCGCGAACAATGTAATAGAGCCCATGGCGTCTTGCTGAGATAGTAATAGGAAGCTAGTAATGGAAAACATCAGTGCAAGCGATTAACCATTAGCAACTCCCTATTACCAGCTGTATTACGAGTGAACCACTATGTTAATAGCTTTAATTGTATTAAATGGGAGCTCCTAACAGATACAGGTAGCCGTGTCATGAGCTGCTGCTGATACCATCTCCTGGCGTTCATTGGACTTCATGGAGACTTACATGAGCCGTCTGCAAACACATGTAAAACGGATTACACTAGAGAGTCAACAGAGAGACACTGGTAGCTATATGATCGATTTGAGTAGAGCAGAATTAGGGGATTGTGACATTTTCTGCACTGTGAGACCAGAGGGGCATAAGAAATTATATGATGTCTTTCATTATGTATTAAGTGATCCTATGGATCGGATTAGGATTACTTCACACTTAACACCAGTTTCTTTCAGATGGTAATTTATATTCATTCCTGGCTGTAAACAAGATTAACAAGTGAAATTGACCTTCCTTGTTATTCTCTGACTGCCTTTACACTACCACTTCCAATACAAAGTATAGTTAATTTTAAATTGCAGTATACAACCATTATTGCTGAGCAATAAGGGAGTTTACAGCTCAGCTAAAATAGGACAAGATGACAAACTTTTGGGATTATATATACTTAAAAGCTCAGTCATAAATGATAATGGGGTTGTTGGAATGGTGTCCATACACATTATTTTTTACAAAATTAAATAAGGTATTGTAGAAACCGATTTGTAGATAATTGTAATGTTTGGCTGAGATACACTGGTTTTGTCACCAGCACATTTAATCAATGAACAAGCAAATTAGTCACGGTCACTCATTGCAGAATAATGAGAGGCATCAATCACAGCATTGTTTGAGCTTTAATTAGCTCAATTGGAAAGGAATGGGAAAACAATTGCCAAAAATAAACTGGACGTGTTTTCTCCTATAATAAAAAAAATGTAGAGAATGATCTGAATTATTGACAAACCTATGAGAACGTGCAGTGAGTGTGACTATAAATATCCTAAAAAATTAACCACAGGTTGAGTAACCCTTATCTAGAATTCCGTAATATGGAGTATTCCAAAATACAGATTTTTTTTTTTTAGTGCCAACAGGACATCAAAAGTGAAATAATCCATTTACGACTTCATTGGACAGTGGAGAAAATTATTAAAAATGATGTGTAAAATATGCATTTCTTGAGTATATGGTGTATATAATATGAATTTATTGTTTAGACTTGGGTTTCATCCTCAAGATATTTCATTATTACATGCAATTATTCCAAAATCTAAAACAATACCAAAATCTAAAACACTTCTGGTCCAAAGTATTTTTGAGTAATGGATAATCCAGTCATCCTGTATTTGGCTTTTTGTTTCATGGAAGATCAATTTACAAAAGAATAAAGTCTGACAATGTTACTTCTATGACTTCACATTTCAAAAAGCTGCTACTTTAAAAGGAGGTGCAGACTATTTTCCCTATACAAAAAAGTAAAGATTTTTATTCTGGCTTGCCATTTGTGAGCTCAACTGCAAAACACATGCTGTGATTCCTGATACATTTGAATTTTAGGAAGAAGTACATTTCCCATGGAGCAATGTAAGGTAGTTCCATGACAACTGCACATATTTAGTCCTGGAACCATTTACAGTATTTACGGGTTCGAAGTGAGTATTAGCTAGGATTGCCACAGCTGCTTTTGGAGGGAAGGCTAGGCTGACTGGTTGCAGAAAAGCTCTGATCTTGACCCCCAGAGAGACAGGAAAGAGGGGACTGCTTGCGGAGGCCTCTGACATCCAGGGGTGCAATGGGAAGTAGAAGGAGGGAGTACCCGCAGAAGGCTCAGATTTCCCCCTAGACTACGAGGGAAGGAGGGGAGTGCCTATGGAGGCAGAAACTCTCCAGATTTCTCTGGGTGCCCCTGAGGGAGGAGAGAGCGATGCAGCAATACTGAACTCCCTGTACCCCAAAAATCCCTGTGCCTTAAACCCTCCGGTTGCGAAGGATCGTAGACTCAGGGCTATGGGACCCCTAGAGGACCCTGCCGCAACAACTATCACCTGCCCTTTTGAGGGCAAGAACACACCACAGAAGACGACGATGCAGAAAGCAGAGGAGGCTGCCCGATGGAGATGGCAATGATGGTGAAGGCGGAGACAGCGATGATGAAGACAGCTGACAAGACGCTGGAGGCAGAGTCAATGATGCCCAAGGAACTGGAGTAGGAGCCAACAGCAATGGCCCATAATCCCCTGCTTTAGGAAGAGTTCCCACCTCCCACAGTAGGGCAGAGTCTCTATGAGAACTGTAGGGATCTTTGGAATGAAGGCAGGGGTCTTTCAACAACAGGATCTGTGGAACAATGATACGGGTCTTGGATGAGGTATGCAGAGTGTCGGATATAATCTCTGCACGTGAATACAACACGTTATATATTGGACTCATCAGCCAAGCCTCCAATATGTCTATATTGGATTTACTGGACCTATCTCGGCAGTTGCCTCCAACATATCAGGGATTATTATTTCATAAGAAACTTATACGAGACACAAATATCAATCGTTTATATTTCTTAGAAATTATCCTGAATTCTTTTAATTGTCTGTGTTTTGCTTTAAAAAATACAATAATCAATAATCGGATAAAAATATATATATATTTATTACGTATACAAAAAAGTTTCAAATCTCATATCATAAACAACAATTTATAAACCACAATCCATCAGCATATAAAAACTAGCTTCACAATATATGTATCTCCGGTTAGTAACTGCATATATGATTAATATCATTTACCTTATCAGTTAGTAACTAATACACAAATGGTTAATAAACATTTCTGCTTAATACAACATGCATTTCCCAGCAAACAATGTTTAACCAGCCAGCTCTTATAGATATATATATATATATATATATCTATGCTACATGGATCAACAAAAGATGAGCTAATTTAATGATAAGTAATAAAAACTTATTTAGTGAATCCTCCCCTAATCTCGAGAATTAAACTTCTAATCTTTTGCTTTTTATTTTGTAGTTATATAATTCCCTGCTTATTAATTTTAATCACAGTAATTTCCAAATTTAACATATATATTGATATCAATCTTACAACATTTCTTTTAGGAATAAATCCTTATATCCACTTCTTCATATTTCTATCTGCAGAATAAAAATACTTAGAATTTGGATCGAACCGAATCTGAGAAGTCTCAGTCTACGTTGCAAGAATATCTACAAATAAATATTTACATTAATTCCTTATTTCATACATTACCTGTCCAATTTGGATGTTGATAAGTCTGCCTTGGAATTCCTGATGTAGTAATTTTTGGAATGTGTGAAGATTATCGATCAGATAATCAATGCATGTGAGTTAGAGATTTGGTGAGAGTCAGAAATTTAGTGAGAATCTTGATTGCCTCATGTCTTGGGATCTGCCTGCATCGTGGTGTGAGTCTGAGTGTTGGAATCTTGGACTCTCAGAGTGTCATGTCTAATGCATTGCAGTGTGAGTCTGACTGCTGGAATCTCCGACTGCTTGTAACCAACATTGCCGCTTATTATAGCCAATTTGACGTCACGCAATATTTTTGGTAATATGAATTATAATATTTACTATCCTCTAGAGGGCAGTATTGCACTTCTTAAAAATTTCACCCATTTCTTTTTAATTTTCTTATCTCGGGTCAAAAGGTCAATCTGATTTAACAAAGACCTCTCTCTCAGTCACTAGACACAGTGTCTCCATCTGTCATCTTTGATTTATATCCCTACTCCCTTTTGACTCAGAGTCCTATCAGCTAAATTCTTTTCTGGTTAACTCAACAAAATCTATTCTTTAGTAAATTTTATTATTTACCAATTATATACTTTCTACAATATTTATTGGAATATATATTTCCTACTGTAAATATAATAAAATATACCTTGATTATAAACATATATTTAGTAAATATAAATCTATATTAGAAATATTAACTCTTATTCCTATACCCAAAAGACAAAATATCTTTTGTTTTAGAAACTTAAGACAGACCAATAAATTTAATTATGACACGTCTTAGCACTTAAACCTTAGCCTTATCACACACAAACATTCTAGGTTCCATTCATGTCTGGCACTTCTTAAAAAAATATAAAAGACTTCACCCAGGAATGAACTCTGTAAAAAAAAATCTCGTTCGTTTCTAAACCTAGAGAAAATTTTAAAGAAAAGAAACTGTCTTTAAACACAAAATGGCTACAAGCATCCATTTTAAATTTCCCCTTTTCTGTGTAATATACCCGACATAACCCCCCTTTGGTTTCATGGATATTTATTGATCAAATAAATTTTAGGAAAACATACAATATCTCCCCCCTTTACCAATTAGGCTAGGTTTCCACCTTTCGCAACACGTTTTTCTTCTTTCATCCATTTAATAATTGAAGATGCAGTGTTTTTAAACTTCAATGTACGTACTTTCTTTGTTAGTACAATCATCCAGACAGTTAGAAACATAATTACTATACAAATCACAATCTCTGTAATCTTTGGCCCGTTATAAGCAGATAGCAATTGATGATCAATCTGTGAATACATTGGAGCATAAATTGTTAGATTATCTTTTTATTATTATTAGAAGTTCAATAGTATGGTCAGACTAGTTCTTTAGCAAAGATTTCAAATCTGGATTCATGGGTATCTCTTGCCCTTGGAATACGACAACGATTTGTATCTCTTCATACCAGACTTCATTTATAAAAAGTAACTTCTCGATAACAACTCTTGATTCTTTAGAAACTTTCACGAGAATCACTGGTGTGGGTATGAACACTCTCTGTTTTGTACCAGATTCTTCCGGTAAAAATTTGCTTCTCTCTCTGTATCAAACAGCGGTTGCAATAAAATATGCGGCAAATCTTTTCTTTCGGTGGTTCTTGTACATAGCAATAAACGGTATCCTGGCTTTATCCAGCATGTCTTTCAGGCTTGCATGAGCTTGATTCGCATGGGACTTGAACATTGGATCCGCTTGGAATTGTGCGGAAAACCGTAGAATTTCCAGATAGTCGCAGTCTCCTTGGTGGTCCGATTCATCTTTGCGGATTAAACATCGCAGTTCGGATTAACCACTTTTCTCAATTTCTATTGAAAGAAAGAGTATAAATAACCATTCATAGACTAGCAATTTCACTCAATTTCCCTATAGATACTCTGATCTCTGATTAAATTTAATTAACCGTATGGATCTAGTCTATCTACTAGCTTGAGTTAAACATCTGAATGCTGGGAAGAAGAATCACATGTTAATTAAAACATCACTTCATATGATACCAGTTAAGTGTCTTCTGCTGTTCCATCTTCACATATCCAAGGTGATCTAGGATGACAATCACGCAATTGAGCTTGGCAGTTTTATTTCTTCTAGAAATACATAACATAACTTCTTCCAATAACATTGTGACTGTCTCCATCATTATCTAGATCTATTATCCACTCATCTTGAGGATTTGGGTATCTGATCACTTCAGGGTCACTATGTTCATTTGGTTCTGTTTCCCTTTTGTGGAGGTGAATAATTAGCACGTCATTTTCCAGACATATATCTCGAATTCTCTCGGGGGGAACACATATGGTGTTATCCTCCTGCTCTCCTGGAGTCAGGGGCTTTGGCCTTAAGAAAGAGATATCAGGTGTCTGGCTATTTCTGAAGTGGACTTCAATAGAATCCAGCCTTTCCTCAATCACGTGGCAGTTACGCTGAGTGTGTTGGGATTGGGATCTATCATAGCTGATTGGAACATTTACTTGGGACCAAATAACCTCATTGATAAAATCAATGATTGGATTTAACCTTTCGAGAAGGTCCATTCCAATAATTAGGCGATTTTGGGGCAGATCCACAACAAGCGTTGGATGCCGAATTACTTTATTCCCCAATTTAAAATCCAATTTAGCCGTGCCCAGAACTTTCAGAGATGTGCCACTCACACTCACTAGATTAGCATTAGATTTATCTAATCTAGGCTTCCTGGAGGACAGTTCTTGGACCTGTTCAAAATAATGGGCTGATATTAACGTAACTTGGCTTCCAGTGTCTAGCAAGGATGGAACATGTGGTAAATTATCTTGTAATTCTACATTCACATAATATCGGTCTTCAATGCTATGCAATTTACAGAGAAATTTAGAGTGAGATATGAAATTAGGTTTTGTACAGATTTTACCAACTGATTTTGCTCTCTCAAACGTGCTTTTGGCAGCTGTGCTTTCCATTTCGGATTCAGTCTTCTCAGCTTGCTCGCACTTAGTCTGGGGAGATAAAATACATTTTCCTTCTCTTTGCAGGGAAGGGTTTAAATCATCAACCATACAAACATTTGTATTAATCATTTCATCATCACTTTCTGGTAAATTGTCATGGATGCTGGTTACTTCATCAGAAACATCATCTAGTCACTGGTTGGGTGGGGCTGCAGGTGTTGCATCGCTTACAACCTGACCAGGGTTATTTCCAGTCATTAACTGAGTGATCTGATCCAGTTTTTCTGTCAGCACCCGGAAATCTTCCTGCATTTGACCAATACGCTGGCGTACATTATATCTCCGCTTTCTATTCATCCTTGGGGACGAAGCTTGCGCATTATCAGACGCATCAGATTCAGTCTTACCTCTGGTTGCTTCCTGTCTAGGCACATTTTCCCTTGATTTAACCCACTGACTTCTAGGTACCCATTGCTTCCTAGATTGAAATTTACTTCCTGAATTTTCTCTGGCAAACCCTCTTTCCTGATCTGGCTTGGATTTTTCCCTTTGAGGTATGGAGTCACGCAATATTTCCGCATAACTCTTTTTGTGGGACTCAAATTTAATATCACCCTTTTTAACGTGAGTTTCCGCTATTTCCTCAGGTGAGTTTTTCACTCTTTTCCCCTGAGTTTCTTCATTATATTCAAGTACAGTAAATAGGGTCATACTTTCTTTTAGTACCCAATCCAAACCATTTCTCGGGTCATAATCTCTTGCCAAAATAACCTTTATTTTATTTGGCAATGCGTCATAAAATAATTGGATAAATTCAGGATTTTCAAAATCTGGGTTTCTTTCAGCCAAGCTGTATGCATTTTTAAGGACTGAAAGAAATTCACGGGGGCTTTGATTAGGTCTGCATTTTAGAGTTAAAATTGCTCTTTTCGCAGCTAGATTGGTACGGTGAGGCCCAAATTCAGATTTGACCTCAGAGACTATTTTACTCTAGTTCCGTATACCAGATTCTTTCAAAGACTGAAAAAAATACCTATGTTTGCTTTCAAAGACCCATGGGATCAACTCAATTTTCTGAGCATCTGAATTAATTCCTAATATGGACAATGCTTCTTCAAACATCGATAAATGATTTATTATTCTTGAGGATCCTTTAAGGTCAAAAATACTAACTGAATTTTTTAAGAAATTAATAATTTTCGTTAAATCCTGAACTTTATGAGATTTCTTAATAGGCTGTGGCTGGCTAGAGTGATGTGATTTGAAATACTCCTGTGTAAGAGGCTTCGCTCTTTTTTCATCATGAGATTTACTTTCACTTTCACATTGGCTCTGCTCACTCTGGCTCTTCAGATAAACAGAGCTGTCTTCAAGCCTAATCAGTGATGAGTTATGACTCAAAGCTTTCAAAGGGAACTTCTCTAACGAAGGATTTTTAACCCTTCAAACATCAGTTTCAACCTGACGTAGCTCATCAGCGAATTTCTCATGTTCGCGTTTCATCCTCGCCAATTTTTTGTTTAGCTCTTTATTTAATTTGGATAATTGAGCAATCTCATCTTGCAATTGATCTTTTTCTCCTGCACACACTTTCAACTCCATTATCATTCGTTCTGACTCATCTTTTAATTTATCTACGGTATCATGCAAGTCCCAATTTTTATTTTCTAATCTGTCTCTGGTTTCTTTGTCATCATTCAATCTCTTGTTCATTTCTGCAATCAAGTATATGCATTCAGGCACAATTTTTAAAACAAAAATCTCTTTGTCTTTTTTATTTGTGGCTGCACTTATGTTTCGCAAACACTCAAGAAAATTTGATTGATCTGACCAGATTGAATCAACATAATTAGATATATTTGATTGCAATTCTTTTATCCAATCAAATAAATCGTCTGTGACGTGTAACTTGTCCTTTAGATAAGACATAACATCTATCAATACTATTTGATCTGCATGTATCTCTACATCTTCCTGAGTCTCAGATTCTGACTCTGACAGTTTTACACTGTTTAGTAGATAACCGTAAAAACCACAAGTCAAAATACAACAAGGAGTCAAAATAAATATATATATATATTTTATCTCTGTCTAATCAGACAATACTGACAATTATATTCCAAACAAAAACTACAATCTCGTTACAGTGCCTCCAATTTGTCGGATATAATCTCTGCACGTGAATACAACACATTATATATTGGACTCATCAGCCAAGCCTCCAATATGTCTATATTGGATTTACTGGACCTATCTCGGCAGTTGCCTCCAACATATCAGGGATTATTATTTCATAAGAAATTTATACGAGACTCAAATATCAATTGTTTATATTTCGTAGAAATTATCCTGAATTCTTTTAATTGTCTGTGTTTTGCTTTAAAAAATACAATAATCAATAATCGGATAAAAATATATATATATTTATTACGTATACAAAAAAGTTTCAAATCTCATATCATAAACAACAATTTATAGACCACAATCCATCAGCATATAAAAACTAGCTTCACAATATATGTATCTCCGGTTAGTAACTGCATATAAGATTAATATCATTTACCTTATCAGTTAGTAACTAATACACAAATGGTTAATAAACATTTCTGCTTAATACAACATGCATTTCCCAGCAAACAATGTTTAACCAGACAGCTCTTATAGATATATATATATATCTCTATGCTACATGGATCAACAAAAGATGAGCTAATTTAATGATAAGTAATAAAAACTTATTTAGTGAATCCTCCCCTAATCTCGAGAATTAAACTTCTAATCTTTTGCTTTTTATTTTGTAGTTATATAATTCCCTGCTTATTAATTTTAATCACAGTAATTTCCAAATTCAACATATATATTGGTATCAATCTTACAACATTTCTTTTAGGAATAAAGCCTTATATCCACTTCTTCATATTTCTATCTGCAGAATAAAAATACTTAGAATTTGGATCGAACAGAATCTGAGAAGTCTTAGTCTACGTTGCAAGAATATCTACAAATATATATTTACATTAATTCCTTATTTCATACATTACCTGTCCAATTTGGATGTTGATAAGTCTGCCTTGGAATTCCTGATGTAGTAATTTTTGGAATGTGTGAAGATTATCGATCAGATAATCAATGCATGTGAGTTAGAGATTTGGTGAGAGTCAGAAATTTAGTGAGAATCTTGATTGCCTCATGTCTTGGGATCTGCCTGCATCGTGGTGTGAGTCTGAGTGTTGGAATCTTGGACTCTCAGAGTGTCATGTCTAATGCATTGCAGTGTGAGTCTGACTGCTGGAATCTCCGACTGCCTTGTAACCAACATTGCCGCTTATTATAGCCAATTTGACGTCACGCAATATTTTTGGTAATATGAATTATAATATTTACTATCCTCTAGAGGGCAGTATTGCACTTCTTAAAAATTTCACCCATTTCTTTTTAATTTTCTTATCTCGGGTCAAAAGGTCAATCTGACTTAACAAAGACCTCTCTCTCAGTCACTAGACACAGTGTCTCCATCTGTCATCTTTGATTTATATCCCTACTCCCTTTTGACTCAGAGTCCTATCAGCTAAATTCTTTTCTGGTTAACTCAACAAAATCTATTCTTTAGTAAATTTTATTATTTACCAATTATATACTTTCTACAATATTTATTGGAATATATATTTCCTACTGTAAATATAATAAAATATACCTTGATTATAAACATATATTTAGTAAATATAAATCTATATTAGAAATATTAACTCTCATTCCTATACCCAAAAGACAAAATATATTTTGTTTTAGAAACTTAAGACAGACCAATAAATTTAATTATGACACGTCTTAGCCCTTAAACCTTAGCCTTATCACACACAAACATTCTAGGTTCCATTCATGTCTGGCACTTCTTAAAAAAATATAAAAGACTTCACCCAGGAATGAACTCTGTAAAAAAAATCTCTTTCATTTCTAAACCTAGAGAAAATTTTAAAGAAAAGAAACTGTCTTTAAACACAAAATGGCTACAAGCATCCATTTTAAATTTCCCCTTTTCTGTGTAATATACCCAACAAGAGTAGTAATCCATATTGTGAGTCCAGGGGCTTTCCCGGACATAGGTTATGTCCTGATAGAACATATTAATGTTGTGGTAAGTTATGTAATTATTGTACAGAACTACTTGGTATGCAGGCATAATTTGTTCTGAGGAGTTAATTAAAAGTTTTGAATGGTCTTTTGTTTCCACCCCCTACAAAGCAAGAGAGTTCCTTTTGATCAGAGGTAGGTGTGAAGCTTGCTTGTTATCTGCTGGGGACATTGGGTCACAGAGAAAGACAGAGGGGGGTTCAATAATGGTTAAGGTGCTAATAAACAATCAGCAAGCTCAAAAAAGCAGCTCTTTCCTTTTCAGAGCCCTCAGAAATAATTTATTGAATGCATGAAAGTTGTCACCTCCACATAGCAGGTTGGAGCTTTAATGCCTATGAAAGGACCAGGTGGGTTCTCTCAGACAGAAGGCTGAAATATGATTTATTGTGCGTATTCCCTGGGAATACATAGACCCATGACCATTTAGTGTTTCAGTAAGTTTATACCATGCTTAAAAGTCGAAGTAGGTTCTGGGAAGCCAAATGGGCGGATAGGACAGTCCTTTGTCCATGTAGTCTAAGCAGAGGAAGAGTTGGTATAAATTTTATCTTCAGACTCTCCTAGAGGCTTTTTATTTTTCTGGGGTCGATGCAAGTGGAAAGAAATTGCCATGGTTCGGACCCAGCCTCAGGAGGAAGATTTCTCTAACTTTTATTGTAAGTATAGGTTTCTGGTTTTTATTCCATTTATTTTTCTGCTTGTGCGTGTAAATATTAATTGTAATATCTTTCTATATGTTCAATGCACTGTGGCTCATTTCGTCATAATAAACTATTAATTTATTAAGCTCTGCCTTTGTCTGATATAATAATCACGTTAACAGAAGAGACATGATTATATTAGCCTTGAGTTTCGGGACGATATACTAAAGTGGGTTTGGGGGAGTGGGTCTACTAGACTGTTTATTTTTTTGGGGTGTATAATTGAATGGGGCCTCTGGTCATCTCTGTTTCCTATATTACGCATACTGTATATACATATATTAGATCTGTGGTGTGCACATTTAATTACGGGAAGTGGGTGTGGGATAGCGGGCAGCGTAGTCATTATTTTGTATCTAGTGCAGACGAATAGTGATTTTTAGCCCTTAATCCACTTCGCCAAGTCATGTGCCCCTTTGGAGCGAATCGTGTATGTGACAGGCAAGCCAAAGGGTTGTGGGTGGGCGGAGGGTATCAAAGTCCGGTAGGGAAAGCCAAAGAGTCTGGAACATAGAGATCAGGTAATCAGCTTCTGGTTAAAACACAGGAAGGAGTGTTATAATGTTTACTCTAATGGCGGTTTTCCTAGTGGGTGAATAAACACGGGAGAACGAAAGATATCTGGAGTCGGACAGACGTAGCAGAAGGAGATCCATAAAAATAAGTATTTTTCCACTGTATTTATATTTGTATGCTTTTTTATATACACTTGTGAATATAGAGGTATATAAGTCATCAAATTAATATTGCGCTTTTGGATTTTGTGTCTAAGTTAAAACACAGGTCTGTAGCACACTGAGCAAAGCACAATGCAGAAGCATGGTGGTTGGGGGTGACCTTCGTTTGAGGATACCTCATTACAGGTGATTAGCTGACACCTGTGAATTCTGCCAGAGAGCTGCTTGAAAGGTGCTGTCTGGGTGGATTCAAGGTGGGGCAGCACTGGATTTGCCTGCGTTGCACCAGCGGTGGTGTGTGCCGTGACACTGTCGTACCACTCAACGCTCTATGGACTATTTCCTGCACGCACACCGTGGACACTATAGCTTGGGCTTGGCGCCTGATGTGCTGTGTCAAGGATGCCCTGTAGTTCGCCCCGAACTGCATAGTGCTGCGTCGTGAGAACATCACCGTTCGGGATTACTGCAGACTGATCCGAAGCTGTTGGGTGAGTATGCTGTCATGGACAGTTTTGGCCAAAGAGATGAAGAAGATGAAGAGGACACCTGATTTCCAACAGTACTCTTTTATAATGTTTTCTCTCTCCCACCCCTCTTCCCACCCTCCCCTCTTCCTCCCACCTTCTCCCTCTGTTACATAATGTATATTTATTTGTGAGATTGTGAGGGCCTGGGACTGGCTCTAACAGTGGTGAATTCATCACTCTGTGCGCAACCCGGACCCTAGAGCACTAGAATAGTTAAGTATGCCCTGTTTTGATGAGTGTTGTGGAAACGCGTCACACAATAGTTTGTTCTTTATTATATTCTTTTCTGTTGTATTGTCGAGTCAATGCGGTGTGTATGTTTTGACTCAAGCCTGTATGGATTGAATAAATGTTACCATTTTCAATAAAAAAAATTGGCTAAGATTGCAACAAGACCTCATTCTCACTATTACAGTAATTATTTGCTATAAATGGCTTCCTTAAATTGTGGCATGAAGAAAGTAGGACAGAGGACAGAAATAAAAGCTTTATGGATGATAACCTATTTACAGTCAGATCTGTGTTTATTGCAGTGCATTCTTTGTTATACATAATTGCGTTCATGTCCAGCAGTATGCAGTAGTACAACACAATGACACACACAGCTAACAGTAATGATAAGTTATGTTTATTCATAAATAATACATGTATTGATTATCAAATCAATATTTTGTTCAAAGTTTCATAATTGAAACAGAATTAATTATATCAGGCCACAGCTAAATGTCAGCAGAATACCTTTAAATGTACACACCACATACAAAATGTAAGTATCTTTCCGAAGACTTTTTTTAATGTCCTTTTTTTCATTCTGACATTAAACTAATATTTCATTTCAATAACAGTTTAAGTGATAATTCTGCATATTAGCTGATTTTTATTAAGTGCAACTTTGTACATTTTATCTGTATATGGGGGATATTTTGCATGCTTAAAGAACTGCAATACATACTGCGAATGCAAATTTCTTCCACAAATCAGTATGCATAAACTAACGACTTCCATACTTTGTGACATATTTCAAATATCACATAAGAGATGTTTTACTGTTTTCAGTAATTAAATTTAGATTTCAAATGTCAATAATGGGTTAAAGCTTAGGTAAAGGATAAGGTCTTGGGGTAGCTATATCTAAGATGGGACCTGTAATTCATCAGTCAGCACAACCACATACAGACAATATAGAGGCCACATATAGTAAAACAATATAATACACTATAACATTTTAAAGTAAAATGTTTCCAAAACATAGACATATATTAGCAGCATTAGCATATATTAGAGAGACAAACCAGTCATACAAATCAGTGAATACCCAGCATATAGCAGAAAACACACAAATGTTTCCAATGTCTGCTGTGCATCACAGAAAAATAATCCCCACATTACCATAGGGCTGGTGATAAGGATCAAAAATGATAGGGTGTCCTGGTGGTCACGGACACTGTATTCACAAGCAGTCAAAATATCTACAAAATATATTGTACATTTTTCAATAGCCAATATTTCTTAAACTCCTATCCTCTACATCACTGAACAGTCAAATTACAGCTGAAAACAACAAATTGTTCCCAAGATCTGCTTTACAGCACAGCAATCAGAATATGAATTTAGGGCTGGTGATGGGGATCAGGCTTGTTAAGGGTGTCCAGGATGTCCCTGTTAACCCTTTAACACCGCTGGACGTCCTATGCTGATGGCAGGTGGACCTCAACACCTAGGGATGGCATAGCATGCCCCATACCTCTCTGGCAACTCCTACGGCCCACCTCCCTTCCCTGCGGCTGATCAACATTATTGTCGTTCTGCTGTGCCAAGACAGTGATCGGCCACCTGGAAGGGAGGCAGGCCATATGAGATGACAGAGAGCCGTGGGGCGCACTATGCTGCCCTGCGGCATACAGGTCATGCCTGCCTCCCTGCGGACCACAGGGTTAATATGCTTTTAAATACAGAAAAAGATTCTATATGATAAACTATGCCATGCATTTAAAGTCATTATTTTTTTTAAATACCGCACATATATTAGCAGTATTTCATTCATAAAAATCTGTGAATATTTAGATTATAGCTAAAAACACCCAAACGTTTCCTCTGTTTTTTATACATCATAGGTAGGGATGAGCTGTTCGGTTCGATATGTTCGGAGTTCGATTTGAACATCGCCCGTTCGGATGTTCGCGAACTCCGATCATTTCCGTGTGTTTGCCGCATGTTCGCCCACAATTCACCACAGTGGACCACAATGCACTTTTTCCACTGGCCTGAAGCTTGTAATTGGCTACAGCCTGCACCTGACCACAGTTTAGGTGCAAGACAAGTGCAAGACTATGCCAATCACAAGGGAGCTAAAGGCAAGTTGCCTCGTAGTGATAAGACTAACAGTGAATCTCCTGAAAAGCCTTGCTGAGCCAGTAACCAGGTGCTTGCTAATGCCTGCTGATTTCTTCCCTACAAAAGAGGACCACACCTATCCCAAAATGCTTCTGCATTAAACGAGTGATCTCCTCACTAGTAAGAAGCTGCCTCCAGGTCCAAGTTACCTGCCTGGTCCTTATTGTAGCCTGACTTCTCCAGATAACCTATGTTCAGTTACCTCTGCTTCCAGGACCTTTCTGCTACAAGGATCTCTCTGTTACAAGACTCCTTCTGCTGTAAGACCTCGTATGCTGCAAGATCTCTTCTGCTTCAAGACCTCCTCTACTGCAGATCCCTTCTGCTGCAAGACCCCTTCTGCTGCAAGATTCCATCTGCTACAAGACCCCTTCTGCTGCCCTGCATCTCGCAGAATCCTCAGATTGCTGCCCTGCATCCCGCAGAATCCTCAGAGCTTGCTGCCCTGCATCCCGCAGAATCCTCAGAGCTTGCTGCCCTGCATCCCGCAGGATCCTCAGAGCTTGCTGCCCTGCATCCCGCAGAATCCTCAGAGCTTGCTGCCCTGCATCCCGTAGAATCCTCAGAGCCTGCTACCCTGCATCCCGCAGAATCCTCAGAATCTGCTGCTCTACAGACCCAGGACCCCCTGCAGACCCAGGACCCTGCAGACCCAGGGCCCTCTTCCTCAAAGACTCTTCTGCTTCTATTCCCTATTTATTTTCTAAAGATCTCCTTCACTCTTCATTCTCCTATTTTTGCTCTCCATATCTGGTTTAACCCTGCTCTAATTTCTATTTCTATCTACTCTTTTTCTTTATATGTAAGTAGTATAGTTTAGTGTAGTTTAGTATTGCTCCTTTTTGTCTACCTTTCTCTCAGCTTGCCTTTTTAGTTAATCTTATTGCTGATTATTATTTATACAGTGTTTTCCCTTCCTATCATTATTACATCTTATTTATTTATAAAGGATTTTACCAGGAAGGATACATTGAGATTTCTCTAATTTTCAAGTATGTCCTAATTGTTTATTTAGATTTGTTTACTGCCTTTTATGCTTTACTCCTAATCCCTTTTTTTTGTTTATATACTTTTGTCTTTCTACGTTCTATCATTGCACATTTGGGCTCAAACCTCCCACCCCGGAACCAGCTCCCTTACATAATGCAGAAGCCAGTACCAATTGAGCCCGCAATGATGCAAGCCCTCACAGGGTTAATTCAGAAGGCCCTTCAGGAGTTCCTGGCTCACCTGATTCAACTCCTAAATCTACAGCTTCAAAGACCATGGAATCCTTCCACTAAAGAGAACATTCCTGCTACTAAGGTAACCCAAGGTCCTTTATCCCCAGCAGAACGTGCTAGGAGACTGAATGCCAACCTCTGTATCTATTGCGGGGCGCCAGGCCATTATATACCGCTCTGCCCCGTAAGACCACCTAAGAGGACCCCAGCATCTAAGTCTAAAGCTACTCCTGCATCCGAATCCGGTCCAAAGAAATACACCTCAGTTCCTAAACCTGCAAATTTTCCTGATCCTGTTTATAGAGCGCCTTGTACCCCTACACTGCTTCCTTCATCTTCGCCAAGGCCTACCAGATCACAACCTTCAACGCCTGTACCTTTATAAACCTATGAACTATCTGTACCCAACGAATTTGATATACCTATGGAGACAACGCCTGTATTTGCCACCGGCACTATTGCTCTAAGCCAGCAATCTCAGAAGCCAGTAATTTCTTCAAAACAGGTCAGTTCTCTTAAGGAATATATACCCACTGTCACGTTCCCACGTTCCAAACCTGTCTTCCCGCCCTCTGTATTTGTATTTTGTGTTTTTTCCCATGTGTTTCTGTTGCTGCCAATTCCTGGGTGGCCTCCCAGGGGTTAATTGGTGTTCTGTGTGCTGCTCACCTGTTGACCCTTGCCTTGATTTCCCCTGCCTATATTAGAGCAATGTACCTATAGTACATTGCTGGGTCATTTTACTTTGCCTGGTCTCCTTGCGACTTGTGTCCTGAGAGATCCTTGCTGTGTTCCTGTTATCCTCCGTTTGTTCATCCTTGTTTAGTTTTTGCCTCTGTTATTTCTGTTCCAGTTTGTCAGTTCCTTTTGTGTATTTAGTTCTGTCTATTGCTGTATTTTGGTTTGCGGTTTATGTTCCATTCTGATTCCCCGGTTACCGATTTTGGCTTGGCTGACTTCCCTTCTGGTTCCTATTCCTATATCCTGTATGACGTACTCTCTCTGGTTATGACCTTTTGGCTTTCCTCTATATGACTACTCTATAGTATTTTCCTTGTCTGTACCGTTTCCAGGTAACCCTGTCATCTGTATACAACAAAAGACTCTGTACGGCTTCAAGGTAATACTTTCCTTTAGATTAGATCCGGCTATCCTAAAGACCGGCCTTTCAGTGCAGGGAATCTTTGGTATTGCCGTACAGAGGTCTTTTGTTAACCCTATGTTGCTTTCATCTGTCCTTGCAGTTTACACTGCATCTCTGCATATAGGGGCTTCTCTCAGGAACCAGGGCCTCACCTTGCTGCGAGTTATATTCATAGGGATATATATACAGACCGACCACTTCCAAGGATCGGAGGGCAAGGATAGGGTGGTGCGTGCCTGGTGGTACTGCCACCGTGACACCCTCAAACTGTATTATTGCTTCAGATGGAACTGTAGTCTGCAAAAATGACTTGGACCTGTTTGAAAAAGCTTTAGAAACTAGAAATACAGTACGTCAGTCAAAAAGGCTACTTATGGCAACAACTAATCCCATCACCCCCAGCCATCATTCTGCATATGATCCTGGTTCAGAGGGCTGGGACACTGACTCTTCAGAAATATCATTACAGGTTGCCCGTCATCCCCATGGTGGCCCAAGTCGGCGTATGAGAGACACCGCTTCTACTACAAACACGCCCTATAGTAAACCACAAAAATATGGCATATCTTCCTACTATTTACTACCTGACTCTTTAGATGAAGAATGGTACCTAAGCGGTGAGGACCCTTATGAAGAGGTTGGAACTACCGGGACTGCTATTCCCACCTCTTGTACAGTTCAGGGCTCCTATCCTATGCTCATATACCTATTTCCTCTTCAGCTGCAGAACCTAAAACTGGAGCACCTTATCCAATGTTCTGTGGTGCCACGTTTACAACTTTGCCTATCCAACCCCCAAATGGTTCTCCCTTTTCCTGTGCCTCTATTACTGGCACCCCGGACCCAGCTTCTTCAATAACAACCCAAGAGGATGAGTGTGGGAAACCTGACGCCTTATCGGCAAAAGAACAACTTCAACTGGATGCATCGGTTCAAATTGCTGTGCCCGCTGCAGGAGCTTCATTCCATGCCAAAGAGCCCGTCACCGAGCCTTCGGTTCCTGCCGACGTGTTCGTTGCTGCATCGCCCGCTGATGAAGTTCCTAGTCATGCCAAAGTGCCTGCTGTTCGAGTACTACCAGTTGACTTACCAACTACCAAGGCACCTACTGCTGAACCGCCTCTGGTTGATATACCCGCTACTACGGCAGTACTGTCTGGTACCACACATCTACCTGCTGAGTCGTCCAATACAAAGACTGTATTAACTACCAAGACTCCATCAGTTGCAGTGCAATCCACTGATGAAATTCTGACCCATACTACAGTCTGTGCCACTGACACCATACCTGGGCTTGTATCCTCCGTGGCAATACTTACTGGTCAAGTTAGTGCAATAGCTCAAACTTTAAACAAACAGTCTTTAATAATCGCTTTACAGAGCCAGTTGCAGAACGCTCTCGATCCTGTATTGCCTCTGCTTTTTGATACCTCTACCTTTTTGTCTATACAGAGCCCAGATATGGAACCGTGCAGACCTGGTATTCCTGTGAGATGCCCCGGAATGGATAAGGTGGATCTTCCCATCATCAATACCAGGAGGATCATGCCAATGAAACACCTAAACCTGGATACAAACACATCTCCCATTTCTTCAGATTCTGAAGACCCTTCTGGAATCCCTACCACTATGGAAGATTCTGAGGTGCCTGCGACAATCTTATCCACCCGGAGTGCGTCCCTTGTTGGGGGGCTATGTCATGTCCCTAGCCGCCGGCGCCATAAGAGAGCTAAAAGCAAGTTGCCTTGTAGTGATAAGACTAACAGTGAATCTCCTGAAAAGCCTTGCTGAGCCAGTAACCAGGTGCTTGCTAATGCCTGCTGATTTCTTCCCTACAAAAGAGGACCACACCTATCCCAAAATGCTTCTGCATTAAACTAGTGATCTCCTCACTAGTAAGAAGCTGCCTCCAGTTCCAAGTTACCTGCCTGGTCCTTAGGTTATCTGGAGAAGTCAGGATACAATATGTTCAGCTACCTCTGCTTCCAGGACCTTTCTGCTACAAGGATCTCTCTGTTACAAGACTCCTTCTGCTGTAAGACCTCGTATGCTGCAAGACCTTTTCTGCTTCAAGACCTCGTCTACTGCAGACCCCTTCTGCTACAAGACTCCACCTGCTACAAGACCCCTTCTGCTGCCCTGCATCACGCAGAATCCTCCAGAGCTTGCTGCCCTGCATCCCGCAGAATCCTCAGAGCTTGCTGCCCTGCATCCCGCAGAATCCTCAGAGCTTGCTGCCCTGCATCCCGCAGAATCCTCAGAGCTTGCTGCCCTGCATCCCGCAGAATCCTCAGAGCCTGCATCCCGCAGAATCCTCAGAATCTGCTGCTCTACAGACCCAGGACCCTCTGCAGACCCAGGGCCCTCTTCCTCAAAGACTCTTCTGCTTCTATTCCCTATTTATTTTCTAAAGATCTCCTTCACGCTTCATTCTCCTATTTTTGCTCTCCATATCTGGTTTAACCCTGCTCTAATTTCTATTTCTATCTACTCTTTTTATATGTAAGTAGTATAGTTTAGTGTAGTTTAGTATTGCTCCTTTTTGTCTACCTTTCTCTCAGCTTGCCTTTTTAGTTAATCTTATTGCTGATTATTATTTATACAGTGTTTTCCATTCCTATCATTATTACCCAGCTACATCATATTTATTTATAAAGGATTTTACCAGGAAGGATACATTGAGATTTCTCTCATTTTCAAGTATGTCCTAATTGTTTATTTATATTTGTTTACTGCCTTTTATGCTTTACTCCTAATCCCTTTTTTTTGTTTATATACTTTTGTCTTTCTACGTTCTATCATTGCACATTTTTCTTTATATGTAAGTAGTAGAGTTTAGTATTGCTCCTTTTTTGTGTACCTTTTCTCTCAGCTTGCCTTAGTTAATCTTACTGTGATTTATTATTTATACAGTGTTTTCTCTTCCTATCATTATTACCCAGCTACATCATAATTGTTTGTTCATATTTGTTTACTGCCTTTTATGCTTTACTCCTAATAAACCACTTTTGTTTATATACAGTTATGTTCAAAATTATTCAACCCCCCCCCCCCAATGCTGTAAAGGGTTTTAGGGAATTTAGTGTACATTTGTAATTGTATTCAGAATGAAATCCTACAAGGACTTTTTAAAGAACCATATGCAACTAAAATGACATCAATTGGTTTGTAATACAGTAGTAAATGTTTCTTTTGTGAATTCTTCATTGACACAATTATTCAACCCCTTAAAGACTACCACTCTGAAGAACAGAGGTTCATTCAAGTGTTTTCAATCAGGTATTGAAAACACCTGTGGATGTCACGGAGCAGCAATAAAGCATAATAAGCACCAATTAGGCAGCTTTAAAATGACTGTGATACTCAGCTCCTTCTAGACATTTACTGGTGTGGTTACAAACATGGTGAAGTCAAGAGAATGGTCCAGGAAGAGAAGAGGTGATTACTCTTCACAGGAAGGGCAATGGCTATAAGAAGATTGCAAAGATGTTAAACATACCAAGAGAGACCATAGGAAGCATCATTTGCAAATTCAAGGCAAAGGGCACTGTTGAAACGCTACCTGGTCGTGGCAGAAAGAAGATGCTGACTTCGACTGCTGTGCGCTACCTGAAGCGTAGAGTGGAGAAAAGTCCCCGTGTGACTGCTGAGGAACTGAGAAAAGATTTGTCAAATGTGGGTACTGAAGTTTCAGCTCAGACAATACGGCACACACTGCGTAATAAAGGCCTCCATGCCAGAACTCCCAGGCGCACCCCTTGCTGTCTCCAAAGAATAAGAGTCGACTGCAGTATGCCAAAAGTCATGTGGACAAACCACAGAAGTTTTGGGATAGTGTTCTGTGGACTGATGAAACAAAATTAGAACTGTTTGGGCCCATGGATCAACGCTATGTTTGGAGGAGGAAGAACAAGGCCTATGAAGAAAAGAACACCTTGCCTACTGTGAAGCATGGCGGGGGGTCAATCATGCTTTGGGGCTGTTTTGCTTCTGCAGGTACAGGGAAGCTTCAGCGTGTGCAAGGTACCATGAATTCTCTTCAGTACCAGGAGATATTGGATGACAATGTGATGCAGTCCGTCACAAACCTGAGGCTTGGGAGACATTGGACCTTTCAACAGGACAATGATCCCAAGCATACCTCCAAGTCCACTAGAGCATGGTTGCAGATTAAAGGCTGGAACATTTTGGGGTGGCCAACGCAGTCACCTGACTTAAATCCGATTGAGAACCTCTGGTGGGACTTAAAGAAAGCAGTTGCAGTGCGCAAGCCTAAGAATGTGACTGAACTGGAGGCTTTTGCCCATGACGAATGGGCGAAGATACCCGTAGATCGCTGCAAGACACTTGTGTCAAGCTATGCTTCACGTTTAAAAGCTAAGTACTAAGATTGAATGTCACTTGGGGGTTGAATAAAACTGATAATGATGTGAGCACAGAAAAGACATTTGTGGTTATTTCATTATAAATGTTATGTTCTATCTGTCTGACCTACACGAGCCTCTTTGATTTAATTGTAAGCAAGATGACTGAATGATCAAAATCAATGTCAAACTGGCCAAAACACTCAATTTCAGTGGGGGTTGAATAATTTTGAACACAACTGTACGTCTTTCTACGCTCTATCATTGCACATTGGGCTCAAACCTGCCACCCCGGAACCAGCTCCCTAGCATAAGGCGTTCCTTGCAGCCCCAGCACGTGTTTTTTGAGAGAAGATTGTTGTGTTAGTATGTGTTCTCACTGCCACCAGCTCTTGGGGGGGGGGGATCTCACTTCTACAAAATATCTGGGACTTGTTGTAATCTGTGTGTTCTCACTGCCACCCATCAGGAGGTCTCACTGATTTTATAGGAGGTTCCTGGGAATTGTAATCTGTGTTTTCTCACTGCCAGCTATCAGGGGGTCCCACATACTTCTAGCAGATTTCTGCTAATTGTAATCTGTGTCTTGTCACACTGTCGCCCATCCGGGGGACTAACTGATTTATAGGAGGTTTCTGGGAATTTGAATCTGTCTTGTAACTGGCTGCCAGCTATCAGGGTGTCTCACTGAGTTATACCAGAGTTCTGTAAATCTTTAATCTTTATACCAGAGTTGAATCAGAATTCTGTATATATTTAATCTATATATCACTCACCATGTCAGAAAGACCAAAAAGGACAGGCAGACGCTCCCAGACACAGATAAGAGGGCAAGCAGCCCCTGTGTCAGGAGGCTGTGCCTCTGGTTGTCGTGGACATGGTGCATCCTCTGCAGGGGCACACTTGTCCTTTCTAACTTGTGCTGGCCGTCTTAGGCAGCAGCAACATACAGAGGATTTGGTGGATTGGCTAACCAGGCATCCTCATCCTCGGAGTCCTCTGCTAGCCAGGCCTGTAGTGGTTTACAGTCCACCTCAGCTGCCAAAGCATCTAATGCAGCCTCCATATCCACAACTACTCCTGCCGTAGCCTCACTATCACACACGGAGTCAGCTGAATTGTTTGACTACAATGACAGTGACATGCTGGTTGAGGATGTGCAGCAAATACAGTGCTCTGATTCAATCTCTGAGGTTGAGGACGGGAGTATAATCAACCTAGAGGAAGGGGGTGCCAGTGACACAAATAACTGGCACTCATGTTCCCCCAGTAGCTACAGCATATTGCGAGGTTGGCTCCAGTGACGAGGAGATAGGGGAGTGATGACAATGATGAGGTCACTGACTCCACCTGGGTGCCTGATCGAACAGAGGAGTCAAGTGAGGAGGAGGCACAACAAACACGAGGCACAATGTCCGGTATGACCAAACGTAGTCAGTCCAAGGAATCAGATGTCAGAGCTGCTCAGGTGCAGAGCGCTGTTGTCTCAAAGCACACATCCAGGAACTCTGCTGTCTGGGAGTTCTTTAAGAAATGTGCAGCAGACCGCACCGTTGCTATTTGTAATCTGTGTCAGATGAGGATCAAGAGTGGGAAACACATCCCACGCTTGGGAACCATGTGCTTGAGGTGACATGTGACCACCTGCCATGCATACACTTGGCACAACACTTTGCATAGGTCCTCCTCATCTGTCTCTACCCCCACTATATGTCCTGCCATGTCATTGTCTGCTACAACCTCCACTGACAGGGATGAGACTACAGTAATGGATGTACCAGGTCCTTCCTCAGAATGTGACAGCATCCCATCAGCTGAAGATTTACGCAGTCAGACTACGTTGCCCCAGCTGCTACAGCATAAGAAAAAATATAGTCCCAACCATCCCCATGCACAGCGTCTAAATGCCAGCTTAGCAAAATTACTCGCATTACAGCTGCTGCCTTTCCAGCTGGTGGACTCTGCTTCCTTCCGTGAATTTGCTGAATGTGCTGTACCACCAGTGGCATGTTCCAAAACGCCATTTCTTTTCACGGAAGGCCATTCCAGCACTATACCAGCACGTGGAAGACAATGTTATGGAGTCGTTGAGAAAGGCAGTCAGCAGCAAGGTGCACATTACTTAAGATGCCATACTGTGCTTGAGCTGGTTTGTTTAGGGGACAGGAGCCACACCGGGCCAGAAATTCTGCCAGCTCTGCAGGGGCAGGCGCAGAGATGGTTAACACCACGCCAGCTGGTAATGGTCATCTGTGATAATGGCAGCAAACTTGTCTCCGCCCTACGACTGGGTAAGTTGACGCATGTACCATGCCTAGCACACATCCTGAATCTGGTGGTACAGCATTTCCTAACCAGGTACCCAGGGCTGGCAGAGCTTCTCTGCCAGGCCAGAAAAGTCTGCAGCCACTTCAGATGGTAATTCCCAGCAAGTGTTCGCCTGGCAGAAATTCAAAGAGAATTCCACCTTCCCACAAACTGTCTGATCTTTGACATGCCCACCAGGTGGAACTCGACATTAGCAATGCTGCAGCGTCTACTCTGCACAAGCAGCAGAGGGCCATCAATGAGTACCTGTGTGAGTATGGCACAAGGACAGGTTCAGGTCAGCTTGGTTTCCCCCCCCAGTGGCTGATGATCAAGGATGCATGCACTGTACTGTCATCATTTGAGGAGACAACAAGGATGGTGAGCAGGGACAGTGCATGCATCATTGACACAATTCCTTTAGTGTTCCTGCTGGAGCACACTCTGCGGGGAATTCTAGATGTGGCTTGTAACACCAGTCCGTCGTTCTGCAGCTGTTCCTCTTTCCATGTTTTTGTTTTTGATCCCAAATGGGAAGTGTTTGGTGCGTGTATAAATAAAAGCCACCATCTTTGCCTCTCCTTCGCTGAAAAGCAGCTGGAGGGGCTTGGAGCTGCTCAGTAGAGCGGCCTTTTGGTCACAATTGTTAGGTACCCACTCTAAAGAGGTGCCTTGAAGTGGCGAGTGGGCTTACGTTGCAATGGCCATTGAAACAAACAAAAACCTAATTTTTGTTGTACATGGAACACATAGAAACGAGCGCAGATGACACTCTTTTTCCTTGTTATGTTTTATGCATTGACTGGGCTGTTACTCCTGGCAGTTGCTGCCCCTCCGAAAATAAGTGAGTATGGGCGCGACGCCATTTTTTCTGTATTTATGTATATCATGCTTGTAACACCAGTCCGTCGTTCTGCAGCTGTTCCTCTTTCCATGTTTTTGTTTTTGATCCCAAATGGGAAGTGTTTGGTGCGTGTATAAATAAAAGCCACCATCTTTGCCTCTCCTTCGCTGAAAAGCAGCTGGAGGGGCTTGGAGCTGTTCAGTAGAGCGGCCTTTTGGTCACAATTGTTAGGTACCCACTCTAAAGAGGTGCCTTGAAGTGGCGAGTGGGCTTACGTTGCAATGGCCATTGAAACAAACAAAAACCTCATTTTTGTTGTACATGGAACACATAGAAACGAGCGCAGATGACACTCTTTTTCCTTGTTATGTTTTATGCATTGACTGGGCTGTTACTCCTGGCAGTTGCTGCCCCTCCGAAAATAAGTGAGTATGGGCGCGACGCCATTTTTTCTGTATTTATGTAATTCTAGATGTGGCTCTAGAGGCAGAGCAACGGGAGGAAGAGGAGGCCTTCCCTAGCTCTGAAGGCCCCAGTCTTTCTGCAGGCAGCATTCCAGTGGGTCCTCCTCAGATCAGACAGGAGGAGGATGAGGAGGAGGAATATTTAAGTAGTGGGGGCATTGAAGGTGGGGATTCCTCAAGGGAAGGTTTTGTGTGCCCAGAAACCCAAGGACTAGTACGTGGCTGGGAGGAGGAAGTGCACGATGGGGTCATCCTCCTCATTGACCAGGAAGACTCGGAAGCTAATGCCACCTCCAACCTACGCTGCATGGGCTCCCTTATCCTGCAAAGCCTGCTAAAGGACCCCAGGATTCGTGCTATCAAGGAGAGGGATCATTACTGGTTCGCAAGCCTTCTTGATCCACGATACAAGGGTAAAGTTGCAGAGCTCATACTGCCCGCACAGAGGGAGGACAGGATGAAAAAACTTGGATGCGCTAAAGCGACAATTGTGTAACACCTTTCCAGGCACTGGTAGGTTACCAAGTGATGACACAGGTGCTTCTGAGGCTGCGGATGATCAGAGGAATAGAGATGAAGGTCAGGGCCGCTTGACTGATGCCTTTTTACATTTTTTTAGTCCACGACGCCCAGGGACGTCAAATGTAGACACCCATTGCCAGCGTCTTCACCGTATGGTGCAGGACTACCTAGGGGCAAGGGCAGACCTGGATACCTTTCCAGCAGATGATCCACTGGCTTACTGGGTGTTGAGATTGGATCACTGGCCAGAACGTAGCCAATATGCTATGCAGCTACTAGGTTGCCCTTCATCCAGCATGCTTTCTGAAAGGACGTTCAGTGCCGCTGGAGGTGTTGTCACAGACAAAAGAGTGCCTCTGTCCACCGACTCTGTAGACCGGTTGACATTTATAAAAATGAATCAGTCCTGGATCGGCAGCTATCAATCCCCTGATGCTGACGTAACGGAATAGATCGGGGATCTCTTCTGCATTCACAAAACCTCCACCTTTGAACTCTTCCACAATACCACAAAAGGGGTTACAGTGTGAAGGCACTTGCTGCCATGAAAGGCACATTATTTGGGTGCACTGACGCCTGTACCAGATTTATATCATTTTAATTTTTTGAACCGCAGGGTCCAACCCTGCACTCTTCCACAATACCACAGAGGGGTTACTTATGGTGTGAAGGCACTTGCTGCCACCAAGGCACAATATTTGGGTGCACAGCCACTGACACCTATACCAGATTCATATCATTTTAATATTGGACCACAGGGTCCAACCCTGCACTCTTCCACAACAATACCACAGAGGGTTTACGGTGTGATGGCACTGTTGCCGACACTAAAGGCACAATTTTAAAGCACTTATTGTTACTTTCATCCAAAGCCTGCCTAAATTTCACCATAATTTAGCCAAAAAAATCACTAAACTTGTTCTGCGTGTCCTAAAATGTCTCCTCTTTTCATACAGACTGCCGCCCCAAGCAGTTGTTTATGAATAGATTAAAGGAAAACCGTTTACCGTCATTGGAAATGTCATTTTTTTGTTTTTAATGTTTCTATACATCCTACAAATCCGCCACTTCACGGGCAGGTTATGGGGACCTCCCAGGCACGATATTTGAAGGAGTTTTTCGTTTTTATTTTTAACCCTTATTGCATGGAAAACTCACTGTTCCTTTAAAAAAAAAATGTTTTTAACTTTTTGTCCTTGTTTCCTGTCCCCCAGGGCACTACCCGGACCCCCATACACCTTTTATGGCAAATATCTTGCATATATGCCCTCTTGGAGGGCACTCTGAAAATCGAACTTTCGAGTCCCATTGACTTGCATTGAGTTCGGTTCGTGTTCGCGTTCAAACTCGAACTTTTGAAATTGTTCAAGTTCGAATGCGAACCGAACACGGGGGTGTTCGGCTCATCCCTAATCATAGGCAGATAATCACAACATGAGCTTAAGGCTGGCAGGGATCAAGTCCAGAAGGATAAGGTATCCTTGAGGTCCCAGTTAATATATGATGACATACAGACAAAATATAAAAAACTATAAAATTTTACAGCCAATGTTTCTAAAAGCCACAAGCCTTATTTCACTTATTAATATATGAATGCTCAGGAAAAATACTCATTCCTTTCCAATGTCTACTGCATGTCATAGGCAAAGATTCAGAACCTTAGGGCTGGTGGTAGGGACAAGGCATGTAAGGAACGTCCTTGAGGTCACAGCTTTTGTGCCTGGTGGAATATCAATAACGGGTAGTGCTTAGTGTGACCTTTTCCTACTTTGACATAATTTGGGAAGCCTGGAGGATGTACAGAGACTGGGCCTTTTATAGAAGTATAATTAGCACTTCTGCTAATGCCTTCCTGCCATCTTCAGCATGGGTAAGGAGCAGAGAGATGTCATCTTTTAGTCAAAGCTCTCGATGGTATGGCAAAATAACCCCTTTCCAATGGCAGGAGCCTCTTACTGTGTAATGGCACTTGAGTAACCTTTCTCAGCAAAGTTTGGCAGAATGACACTGCTCTCTTCATTGAGGGGTAGAGTTTATTGAACAAAAATTGTTTCCTGATTATGTTGGTAATGTGGCCGTTTTGGTTTATTTCTAGGAGTGTTGGTGCTTGGAAAGGTGGCTTTATCCAACATGAGTTCTATGATTTTTTTGGAGATTGTTCTGCTAGTGGTAGATGTCAAACCAGGGCCTTGGTTCAGAGTAGGGATAAGCTGTTCGGTTCGATCGGTTCGGAGTTCGATTCGAACATCGCCTGTCCGCATGTTCGCAAACTACGAACATTTCCGCGTGTTCGCCACATGTTCGCCCACAATGGACCACAATGCACTTTTCCACTGGCCTGAAGCTTGTAATTGGCTACAGCCTTGCACCTGACCACAGGTCAGGTGCAAGACAGGTTCAAGACTATGCCAATCACGGCTCAATCATGGGTTCACAGAGCTAAGTCCCGCAGCACACAATATAAGGCTTCCCCGCAGCCCCAGCGTGTGTTTGTTGCAGGAGTGAATCAGAGAGCTGAGGAGATTGTTGCATATCAGGCTGTATCACTGACTCATAGAGCTAAATCCCGCAGCACACTATATAAGGCTTCACACAGCGCTTCAACACGTGTTTGAGAGGAGATTGTTCTTGTGTTAGTGTGTGTTCTCACTGCCAGTCTGCCACCAGCTACTGGGGGGTCTCATTTCTATAAAATATCTGGGAATTGTTCTAATCTGTGTGTTCTCACTGCCACCAAGTATTTTGGGGGGTCAATAATTTCTACAAAATATTTGGGAATTGTTCTAATCCGTGTGTTCTCACTGCCACCCAGTATTTTGGGGGGTCGGTAATTTCTACAAAATATCTGGGAATTGTGGTAATCTGTGTCTTGTCACTGCCACCCATCAGGGGGTCTCACTGATTTATAGGAGGTTTCTGGGAATTGTAATCTGTGTCTTGTCACTGGCTGCCAGCTATCAGGGTGTCTCACTGAGTTATACCAGAGTTCTGGAAATCTTTAATCTTTATACCAGAGTTGAATCAGAGTTCTGCAGCATATCTCCAATTTTTATAACCGAGTTGAATCAGAATTCTGTATATATTTCATCTATATATCCCTCACCATGTCAGACCAAAAAGGACAGGCAGACGCTCCCAGACACCGCTAAGAGGGCAAGCAGCCTCTGTGTCGGGAGGCTGTGCCTCTATTCGTCGTGGATGTGGTGCATCCTCTGCAGCGGCACGCTTGTCCTTTCTAACTGGTGCTGGCCGTCTTAAGCAGCAGCAACATATAGAGGATTTGGTGGATTGGCTAACCAGGCCATCCTCATCCTCCGAGTCCTCTGCCAGCCAGGCTTGTAGTGCTTTACAGTCCACCTCAGCTGCCAAAGCATCTAATGCAGCCTCCATGTCCACAGCTACTCCTGCCGTAGCCTCACTATCACACACGGAGGAGTCAGCTGAATTGTTTGACTACAATGACAGTGACATGCTGCTTGAGGATGCGCAGCAACTACAGTACTCTGATTCAATCTCTGAGGTTGAGGAAGGGAATATAATGAACCTAGAGGAAGGGGGTGCCAGTGAAACACAAATAACTGGCACTCATGTTGCCCCAGCAGCTGCAGCATACTGCCAAGTTGGCTCCAGTGACGAGGAGATAGGGGTGATGACAATGATGATGAGGTCACTCACTCCACCTGGGTGCCTGATCGAACAGAGGAGTCAAGTGAGGAGGAGGCACAACAAACACGAGGCACAACGTCCTCTATGACCAACTGTAGCACTAGCCAGTCCAAGGCATCAGATGTCAGCGCTGCTCAGGTGCAGAGCGCTGTTGTCTCAAAGCACACATCCAGGAACTCTGCTGTCTGGGAGTTCTTTAAGAAATGTGCAGCAGACCGCACTGTTGCTATTTGTAATCTATGTCAGATGAGGCTCAAGCGTGGGAAAGACACCGGACGCTTGGGTACCACGTGCTTGAGGCGACATATGACCACCTGCCATGCATCCCGTTGGCGCAAAACTTTGCGTAGGTCCTCTTCACCTGTCTCTACCCCCACTATATGTCCTGCCATGTCATTGACTCCAACCTCCACTGACAGGGATGATGCTACAGTAATGGATGTACCAGGTCCTTCCTCACAATGTGACAGCATCCCATCAGCTGAAGATTTACACAGTCAGATTACGTTGCCCCAGCTGCTGCAGCATAAGAAAAAATATAGTCCCAACCAACCCCAAGCACAGCGTCTAAATGCCAGCTTAGCAAAATTACTCGCATTGCAGCTGCTGCCTTTCCAGCTGGTGGACTCTGCTCCCTTCCGTGAATTTGCTGAATGTGCTGTACCACAGTGGCATGTTCCAAAACGCCATTACTTTTCACGGAAGGCCATTCCGGCACTATACCAGCACATGGAAGACAATGTTATTGAGTCATTGGGAAAGGCAGTCAGCAGCAAGGTGCATGTGACTTTAGACACGTGGTCCAGCAAGCATGGACAGGGCCGTTACATTTCCTTCACGGCACACTGGGTAACTGTGATTGCAGCTGGGAGGGATCCAAGACGGGGCTCTGTGCTGGAGGTTGTTCATCCACCACGCCTCCAGAAAGCTGCTTGTATGAGGTCTGTCTGCTCCACCACCACCTCTCCCTCTTTTTCCTTCTCCTTTTCCGTCTCCGGCGACGTGGCAGTTAAACCGAGTTTAAGTGGCAGGGGCTACGCAATGGCACAAGCAAAAAGATGCCATACTGTGCTTGAGCTGGTTTGTATAGGGGACAGGAGCCACACCGGGCCAGAAATTCTGTCAGCTCTGCAGGGACAGGTGCAGAGATGGTTAACACCACGCCAGCTTCAGCTGGGATTGGCCATCTGTGATAATGGCAGCAACCTTCTCTCCGCCCTACGCCTGGGTAAGTTGACGCATGTACCATGTCTAGCACATGTCCTAAATCTGGTGGTACAGTGTTTCCTACCCAGGGCTGGCATAGCTTCTCAGCCAGGCCAGAAAAGTCTGCAGCCACTTCAGACGGTCATTCCCAGCTAGTGTTCGCCTGGCAGAATTTCAAAGAGAATTTCACCTTCCCACAAACTGTCTGATCTGTGACATGCCCACCAGGTGAAACTCGACATTAGCAATGCTGCAGCGTCTGCACAAGCAGCAGAGGGTCATCAACGAGTACCTGTGTGAGTATGGCACAAGGACAGGTTCAGGTCAACTTGTTTTTTTTTTTCCCTCCCGCAGTGGCTGATGATCAAGGATGCATGCACTGTACTGTCACCATTTGAGGAGGCAACGAGGATGGTGAGCAGGGACAGTGCATGCATCAGTGATACAATTCATTTAGTGTTACTGCTGGAGCACACTCTGCGGGGAATTATAGATGTGGTTCTAGAGGCAGAGCAGCGGGAGGAAGAGGAGGCCTTCCCTAGCTCTGAAGGCCCCAGTCTTTCCGCAGACAACATTCCAGTGGGTCCTCCTCAGATCAGACAGGAGGAGGAGGAATATTTAAGTAGTGGGGGCATTGAAGGTGGGAGGGTTTTGTGTGCCCAGAAACCCAAGGACTAGTACGTGGCTGGGAGGAGGAAGTGCACGATGGGGTTATCCTCCTCATTGACCAGGAAGACTCGGAAGCTAATGCCACCTCCAACCTACGCTGCATGGGCTCCCTTATCCTGCAAAGCCTGCAAAAGGACCCCAGGATTTGTGCTATCAAGGAGAGGGATCATTACTAGTTGGCAAGCCTTCTTGATCCACTATACAAGGGTAAAGTTGCAGAGCTCATCCTGCCCGCACAGAGGGAGGACAGGATAAAAAAACTTGAGGATGCTCTAAAGCGGCACATGTGTAACCCCTTTCCAGGCACTGGTAGGTTACCAAGTGATGACACAGGTGCTTCTGAGGCTGCGGATGATCAGAGGAATAGAGGTGAAGGTCAGGGCCGCTTGACTGATGCCTTTTTACATTTTTTTTTAGTTCACGATGCCCAGGGACGTCAAATGTAGGCACTCATTGCCAGCGTCTTCACCGTATGGTGCAGGACTACCTAGGGGCAAGGGGAGACCTGGATACCTTTCCAGCAGATGATCCACTGGCTTAATGGGTGTTGAGATTGGATCACTGGCCAGAACTTAGCCAATATGCTATGCAGCTAGGTTGCCCTTCATCCAGCGTGCTTTCTGAAAGGACATTCAGTGCCGCTGGAGGTTTTGTCACAGACAAAAGAGTGCGTCTGTCCACCGACTCTGTAGACCGGGTGATATTTATAAAAATGAATCAGCCCAGGATCAGCAGCCCCTGATGCTGACATAACGGAATAGATCAGGGATCTCTTCTACATTCACAAAACCTCCACCACCTTTGAACTCTTCCACAATACCACAAAAGGGTTACGGTGTGAAGGCACTTGCTGCCATGAAAGGCACATTATTTGGGTGCACTGATGCTTGTACCAGATTTATATCATTTTAATTTTTTGAACCGCAGGGTTCAAGCCTGCACTCTTCCACAATACCACAGAGGGGTCACGGTGTGACGGCACTGTTGCCGAAACTAAAGGCCCAATTTTAAAGCACCTACTGTTACTTTCATCCAAAGCCTGCATAAGTTTCACCATAATTTAGCCAAAAAAATCACTAAACTTGTTCTGCGTGTCCTAAAAGGTCTCCTCTTTTAATACAGACTGCCGCCCCAAGCAGTTGTTTATGAATAGATTAAAGGAAAAGCATTTACTGTCATTTGAAATGTAATTTTTTTTGTTTTTAAATGTGTCTATACATCCTACAAATCCGCCACTTCACGGGCAGGTTATGGGGACCTCCTAGGCATGATATTTGAAGGAATTTTTCCTTTTCATTTTTAACCCTTATTTCATGGAAAACTCACTGTCCCTTTAAAAATGTTTTTTTTAAAACTTTTTGTCATTGTTTCCTGTCCCCCAGGGCACTACCCGGACCCCCATACACCTTTTATGGCAAATATCTTGCATATATGCCGTTTTGGAGGGCACTCTAAAAATCGAACTTTTGAGTCCCATTGACTTGCATTGAGTTCGGATCGTGTTCGCGTCCGAACTCGAACTTTTGAAATTGTTCGAGTTCGAATGCGAACCGAACACGGGGGTGTTCGGCTCATCCCTAGTCAGATATATCTGGAGTCTGTACGCAACTAGAAGATGAATAATTCATAACTGTTAGGAATCCATTCTTACTTGCCACTCACTAATACTCTCACTGCCATATTGAAGCCTATTCTGACATCAGTGCTGCCACAGAGCACCGCAGCTAGCGACTTTCTTTTCGCCACCATTATCGTTCTCAGTTTTGTGTGACACTTATGCTGATGCCTGTGTGTCATCCTGTGCATCACTAGTGTAACCCCAAGCTTGGTGTGATGCAGAGTGGTTTACGATTGTTACGTTGTCTAGTCAGTTCCTACTTAAGGCCTGCCCTAGGCTTTTTCCTTAGTGGACCTTTATACTTGTTGTTCACTGATATTTGTGTTTTTCCTCTGTACTGACCTGCCTTGTCTGACTCTGCCTTTGTTGCTCTCTGTACTGTGACTTGGAAAGTTCTCTTGACCTGTCACTCTTTGTTTTCCTGGCGCCGCTTGTACTTTCAATTATACAATTTGCAGTATGCATGACCCTGGTCAGTATTTTGGTTTTGGATTTGGGTTTTTTCCTGATTTTATCCTAGCCATATTATATACTGGGCATAATATGTTATGTTGTTCTTCTATTATTATTATTCATTTATAAAGTGCCGTCATATTCCGCAGCGCTGTACAATAGGTACAGTATAGACAGGGTTACAATACATTGAACAACATTTGACAAAAAGTACAGGAGGAGATGAGGGCCCTATTCCCATAGGAACTCACAATCTAGAAGGGTTGGGGTTGGAAACAGGAAGAGAGGACTGCAAGGTGAGAGTAATTGATGGTTGCCTGGGAGTTAGAAGCCTGGGATTAGTAAAAGTAATTAGAGAAAGAAGTGTAGACAGCTGGAAAGGATGCCTGAAAACAGAGGCCGGTCCTTGGTGGCGGGGTGGATGGGGACGGAGGGTGGGACTGCTGAGTGTGTGAATGGATCCTGCTCTGTGTGTTTCCCTGTTTGAAGAGGAAATTAGTTCAGGTGTTAGGCATCAGAGGCCTTTGAAATGGGGGGAGGGGGAAAGGGGGGGCACAGGTTAAAATTCTATCAAAAAAGCGGGATTTTTAGAAAATAAAATGCAGATACAAAAGAAATGCAGATACAAAATACAATTGCGAGGATAGCATATTGTGGAGTGCGCTGGTGGCCATCATGTTGAAAACTGGATACCTGGAGTGTTCTTAAGATGCTTGCAGGGAGATCAGTGTGTGAATGGATCCTGCTCTGTTAGAAAGTGGGTTAATCTCATATGAGCATGCAATATGTTGGCATAGATAAAACCTGCCACTGGTGAGGTACATTGACATTGTGGCAGGTTTATGCATCGTTTGAAATTCTGCGTCTAAATGCTCATTGTTTTTTCCCTATATCAAATGTTTTTAAATCTTTAGGTGTATGTTGTAGGATTGTGAGGTGTGTGTGTATACTGTGTATATACATATATGTGCCTAGAGTTGTAATAAGTGTTAAATTATTTATTGTAATCAATGGCACAAAAATGCTTACATGAACAAGCACTAACATCAGTGAGCAACCACATTTTGGGTGATATTCACTCAATAGTGAAGAAAATGTTATCTCCTCATACCTACACCCCCAACCCTCGCCTTCAGGACTTCTCCTAAGGTGCCCCTTTCTATGTAATTCCCTCCGCTGTAACATTAGTCTCTCCCCCTATCTCATTCTCCAGTCCTTCAAGAAGTATCTGAAAATACATTACTTTAGAGAAGCCTATCGGCTCACTCCATAATCCCCAATGCACCCACTACTTCATGTTCTCTATTTACCCTCACCTAGTGTGTAACCCCTCTCCTCTTGGATTATAAACTCTTGAGCAGGCTCCTCTCTCCTATTATTCTGTGCGTTTAATTTAAATGTATATTTGTTATTCTGCCTCCCCCATTGTAAGGCGTTACAGAACTTGTTAGCTCTTTATAAAAACTTGTAACTGTAACTATAAATCCCAGAAAGTTGAAAAGGGTTTTTTCAAGGTTATGCTTACAAAATTCAACACAAAATACACATTTGTTTTAGCAATAACCAAGTGTGCTCATGCTATATATTTTTAACCAAGTAAGGGACTGAATGAGTGTCACACAGGATCAATTCCTCCAGACTATTTTTTTTTTCAACCAGTCCTGAATCTGGTACAAATCAGCTCTTTGACAATTTTTGGATTGATAAAGAGATAATATATTTTGTGGATAAACCTCAACACTTATTTGTTTATGCAAACCATGCTAAGGGTTTATAAACAAAGTGTCCATCTCGCATTCATGCATGTGCACTGTATCAAAGAAGGTGATATCTCCTTTCTTTAACAAATGTATCTGTCTGCTGATACAACCATTAACTCTTTCATCTTTTGTATACTTACATCCTACACAATATTACATAGTATACAATTGTATCAGCTACTGTGTCAGCATCAGCAACCCACAAGCACAGTGTGTAACCATTGTACCATTTAAGTTCACATTTTTATAGTATAATATTCTTTAGTATATTGTGAGAATGAAAATACCATTTAAGTCATTATGCAGATATGCACCTACACACAGTATTTGTTTATCCATGCCTCCTCTTCATCCATAGTTATTTTCCCACAAGGATTTGTAGATAGTTATAAAAGAAGTAGGGAAAACTATGAGGCATCTGACTTTTTCTTCCCTTTCTGCTCTGAAAGGTCTTTTTTTTTCTTTGCTCAGGGGGTTTCACTTCACTGTGCTCTCAGAAATTCCCACACACAATCAGGTATTTATGCAGGTTTTGCCATCTCTATAGCATGTGCAAAATGGAAAGAAAAAAAAAAGAATAGGAAGAAAAGTAGGTTTTTCCCTTTTCTTGTAGTCTTTGGTGTTAGTGTAGTAGAGGAGGAGGAATGATGTCATGATGGGAGGGAATGGTTGGTGGTGGGGTGGGAGAGACTGAAAGGGAAACACAGGCTGGTTTGAGTGACTGGTGTGAAGCAGCATTCTGTGACAACTGATGCTGGCTATGGGAGCCTGTACTGGGAAGGACTGGACAGAGACCTCTCAGCATTGCTAAGGCAGACCCACAGCTGCTTCTTTTACTTGGGCTGTGTGTGAGCTGCCTGCTGAAACAAAGCTTGATCTTGTGCTGCTGCCAATCCTGCAAACAGCCAAGAAGGCAAGATCTGAGAAAACAAGCCTTGGGTTATACATGTCTGTTGATTTGTGAGCTTTCTCAAGATTGCATCCTTTAAAGTTTAGCATGGCCCTGATTATGGAACCTGTCAGCAAATGGTCTCCTAGTCAAGTAGTGGATTGGATGAAAGGTAAATAAGAATTATTGAATTAACACTGTAACTTTGTGTTTTTATTTAGATTTAATTTTTTAACACTGTAGGCTGAGGAGGTAAGAGAATTTCTTTAGGTTATTTGCTGAACAGACATACAAATTCTCTTGTGTTGTACACAGTGACTCTTCTGGCAATGAATGGCTCAGTTTTGATGTCATTTTCAGTGGGTATGTTCCACTATCTTAACTCATATTATATTACTTGATTTATTCACAAGGTGCCAAACAGGTGCCAGCTAGAGATGTGAGGGCACCTGCATGTTTTTAGATTGAATTACTCATCTATGGAGAAAGTGTCTGCTTGGTTTGTGGTTGCAGATACCACTTGTAGATTGTTTTCTATGTGTATAGGGATTACCTTGCAATCCTTGATAGATGCTCTGTCATTTACAGTGCATGGAATGTATTATTTAAGTTGCATGTTGAAGTCTGATTGTCTAGTGGTCTACTACTGTGTACTTTGGAGACCTGTTTCCAATATATATGTATGTGTGTTTGTGTGTATATATATATATATATATATATATATATATATATATATATATATATATAATATATATATATATATATATATATATTATATATATATATATATATATATAAATAAATTTGAATACATGCTATGGTGGTATATTTGATTATTCTTTAGTTTGTGCGTATATATATATATATATTATTTGAATATATTCTATGGTGGTATATATTATTATTCTTTAGTTTGTGTGTATACATGTGCACACACACATTCATATTCCCATATCCTATAAATATTGTACTCTTTTCTGTTTATCCATCCCCCTATCCATCCATCCATCCATTGATTGGATTTCATATTTTTGGAGATGTGCATCTGCTCCAGAGCAGTCTGTTAAATAAAATGTGTCAATATCAATGATACCCCTTTCCTCTGTGGGGAATTGGCTAATAAAACTAACTGGTACTGTCATATAAAAAAGTGGCTCTTCCTGTCCTTGTTAAAATATGAATCATGTCTCATTTTGTTGTTGTTGGGTATTATAAAAGGATTTTTAAACATCAGATAATTTACCCAATAAAAAAAAATATGTGTCAGGTCTATTATGTAAGAGCTGGTGTGCTAGAGTTCCCACTTTTTATTTTTATTTTAAGACTAAGAGGGATTTTCTAGATTGATAAATCGAATGCAGTGCTTTGCTGGCAGGAGACATTGACAAATGACCTGTCTGTGGTTTGCGTGGGGATGTCGTTTTAACCCATTCATGTCTCATTGTCACTGATAAATCACTGAGGATGTTTCTTTCTACAGACCTCAGATTGAAATGTTGTATGAAGGAGCAATTTTAATTAATCTGCTGGGGTTTTTATCTGTTTATATGGCACTGGATTGAAAATCACATGGAACTGCATGGGTTAAACACTGCTGCAAGGGTCTGCCAAGTAAATAATGTCTTTATGATGATTGCGCCTGCTTTGCTGTAACATCTACCTTGGTACAGTGGGTAGCAGTTATCAGAAGATGGATCGTGATGTAAAACTGTTCTCAAGGATGTATTTAATGGCTCATGGAAGGCAAGCAGCTAGCCTACTGCATCTATCTCTTGAATGGATTATTGCCCTGGATCCAGGTGTGCTCTACAGGAATGCCAGGGATCACATAAAGGGTTAAATCTATGCTTTAGGAATTGGATGCACCATAGTCAAGTAGTCAAATGGTCAAATTATTCAAATCCCATCAGGGTGGTTAATGAAATATGTTATTAAAATAAAATACAAATGGAACTTAAATAATATATTCACATTTTGTCATGCCTGGTGGTTATATTGTTGATCAATAGGACATAAATAAAGCTTGTGACCTTATACTTAGCAGTAATTCAGAGGTGTGTGTTAACAGTGTCATTGCCACAGGGCTGTTTTTTTAAGCACTTGGCATCTAAGTGGTTTAAGCCAATTTCTATGGTGCATCATTTCAAGTTGGATTAATGATAAATCCTTTTATGAAACGCAGCTCATTCGTCCAAATCGTTTCTATAACAACCCTTTTCCATCCCCCTGTGATGAGTGGTCCTCATTTTAACCCACCGATTGTAGACATTGCCCTGCAAGATTGTCCAGAGCCAGCAGTTTCCAGTTTATATATACATCTGGCCTGGGGGGCAATATAGATCAAGGAACATTCTGATACTATTCTGGGGCATCGTACTAAAGATGGAGTAATCACCATGGAAACCAACAGAATACATACTTAATACTTTGCCTAGAATTGAATGTGATTTTGCCTTGATATATTCCAAAAATGGTGAGTTCTATAGTCGGTATATACCACATCTTCAGACAGGTGTAAGAAGATTGCTGTCAACACCACTAGATAGATGCAGAGGTAGATACATCAGAGTAATAGATAGGTAGACATACCAGTGCAATACATGTAGATAAATGAATAGATGCATAGGTAGATAGATAAATAGGTAGCTAGATAGATGCATGAGATAGCTAGATAACTATATAGATACATAGACCATTACTAGATAGATAGATAGATAGATACATAGATGTGTTGTTATGTGTAAAGTCCTGAAATTGGGTAGAGCTAGCTAAAGCCTAGGTAAAGCCTGTATCAGGGTTAGGGATGGTCAGAGTTAGGCTTGGCCATGTATTTGGTTAAAGTTTGGTGCCAACTGTATGCCACTGTAAACACAGAAAACACATTACCCAGTGGTGTTTTAGTCAAATCACACTTTACCTTTTTACCTACGTAAAGCTTGATGTTTGATTTTATGTCACGCTTTACCCAAATCTGCTGGGAAATGTTATATATATATATATATAACAACACCAAAAAAGAACACTCCATATCAATGACCACCTTCATCCACAATTTTCTGCAAAAAAAACACATTTCAAAAATTAAAAAACCTGACTGAGGTAAAATGATGGGGATTCAGTTAACAAAGTATGATCATAGTTTGCGTAAGCCTGTCACAGTCGCCAATGTACCCAATCGTTGACAGGTGTTTTGTATTTGAAGTCTTAGGCTAGGGTCAGACTAACGCATTTTTCGCGTTGTCCGTGAAAAAGTGCGTTCGAACGAATGGACGCAGTTTTTCACGGAATACGCGATAGCGGTCATACGATGCACATTTTCGGCCGTGATTTTTGTACGGATCATCAATAAAACCCATTTTGTGTCTGGACGTTATGTTGGCCGGACACTAGCAGCATCTGACATCTCCTAATCACGCACACACGCCGCTAGCGGACGCAGCGCACTCTTTACGTCAGTACTAGCGGTTCTACGTTCTTGCAAAAATGCGTTCGTTTGCCACTTGCGTTGTGCTGCCGCACTTTTGTGCGGCCGTTCTTCGTATGCTGCCCGGCATTGGACGTCATTTGCTGCTAGCACTGCCGGGATTTAGTGCTGCTAAACGCACGTTAATACTGCGTTAGTCTGACCCTAGCCTTAGATGCACCCGCTTGCGTTGCAAGTTTAGGATGAGTGCAACCCCCCCCCTGTGGTTTGTTATATATATATATACAAGGTTTGTAGTGGAGGACAAAAAGTGAGATAAAAAGCCTCCACACTATAAGTGTGTTTATTGTTGCAGAAGCCATTTGCACATCACAGCAAATTGCATCCCAGAGCTCCTGTCCCACATTCCCCATATGCAGCAAGGAATTCTGGGTAGGATATGCAAATGACTTCTGTCTCACTTTTATGCATCCTGGATCTGTTATTACACAGAACCCTAAAATCAATGCTATGCCACACTGTGGCTTTCTAGCAGAGATAAGGTTTATGCAACTGGTCAAAGCTACTCCTAGGACAGCGCTGTTTCGGGTTTGTTGGACCCTCATCAGCTAAGAGCTAGGCATGATGACCAGTTGCAGTGGATGCTTGGACCTGTAGGGAAATCATTATATATATATATATATATATATATATTCACCAGAGTATAGCAGAAAGTATTGTTACCTTTTTGATTGGACTAATATTACATTTAAATGGCAAGCTTTTGAGAGTATACCTCTCTTCTTCAGGTCTGGAAGCTTCCAGACCTGAAGAAGAGAGGTTACGTGCTCGAAAGCTTGTCTTTTAAATGGAATGTTAGTCCAATAAAAAAAGGTAACAATACGTTCTGCTATACTCTGGTGATTTTGGCATCTGGACTAACACAGTTTATATATACAGTATAGGAATGTATATAGTGTGTATATATATATATATATAATATATATATACTATATACATTCCTACCCCTTATTGGTAGTAGCGGTACACCATACCAAGATTAATTTCATTGTAATAAACTCTGCAAACCTGCAGTGTAAACATTTGTGGTTTGTGCAGAAGAGTAAGGCCGGCGTCAGACGAACACAGTGATCACATCCGTGTTGCTGCACAGTTTAATGTCCGTCGTAGCATATAATCCTGAGCAATAGAGACCCACACATGAAGTACGTGCGCACCGAACTGCGCATGCACAACGCACGTGGCAAACGGACGCAAGTTAGGCAAGAATGTAAAACCGCTAGACGGACGCACAGAGTGCGCCACGTCCGCGTAGTGTTCAGTGTGAGTGATGAGGAGATGTCAGACACAGCGCATTGGCGACGTCCAGCACCTTGATGCACAAAATGGCTTTTCATATCCTTTTAAAATTTTTATCATTTTTCATATTAATTTTATTTCCCATAGTTCCCTTTTTTTCTACGTCCGTCAAAAAACACGGACCGTGTCGTGTCTACAGTATCTTCCGTCAGTACGTCTGTCCGTTATGCATGCACGCAGAGTGCGCTCTGACTGAGTTCATCTGACATTAGCCTAAATGTCTATAATTATAAATACACCATAAACTAGTGCCATTGTTAAAATCAAATTATGATTCATTCATTGAGGAAATCCCTTTGTATAGAGTTTGTTTGCATACGCACAGTAAGCATGAATAACTTACAGGGTTATTCAAAGAGATCCGAATGGCTGGAGAAAGGTAACCGAACGCTGAAATTCAGCGTTCGGTTACCTTTCTTGGCCATTCGGCTATCCAGAGAGCAGGCAATACACCAAATCCTGGCAAATTGCCTGCACATACGGTGTCTGTTCGAGGGCAGTGAAATCCCCATAAAAAAGCACTGCTTTGGCTATACAGAGAACAAAAACCAGCAGTGAAAGGTTCCCCTAATGACCTGCCATTCGGTGGTTTAATTCGACAGGTTTATTCAGGAGAATCCCATAGGTGTCAATATTAAATATATTCCCGTTTTAATTCAATATCTAATAAACCGTTCATTATAAAATTCTGCAGTAAAGAGTCTCTTTATTTATAGATTTTTTAGGATATTTTAAGAATTTTTCTGGATTAAAATTTTTTTTTAAAAAAAGTCCGATTTTTTTTTTTTTTAAGTTTACTTATTTTTTCTGTAACAGCCCTTTTTATTATCATTCCCTGGATCTCATATGTAAATTTCAGACATTTTCGCGCAGTAGTTTCTTTGCAAACAGTGTTTCACTTTTCAAACATTCATGCAAACTGTTTTCCTAATTTATTCACTTCACTCGTCTGCAGTGTCGGTTTTTTCCAGCGGCTGCGCTGCGTGTGATCGGCTCCTGCTCGGGTTTTTCCGGCGTGTTCGGTGGGGTTAATCCAGATGTTTTTGCGTGTTTCAGTGTGCATTTGCTGGGTTTTTGCGGTGACTTTTCGTCGGGTTTGCGGCAGCTTTTCCCTGCGCTTCGACGGCCCTGTGTTGCTTGCTGAATAAGCCGCAGGGTCGCCGAAATGGGATTGCTGAATCGGCCAGAATTGAAGAGAACGACTTTTCGATTCTCTTTGAATAACCCTGTAAGTGTTTTAACCTTTGGAAATGTGTTTAAAACAAAAGGGTCTATTCACAAAGCACAAAGGTGCTTTTCTGTTTCGCCGCAATTCGCCTCATTTCATTGACTCCATTTTGCCGAAAATACAGTGAATTTACTATTTAGTGAATGGTCACCGTATTTTACTGAAATTGGAGTCACCAAAGCGTTTATAGGTGTAAGTGAATGGTCACCATATTTTGCTGGTAACTCCTGAATTGCGCCAAATTAGCATCCTGCGAATTGCGAAGAACTGCATAAAAAAAGGAAGACTCCTATTCTCCTAATAGGTGTATAAATTAATAAAATGTGTCCAAATACTAAAAAAAATCCTTTATAAAAGAATAAAAAGGTCTGTTACAAAATAAAAGTATTTTAAAAAATAAGAAAATCAAAAATGTCGTCTAAAAAAATACAAAAAAATTCAAAAAGGTCTTCAGATAAAGATAAAATAAAAAAGGTTTTTGCAAAGAATGAAAATAATAAATGCTGTTTAAATTTTTTTTAAAAAAGGTATTCCATTTATTACATTGAAACCAATGGGATACGCCAGAGTTAAACCTGTCAGATTGAAACACCAAAAATCAGGGCATTCTGCTGGAATTTTGGTGCAATTTGGCGTTCTGTGAATAAAAGACACAATAGTTTTCTACGGGGCAATTTTGGTGCTGCCGAACACCACTGAAATGCGGTGAATTGCAACGTATTTTGCTTTCAATTCACCAATATTTGGTGAATTGACAGATAAGTGAATAGACAAATTGGCCAGAAATTGCACCAAACAGTGAAATTCACCACTCGGTGCAATTTCGGGCCAACTTGGAGGTTATTGAATAATTGAATTAATTTTTAATGCAAGGCACCCTGCAATAGAGTGCGCAAGTCAGATGACAGCATATGGCCAACTCATGCACTGATTGGTGCATGACCAGAGTGTGCGATAAAGTGTTTTTTAACCCCATTACATATTAAAAGGACAAATCACCTTTGTACTAGAACATCCCTTTAATGAATAATCTCACCATGGATTACAGTGGGGTCAGTGATAATTGATTCCAAGTTCATATCGGTATTTTCCTTTCTTATTTAGTTTATTTACTACCTGCGTAATTATTCTGAGCAGCAATTGTCCAATGAGTTCTTATGGACGACTTGTTAAAGCATACGTCTCTTCTGCTGTTATCAATTAGCAACTGAGCTTCCTGCAATTAAAACTTGAGTGGCTAATTTGGTAGTTCTGTCATTATAGAGGCAGTAACAGGGAACCACTGAAAGTTATCGGCTTGCACCAATATTTCTCTATAGCACCTCGCTGTTACTGGCTACATCAGAATAGGGGCCTTATTGTCTTAGTAAATGACATCTGTAGAGGACTGCCCAGCTTTATATTGCCTTTTAGAAGAGGAATAAATATAGTTATGGATATTCTGCTGGAAACGTTTCTCCTTCTGTGAACGGTTTCCCTGGCGTTCTTGTAAAGGCAACAGGTTAATGTATGCACTGCAGCACCATAGATAGCTCTGGCCTGCTCCCATTAATGCCCTTCTTTAAAGGAATACTATTTTTTCAGTAGTGTCCATTTTTTACCCTTAACCCTTACCCTTTCGGAGGACGTGTGGGCAACATCCTCATTGACTCCCGCTATATGCAGGGGACGTTCCTGACACGTCCTACGCATGCGGGAGCCCCCAGAGAGATACTTGCCTCTCTGTCCGGGGTCCCGTGGCGTTCTGACTTCCTGGAAGTCAGACGCCAAATTTATACCCCTCCCGACGTAAATGACGTCATCGCGCCATGCATGATGATGTCTTTTTCAGGCGACCCCCTGGCAATGCCAGGAGATCGCCTGGAAGGGAGGAGGTGGATCCTTTTGGATCTCTCTCCCTCCCGATCAAAAGGGTCTACAAAAAAACAGGCATTGCTTTAAAGGGCAGTGTCTGCCCTTTAAAGCGATGCCTGTTTTCAACCCCTTAAGTGCCGAATCGCGATGATGTCAGTCAGTGGCGTCGCAAGGTGGGGGGTGCGGCCCCCGCAGCAGGTGACACCCGCCCTTAGAGTGACACCGTCACCCTAAGGGTGGGTGTCTCACCCTGCGACGCAGTGTTCGGCTCCCTGTGAGCGTCTGAAGCTATGGAGCTTCCGCGCTCGCCTGGGGGAACCATGTCACCAGCCGAGTTCTCGCAAGATCGCGGCTGGTCACGTGACTCCCCCAGGCGAGCGCCCAAGCTCCATGCCGCCGGACGCTCAGAGGGAGCCGAACACGCGGAGGCGGCGGTAGGAGGTGAGCTGGGGCCTGGGGGCAGTATCCATGAGAGCTGCTGGGGCAATATCCATGAGCTGGGGGCAATATCCATGATAGCTCCTGGGGCAATATCCATGAGAGCTCCTGGGGCATATCCATGAGAGGAGCTGGGGCAATATCCATGAGAGCTGCTGGGGCAATATCCATGAGAGGAGCTGGGGCAGTATCCATGAGAGGAGCTGGGGCAATATCCATGAGAGGAGCTGGGGCAATATCCATGAGAGCTGCTGGGGCATATCCATGAGCTGGGGGCAATATCCATGAGAGGAGCTGGGGCAGTATCCATGAGAGGAGCTGGGGCAGTATCCATGAGAGGAGCTGGGGCAATATCCATGATAGGAGCTGGGGCAATATCCATGAGAGGAGCTGGGGCAGTATCCATGAGAGGAGTTGGGGCATATCCATGAGAGGAGCTGGGGCAGTATCCATGAGAGGAGCTGGGGCAGTATCCATGAGAGGAACTGGGGCAGTATCCATGAGAGGAGCTGGGGCAAATCCATGAGAGGAGCTGGGGCAATATCCATGAGAGGAGCTCGGGCATGTCCATGAGAGGAGCTGGGGCATGTCCATGAGAGGAGCTGGGGCATGTCCATGAGAGGAGCTGGGGCATGTCCATGAGAGGAGCTGGGGCATGTCCATGAGAGGAGCTGGGGCATATCCATGAGAGCTGCTGGGGCATATCCATGAGAGGAGCTGGGGCATATCCATGAGAGGAGCTCTGCGGAGTCTGCCGGAAAGAGCAGTATATAATATGTCTGGGTCATATAATAAAACGTGGCTTCAAATCGCGTTTAAACATGATGAGCAAAATCGGTAAAAATTAACTCCGCACACAGACGTGAAATGGCTCAGCAGCGAAGGGGTTAAAAAAGTGGGCAGAGGCAGCTGACAGCCTCTGCCCAATTATATTTTACTTATTTTTTTTATTTTAGGTGATATTACTCACTTTTTGTCCCTCCTCCTCTTCTGGTCAGGGACTCCCGAAAACAGAAGTTCCTGCTACTTTTATGCGCAATTTGCGCTCCATGCGCTACTAGTGTAGCACAGTGAACGCAAATTGTGCACCACAATGGTACTTGCGAACCTTAAGTACTTAAGTCCTGTAGCAGTTGCGCACAGTGTTGGTTCGGGGCTGCAAATGGATATCCGATGCATCACCTTTCTCCCTGACAACTGCCAGCTTCGCAGGCTTGAGCGTGCTGATGTCTCCAGTGACCAAACTAGTGACTGGCAGCTGGGAAGTTCAAACCTCCCGACTGCCTGGTCCTGCGGGGGAGGAGGTGTGTGTAAGTGGGGGGAGGAGAAATCTCTCCATTTCACCCCACATTTGAAACATTTATTTATAAAGTAATTTACCAGGTAGGATACATTGAGATTTCTCTCGTTTTCAAATATGTCCTGGTTTCAAGAACATTGAAATGTTACAGTTGTTACATGTTTACAGGCGCATTCTGTATTGAGGTATGTTAATAGGGAGCTATTGAGTGACTTTAGACTGGGGGAAGATTTGATGGCGTCTGGGAGGTTATTCCATATTTGTGGTGCTCTGTAGGAAAATGAAGATCGAGACACTTTCTTCTTGTATTGTGATATTGCAAGTAAAGTGCAGGTCCTGGATCGGACATTATAGGATGAGGGAACTGCTGGGGAAAGCAGCCTATTCAGGTAGGGAAGTAGCTTCTCAGAGTATTTGGGAGGGGGAGGATACCCCACACAGCCTGGCCACTTTAAAAAGCTAAAAGCAGTCAGGGTGTGTAGAATATCCCTTTAAGGGGCATTCTAATGGATTCTGAACTTTACCTAAATTCATCCGACATGTTGAAAGATGCATTTTCCTAATGTACATGCAATATTTATTCCTACCGTAGCACATTATTCTCATTTAAAAGAAGATTTTGCAGACTTCACCCTCCTGACCTACATTCAGTTGCTTTATTTACCAGCTTATGTACCTCACTGGATTGATAGATTTTTTTTAAACCAATGGGACACTACTTTTACAACGGAATAACCTGAAAACGTTAGGAAATAAATAATGGCTGCAAATTATAAAATAGTTTGTTTTACCACACTGAATTGGAAAGGTCAAAGATGAATAAAATGTTCCTTAAAGGGACATAAAGCCTCATTCAGCAGGCATATAAAGCAAGTAAATATAATATTTTTTCATATTTACCTGCTTTTCGTTCTTGCCGTTTTCCAAGCCCACCTGAGGAGGCACACTGAGCTAACCAATCAGTGTGTATTTTGTGGAGTACATAGACGTACTGAGCATGTGCGACTGAGTTGCTCCACCTCCCTCCTGCATGGTGAGCTGAGGTGAGGGCGGGGCTGAGTGCCATTACAATATGTAACTCTTTCACTCCCAGCTACTGCAGAGTTAGGGAAGAAAAGAAAGAAATACAAACGTACACACAGGGTGAAAAAACAAACAGCAGAGTGAGGTACTGTCACGGTGGCAGTACCACCAGGCACGCACCACCAGTGGCGTAGCGTGCTTTGTCAGCACCCAGGGCAAGGCAAGAATTGTGCGCCCCCCCCCACAACCTGTGGACATGTTAGCATGAATATTCTGCTAGAGATGGAAGAGTCAAGGCAATATATATATATACACATGCTGCCGCTGTAATGGTCAGTAACATAGAGGTTGCTCGTACAGCGCATATGCCTAAACTCAGCCGCCGTGTGTAGGCAGATGTGAGAGGAAAACACTCAGTGCTCCGCATTGCGGTGCTGCCAGCGCAGAGACACTAACCCATCTCTATATGCCATGATGCACGCACTCACAGCAGGTACCCAGGGCCGGTGAAAGGATATTTGGCGACGGTGTATTCCCCCCCCCCACTCCAAACCTACCCAGAACTGGATTAAGGCATGATGGGGTCTTAGGAAGGATCGCAGTTTGGGGCTCCCATTTCACTTTAGCCAACACTTTGCCCTGTGCATGTTTTATAGAGCGGCACAGCAATAAAACTCACAGTAATGTGCGGTATGTTCGAGTGTATCACAGCGCTCCACAGCAATAAAACTCACTGTTGCGTGTGCTGTGGAATTATGCACACACACACGTTAGTGTCACGTTACAGATTAAATTTTATAATTTAAATTAACCATGTGAGTGTCAGGTGTATATTTGTTTCACACACAGGTGAAGATATCTTGAGGTCAGACACCGAAGCGTTAACTAACATAGCAGCTCAGCTTTTTCTCTCCCCCCTCCCAATTCCCAGCACAGTGACCTGCACTCTTGTCTCCAGACATAGAGCAGGAGAGGGCAGAAGGTGATAAACATTATGTAGGAGGCCATATGTCCATAGGAAAATACATGCACTGTTTACAGTGCTGATCTGCCAGGACACACTGGTCACAGGCAGCAATGATTAAAATAAATAAACAGGCAGCAGTGCACCGACCATGCAGCTGCACCCTGCCTTTGCTGAGACCCCTTTGCTCCTGGGTCAGATCACTCTGTTCTCTTCTCCCTCTGACACACAGAGGGTTAAGGAAAGGGCTTCCCTCCTCTTATCACATCTCTGGCCAGTGGTTGCCTCAGAGGATGGGGGGGGGGGCGATCAGCGTTTGAGAAGCAGCTTGACAACTGCACAGGCAGAGGCAGTCATCAGGCAGGGAGGGATTTCTGTCCTCCTGGTGCCCCCTCAGCTATTACACTGCTCCAGAATGCACATTGAAGGGGCACAGAGAACGGAGACCCGTATCCCCAGCAGATGAGAAGGGACTCTGATTGTCCCGCCCCCTCCCCTGCCTGATAGCCAGCTGGTACCTTAGCCTTGGGACAGCACGGGCGCTGGATTGGATGGACGGTGGACTCCTTCCCTTCTGTGACGACTTTCTCACTCAGTCTGCACACGCACTGGTCTGGCAGCTGTGTCACTGTGTGCAGCCTCCTGCTCTTTCCCACCCCATGTGACATGAAACTTCAAGCGTGGCGCCGGCGCACTGCATCACCGGTGTCACGTGACTAACTCTCTTCCGGACTTAACTGACAGTCATCCAGAGGGCCGTTGCCGCAGTCGCTCATTGACTCCAGAGTGCCCACGTGAGCGGACCTCATTCTAAGTGGATTGGCAGCTGGAAACTATTAGGGGCGCACAATTTCAAAAGAAATCAGCGCCCCTAAGAATATCGCGCCCGGGGCCACCGCCCCGTTGGCCCCCCCCACGCTACGCCACTGCGCACCACCCTATACTTGCCCTCCGATCCTTGGAAGTGGTCGGTCTGTATATATATCCCTATGAATGTAACTCGCAGGAAGGTGAGGCCTTGGTTCCTGAGAGAAGCCCCTATATGCAGAGATTCAGGGTAAACTGCAAGGACAGGTGAAAGCAAAGGGTTAACAAAAGACCTCTGTACGGCAATACCAAAGATTCCCTGCACTGAAAGACCGGTCTTTAGGATAGCCGGATCTAATCTAAAGAAAAGTATTACCTTGAAGCCGTACAGAGTCTTTTGTTGTATACAGATGACAGGGTTTCCTGGAAACGATACAGACAAGGAATAATCAATAGAGTAGTCATAAAGAGGAAAGCCAAAGGTCATAACCAGAGAGAGTACGTCATACAGAATATAGGAATAGGAACCAGAAGGGAAGTCAGCCAAGCCAAAATCAGTAACCGGGGAATCTGAATGGAACATAAACAGCAAAACAAAATACAGCAATAGACAGAACTGAATACACAGAAGGAACTGACATAAACTGGAACAGAAATAATAGAGACAAAAACTGAACAAGGATGAACAAACGGAGGATATCAGGAACACAGCCAGGAGCTCTCAGGACACAAGTGGCAAGGAGACCAGGCAAAGAAAAATGACCCAGCAATGTCCTATAGGTACATTGCTCTAATATAGGCAGGGGAATCAAGGCAAGGGTCAACAGGTGAGCAGCACACAGAACACCAATTAACCCCTGGGAGGCCACCCAGGAATTGGCAGCAACAAAAACACAAGGGAAAAAACACAATATACAAATACAGAGGGCAGGAAGACAGGGTTGGAACGTGGGAACGTGACAGTAGCCCCCTCCAAAAAAGGTGACCTCAGGGCACCTAAAACAACAAACATGACAGACAAAAATCAGGAAAACAGATCACGAACACCAGTCACCAAAATCCATTGAGGACCCACTCAGTGTCGTCTTCCTCCTCCTCAAAACACATGAGCGCATTAGGGTCTTTCTTGATCATGGCCCAGTGTGCCTCACGGAACAACATCCCGCATGGGGATCGTATATAACCCTCGGTACAGGGCTAGAATTAGGGATGTTGGTACCAGTCAGGCCACTACCCTGCTGGACCTCCTCAAGATAAGCACGGAATACGGCATTATCAGACCCATCATGGAGCGTGGTATTCTCGGAACTAGATTGACTAGTGTTGGTCAGCTTCCCACGTCTCCTCCTGGATCGAGACTTGGAAGGGGTGACCACCGTACCTGACACGGCAACAGCGGGAGTAGGCTCGCCTACCTGTGCCTTACCACGAGGTTTGGAAACCTCGGACTCTCTGTGGGGCATGGGCACAGTGGTGTTGCAACGCAGCTTTGGCACTGCTGACACACAGCTTGCCATGGATCTGACTGGCAGCTTACCAGAATCAGGCAGCACCCGTGGCTTCGTGCCAGGCTGGGCTGGCTGCGCATTGCCAGACGGAGACAGGACTGGCTGCGCATTGCCAGACGGAGACAGGACTGGCTGCGCATTGCCAGACGGAGACAGGACTGGCTGCGCATTGCCAGACGGAGACAGGACTGGCTGCGCATTGCCAGACGGAGACAGGACTGGCTGCGCATTGCCAGACGGAGACAGGACTGGCTGCGCATTGCCAGACGGAGACAGGACTGGCTGCGCATTGCCAGACGGAGACAGGACTGGCTGCGCATTGCCAGACGGAGACAGGACTGGCTGCGCATTGCCAGACAGAGACAGGACTGGCTGCGCATTGCCAGACGGAGACAGGACTGGCTGCGCATTGCCAGACGGAGACAGGACTGGCTTCTCATTGCCAGACGGAGACAGGACTGGCTTCTCATTGCCAGACGGAGACAGGACTGGCTTCTCATTGCCAGACGGAAACAGGACTGGCTTCTCATTGCCAGACGGAAACAGGACTGGCTTCTCATTGCCAGACGGAAACAGGACTGGCTTCTCATTGCCAGACGGAAACAGGACTGGCTTCTCATTGCCAGACGGAAACAGGACTGGCTTCTCATTGCCAGACGGAAACAGGACTGGCTTCTCATTGCCAGACGGAAACAGGACTGGCTTCTCATTGCCAGACGGAAACAGGACTGGCTTCTCATTGCCAGACGGAAACAGGACTGGCTTCTCATTGCCAGACGGAAACAGGACTGGCTTCTCATTGCCAGACGGAAACAGGACTGGCTTCTCATTGCCAGACGGAAACAGGACTGGCTTCTCATTGCCAGACGGAAACAGGACTGGCTTCTCATTGCCAGACGGAAACAGGACTGGCTTCTCATTGCCAGACGGAAACAGGACTGGCTTCTCATTGCCAGACGGAAACAGGACTGGCTTCTCATTGCCAGACGGAACAGGACTGGCTTCTCATTGCCAGACGGAAACAGGACTGGCTTCTCATTGCCAGACGGAAACAGGACTGGCTTCTCATTGCCAGACGGAAACAGGACTGGCTTACTGCCAATGGGCACTGGGGTTGCGGCTCTACATGTAATACACCCAGTAACAATATGTAGGGACTGTCTTTTAGCTGCCAGTCGCTGCTCAGAACCAGCCAGTTGTGTCTTTTTCTCAGACCTGGATTTCTCAGGAGGTCTGAACTCAAAGTGGGGTCTGGTGCCATCTGACTCCCCGCAGGGTCTGGCACCATCAGATCCCCTACGTGGTCTGGCACTATCCGACTTCCAGCTAGGTCTGGCACCGTCAGACCCCCTACGTGGTCTGGCACCCTCTGATTCCCAGCTGTAACTGGCACCAGTGGATCTCATGAGTGGTCTAGCTTTAGCGGCCTTACTGTGGGACATGGGCACAGTTGGCACTCGGCCAGTATCAGGGCGCACAGACTCACCACAAGTCTTGAGACGCACCGGCACTCCAGCCCCAGGACGCACCGGCTTGAGGGGACATCCAGACAAAAAGTGCAACGAACTGGCACAATAGAAACAGAGATTGTACTCACGTCTTCTGTTCTTTTCATCAGGAGAAAGCGGACCACGAACCCTGCTTTCAAAGGAGACCTGATTGCCAGAGTCTAGACACAGGCTCAGTAACCCTTTGAGGTGAACCACAAATTCCTCAAACATGTACAATATGGTTTCCAACACGGTACACATCTCTGCGGGCTTATGTAATGGCTGGGTCATTATGTCACGGTGGCAGTACCACCAGGCACGCACCACCCTATACTTGCCCTCCGATCCTTGGAAGTGGTCGGTCTGTATATATATCCCTATGAATGTAACTCGCAGGAAGGTGAGGCCTTGGTTCCTGAGAGAAGCCCCTATATGCAGAGATTCAGGGTAAACTGCAAGGACAGGTGAAAGCAAAGGGTTAACAAAAGACCTCTGTACGGCAATACCAAAGATTCCCTGCACTGAAAGACCGGTCTTTAGGATAGCCGGATCTAATCTAAAGGAAAGTATTACCTTGAAGCCGTACAGAGTCTTTTGTTGTATACAGATGACAGGGTTTCCTGGAAACGGTACAGACAAGGAATAATCAATAGAGTAGTCATAAAGAGGAAAGCCAAAGTCATAACCAGAGAGAGTACGTCATACAGAATATAGGAATAGGAACCAGAAGGGAAGTCAGCCAAGCCAAAATCAGTAACCGGGGAATCTGAATGGAACATAAACAGCAAAACAAAATACAGCAATAGACAGAACTGAATACACAGAAGGAACTGACATAAACTGGAACAGAAATAATAGAGACAAAAACTGAACAAGGATGAACAAACGGAGGATATCAGGAACACAGCCAGGAGCTCTCAGGACACAAGTGGCAAGGAGACCAGGCAAAGAAAAATGACCCAGCAATGTCCTATAGGTACATTGCTCTAATATAGGCAGGGGAATCAAGGCAAGGGTCAACAGGTGAGCAGCACACAGAACACCAATTAACCCCTGGGAGGCCACCCAGGAATTGGCAGCAACAAAAACACAAGGGAAAAAACACAATATACAAATACAGAGGGCAGGAAGACAGGGTTGGAACGTGGGAACGTGACAGGTACATCAGAAAAAAAAATCACAGATAGGAAAAGCAAGAAAAAGGTAAAGAGAAAGACCGCAAGATAAAGCAGAGGGCCAGCAAGAAAAAGCAGAGAGAGCGCAAGAAAAAGCGCAGCGAGAGAAAGCGTGCACAAACGACTGACAGCACATGAAACAGTGTGAGAGTCAGTGACTGTGTGTCAGGAACGGACATTCTGACCCCTGGCAACCCCCCCCCCTTAAACCTTGCAGATTTGCATTCAAGCCCTGGGGCCTCACCTGAACTCCGCCCTGACCAATTAACCCAGCTTAAAATGAAGTAAAGCCCTGAAGACTTTGCTTCCTCATTGAAGTCTGGACCTTGCATCAGTGCACATCAACCTCTTGAGACCTGCCTGAGACTTTGCCTGTATCATCCCATTCACCATAGACTTTCCTCTGCTGAACTGTCTGGACTTTGCCACCACTACCCAACGGTATCCTCCTATGCTCCCTGTGCCCCCCTATCTAGGATTCTTTGTGTACCAGACCCCTGCTTCGTATATCTGACCATTCTAATTGCCTGCTCCATATCTGATACCGTTATTTGTATATGTGTGTTACCTGTAGTATTGTATATTCAGAGTCAGCCCTTTCTGTATACTATTCTCTTCCCTCTGTCTACAACTTCTCTCGCCCATTCTAGTATCCCAGTCTCCTCTTGCTACTCCTTGTTTCTCCTGCCTATCTATTCTACTCCCGTATTCAGTGCTCCCACTCCCACTACTCTCAGCCATCCTTCTTTTGCCTCAGCCCTTTCTCCTGCATCTCCTCCCTGCTCTAGCCTGTTCCTATCTTGCCCAGCCTCCTCCATTGTTAGTATCTCTTGTGTATTCTGTTATTGTGCCTTAGTTCGGGTCTGTCTAGACCTGCATGTCGCTTTAAGGATGTCAAGCTATCTCCTCACATACAGGTACCCTTGAAATAGAAAAGTAGTAGTAAAGAAGGAATTTAACCAGAATATTTCTGATTCCTCTGATCCTATGGAATGATCATTGGACTTTTCAATCCTCACCCAACATATCAGTCAATGAACCAAGCAAGCACTGGTATGGCAGCATAAATATACCTATGAATCTGCCTGCCACTTGCCTGACTGACTGGCCATGTTTTCCTAGACACATTCTATTCAGGTAGATGGGCACTGCATGAAAAATATAACTCCGCAGTATGTAGAAATAATGTGCTGCAGGTACGACTTCAAAGTGAAATCCCTGGTGACCTGCCCTGATTAGAAAACAGATATCCCTCAGTTAGCATGGGAATTATACATACAACAGCGGAACATCTTGACTGCGCTCTCCCTCTATATGAAATAATAATATATGTCCAAGAAACCATGGCCGATCTGGCAACCCTACTACCACCTCGTCTTTATGTCTGGTTTTATTATTTATTTATTTATTTATAAATTATTTTACCAGGAAGGATACATTGAGATTTCTCTTGTTTTCAAGTATGTCCTGGGTATTTATGTTTGTTATTAAACCCTGTATGAAAAGAAGGTATCTGCTCACTTAGGCGAGTGTCAGACGAGCGCAATAGGTACGCCCGTACTGATGTTCCTACCGGCGTCCGTCGCATCGTTGTGACTCTGCAACGGGGCCGGTCACATGCTTGTACGCACGCACGAAATGCACGCGTAACAAGCATCCACCCACAGAGCCTCCCTGTCTAACCGCTCGATAGGAGGATTGAGCTTTGCAGCGCTGAGCACACTAACTGCGCTCAGCGAGGCGGCCAGACGGGCGTTGAGTGGAAGGAAGTGGAACGTCCACTCTCGCAGACGTTCCTTCTACTCTGAAGTGCGCTCGTCTGACCCCGGCGTAAAACAAGTTATATTTTAAAAGTTGCTCTGTTATCATATTATAGTGATATTTATTAATTCGTATTCTGCAGAGATTAAATATATTGCAAAACTCTAAAAGTGGGCATGCTAATGAAAATGACATTCTGAGCACCAGGCCTATTGTAACCTATAGGAAAAGGGTTTCTTGAATTTGGTTGTAAACTTACCCACTACATCTAGGAGTTTGAATGGTGCAACTCCAAATCTTGGGTGCTGTTCAATAGATGGCACATAGGCATGTAGAAATTCAAGTGGGCTGTAATCGTCAAGTTGTACTTGTCAGCGTTGTCTCAGCTAATTGCCAAAGGAAATGTCTGCTAATGCTCCCTAATCTAGCCAAATTTTGCCTGCATGATTGATGAGTGCTGAGCACCAACTCGGCATTTAGTGAATAACAGCCTTGTCTTCTTTGTTAGCTTTCTAACTGCAGTACATTCTTCATGGAGTAAATTAAAGATTAGTGATTTTGAAAATGGAGAAGGTGCAACACTTGCAGGGTTATCCAAAGAGATCCGAATTGCTTAAGAAAGGTAACCGAACGCTGAAAATCAGCGTTCGGTTACCTTTCTTGGCCATTCGTTTATCCAGAGAGCAGGCAATTCGCCAAATCCTGGCGAATTGCCTGCACATACAGTGCCTGTTCGGTGCTTGTTCGAGGGCAGTGAAATCCCCATGAAAAAGCACTGTTTCGGCTATTCAGAGAACACAAACCAGCAGTGAAAGGTTCCCCTAATGCCCTGCCATTCGGTGGTTTAATTCGGCAAATTTATTCAGGAGAATCCCATAGGCTTCAATGTTAAAAATATTCCCATTTTAATTCAATATCTAATAAACCATTCATTATAAAATTCTGCAGCAAAAAGTCTCTTTATTTATAGATTTTTTAGGATACTTTAAGCATTTTTCAGATATTTTTTTTAACCCCTTAGTGACCGGGCGTTTTACACAAATCCGTCCTTTAGTGACCGCTGCTGTTTTTACGTTTCTGCGCTGTTAGTGTTTAGGACAAATTTTCCTCTTACTCGTTTATGCAACCTACACATATTTTACACTGTTTTTCTCATCATTAAATGGACTTTATAAAGATACCATTTTTTTCATCATTTCATATAATTTACTATAAAAAACATTGTGAAATATGACCAAAAAATTGAAAAAACACCACTTTTTTGAACTTTGACCCCCAAAATTTCTTATGTATCAAAACCGTCAAAATTTTTTAATTCCTTAGTAGTTTCTAAATTTAGTTCTGAGTTTAGCAATAACCACTGTTTACATATTCCTCGCTTTTTTCCTTATTTTATGCAACAATAAGTGCAAGTAGCACTTTGCCATTTCCAAAGGGTTTATTTTCAAAACTAGTGCTAGTGACATTGTAACACTGATATCTGTCACTAATTCCTGAATAACCCTCCACATATACATATTTTTTTAAAGTACACAAATCAAGGTATTAAACTTGGGGTATTTTGACTCTTTCCATGCAAACCATTTTACCACAAATCTGTGCCAACGTTTGAGAAAAAAAAAAGTTTTGGTGATTTTTTTTTTTTAACGCAATTTAAGAATACATGTACTGTGAACTTTAAGGTTTACTGCCAAAAAGCACCCCAAAATATGTTCAGCAACATCTTCTGAGTAAATTGATACCACCCATGTATAGGTATGTCGGGTCATTTGGGGGCTAATAGGCCTTATTTGGGGGGTGCGCATTTCAGTTTTCCAACTTGGAATTTTCACATTTCGTCATCATGCACCCATGTCCTATTTGGGACATTTTTGAAGCCGGCCAAAGTAATTTACCCCCATCAAACCATATATTTTTAGAAAGGGCACACCCTGGGGTGCTTCAAAGAGTTGTATTTTAACACTTTCCATGCACTAGCTCTATGTCAAACTTTCAGGTAGTCACTTTTTGTGTTATTTTTTCACACACATTGTACTTTAGGCATGAATTGTCAAATCCAGTTATGGGTTACTGCCACAAAAACACCCCAAAATATGTTCAGCAACATCTTCTGAGTAAATTGATACCACTCATGTATAGGTATGTCGGGTCATTTGGGGGCTAATAGGCCTTATTTGGGGGGTGCGCATTTCAGTTTTCCAACTTGGAATTTTCACATTTCGTCATCATGCACCCATGTCCTATTTGGGACATTTTTGAAGCCGGCCAAAGTAATTTACCCCCATCAAACCATATATTTTTAGAAAGGGCACACCCTAGGGTGCTTCAAAGAGTTGTATTTTAACACTTTCCATGCACTAGCTCTATGTCAAACTTTCAGGTAGTCACTTTTTGTGTTATTTTTTCACACACATTGTACTTTAGGCATGAATTGTCAAATCCAGTTATGGGTTACTGCCACAAAAACACCCCAAAATATGTTCAGCAACATCTTCTGAGTAAATTGATACCACCCATATATAGATTTGTTCTGTTGTTTTTGGGGTGCTACGCCAATCTTTTGACATGTGCTTGTCAATTTTCTAATTTGACATACAGTATCTTCTTTGCTTATCTTCTTTTTAGGGGCCTTTTTACATACCCCAATTTTATTAACGTGCATATATTTGGTAAGCTAACACCCCAAAGTATTGTAAATGGAGTGTTTTTATGCCATGGATGCAACCGTTTGCTCCAAACAAATTGGATACTGTTTGGTGGTCATTTTTCATTTTCACACCCACATCAGTTTTGGACTGTGATTTAGGAGACACTGTTGTTTGTTACTGCATGAAAACTCTCCAGGTTGTTTTCTGCAAGGTCTCCTGAGTACACCCATGCCCCCCATGCATAGGTTTGCCAGGATTTTGGGAAGGTTCAAATACAATTTTTATGACTTTGTCATTGGAGTTGAAATTGAGATTATTTCTTCAGCTAGGCCTAGCTTTGGTTTTGGGTCTACCGCATACCCCAGTTTGAATTATTGCCAGAAAATTGTTTATATTTGTTATGTTGACACCCCAAGGTATTGCATATGGAGTGCTTTGATGCCATGGATGCAACGGTTTTAGCCCAAAACATTTGAGAAGGTGTGTGGCGGTAATTTTTCAATTTTCAGATTTTTACGCCCACATTAGATTTGGACTGTGATTTAGGAGACACTGTTGTTTGTTACTGCATGAAAACTCTCCAGGTTGTTTTCTGCAAGGTCTCCTGAGTACACCCATGCCCCCCATGCATAGGTGTGCAAAGATTTTGGAAAAATACAGCGCCAATTGTAGAACATAAAAATGTACGAATAAAATGTAAAAGTCTGGTGCAGTAAAAGAAAAAAAAACTAAACTGAACTAACTAACTGGAGTGTGAGAAAAAATAGAAAGGAAAAAAAAAATCACAGATCACGCACAGTGTGATATAGCTTGAAACAGTCCCCAAGACACAGACCGGGTTGTCCAGGGCATTCTGGGCAGTAAAAGATTGTGTCTCTCCTCTGCCCCCTCTTGAAACACACCCTGCATCTTTTTTGGGGTTTCTGTTTGCCCTCAGTAGGGGGGATTTTATAAATAAAATGTGTAGCCCCAACTCTGTCCCCCATCACCGCCCGGGGAGCATGTGCATCCTGGTACAAAAACCCCAGAATGACCTGGAGCTGAAACTGTAAAAAGGACAGCGTCACTCCGGGGTTTGCCTTTTTGCAGAGCAAAAAGGCATTGTGGGTTGCAATTTGCATCAGGTAAATTGCAACCTTTTTGTACCAGGCCCTTGACTTCCGCATAATCTGGTAGGGCTGGAGCAGCTGATCTGCCAGATCAACCCCACCCATATGCCGGTTATAGTCTTTGATGCACACTGGCTTCCTGATGTGCTCAGCTCTGCCACGTACAGAGACCTCCACAGACCTCTCAGTGTGGATGGTGGATAGAAGGTATACATCCTTCTTGTCTCTGTACTTGACCGCCAACAGCTCCTCTTGGCGCAGAGCTGAGGTCTCCCCCCTTTTTAGTCGGGTGCGGACAAGCTGTGCTGGGAAACCTACGCGGCTCTTGCGAACAGTACCGCATGCTGCTGTATCAAAACAATACAGCAGCTTGAACAAAGGGACACTCCTATAAAAATTATCAAGATACAAGTGGTACCCTTTGTTCATCAGGGGAAAAAGTAGGTCCCACACAATCTTGCCACTGGTTCCCATGTGTTCTGGGCAACCTGGAGGGTCAAGGCTACTATCCTTTCCCTCGTACACCCGGAAGGCCTGAGTATACCCACTCTCGCTGTCACAGAGCTTATACACCTTCACTCCATACCTGTAGTGTTTGGAAGGAATATACTGCTTGAATCCCAGCCTTCCCTTGTATTTCATTAGGGATTCATCCACGCAGATATTCCTTCCAGGTGTATAAGCCTCTGCAAACCTGGCGGCGAAGTGGGTAATCAGGGGGCGGATTTTATACAGCCTGTCAAACTGGGGATGCTCTCTAGGAGGGCACAGGCTGTTGTCACTGAAGTGCATGAAACGCAAAATGTTTTCATACCTTCTACCAGGGGCGGATCCAGGGGGGGGGCAACGGGGCAATTGCCCCCCCCCCGAGATTTGAGCCGGGGACCCAGATGCCGGGCAGCGCGGGAGTGCCTGCCCAGTCCTGAAGAGTCCGTCCTGTTAAAGGGAAGCGGCTGCGTTCAGGCGCCGGCGGTCACGTGGTCCGGCTAATCAGGTGGTACTGAGTCTCTGTACCACCTGACTGGCCGGACCGCGTGACCTGCGCACGCACGCCACGCAGCCGCATCACTCAACAGGATGGACTCTTCAGGACCGGGCAGGCACTCCCGCGCTGCCCAGCATCTGGGTCTCCGGCTCAGAGTCAACCCCTGCCGGAGCTGGAGGCCTGGAGCAATATCCAGGTGAGAGCTGGGCAAATCCATGTGTAAGCTGGGGGCAAATCCATGAGCTGGGGGCAAATCCATGAGCTGGGGGCAAATCCATGACCTGGGGGCAAATCCATGAGCTGGGGGCAAATCCATGACCTGGGGCAAATCCATGAGCTGGGGGCAAATCCATGACCTGGGGGCAAATCCATGAGCTGGGCGCAAATCCATGAGCTGGGGGCAAATCCATGACCTGGGCAAATCCATGAGCTGGGGGCAAATCCATGACCTGGGGGCAAATCCATGAGCTGGGGGCAAATCCATGAGCTGGGGGCAAATCCATGAGCTGGGGGCAAATCCATGACCTGGGGGCAAATCCATGAGCTGGGGCAAATCCATGAGCTGGGCAAATCCATGAGCTGGGGGCAAATCCATGACCTGGGGGCAAATCCATGAGCTGGGGGCAAATCCATGACCTGGGGGCAAATCCATGAGCTGGGCAAATCCATGAGCTGAGCAAATCCATGACCTGGGGGCAAATCCATGACCTGGGGGCAAATCCATGAGCTGGGCAAATCCATGAGCTGGGGGCAAATCCATGACCTGGGGGCAAATCCATGAGCTGGGCAAATCCATGAGCTGGGGGCAAATCCATGTGTGAGCTGGGGGCTCTCTGCTCCTCTAGATTGTAAAATCCGGGGTGCCCTCTGCTCCTCTAGATTGTAAGCTCCTGGGTGTCCTCTGCTCCTCTAGATTGTAAGCTCCTGGGTGCCCTCTGCTCCTCTAGATTGTAAGCTCCTGTGAGCCGGGCCCTCTGTAAATTCTCGTGAGTCGGGCTCTCTGCTAAAACACCTTATTTTCTGTAAGTGTCCCTCCCGAGACTAGTCTCTGGATCCGCCCCTGCCTTCTACGTGACATTGATTGGGGGTAAATGGGGGTAGAGCAGATGGGGCTACTGCTCCAGTAGGAGCGAATTGAGGGTTTCTTTATGATGCCCATCAGCATAGTAAGTGCCCAGAATTTCAGAAATTCTGGCACATCTAGCGGGGTCCATTGCTGCCTTGCCAAGTAGGAGTCTGGCTTCGCAGCACAATGCTGATGGGCATACAGATTTGATTGGGCCACGATGTGGCCCAACAAATCATTCCCCATAAACACCTGCAAAAACTGTGTGGCGGTAAATCCTGCAACATCAATATTGATGCCAGGATTTGCCGTGAAAGGAGGGATATCTGGCCTCTGGCGATGAGGCACTACCCACTCCTCAGCTGGAGCTGTGCGTCTCCTGCTGGCAGGTGGTGACCCAGGATCTGCTTCAGAAACATCACTAGATACATCAGCCAGCGTAGATGATGTATCTAGCGACGTCTCTGAGTAGTTAGTGGGGTCGAAATCAGGGTCTGAGTCTGACGCAGATGCCTCAGATTCTGACGCCAGGATGGCATATGCCTCCTCGGCGCTGTACACCCTCTCAGACATTATATATAATAGATTATAAAATTTTATAATTATTATATATATAAACGGATTATTGGTTCTTAGAAGAACCGTTGGGTTTCACATGAAAATACAAATAAACACCTAAATCTCTCTAAATCACTCTAAACCTGCCTCAATTCTTCTAAATCTCCCTAAATTCTCTCTAAATCTGCCTAAATTTTTCTAATCTCACTAAATCAACCTAAAATCTCTAACCTGTCAAATCTGATCTCTCTCTCTCGCTCACCAAAACACAAGTGAGGAGAGGGAGGGAGAATCACAGAGGTCAGAGCCAATATTTACAAAATATTGACCTGACCTGACAAATTAGAAATTTTATTTTGACTTTTTCTAACTTCTGATTGGATGTTGCTAGCCTGCCTCTCTGATGAGGCAGGCTAGGAACATCCCACTCAGCCCCAAGATGACCCTGCCCTTAGAAGGGCAGCGCCATCTTGGCTGTCAGTTTATTTTATTTTATTCATTTTTATTTATTTTTATTTAACTTTTTTTCTTTTTTTTACACTTTTTTTTACTCTGCTGGGTGCCTTGATCCCTCGAGGCACCCAGCAGAGCACCTGATCACTCATGTGATCTTTTTTGTACTGAGTGCCACAATACCTCGTGGCACTCAGTACTTCCTGCCGCTACCGGAAGTGATCGCTCGGGGGGAGCGATCACTGAGCGGACCGGCGGCAGGTAAGCATATTGCAGGGATGCCTCGATGTCGAGGCATCCCTGCAATATACACAGAGCAGCTGGAAGCGATACCGGATGTTGATCGCTCCCGGGGAGCGATCACAAGGTGCCCCGGCACTTGTAACTGCCATTGCATGGATGCCTGGACTCCCAGGCATCCTTTAATGGCGTTTGAGCTGCTGGAAGCGATCCGATCGCTTCCAGCGCTCAAAACACCGCAGGACGTACCATGTACGTCAGCGGGTCTAAAAGAGACCCGCTGCCATGACGTACATGGTACGTCCAAGGTCCCTAAGGGGTTAAAAGTCCGATTTTTTTTTTTTAAGTTTACTTATTTTTTCTGTAACAGCCCTCTTTATTATCATTCCCTGGACCTCCTGTGTAAATTTCAGACATTTTCGCTCAGTAGTTTCTTTGCAAACAGCGTTTCATTTTCACAGATTCATACAAATGGTTTTGCTAATTTATTCACTGCCTCCTCTGCATCTCAGCTGCTTCGGCTCTGTGTGATTCGGCTCCTGTTCGGCTGCTTCCCTGCGTGTGATCGGCTCCTGCTCGGGTTTTTCGAAGGTTAATCCAGATGTTTTTGCTTGTTTTCGGCGTGCATTCGGTGGGTTTTGCGGTTAGTTTTCGTCAGGTTTGCGGTGACTTTTCCCTGCAATTCGGGGACCCTGTGGTGCTTGCTGAATACACCGCAGGGTCACCGAAATGGGATCGGCAAAAGGAACCGTATTGAAGAGAACGAAAGGTCAACGAACGTGCGGTGACTTTTCAAATCTCTTTGAATAACCCTGTTGGTAAAATAAGCATATTCCTCAGTAGTTGGAGATACTTTGCAGTGGTTATTCAGTAGGAAGCCAGATAAGGTTAGTTCAGTGTGTCCCAGTGTGTCCCAAGCTGCTTTGCCCCAAATTATCTAGAAGAACATGGGATAGCAGCCAGTTAGTGCAAACAAAGCAGTTTTTGAGCTGCTAAAGCTTTTCAGCTCTGTCTACTTGATGTAATGGGTGACGATCCCTTCGGCTCCTCTGAAAGGCTGCTTTGATTAAATCATACTGCAAACACCCACAGCTGTTCTGCGGCATTACTGACCATTTCATACACATAAGAGCACTACTCTCGGTCACCAAGTAATGTTACACATCAAAAATTTCTACTTGGTGTACTGAGTTTTATAGTATTAAGGTTATAGACAAAGGTTTACTTGAACTTATTTGGTTTACTGTACAATAAAAAATTGGCATAATAAAGAAAAAAGCAAAAGTTAACTAGGGACACCATATAGACAAAAAAGCAATTCTACAAAATATACGTATTTAGTTATTTATTTGCATCATATTTTACCAGGAAGGATATATTGAGATTTCTCTCGTTTTCAAGTATGTCCTGGGTTCAAGAACATTGAAATTTTTACAGTCATTACAGAAATAAAAAAGTAATTAATGCAAGATATTAAAAACAAAAACACAAATATACAGATTAACACAGAAAATAAATATGTAGGAAATCTTTTCACTGTTACATGTTAACAGGTGCATTCTGTATCAAAGTATGTTAATAAAGATCTCTTAAGTGACAAAAGACTGGAGGAAAATTTGATGGCGCCTGGAGGTTATTCCATAATTGCGGTGCTCTGTTGGAAAATGAGGATCAAGACACTTTCTTTTTATATTGTGGCATTGCAAGTAAGGTGCAGGTCCTGGATCGGAGGTTAAAGGATGAGGGAACTGCTAGAGGAAGCAGTCTATTCAGGTAGGGAGGTAGCTTCCCACAAAAGCTCTTAAACACCAGGTTGGAAAGGTGAAGGGTACGTCTAGATTCCAGCGACTGCCAGTTTAGTTCTTTTAACATGTCACAATGGTGGGTCATGTAGCTACATTGTAGCACAAAGTGGCAGAATGAGTTATACAATGTAGTAAGTTTATGAAGATGCGTTTGCGGAACAGCTGCATGCACTACATTTCTGTATTCAATAGCCGACATAAGCATTTGCAGTTTTCTTTCTCATTTGATTTCACCTGTGACTATTAGGTCCAATGAATACTGCTAGCAGTCGTGATTTACCAACAGCAGTCCAATTAGCTATTTATAGTTGAGTGTTTCCATAAATATGGCGAAATATACCAAACACTTAAGGGTCTTTTCATTATTCACTGGTTTTTCAGTCAACCAATTATAGATTTATTTCAGAGAGCTACAGCAGATATATTACCTTGGAAAGTTCAATCATACATGTCTATTCACTAAAGGGTGAAGTCAGGAGAATTGGCAGGAGAACTGAAAAATCTAGGTCAAGATAGCCAAACCAGAAAAAAATTCAAATTTTTCTAACTTTCCAAATCGGCTATTTGGTCTAGATTGGTCTCTTTTCCTGCCAATTCTCCAGGCTTCACCCTTTACAAGTCTAATCACTAAAAGGTGAAACTCAGGAGAACTGGTAGAAGGGGAAAATTCTTGGTCAAAATAGTCAATCAGAAAATTCTCCCATTTATCTCACTTTCCAAATCTGCTCTTTTGTCTAGATCAGTGATGGCGAACCTATGGCACGCGTGCCACACCTGGCAAGCGGAGCCGACTGTGTCAGCACGTGAGCCACAGGCTTGCCTCACTGCCGCTTCCTCCCAGCGCGTGCTGGCAAATGATGTTCCCTGGCCGCTCGTTGGAAGTCCACCAGCCGCGATTTTGCGACGTTAACAATGGAGCTAACGCCGTGATCTCGCGAGATCGCGGCTGGTGGACTGCCAATGAGCGGCTGGGGAACATCATTTGCCAGCGCGCGCTGGGGAACATCATTTGCCAGGCGCGTGCTGAGGAGGAAGAAGCATGCTGTGCAGCGCCTCGCGGGAGGACCAAGTGAGCTGGGGCAAATACATCCATGTGTGAGCTGGGGCCAATATACATCCATGTGTGAGCTGGGGAAACACATATCCATGCATGATCTGGGGCAATATACATCAATGCGTGAGCTTGGAGCAATATACATCCATGCGTGAGCTGGGGCAATATACATCCATGCGTGAGCTGGGGAAATATACATCCATGAGTGAGCTGGGGAAATATACAGCCATGTGTGAGCTGGGGCAATATACATCCATATGTGAGCTGGGGGCCAATATATATCCATGTGTGAGCTGGGGTCAAATATATCCATGTGTGAGCTGGGGTCAAATATATCCATGTGTGAGCTTGGGGCAAATATATCCATGTGTGAGCTTGGGGCAATATACATCCATGTGTGAGCTTGGGGCCAATATATCCATTTGTGAGCTGGGGCAATATACATCCATGTGTGAGCTGGGGGCCAATATATATCCATGTGTGAGCTGGGGCAATATATATCCATGTGTGATCTGGGGCAATATACATCCATGTGTGAGCTGGGGGGCAATATACATCCATTTGTGAGCTGGGGAAATACATATCCATGCGTGAGCTGGGGCAATATACATCCATGTGTGAGCTTGGGGCAATATACATCCATGCGTGAGCTTGGGACAATATACATCCATGCATGAGCTGGGGCAATATACATCCATGCGTGAGCTTGGGCAATATACATCCATCTGTGAGCTGGGGCAATATATATCCATGTGTGAGCTGGGGCAATATACATCCATGTGTGAGCTGGGGGGCAATATATATCCATGCGTGAGCTGGGGTCAAATATATCCATGTGTGAGCTTGGGGCAATATACATCCATGTGTGAGCTTGGGGCCAATATATCCATTTGTGAGCTGGGGCAATATACATCCATGTGTGAGCTGGGGCAATATATCCATGTGTGAGTTGGGGCAATATGCATCCATATGTGATCTGGGGGCCAATATATATTAATGTTTGAGCTTGGGGCAAATATATCCATGTGTGAGCTTGGGGCAAATATATCCATGTGTGAGCTGCGGGCCAATATATCCATGTGTGAGCTTGGGGGCAAATATATCCATGTGTGAGCTTGGGGCAAATATATCCATGTGTGAGCTTGGGGCAAATATATCCATGTGTGAGCTTGGGGCAATATACATCCATGTGTGAGCTTGGGGCCAATATATCCATTTGTGAGCTGGGGAAATATACATCCATGTGTGAGCTGGGGCAATATACATCCATGTGTGAGCTGGGGCAATATATCCATGTGTGAGCTGGGGCAATATACATCCATATGTGAGCTGAGGGCCAATATATATTAATGTTTGAGCTCGGGGCAAATATGTCCATGTGTGAGCTTGGGGCAAATATATCCATGTGTGAGCTTGGGGCAATATACATCCATGTGTGAGCTGGGGGCCAATATACATCCATGTGTGAGCTGGGGCAATATACATCCATGTGTGAGCTGTGGGCCAATATGTATCCATGTGTGAGCTGGGGCAAATATATCCATGTGTGAGCTTGGGGCAATATACATCCATGTGTGAGCTGGGGCAATATACATCCATGTGTGAGCTGGGGGCCAATATGTATCCATGTGTGAGCTTGGGGCAAATCTATCCATGTGTGTGCTTGGGGCAAATATATCCATGTGTGAGCTTGGGGCAAATATCCATGTGTGAGCTTGGGGCAAATATACTAGACTTGTGCACCGATTTTTTTTCGGTTCGGTTCGTTCGGCTTTTGTAAATTTTCGTTTCGGCTCGTTTCGGCCGATTTCCGTTTCGGACGATTTCCGTTTCGGTTCGTTTTTCGTATCGACTTTTTTTTCGTGATTTCGGAAATTTTCGTGTTTTTCGGAATATCTGTTCTCCTCGTTTCAAAGTGTCTATTCATTTTGACGTAAACTAATGTTTTTTTCGGATCCGATATTTCTGTCGATACGATAATTTTGTCGATACGATAATTTTGCCGATACGATAATTTTGCCATTGAAATTTCTTATGTTTTACAAGAAGGATACATTGAGATTTCCCATGTTTTACAAGAAGGATACATTGAGATTTCTCTGGTTTTACAAGGATACATTGAGATTTCTCTGGTTTTACAAGAAGGATACATTGAGATTTCTCTGGTTTTACAAGAAGGATACATTGAGATTTCTCTGGTTTCCCGGGAAGGATACATTGAGATTTCTCTGGTTTTCCAGGAAGGATACATTGAGATGAGAATGATACAAAATTACAGAATCAGCGATATAACCGAAAAATACGATGTCCGAAATTACTGAAATGGAACCGAAATCAGGAATGGAGCCGAAATCACGAATGGAACGAAAATTAATTTCGATTTTACACATTTCTAGTCCATTTGAAAAAACCGAAAAGTTTTCGTTTCGGCTCGGAAATTTGTTCGGATCTGCCGTTTTCGGATCCGAAAATTTTTGGAAAATCGTCCGAATCCGAATGCACGAATCGGGAAATTTTGTGAAAATTCCGAAACCCGAAATGCACATCCCTAAATTATATCCATGCGTGAGCTTGGGGCAAATATATCCATGTTAAATTATAATCTTAATCAAACAAAAACAAACTCCCTAATATAATTACCATATATGAAATTTCAATAGACCGTTTTCTTCCCATACATCAAAGATGAAGTAAGGCGCTGCGCGAGCTGCGCGACTCTGATCAGAGGAGATGATAGAAACAACCACACCGAGATATGGTAGATCAATAACTGACTAGCTCGTGGTCCGTCAGACCCGTTTATTATTTCAACATCCAAGAGAAATGTTCGTTATAGAAAAGAGCTTCCTGTCCACTCCTAACATAGGAATGTGATATGACACCCAATCAGAGCAGATACATTTCTACATCATGTAACATAGATTTTGCGGGCATTTCTAAGTTAACACAGGATATCAATTTCAATCACCCAGCTGACCAGCCTTGAGAGTAAACGAAACTGAACAGACACCGTACTGGAACAAGAAAGAGGGGGGGGGGATTTCACACTAAAGCATATTGAAATATGGCACGTATTTCAATTATAGGACATTTATAATCCTACAGAAAATTAAAATCTAACAATCCATGCGTGAGCTTGGGACAAATATATCCATGCGTGAGCTTGGGGCAAATATATCCATGTGTGAGCTTGGGGCAGATATATCCATGTGTGAGCTTGGGGCAATATATAAATGTGAGCTTGGGCCAATTATATCCATGTGTGAGCTTGGGGCAATATACAAATGTGAGCTGGGGCCAATTATATCCATGTGTGATCTGGGGCCAATATATTCATCTTCTTCTACTGTATTTTTCTTTTAAGACTTAAGCACATAATTAGTTCAGCCAGTCGTATGAAGTGTTTTTTCTAAATTAAATCAGTATTCAGGTCTAATTGCGGGGTTGGCACTTTGAGACACATAAGTTGGTTCAGTGATTCAGTTTGGGCACTCGGGCTCAAAAAGGTTCGCCATCCCTGGTCTAGATTGTTCTCCTCTCCTGCCAATTCTCCTGAGTTTCACCTTTATAGAATAGACCTTAGTGAATAGAACCTATAGTTCGCCATTGCTTCTACCATAGTTTCTGCTAAAGTTGTTCATTGTAGCTTCCTTTACTTTCAGTCAAAGTTGTCCAGTGTTATTTTACTGTTGGTTTGGCAATGGTTTTATCAGAGATCAATGGAAATTGCCAGTGTAAAATCACCAAACTGTACTTTACTGTTGTTCCAAAACCGGTGGACCAAATGTATATGGAGAATAGCCACAGTTTACGTGGTGCCGTTGTTTAACATTATTTTAAGCAACTACAGCTGCCATTGTTAAACTCTGCTTGTCTGGATAACTGAAGTCCACCATAGTTGCAACAAAGGTGACTCTAACTGTTGTTTGCAACTACAATGAATTTTAGTGAAACGACAGTGCTTAGTGAATAACCCCTATAGTGGGAGAACTGGTCACACTCCAATATGTGCAGACCAGCAGAGGAGAAATTCTATGAGAGGACTGTCAAACTCCAGCAGCCAGGGGGGGCATGGCCAGCTGCGAGCGGGAGTGGACGTGTTCTCTATGAGCTCCGCACATCTTCCCTGCTAAAGGACCCCCAGATGACACTTCCTACGCTGCTTTTATGCTCCGGGGTACCTGAGCAGTTGGCCACTGGTACCAAGCTGTCTGGAGACCGTAAAGTCCCCCCTCCGGACCAGAGGCTTTGCCGACAACTGCTGACTCGGGGCTGGAGCACGTTGTTGGCGGCCATTTTACGGCTTACTCCCCGCCTGCGGATCCCTGCCGACCTTTACTTGTTTAGCTGCCCCTTCCCAGACCAAGATACTGGGGACCGGGGAGATGGAGGGCCCCCACCTCCTGGTCGATCCAAATGACCGTCATGTGGGAGCAGCGGATGAGCTTGTGGGGAGGAGGGGGGTTGGATCCCCCCTCCCTTTGGAAGTGGGGGAGCCGTGGTTTGGGGCCTGGAGGCCTGCCTGCAACTGCTGGCGGGAGAGGACGATGATGTCCCACTCACCAGAGGTGTCTGGCGCCGGGTTATGGCAACATTGAGGAACTGCCGGGAAGCAATGACCCCGAGCGCGGACGAGACCGAAGAGCTGAGGACCACCCCACCCCTGGAACCTGCGGAGAGCCGAGCGGCTGCTGTGGCTGTTGCTGTGAGGTGCGTGGGGACGGGTGCTCCGGAGGAGGCTCTCCTCCACCACGGAGCCGTTTGGTGTCTGCGTGACTGGGATGGTGCGGCGCACAAAGCTGGTGACGACCTGGGTGCTGGGCGGCCGGTGGACTCCCTCCCACCGGGTGAGGCGCCTGGCCCTTGTATTGAAAGTGTGTCGACGCCAACTGAAGACATGCAGCCTGCAGCGCTGGCCAGCGTGTACCCCCTCATGCTAACTGCGGCGCTGAAGGAGCCGCGCTTCGGTGGGCTGCTTAGCGGTAGATCAGTGGCCCATGATGCAGTGATTGAGGACGACGGGCGGCTTGGAGGTGGGCTGCCCAATATGCCCTCTGCAGAAGATTTGAGTTTGATGGGGCCGTTGATCCCGCTATTTGGAGAGACACTGGCTGAAGCGGATTCCCTCTCTTCCTGTTGTCCTCCCCCTTTTCGACCTGGCTTGGTGGCTCACGTTCCCTTTTTTGGAATAACTAGTTTTGTTTTCTTTTATTTCCCCCCTTTTGCTTTTAGCTGTTTGTTGCTGATCCCCGGCTGGGGACGCTTTCGAGTACCAGAGACCTTTTATTTTTATTTCATTTTTTTTTCTTTTCTTTCATACGACCTTCCGCTGAGTATATTTTTATCGTACTCTTTATGATGCCATTAGATGACTTTTTAATGAGACCCCCATACTCGGGGATGTTTTTGTCCCCCCCTCCTTGATGTTTATGAGACGCCTTTTACGTTGACTTTTGTTCTTATTTTCTCATGTCGTTTATGATGACTATATTAGCTATTAGTCCCTTGTTTTTGTTGTTTCTTGCTGTGTAGCTATTCTGATGATGTGTGGCCCTGCATGGTCATCTCCTACTGCTGACGTATTGATAACTTTGCAAAATTCTAAAATAAAGAATTTAAAAAAAACCAAAAACTCCAGCAGCCAGATGTTTCTGAACTACAATGCCCATGATTCCCTGTCATCTATTACATTTTAAGAATTCAGGAATTGGAGGCCTCAAAATCGGGAGAGGGGGACCTTGAGTTTGACAGTCCTGCTCTAGGACTTCATCATCTCCACTAGAAAAGGGAGATCTTTTATTAAAGGGGCATGCTAATACAATCTTAGCGCCTCCTACTCCTGTAAATAGTTGGGCAGATAATGTTGGCAGGAACTGCACATTTTTCTTTTTAAATTTGCTTTTAGTTTAGGTGAAAATAGTAACCTTTTCTATGTTGGAGCGCACTGCTCCTCTTCAGCTCAGGGCTTACAAAATACAGAAGTCCTTGCAGCTTCTAATGCAACTTGCATAGCAACTTGCATAGCGCACACAAATTTCTGAACATACGCAACTCCAATTGCGTAACACTTGCAACTTGTATACGTTTGTATGCAAGATCCACAGCAATGGCACAGAATGATGAACTGGTGTTGCACATGTACATACAGCACTAATCCATTAGCTATCTCCCAGAAAGCTCACTGTTGCAACTGTTCTTAGAGAGAGGATGAAGTTCGTACACAATAGGGGTTATTCGGAGACAACCGATCTGGCCCTGAAATGGCACCGAACAGGGAATTTCCCCATACAGTGACATTTCGCAGCCATTCGGCTATTCAGAGTGCAGGCAGTTTGCCAAGTTTGGAGAACTGTGGTTGTTGAGAAACGATTTTACCAGGAAGGATACATTGAGATTTCTCTCGTTTTCAAGTATGTCCTGGGTGGTGAGTATGTACCGTCAGGTGTCTTTCCCAAGGACACTTACTGGAGAGGTGCTGTTGCTGGGATTGAACCTGTGTCTCCACAGTCTCTCTCCATGGATATAGAGCAGTGATGTTATCTCTACTCCACCCAGCCGGCAAGTACAGTGCCTGCTCAAAGGCAGTGAAATCCCCATAGAGAAGCAATGGTTAGAGAAAAGTTGCCGAAATTCCCTGCTGTTCAGTGGTTTAATTCAGCAGGTTTATTCAGGCGAATCCCTTAGGTTTCAATGTCAAAGATATTCCCATTTTTATTCAATATGCAATAAACCGTTTAATCTTTTAATCTGCAAAAAAAGACTCTTTATTTATTGATTTTTTTTGTCTTTTTGGCATTGTTTTGAATTTTTTTCTGTAAAAACAATTTCCAGTCTTTTTTTTTTTTAAAGCTTTTTTTTTTCTGTAACAGACCTTTGTCTTATCATTCATAGGACCTTATATGTTAATTCCAGACATTTTCGTTCAGTATTTTTTTTCCAAACAGCGTTTAAATTTTGACACTTTAAATCTGTTTGTTTTTTTGTTTTTTTACCCCTTTCATCAGCTTGTCAGCTTTTTCTGGCGGCTGGTCTGCTCTGTGTCCGGCAGCCTGTCTGCTTTTCACGGACGTATTTGGCATGGTTTTTTTCGGCGGTTTGAGTGATCCGATACTTCGGATCATATCGGATGCGATTACAGCTGGTGTTTGGCAGGTTTTCGGCAGTTTTGCGACAGATTTTCAGGTCTGTTCCCTGCACTCCGGAACCCTGTGGTGAATTCTGAATTCACTGCAGGGTGGGGTAATTTGATTCCCCGACGTGCAGTAAAAGAGAGAGCACCCACTATGTTGGTGACATTTCGGTGTTCCCTGAATAATCCCCAGACTGTGCTGACAAATTCGGTGACCGACTTGGCGAACAACAGGCAGATTATTCAGATCTCCTCTGACTGATGACAGCTGCGTAGGCGTGGGGGGGCACTCCACAGAGCCTGGCCACTTTAACAAAATAAAGCGATACGGTGTGTAGTGTCCCTTTAAACCCAAAATATTTGGCACAACCTCATATGCTTCCATTTATTTAATCTTATTTATAAATGGATTTGAAGAAGGGTGTTGAACAAATGTATCCTTTTTGCTATGGTATTTTTTTCTCCCTTTCCAATAATGTTTGACCATCAGATGTTGTTGTTTGATGCTTCTTGTGGATATAATGCTCTGAATTGTGAGTATCTCCACACAGCCAATACTCCAGGTTTTGTAAACGGATTACACTATTTTTATTTTTCATTTCTAATTTATTTTGAATGTGATAAGTATTTCTCAGCTATTGCATTATAGAATCATATTTTATCATCCCCCAGTTGCGTGAACCTTTCTTGCTATCACCGCAGAGTCAAAGAAGGGACTTTACTGGTAAATCAAGAGCACAAATTTCCGTCAGGAGGGAAAATTTTGGGGGCTCCTCCTTTAAATAGGAGTAGCTTGCTAAAGCGTGGAAATATATACAGGGTTATTCAAAGAGAATGGAAAAGTCACCGCACGTTCGGTGACTTTTCATTCTCTTCAATTCGGTGCGATTTGGCAATCCCATTTCGGCGACCCTGCGGTGTATTCAGCAAGCACCACAGGGCTGTCGTAATGCAGGGAAAAGTCGCGGCAAACCTGCCGAAAATTCACTGCAAAACCGGCGAAGGCACAGCGAAACCCGCAAAAACATCTGATTAACCCCACCGAGCACGCCTGAGAAACCCGAGCAGCCGCCGATCTTAGCGCAGAGCAGCCGCCGGAAAAACCCGACACTGCAGACGAATGGAGTGAGGGAAAAAAAAAATGTACGCTTGAATGTTTGAAAAGTGAAACGCTGTTTGCAAAGAAACTACAGAACGAAAATGTCTGAAATTTACATATAAGATCCAATGAATGATAATAAAATGGGCATGTTACCGAAAAAAGAAAAAACGATTTAAAAAAAACCCGGAAAAATATTTTTAGCAAAAAAATCCCAAAAAATGCCTAAAAGATCAGAAAAAATCTAAAAATAAAGAGACTTTTTACTGCAGAATAAAATAATGAACGGTTTATTAGATATTGAATTAAAACGAGAATATTTTTAACATTGAAGCCTATGGGATTCTCCTGAATAAACCTGTCGAATGAAACCACCGAATGGCAGGGCATTTCAGCAACCTTTCACTGCTGGTTTTTGTTCTCTGAATAGATGAAGCATTGCTTCTCTATGGGGATTTCACTGCCCTCGAACAGGCACCGAACAGGCACCGTATGTGCAGGCAATTCGCCAGGATTTGGCGAACTGCCTGCTCGCTGAATAGCCAAATGGCCAGGAAAGGTAACCGTACGCGGAATTTCACTGTTCGGTTACCTTTCGGCCACAATTCGGATCTCTTTGAATAACTCCGATAGTGAATATAAATTAGGAAAATGCTTATTTCAACATGATGAATTGGTTTAGTCAAAGGTTGACCACCACTACAATGTCTGAAACAGCTATTCAGAAAGAGTTGGCTCCGCAACCTGGGCCTGGGAAGTAGAAAAGTGCATTTCTTACTTCCAATAATTGCTCAGCAGTTTTTCAAGTTCTCTAATAAGCTGAGTCCACTGTAAAATCAATTGGAAATTAACACAACTCGTCAGAAATGAATTGAAAATAATGAATCTGCTGAACATCCCTTCCCAATTTGTATGTGTTGTCCAAGTCTGGTTTTAATGAATAGTTCCTAAGCCAAGGCATATACTTAGTGCTGTTACTTTACATAAAACAGAAAATAAATAAAACACCAGCAAGAAGGCATTTTTTTCCCTTAAACATTTGCATTATGGAAAATTTGCAAGTATATAAGGAATATCTGATTTTTCTATGCTCGATGGTTAATCTCCGACTTTTCCAGATCCAAGTTGCTATATAGTACTGCAAATCAGGTCTTATAGCTGAGCCTTGCTTGCTGGAGATGACTTCTGTAAACTCAGTAGGAGATATATGCTGCAACAGCTAATTTCCATGACATACATGAAACTTGGACATGTCCTGCAGCTCTCCGGCAGATCCTACGGCCTGCCTCCCCTCCCAGCGGCCAGTCACCGTCATTGGCTGCAGTGAGACTGAACCTGAACTCAGGCACTCCCCCTGCTGCCAATGACGATGATCAGCCGCAGGGAAGGGAGGCAGGCTGTAGGAGTTGCCAGAGAGCCACAGAGCATGTGATGCGTCAAGGCCTGCCTGCCTCCAGGTGAAGTCCGCGTGTGGCGTTAAGGGGTTAGCCGCTGGACAAGAACACTCCTCAGCTCACCTCACAAGTCAATACTATATACGTAGAAAATTAGACAATATTTTTGAGATTTTGGGTAGGTTAGTGGAATAAGTAGATAAAAGGAAAAAGTATGAACTGTGAAAAAAATAATTTAGAATACAATACACACCTGCCTTGAGGCAGATAAAAGTAAAAAAAAAATAATGGCAATATAAAGATCTGACTAGAAGATAAGAAATGAGTCATCTTACAGGAAATTATAATACGATCCCACCATGATATTTAACGTCATCTTGACTCATATATTAGATGAAAAGAAAGAAGAGGCAAATAATATAAATATTGTTTTTCTGTAAGAATAAAAGAATTTAACCTTAGCAATTTGTTTGGTGTAAAGTCCGCAGATTTCACAATATGTCGGTCATTTCAATATATAGATTGATAATTCAATTTTAATTGAGAAATGTTATTTTCATTGGTTAGCATGGGCCACAATTAGCTAAGATGTGTTTCTGAACAAGTATTGGCTGAAGTGAAGGCATGGAGCTGGTGTAATGATATACATAAGACCCATCACGCAGATGGTAGAAAGCACCCTAAAATAATGAAATAAGGCAATGCTAGAACTGCTCCTTGTGATGGTCAAGGTATAACTGTGAGTAACTGACCTAACACACATAGGGCAGAAAACACAGCCAGTCCGTGCAAGAATCAGTCATTAACTTACTGTGCAGTAACCGGGGTAAACCACAGAATATCCAGGAGAAAAAACTGTGGTCTGGGACAGGAGAGGTACACATAGAGGGTGTAACAAGCTAAGGTCAGTAACACAGAAGCAGCTCCACATACAAACCAGGGTCTAGGAGCAGAGAGAGAAGGATGAGGTCAAGGAACAGGCCAAAAGACAATTACCAGGAGATTGTGTACACAATCACTCATGGTGTCCTGCAGAAAAACTATAAACAAATCCTCAAAAAGAAAAAACAAAACTTCATCTCCCTAAACCTTCAACAACTGGAAGAGGCTCTTCAGGAAAACTCTTTCTGGGAAACCTGGAGTCAAATCGGCTCAGGATCCAAGAAAAAACACCTCCACATCCAAAATGGCAACATCTGGCTCAACTACTTCAAGAGCCTGTACAATGACATTCCCAAAGAGGAGCTAACTGGGGAACAGGAATACATCTTCAGAAGACTACATGAACTGGAAGAAAAAATCAAGAAATTCCAAAACCCGTTAGATACACCCATTACACCAAGAAGTAGCAGAAAAAAATTCAAGATCTGCGAAGTAAAAAAGCCAGCGGGATGGATGGAATTCTTCCAGAGATGATTAAACAGGGCTCTCCAGAAGTACACACCGCAATATGTAAAGTTTTCAACCTGGTCCTGAGCGTTGGATTCTACCCTCAAATATGGAACCAAGGCCTCATAACACCCATCCACAAGAGTGGAGACCAATATGATCCAGCCAACTACAGAGGGATATGTGTCAGCAGCACACTGGAAAAACTGTTCAATAGCATCCAGAACAAAAGAATCCTCAGCTTCCTGACACAGCATAACGTCCTCAACAGAAGCCAAGCAGGGTTCATGCCAAACCATTGCACTACAGATCACATCTACACCCTGCACAGTCTTATCAAGGACCATGTCCACAATACAAAACATGGGAAAATATTTGCCTGCTTTGTGGACTTTAAGAAGGCCTTTGACTCAGTGTGGCACCCAGGCCTGTTCCTCAAACTACTGGAGAGTGGAATAGGAGGGAAAACATATGACGTCATCAAGAGCTCATATAATGAGAACTTCTGCAGCATAAAGGCGAATGGGAAGAGAACAGAGTACTTCCGGCAGACTCGTGGAGTCAGTCAAGGCTGCAGCCTAAGTCCAAACCTCTTTAACATCTACATCAATGGACTGGCTGAATCCTCCTCAGCAATCAGGACTAACTCTACATGACACCGAGGTGAAGTTCCTGTTGTATGCAGATGACCTCCTATTACTGTCACCAACAGAGAGAGGTCTACAAGACAGCCTGGAAGTGCTGGAAAAATACAGTGCGGCATGGGCACTACCCATCAAACAAAAGAAAACAATGGTCATGGTTTTCCAAAGGAAGAACGCAAAAACCAAGAGTTCCTCTTTCACACTTAATGACTGCACTCTTGATGAAGTCAACAGCTACACATACCTCAGCTTAGAAACAAACCGATCGGGAAGTTTCAAACCAGCCATAGAGGCACTAAGAGACAAGGCGTGTAGAACTTTTTATGTCCTCAGAAGAAAACTTTAGAAACTAAAACCACCTGTAAGAGTCTGGCTTAAAATCTTTGATAGCATCATCACTCCAATCCTCCTTTATGGCAGTGAAGTATGGGGCCCCATCACCTACCCTGACCAACCCAAATGGAACACCAGCCCAACAGAAATATTCCATCTGGAATTCTGTAATCACCTCCTCCAAGTCCACTGGAGCACCTCTAACAATGCTTGCTGGGCCGAGCTGGGCAGACTTCCCTTACTTCTTGCAGTACAGAAGAGGGCGCTATCATACTGGGACCACCTAAACATCAGCAGCCTCAACTCATACCACCACAAAGCCCTACAGGCCAACAAGGACCACCCCAAACCATGTGGGCTGCAACAACTCATATCCACCCTGATCATCCAAAGCCCCCATGAATGCAACCTGACAAAATATCAAATAAAGGCCCTAATTAACGATTCCAGGGAAAACTATATCAGAGAATGGAGACATGATATAGCAAACTCTCAGAAACTCACCATTTACCAATCCTTACAGAGGGAATACAATCTGGCCCCATACCTGGAGGTACTACAAGACCCCAAGGACAGACAGATCCTGAGCCGGTACAGACTGAATGCCCAAAGCCTGGAAATCGAATCAGGGCGGCATAGACAGACCTACAAGCCCAGGGAGAATAGACTGTGCCAGCATTGTGACCAGGGGGCCATGGAAGATGAGGTCCACTTCCTCCTACAGTGCCCCAAGTACTCAGCACTGAGGGAAACTCACTTCCAGAGACTCTCCGCTCTCATCCCGGACTTCACCTCTATAGAAGATACGAGGAAACTCCACATCATACTGGGAGAAGATAAGAAAATATCTGCCCAATACGTCACAGAATGTCACAGACTGAGAGGAACATGAGAGATCCCGGACTTATAAATCCCCAACACGGACTCGCTTCCCACTTCACCTTACCCCTGATAATGTCCATGGAATTGCCCATTCCCCCCCCCCATTTATGTCCCACTACCCCCCCCCCCTCCACTCCATATAACCTCCCCATATGCTTTGGCAATGCTAAAATGTATTTGGTCCTGCCAATAAAGCTTATTTTGATTTGATTTGATTTTGAGACTGTAATAACATTGAGATGTCCTCTCCACAACAACAATCTTATATAACTGCATTAAAATTGTAATTGGGCACATATTAATTTGAATATGAATATTAACAGATCAGGTGTATACGTATCTGGTAGCGCAATATTAGTCGCTCTCAGGATCTAGGTGGCTCCCATATATTTCGTCATCCACATGGGTTAATATATACATGGAAAAAAGCTAAATATATACAGTCAGGTCCAGAAATATTGGGACATCGACACAATTCTAACATCTTTGGCTCTATACACCACCACAATGGAGTTGGAATGATACAAACACGATGTGATTTAAATGCAGACTGTCAGCTTTAATTTGAGGGTATGTACATCTAACTCAGGTGAACGGTGTATGACTTACAGTAGTTTGCAGATGTGCCTCCCACTTGCTAAGGGACCAAAGGTAATGGAACAGAATAATAATCATAAATCAAACTTTCCCTTCTTAATACTTGCAGGGTTATCCAAAGAGATTCGAATTGCTTGAGAAAGGTAACCGAATGCTGATTTTCAGCGTTCGGTTACCTTTCCTGGCCATTCGGCTATCCAGAGAGCAGGCAATTCACCAAATCCTGGCGAATTGCCTGCACATACGGTGCCTGTTCGGTGCCTGTTCGAGGGCAGTGAAATCCCCATGAAAAAGCACTGCTTCGGCTATTCAGAGAACACAAACCAGCAGTGAAAGGTTCCCCTAATGCCCTGCCATTCGGTGGTTTCATTCGGCAAATTTATTCAGGAGAATCCCATAGACTTCAATGTTAAAAATATTCCTGTTTTAATTCAATATCTAATAAACCGTTCATTATAAAATTCTGCAGCAAAAAGTCTCTTTATTTATAGATTTTTTAGGATACTTTAAGCATTTTTCTGAATTTTTTAAAAAAAAATTTAAAAGTCCGATTTTTTTTTTTTTTTTTTTCAGTTTACTTATTTTTTTTGTAACAGCCCTCTTTATTATCATTCCCTGGACCTCCTGTGAAAATTTCAGACATTTTCGCTCAGTAGTTTCTTTGCAAACAGCGTTTCTTTTTCCCAGATTCATACAAATGGTTTTTCTAATTTATTCACTGCCTCCTCTACGTCACAGCTGCTTCGGCTCTGTGTGATTCGGCTCCTTTTCGGCTCCTGTTCGGCTCCTGTTCGGCTTTTTCGAAGGTTAATCCAGATGTTTTTGCTTGTTTTCAGCGTGCATTCGGTTAGTTTTCGTCAGGTTTTCGGCAGCTTTTCCCTGCAATTCGGGGGCCCTGTGCTCTTTGCTGAATACACCGCAGGGTCACCGAAATGCAATCGGCAAAAGGAACCGAATTGAAGAGAACGAAAAGTCACCGAACGTGCGGTGACTTTTCGAATCTCTTTGGATAACCCTGATAGTTGCAAATCCTTTGCAGTCATTCACAGCTTGAAGTCTGGAATGCATAGACAGCACCAGATGCTGGGTTTCATCCCTGGTGATGCTCTGCCAGGCCTCTACTGCAACTGTCTTCAGTTCCTGCTTGTTCCTGGGGCATTTTCCCTTCAGTTTTGTCTTCAGCAAGTGAAATGCATGCTCTATGGGATTCAGGTCCGGTGATTGACTTGGCCATTGCATAACATTCCACTTCTGTCCCTTCAAAAACTCTTTGGTTGCTTTTGCAGTATGCTTTGGGTCATTGTCCATCTGCACTGTGAAGCGCCGTCCAATGAGTTCTTCAGCATTTGGCTGAATGTGAGCAGATAATATTGCCCGAAACACTTCAGAATTCATCCTGCTGCTTTTGTCAGCAGTCACATCATTAATAAATACAAGAGAACCAGTTCCATTGGCAGCCGTACATGCCCACGCCATGACACTACCACCACCATGCTTCACTGATGAGGTGGTATGCTTAGGATCATGAGCAGTTCCTTTCCTTCTCCGTACTCTTCTCTTCCCATCACTCTGATACAAGTTGATCTTGTTCCAGAACTGTGAAGGCTTTATTAGGTGTTGTTTGGCAAACTCTAATCTGGCCTTCCTGTTTTTGAGGCTCACCAATGGTTTACATCGTGTGGTGAACACTCTGTATTCACTCTGGTGAAGTCTTCTCTTGATTGTTGACTTTGACACACATACACCTACCTCCTGGAGAGTGTTCTTGATCTGGCCAACTGCTGTGAAGGGTGTTTTCTTCACCAGGGAAAGAATTCTTCGGTCATCCACCACAGTTGTTTTCCGTGGTCTCCCGAGTCTTTTGGTGTTGCTGAGCTCACAGGTGCGTTCCTTCTTTTTAAGAATGTTCCAAACAGTTGTTTTGGCCACACCTAATGTTCTTTCTATCTCTCTGATGGGTTTGTTTTGTTTCTTCAACCTAATGATGGCTTGCTTCACTGATAGTGACAGCTCTTTGGATCTCATCTTGAGAGTTGACAGCAACAGATTCCACATGCAAATAGCACACTTGAAATTAACTCTGGGCCTTTTATCTGCACATTGTAATTGGGGTACTGAGGGAATATCACACACCTGGCCATGGAACAGCTGAGAAGCCAATTGTCCCATTACCTTTGGTCCCTTAACAAGTGGGAGGCACATCTGCAAACTGCTGTAAGTCCTACACCGTTCACCTGAGTTGGATGTACTTACCCTCAAATTAAAGATGACAGTCTGCAGTTAAAGCACATTGTGTTTGTTTTATTCCAACTCCATTGTGGTGGGGTGTAGAGCAAAAGATGTTAGAATTGTGTCGCTGTCCCAATATTTCTGGACCTGACTGTATAATAGTGCAGAGCGTCACAATTTGTATACCCAATATATATTGTATATAGTGTCCTCACTCACAAATGTAGAGCCCTATCACTGGCTCTGAGTGGGAAAGCGAAGTCGGGTATTTTTTCTGGATATTTTGAAGGCAACCCACACCTCTCAAATTCCGTTTCTCATCTCATTAGTAGGCATAGGAGAGAACAGAAGAAAAAAAAACTTTTTGTGCAGATCATCCACTATGCATATGTATCACAAATCGATGTAAACTCACATTTTGGCTTCACCAGCTGAGGAAGCCGAACTACGTGGCGAAACGCGTCCTGGTCACCTGGCCTAGCATTATATTAGTTTTTAACTTTATTTTAATGTTTTAATAAATAATTTAGTCGCTTAGTCCCAGATGTCCTGAAATCTTTGAAACCGAAAGGGTGTTCGTGGATTTGACCTGATTAACAAGTCCACACGTACTCCAACCTAGAGCTTGGTTAAAGCTCCACCAAATGTGAGTTTACATCAATTTGTGATACATTTACATATGCATAGTGGATGATCTGCACAAAACGTTTTTCTGTTTTTATGTTCTCTCCTATGCCTTCTAATGAGATGAGAAACGGAATTTGAGAGGTGTGGGTTGCCTTCAAAATATCCAGAAAAAATACCGACTTCTCTTACCCACTCTGAGCCAGTGATAGGGCTCTACATTTGTGAGTGAGGACACTATATACAATATATATTGGGTATACAAATTGTGACGCTCTGCACGATTATATATATTTAGATTTTTTTCCATGTATACATTAACCCATGTGGATGACGAAATATATGGGAGCCACCTAGATCCTGAGAGCGACTAATATCGTGCTACCAGATACGTATACACACGAATTTGCCACTGGTTTGGTGGAAACCACTAACAATCTGGTTCAGCATTGGGATGTTGGTGGTGGTACAAGTTGTGGGCGCTTGCCATTTTTTCTGTGTATTAACATATCAGGGTTTGTACAATTGCTTTCTCAAGCTAATGTATAGAGCTTTGCATACAGTCAATCTCTAATGTGTCATATCTTGTTGGACAATGTCCGGATGATCTTGTTTTCTTTGGATTTACCAGTGAAGACAAAGGATTTTATCCATAAAACATTTAGTTTTGGAATATTTAGAAAGAGTCAGTTACTTATCTGAAACAAAAGGAATATTAAGGAATGATGGGTAGTGAAAGGATGCTTTAAAGGGATGTTCTCTGGTTAAAATGGGAGAGCGGAAACTGAGTGGTTAAACATTAACCCATCCCGACCTGTTCAGCATCCCCCTCCCATTTTAACCCTTTAGATTTTAAATACAAATACAGGTATCTTCTATCCAGCCCTGGGCTGCCTCTGCACAGATCTGCTATTCCGTTTCTTTAAGTACAGTAATCTGCAGCATGTCATGTGGCTGTGAGGAGGCAGCCAATCCAATGGATCTCAGTGCCGGCCCGGGTACTGGTTCCCAATGGTCCTATACACTGAGAACCTGAGCCTAGCACTCAGGTTCTATGTGAGATTAAACTCCTACATTCAGAGAGCTGCATCAACCTTCCAAGAGTTCTCCTGGGGGGTGGTGAGGGCAGTCTGGGCACTGACATTTAGTGGTCGGTGTGTAGCGTGTCTCTTTAAAGAATTAGTAAGTGCAGGGACATAATTCTATATATTGAAAGAGAGAAAAGTTTGGATTATATATTTGTATGGTTTATTATTTCATGGTACATTCTCCTTTAAAATATGAAACAAAGAAGGTAATGTGTTATACAATTATGACATGTCCATAGTTTTGTTGTTTTCTTTGTATGTCCACACTTTGTATACTTTTTTTAAAAAATGAATTTGCAGAGTTGAAAGAATAATGGTACAGGGTTATCCAAAGAGATTCGAAAAGTCACCGCACGTTCGGTGACTTTTCGTTCTCTTCAATTCGGTTCCTTTTGCCGATCCCATTTCGGTGACCCTGCGGTGTATTCAGCAAGCACCACAGGGTCCCCGAATTGCAGGGAAAAGCTGCCGCAAACCCACCGAAAACTAACTGCAAAACCCACCGAATGCACGCTGAAAAGCCACAAAAACATCTGGATAAACCCGTCGAAAAGCCCGAAAAGGAGCCGAATCACACAGAGCCAAAGCAGCTGAGACGCAGACGAGGGAGGTGAATAAATTAGCAAAACCGTTTGTATGAATGTGAAATTGGAACGCTGTTTGCAAAGAAACTACTGAGCGAAAATATCGGAAATTTACACAGGAGGTCCAGGGAATGATAATAAAAAGGGCTGTTACAAAAAAAATAAGTAAACTGAAAAAAAATCAAAAAAAAAAATCGGACTTTTAAAAAAAAAAAATTAAGAAAAATGCTTAAAGTGTCCTAAAAAATCTATAAATAAAGAGACTCTTTACGGCAGAATTTTATAATGAACGGTTTATTAGATATTGAATTAAAACCGGAATATTTTTAACATTGAAGTCTATGGGATTCTCCTGAATAAACTTGCCGAATTAACCACTTCAATGCTAAGGACGCGCTCAGCGCGTCCTCAGCATTGCCGCTGGTATGCGGAGGACGCGCTGAGCGCGTCCTCGCATTGGGGTCAGCGTTCGGCCGGGTTCCGGCCGATCGCTGGCCCCTCCGGTGCGGGCTGACATCCTGGATGTCAGCCCGGCATCCGGAGCAGTGGCCGCCATTATTATGTGTCATCGCGCCCCCGCGATGACACATAATTCAGGCGCCCCCCCGCATGTGCGGAGGAGGCGCCTGAAAGGGAGGGGGGGAGGTCCTTCGGACCTCTCTCCCTCCCGATCGGCGGCTCACAGGGGCTTAACCCAGGCATCATTTGGAAGGGCACAGCCTGCCCTTCCAAATGATGCCTGGCATTAACCCCTGGGGAGCTGGATCGCAAATCGGCGCTGAAAAGCGCCGATTTGCGATCCTTCCCGGGAGCTGGCCGACATCTTGGATGTCGGCCAAGCTTCCGGGAACTCCCCCAGAGGACTGGCGTCATCGTGCGTAGCACGATGACGCCAGTCCTAGCATTAACCCCTAACTGCCACGAACTGTGGAGATAGGGAGTTCCAATGAACTCCCTATCTCCCGATCCGTGGCAGTTAGGGGTTAAATTTTGATATCGTTGGATCGGCCAGAGCATGGCCGTTCCAACGATACCAAACATGAAAGTAAAAAAAATTGTAAAAAAAAAAAAAAAAAATAAAAATAAAAAAAAAAAAAATTAAAAAAAAAATAAAAATAAAAAAAATAAACACTTTTTTTTTTTTTTTTGTTTTGTTAATGCAGCAATATTGTTCCCATTTCAATTATAATGTGAACAATGATGCTGCATTAACGATTTTTGTATGCGGTGCGTTTGTTAAAAATGGTGTCATTTCCCCCAAAAAAAAATGTAACGAGACCCCATCTCTAATTTTTTTAACAAGCGCACCCCATACAAAATATAACCGCAATTGCTCGCATGTTAAAATGTGGAAAAAAACACTTTACACGCTGTAAATTATTGAAAATACATATTTTATTGCATTTTTTGTTATAATATACAAACATGACATAACGTATACATATAATAATGACATATTATGAATCTACCGAGTCTGACGGAAAGAACGATATATAATATGTCGATGTCATATACTAAAATAAGCCTTAAAAACACGTTTAAACATGATGCGCAAAACAGGTAAAAAATGACCTCAGCACAGGGGCGGGAAAAGCCTCAGCAGCGAAAGGGTTAAAACACCGAATGGCAGGGCATTAGGGGAATCTTTCACTGCTGGTTTGTGTTCTCTGAATAGCCGAAGCAGTGCTTTTTCATGGGGATTTCACTGCCCTCGAACAGGCACCGTATGTTCAGGCATTTCGCTAGGATTTGGCGAATTGCCTGCTCTCTGGATAGCCGAATGGTCAGAAAAGGTAACCGAACGCTGATTTTCAGCGTTCGGTTACCTTTCTCAAGCAATTCGGATCTCTTTGGGTAACCCTGGTAGTTTTTACTTCTGAAGAAATACCGAGCAGTGAAATATTGTGAGATTATATTACACATTATTTTGGAATATCACATTAAATAACATAAACAGAGCGATAATTAAATCTGTGTGAAAGATTACATTTATATCTACAATTATGAACTGTTGAATATCTGCAGAAAAAAGACTGTTGGGTACAGTTGACCCTCTTTAACATTTTCTGCAAATACTCCCGGTGTTCGGTCATCCAGAAATATCTGGAACACAGCAGTAGATTTGATATCGCAGAGATGAGAACTCTAGGAGAGAGTCTGGAGGAAATAGTAAACTAAGAAATTATGGAGGAGATACAGGCTAGGAGAAGAAATGGAGCAGATTGGGGATAAGAGATGTTATCTATCTTTAGAGTTAACAAGTAATAGAGAAGTACAATTTAAAAGGACAAAATTAAATTCTTCATGGTGCAGCGAGTAGCATGTATTTTATATATAAAGCCCCCACTCCGTCGCACTCACAAGATTCCAAATGTCAACAGGCACATAATCATATGCTCACTCCCCTGTAGATAGCCTCGATCTGGTTTATCCCGCCGCCACAGCATAACACCATAGGAAAACGTCTCCAGTAAAAAAGGATTTATTGGTACAGCAATAAAAACTCCAACGCGTTTCGTTTGCATATAAAACAAACTTCATCAGGGAGAAAACAAGAATACACATCCCCCCCAACTGCCGACTTTAAATACTGTCTGCAATTTCTTCTCACACTTAGAAACATAGAAACATAGAAAAATGTCGGCAGATAAGAACCTTTCGGCCCATCTAGTCTGCCCAATTACATGGATACTTTACCTGGATTTATCTTTTATTTAGGATAGCCTTATGCCTATCCCATGCCTGCTTAAATTCAATTACTGTTTTGGCCTCTACCACTTCAACTGGAAGACTGTTCCATGTATCCACCACCCGCTCAGTAAAATAATGCTTCCTGATGTTACTTTTAAACCTTTGCCCCTCTAATCTAAGACTATGTCCTCTTATTTTGCTACTTTGTTTCCTTTTAAATATACTCCCTTCCTCTACCTTGTGGATTCCCTTTACTTATTTAAATGTTTCTATCATATCTCCTCTGTCTCGTCTTTTTTCCAAGCTGTACATGTTAAGATCATTAAACCTTTCCTGGTATCTTTTCTCCTTCAAGCCATACACCATTTTAGTAGCCCTTCTCTGAACTCTCTCTAAGATGTCTATATCCTTCTGGAGATACATGCATGGAGGTGCATTATCTTGCACTTATCCACATTAACAGTCAATTGCCACAGCTCCGACCATTTTTTTAGTTTACCTAAATCATTTGTCATTTGGCTGATGCCTCCAGGAACGTCAACCCTGTTGCAAATCTTTGTGTCATCAGCAAAAAGACATACTTTACCATTAATACCTTCTGCAATATCACTAATAAAAATATTAAATAGAATGGGTCCAAGTACTGACCCCTGAGGTACCCCAATGGTAACAAGACCTTGCGCCGAATAAACTCCATTTACCACAACCCTCTGTTGCCTGTCACTCAGACTTCTTCCGTCTGTGCTTCCGGTTTCGTGTATAACGCTACTGCACATGCCCTGAACCAAACAGATCCTGCGCCGGAAGTGACGTATCAGATTGCCGAATCCCTCTGCGCTCCTCAGCAAAGTATGAAACTCTGGAGGCAGATGACGTCCCTCCAGAAGGCGGCACTTTCCCACGTACCCTTATGGGCATAGGCATTTCTACAGGGGGGCAAGGGGGGGCAATTGGCCCCCCTAGGTTATTCCTTGCCCCCATGTGCCCCCCACACCAAAAATCAGCATCCAGCTTCCCACACTTTTCGGACCGCGGTATCTCCGTTCCTGTGCATCGCATATGGACGTTCTAGGTGTCAATGGAAAGGGAAGATTCTGGCAACATTTTCACAGGGTTGAAATGGCTCAGCAGTGAAGTGGTTAATGTTCAGACTGTACATTTCATTGTGTATTATGTTAGTTTTTGCCTTGGTTTTAGTTGTATATTAAGGGTTAATGGGTAGGCTTCATCCCTCACAGTAAACATTTTATTTTTTCCTTGATTAATGGCATTTTAGGGGTTAATGGGTTGGCCACATGCCTCACAGTGTATTAATTTCATGTTTTCCCTTGATCAATTGCATATTAGGTGTTAAGGGGTAGCTAAATGCCACATTGTTTATTAATTTTATTGTATTTCCCTGGGTTTATGGCATTTTGGGAGTTATTATGGAAGTTAGAATCTAAAGGGTCTAATGATCTTTAGATACTCTGCATTACGTCACATTTCAGGGAATTTATTTTGCTGAAAATAAGGTGAATTCCCTATTTAGCGAATGGTCACTGTAATTTGCTAAAAGTGGAGTCGCTAAAGCAGCAATCAGACATTCAGCGAAAACTGCCGAATTGCGGCAAATAAAATATTGAATTTAAGTACCAGGTTAGTACAACAAAAAGGCTTCATTGCATCACATTACTCTGGGGTTTTGGAATCTTATTTATATATATAATATATATATATATATATACTTATTTAGGGCACTATTACCTGGCGTTAGCTAACCCTTGCGTCAGCATGGTTTTGTGTTAGCGCCAGGTTAATTAAGTCTAGCGCCTGACCAACAGATTGTTTGCCTCACGCTACAAAATCAAAAAAATCACTTACAGGGTTATTCAAAGAGATTCGAAAAGTCACCGCAAGTTCGGTGACTTTTCGTTCTCTTCAATACGGTTCCTTTTGCCAATCCCATTTTGGTGACCCTGCGGTGTATTCAGCAAGCACCACAGGGTCCCCGAATTGCAGGGAAAAGCTGCCGCAAACCTGACGAAAACTAACCGCAAAACCCACCGAATGCACGCCGAAAACAAGCAAAAAACATCTGGATTAACGTTTGAAAAACCCGAGCAGGAGCCGATCACACGCAGCGAAGCAGCCGAACAGGAGTCGAATCACACAGAGCCGAAGCAGCTGAGACGCAGAGGAGGCAGTGAATAAATTAGCAAAACCGTTTGTAAGAATCTGTGAAAATGAAACGCTGTTTGCAAAGAAACTAGTGAGCGAAAATGTCTGAAATTTGCATATGAGGTCCAGGGAATGATAATAAAAAGGGCTGTTACAAAAAAAAATAAGTAAACTTAAAAAAAATAATAAAAAAAAATCGGACTTTTAAAAAAAAAAAAAAATATGAAAAATGCTTAAAGTATCCTAAAAAATCTATAAATAAAGAGACTTTTTGCTGCAGAATTTTATAATGAATGGTTTATTAGATATTGAATTAAAATGGGAATATTTTTAACATTGAAGTCTATGGGATTCTCCTGAATAAATTTGCCGAATTAAACCACCGAATGGCAGGACATTAGGGGAACCTTTCACTGCTGGTTTGTGTTCTCTGAATAGCCGAAGCAGTGCTTTTTTATGGGGATTTCACTGTCCTCGAACAGGCACCGAACAGGCACCGTATGTGCAGGCAATTCGCCAGGATTTGGCGAATTGCCTGCTCTCTGGATAGCCGAATGGCCAGGAAAGGCAACCGAGCGCTGATTTTCAGCGTTCGGTTACCTTTCTCAAGCAATTCGGATCTCTTTGGATAACCCTGTTAGCGAATTGCTATTAGCAATTTGTACCTCGAGCTTACTGTACTTTCTGCGTCCTTTACTTAACATGGGGAGCACTAGAGATCTCTAGCGCTTTTGCAGCTAACCGATCACTTGGTGCCAGCGCTAAAATTTTGAGGGGCGCTAATTGCAACATTTTAACTACTGCTCAACCCTGGTGTTAACTCCAAAAAACAGAAAAAAACAGATCCTCGCCCAAAATTAACAGGCAATGGAAAAGAACGCACACAGGTTTTCTCTTGGCCCCATACATCATAGTAATGGATCTGGTCAGCAATGTCACTGCTTTTGCAGTAAGCTCTATTATAAATGTATCCTTTATCCACATATATCCTAATTCTAATATATTGCCTAATTTTAAACATTTAATGCTGTGGGTTATTCATAGTATGTAAGCAGGTGATTATTAGGGTGACCGTGTGGACCATGTTTAAAGGGACACATGAATAAGTCTTGCCCTGAAACATGTATTAATTATATGCTGCAGCAGGGAAATTTGTGTCGCTCACCTGGCTTTCCTTTTGGATCAAATGCAGTGTAATGATTCTACATGCTGTTGGGTGGCATTTATCATGCAATGCCCGTCAGCCTTAATATATGTGTGCATCAAAACATGTATAATACGACCACCGTGGAGGATTTTAATAATGCAGGGGTGAGAGGTTATTCACTGGATGTGTTCATATTCAAGCTTGTGAGAGCGGGGGATAGGTATGGTCCGGCACTCTGCACTGGAAAAAATACAGTTCTATCCTGTACACAACCGCATAAGTTTCCCTAGCGTGCGCTAAACGACCTTGTTCATGGACTACCGCGGACAAGGTGATCTGTTAGTAGGTCGTCAGGCACTACGTTTTAACGACTCGCGCTAACTTTTTCCTTTAGTGCTGGTGTTTTAGCTCACACCAGGTGATAGTTTTATTCAGTGGTATGATTTAGTGGTGAAAATTATTAGTGCCCCCCCCCAGTTTTGACTGCGGTATCTTATGTGCCCCCCCTAAATATTGTTCCTAGAGTCGCCACTGCTTATGGGAGGATGTGTCCAATAAGATTAACACTTCATGGCCTGGGAGCTCACATTGTCCGCAGTCCTAAAAAAGGAAGAATACTCCCAGCCATGGATATGGGGTATGAAAAAAATCTATTAGATACAGATAAAATACATATAATAAACATATATCACACCACTAACACCAAAAAAGTGTTTTTTAGTGTTAGTCACAAACACCTTTTTGGTGTTAGTGGGTGTGATATATGTAATATAAGCGTGCCGACATCATATCTCTGGGACCGATTTGCGATAGGTCTCAGAGCGACCGCCGTGCCTCGGAGCTGTGCATGCGTGAGACTCCGATCCAGCGTTCTGCACAGGCACTATGGAATGGGTCCTCTCTCCTACTGTTCTGTGTGTGTAATGTGTGTATATTTGTTATTCTGCCTCTCCTTTGTACAGCGCTAAGGAGCTTGTTGACGTTTTGTAAATGCTTGTAACTGTACATAAAGTTTGCAAGTCCTGTTGCTGTGTGCAATTTGCTTTTTCTACGGTAGCAAGTAGCGTACGGAGCGCAAATTGTGCAGCAAAGCCTCAGGGACTTCTGAGTTCAGGAACCCTGAGCCGAAGAGGAGGAGCTGGCACCCGGCAAGGGACAAAAGGTGAATAGAATCACCCAAAAATAAAAAATAAAGTGTTCATGCCACTGTACAGAGCACTGGTGAGACCTCACTTGGAGTACTGTGTGAAGTACTGGAGACCGTATCTCCAGAAGGATATAGACATCTTAGAGAGAGTTCAGAGAAGGGCTTCTAAAATGGTGTACGGCTTGAAGGAGAAAAGTTACCAGGAAAGGCTTAATGATCTTAACATGTACAGCTTGGAAAAAAGACGAGACAGAGGAGATATGATAGAAACATTTAAATACGTAAAGGGAATCCACAAGGTAGAGGAAGGGAGTATATTTAAAAGGAAACAAAGTAGCAAAACAAGAGGACATAGTCTTAGATTAGAGGGGCAAAGGTTTAAAAGTAACATCAGGAAGCATTATTTTACTGAGAGGGTGGTGGATACATGGAACAGTCTTCCAGTTGAAGTGGTAGAGGCCAAAACAGTAATTGAATTTAAGCAGGCATGGGATAGGTATAAGGCTATACTAAACAAAAGATAAATCCAGGTAAAGTATCCATGTAATTGGGCAGACTAGATGGGCAGAAAGGTTCTTATCTGCCAACATTTTTCTATGTTTCTATGTTTAATTGAGCAGAGGCTGTCAGCAGCCTCTGCCCAATTATTCAAGGGTAAAGAAATGGTCACTCTACCTTTCAGTAGGGTGTTACTTTAATAAGGTAAATTAAGCCAGAATGCCTAAAATACGTTGATTGGTTGTAATTTTTGTATGTTTTTGTATACTACAATATTTTATGTATAAAAAAATTAATCTTTTCAGTTTTGTTTATATATGCTGCAATAACCATACATTGTAAAGTCTATACTATCATTTGCAGAAATGTTCTCTTCTAATTAGATATTTAGCATGGTATCTGTTTACCTGAAAAAGGCACTATTAATGTATGGTTTTATATAACATATTGAATTACTTTTTTTTTTCTGGATACAAACATCACATCCAATTGACTTAAAATGCACCTGTCAGGGCATTCATGATGTTACAAAGATCATTCTATTGTGTATCTGAGGCTTTGAATATCAAAGTAATTTTGAGATGAGCTAAATTGTTTGTGACATCAAAGTGTTTTTTTCTTCTCTTCGTTAGGAGGGGGAGCTTTCACACATGTAAAGTAATCTATGCACTCTGGTTATTCCTAGCAACCTCAATTTTTGTAAAGTATATTGAATTTTCTTCTTGCTAAAGCATAAAAAGTGACAGGGAATGCTACCCATGCAGTGCACAGAGCTTTCCAGTTTTACCAACCTGTTTAGGCTGGTGTCAGACAAGCGTTTTTACGAGCGGAAGGAACGTCTATGAGAGTGGACGTTCCTTCCACTCTGACGCCCGTCTGGCCACCTCGCTGGCGCAGTTAGTGTGCTCAGTACTGCAAGGCTTGATCCTCCTATGGAGGAACGTGCTTTAGAGCCTCGTCAAATGCGCACGTAGTGCTTCGACGGGGAGGCTTTCTAAACAGACGTAGCGCCTACAATTCGTGTGCGCGCTATAGCGTGAGGCCAGCCCCGGGAGGCACGTTAGTACGGGCACATGTAGTGTGCTTGTCTGACACCAGGCTTAGACCACACTTCATTACGTTCCATTTTCCACATCCAACAACTGAAGTTCACAATGTTTTTAATTTTGCGGCTTATGCACTATATGATCATGATGTTCGTCAATCGTATACGAAGAGGACCTTGACATCTAACAGTTTGTGGGTTGTCCACGGTGTGTGCGCAGATGGCTGGTAAGGCCTATACTTACACGCTATGTTCTGCCACATGTATAGGTACCCCTGTATATGATCATATATTACATCTAAAAGGCCATTGTTATTCCCAAGGCTGGTAAGGTGTTTTTTTATCTACATTTACATGGAGCATACTATATATGGCATATTGTATTAATTGGTTTCACAAGGACCTTTAGGAAAATGCATGTTCAGTTTAAACACAGCCATTACAATATAAATATATATACACAGAGATTGCTTGCGCTCACGACTTCCATGAAACCACATGCCTGGTGCTTGATTTCAGCCAAATAAATATAGTCCTTCCTGGTAATCAGCACTCCTGGGCTTCTTTAAAACTTCACCTTTATTTTTTAATTTAAAAAATGTTTCATTTTCCCTTGGGAACTTTCATCACAACAGACAATCATCATTTGGCCCACACACTGGAAAGCTTTACATTGTTTAGGCTTCAGTCATAATTTTCCTTTTTGTAACAATAAATATATAATATTTATGATCATTGTCATAATGATTCCCAAACACTAACAGGGTTATTCAAAGAGATCCGAATTGCTTGAGAAAGGTAACCGAACGCTGAAAATCAGTGTACGGTTACCTTTGCTGGCCATTCGGCTATCCAGAGAGCAGGCAATTCGCCAAATCCTAGCGAATTGCCTGAACATACGGTGCCTGTTCGGTGCCTGTTCGAGGGCAGTGAAATCCCCATGAAAAAGCACTGCTTCGGCTATTCAGAGAACACAAACCAGCAGTGAAAGGTTCCCCTAATGCCCTGCTATTCGGTGGTTTAATTCGGCAAGTTTATTCAGGAGAATCCCATAGGCTTCAATGTTAAAAATATTCCCGTTTTAATTCAATATCTAATAAACCGTTCATTATAAAATTCTGCAGTAAAGAGTCTCTTTATTTATAGATTTTTTTAGGATATTTTAAGCATTTTTCTGAATTATTATTTTTTTTTTAAAAGTCCGATTTTTTTTTTAGATTTATTTTAACCCTTTCAATGCGGAGGATGCGCTCAGCGCGTCCTCCGCATTACCGCTGCTGTTGGGGTCAGCCATTGGGGTCAGCGTTCGGCCGGGTTCCGGCCGATCGCTGGCCCCCCCGGTGCGGGCTGACATCCTCGATGTCAGCCGCGCATCCGGGACCGCAGCCGCCAGAATTAGGTGTCATCGCGGCAGCGCGATGACACCTAATTCAGGCGCCCCCCCGCATGTGCGGAGGAGGCGCCTGAAAGGGAGGGGGGGAGGTCCTTCGGACCTCTCTCCCTCCCGATTGGCGGCTCTGCGGGCGTTAACCCAGGCATCATTTGGAAGGGCACAGCCTGCCCTTCCAAATGGTGCCTGGCATTAACCCCTGGGGAGCTGGATCGCGAATCGGCGCTGAAAAGCGCCGGTTCGCGATCCTTTCCCGGAGCTGGCCGACATCTTGGATGTTGGCCAAGCCTCCGGGAACTCCCCCTGAGGACTGGCGTCATCGTGCGTAGCACGATGACGCCAGTCCTAGAGTTAACCCCTAACTGCCACCAACGGTGGAGATAGGGAGTTCCAATGAACTCCCTATCTCCCGATCCGTGGCAGTTAGGGGTTAATGTTTGGTATGGTTGGATCGGCCAGAGCATGGCCGTTCCAACAATACCAAACTTGAATGTGAAAAAAGTTTTTAAAAAAAAATAAAAATAAAAATTAAATAAAAATATATTTTAAAAAAAAATTATAAAAAAAAAATAAACATTTTTTTTTCTTTTTTTTGGTTTGTTAGTGTAGCAATATTGTTCCCATTGCAATTATAATGTGAACAATGATGCTGCACTAACGATTTTTGTATGCGGTGCGTTTGTTAAAAATCGCGTAATTTTCCCCCCAAAAAAATGTAACGAGACCCCATCTCTAATTTTTTTAACAAGCGCACCCCATACAAAATATAACCGCAATTGCTCGCATGTTAAAATGTGAAAAAAACCACTTTACACGTTGTAAATTATTGAAAATACATATTTTATTGCATTTTTTGTTATAATATACAGACATGACATAACGTATACATATAATAATGACATATTATGAATCTACTGAGTCTGACGGAAAGAACGATATATAATATGTCTGGGTCATATACTAAAATAAGCCTTAAAAACACGTTTAAACATGATGAGCAAAACCGGTAAAAATGACCTCAGCACAGAGGCGGGAAAAGCCTCAGCAGCGAAAGGGTTAAGTTTACTTATTTTTTCTGCAACAGCCCTTTTTATTATCATTCCCTGGACCTCATATGTAAATTTCAGACATTTTCGCTCAGTAGGTTCTTTGCAAACAGCGTTTCATTTTCAAACATTCATGCAAACTGTTTTGCTAATTTATTCACTGTCTCGTCTGCGGTCTCAGCTGCTTCGCTTCATGTGATCGGCTCCTGCGGGTTAGTCCAGATGTTTTTGTGGGTTTTCGGCGTGCATTCGGTGGGTTTTGCGGTTCGTTTTCGTCGGGTTTGCGGTAGCTTTTCCCTGCAATACGGGGACCCTGTGGTGCTTGCTGAATACACCGCAGGGTCGCCGAAATGGGATCGGCAAAAGGAACCGAATTGAAGAGAACAAAAAGTCACCGAATGTGCGGTGACTTTTCGAATCTCTTTGAATTACCCTGTAAGCCTGCTTATAATCTTAATATCGATATAGAATTTCAATGTTGGCAAAGTAGAGGAGATAAAAAAATACTTTCAGAAAACTCTGTAAATTACTTTGGATAAAACACACTTATTTTTGTTGCCTTTACCCCTGTACATAGGTGATCTACTTAATGCTGAGATTGATACAGATCATTCTAATGTTAAAACGAAATTCAGGGATATTAAAATGGCATTGATTAATAAAATATTGTTACAATATTGGTAAGCTTAGATATGTTTGCACGGAACTAAGACAGTCTTGTGATTATATATGCCGTGCAATTTTGGGCACCTGTCTTAAAAAAAAAGATATTATATCGCTAGAAAAAGTGCAGAGACGGGCAACTAAATTAATAAGGGGGATGGAAGGGTTAAGTTATGAGGAAAGACTAACAAGCTTAAACCTGTTTAGTTTAGAGAAAAGGCGCCTTACAGGGGATCTGATAACCTTATATAAATATATACGGGTCCATTATCAACCATTGTCTGATAACCTATTCATTAACAGGACTATACATAGGACAAGGGGTCATCCATTTAGACTGGAAGAAAGAAAATTTAGCTTAAAGCATAGGAAGGGTTATTTTACGGTGAGAACAATAAAGCTGTGGAATTCTCTGCCTGTTGAGGTGGTTGGGTCAGAGTCTGTACAGACTTTTAAAAAACGACTGGATGACTTCCTGCAGACACAGAATATTAAGGGTTATAATATTTAATATGTGGGTAAAAGCTTCTTGATCCAAGGAGAAATCTGACTGCCATTCTGGGGTCAAGAAGGAATTTTTTCCCAGTATGTTGCATATTGGCAAGCATTCAGACTGGGTTTTTTGCCTTCTTTTGGATCAACAGCAGTAGGTTATGTGGGAGAGGCTGAACCCGATGGACGCATGTCTTTTTTCAGCCTATATAACTATGTAACTATGTAACTATGTAACTATATATCACATCACTGCGAGTTGCCAATAGGCAACATAGGTTTATGAATAATTTTTGACGATGTCCCTGCGTCACAGAGAGAAGACGCAAAGTGAAGTAGCATATATATTTTATTTATGTAAAGTTCTCCCACTGATGGAGCGCACTATCAGTGGGAGAACTTTGGATGAACTTTGTGTACCTGGGATAGAGGGTAATTGTGTGTGGTTGATGTAGAGCGATACATATTCCAACCTCTGTGCTGTTATAACCTATATTGTATTGTTTGCGCTCATACCTATTTATAGTTTGTCTCTAATATTTTATTTATACTATCCAGCGTGTGGTCACGTTTGCTGTGAATATAGGTGGATGAACTTGAGATTAAGGGCGCTATTCCCTAGTTAATGCTTAGCGCTCGGATGTGTAAGCATTACTGCCAGGATAAGTGACTTTAACGAATGTCCCCCCCATTTTTCCTTCCTGACGCTGAACCCGTAAGAAATCACTGTGCGCATCAGTTTCTGTGCTTGCTTCCATGAGCTTACTGTACCTTGTGCATCTTATACTTAACAGGGGGAGCACATTCATTAATTAGTAGTTTGATAAATGAGGTATTACAAAGTGCTAGTGCTAAATAAGTCAGGACGAAGAAGCAAAAAGTTTAGCTATTCCTAAAAGCTGGTGCATTTGCAAAATCATTTAGTACTCCCAAAACACCACCCAATAAATCCGATACTCACCTCTCAACCCACGGCGAGAACAGTGGCCCGATCCGCTGGTACTTCAGGCCTTGTGCAGAGTAAGACTGTGTGCAAATAGTTCCCAGTCTCCCTCTGCGATCACTGCGCAGCACTTCGTGATCTTGCCTGATTAAGGATGCACGGCTGGAAGCTCAACCCTCCATGGAGTAATATGAACTCCAGGTGATACGCGCGAAAGTGCTACCACATGTATCCCAACAGTTAGCGCTACATTGCTTATTGCGGGGAAAATGGGGATGCTACGGGGAAAACTGCAGGTGCAGAATTTCCCCATTCGCATCCCCATTTTTAGGGTGAGGAACTGAACAGTGCTCTTAACCACCATCTTACAGATACCATATATCTCAATAGATGTATGGATTGATTCACTGAGTGACTGATAGATAAAATGCAAGTGTGTACCCTTGGTTAAAAAGGCTGATGGTTAAATGTTTATTGCCTGCTATGTTTAAATTTGAATGATAAGTTTGTTTTCCATGGAACAGATGAGAGTAAATGGTTTCACTTATTATTTATTATTATTTATTATTATTATTGTTGTTAATAATAAACTACTCTGTCTCTGTAAATGTTGTATCTGCAAAGCACGTAAGGCTCAATGTTTGAGAAACTGAAAAAAATCTAATATTCAAGTGTTATACAAACCCTTGCCATATGGCATTGAACAATGTCTATTTACCTCCCTGTGCTTCTGATGGATTACTTAAATTACACCAGCGGTATGAGTGACGACCTAATGCAGTATATAAATAATAGACTGGCACCTTGGGGGCACTATTAAAGTTGTTTCCAGCATATTTACTGTGTATGTTATTTTTTTACTTTGCATTTTACTCAGCGAGCATCTGTTCAGTAACACCTGGCTGAACTTTTAAAATTCTGTTAGTTTCATTATTATATTCTGTTTTACTGAATGAGCAGTACTGATTATTATGTGTATTAAAACAAATTCCTTTTCAAATGGAATTGCTAAAAATATCTTACATGTTTCTGTTATATATACACACAGGGTTATTCAAAGAGATCCGAATTGTGGCCGAAAGGTAACCGAACAGTGAAATTCAGCATACGCTTACCTTTCCTGGCCATTCAGCTATCCAGAGAGCAGGCAATTTGCCAAATGGTGGAGAATTGCCTGCACATACGGTGCCTGTTCGCTGCCTGTTCGAGGGCAGTGAAATCCCCATAGAGAAGCAATGCTTCGTCTATTCAGAGAACAAAAAGCAGCAGTGAAAAGTTGCCGAATTGCCCTGCTGTTCGGTGGTTTCATTTGACAGGTTTATTCAGGTGAATCCCATAGGCTTCAATGTTAAAAATATTCCCGTTTTAATTCAATATCTTATAAACCGTTGAATATAATATTCTGCAGTAAAAAGTCTCTTCATGTATAGATTTTGTAGGATCTTTTAGGCATTTTTCGAGATTTTTTTCTGAAATAATTTTTTTTTTTAAATAGTTTTTTCTTTTTTCTGTAACGGCCCTTTATATTATCATTCATTGGATCTTATATGTAAATTTCAGACATTTTCGTTTTGTAGTTTCTTTGCAAACAGTGTTTCACTTTTCAAACATTCAAGTACCGGCTGCGTGGAGTAAAGGTAACATCACTGCTCTGCGTGGAGAGAGCCTGTGGAGACATGGGTTCAATTCCAACGAGCACCTCTCCAGTAAGTGTCCTTGGGCAAGACACCTAACGGTTTATACTCGCCACCCAGGACATACTTGAAAACAAGAGAAATCTCAATGTATCCTTCCTGTTAAAATCCTTTCAAAAAAAAAAAAAGCGTACTGGCTTTTTTTTTTCCATTCGTTTGCGGTGTTGGCTTTTTCCGGCGGCTGCTCCAGCGTTTTCGGCGGATGTTTTTGTGGGTTTCGGTGAGCGTTCGCTAGGTTTTGCATTGAGTGTTCGTCGGGTTGGCGTAGGCTTTTCCCTGCTCTATGACGGCCCTGTGGTGCTTGCTGAATACACCACACGGTTGCCGAAATCGCACCGAATTGAAGAGAACGAAAAGTCACCGAACGTGCGGTGACTTTTCGATTCTCTTTGAATAACCCTGATAGTCTCCACTAGTATCTCCACACTTCCTTGTGTATAATCCTAGTACTCTGGTGCAGGACCTCGATCCAAGTAATTAACAGCCACATATGGATCCGCAACTCAGAGATTTGATACAAAATTACAAAAAAAACTTTATTAACCACTTCGCTGCGGAGGACGCGCTCAGCGCATCCTGCCGCAGGAAGGTTTGGCTGCGGAAGACGCGCTGAGCGCGTCCTCCCGAAGCAGCCTGCGATCGTCCGGATTCCGGCCTATCGCTGTGCCCCCCGTTGCGGGCTGACATCTTGGATGTCAGCCTGTCAATCTGGGACTGCCGCGGGCACAATAGATGTCATCGCGGCGGCGCGATGACATCTATTTCAGGCGCCCCCCCCCGCGTGTGCGGAGGAGGTGCCTGAAAGGGAGGGGGGGAGGTCCTTCGGACCTCTCTCCCTCCCGATCGCGGGGGTCCTGAGCTTAATGCCAGGCACCGTTTGGAAGGGCACAGCCTGCCCTTCCAAATGGTACCTGGCATTAACCCCATGGGAGCCGGATCACGAATCGGTGCTGAAAAGCGCCGGTTCGTGATCCTTTCCCGGAGCTGGCCGACATCTTGGATGTCGGCCAAGCCTCCGGGAACTCCCCCTGAGGACTGGCGTCATCGTGCATAGCTAGTCCTGGAGTTAACCCCTAGCTGCCACCAATGGTGGAGATAGGGGGTTCATTGGAACCCCCTATCTCCTGATCTGTGGCAGCTAGGGGTTAATGTTTGATATCGTTGGATCGGCCAGAGCATGGCCTTTCCAACGATATCAAACATGACCGTGAAAAAAGTTTTTTAAAAAATTTAAAATTTAAAAAAAAGGTTTTTATTTGTTTTGTTAATGCAGCAATATTGTTCCCATTTAATTTATAATGTGAACAATGATGCTGCACTAACGATTTTTGTATGGGGTGCGTTTGTTAAAAATAGCGAAATTTTCCCCCCAAAAAAATGTAACGAGACCCATTTCTAATTTTTTTAACAAGTGCACCCCATACAAAATATAACCGCAAACGATCGCATGTTAAAATGTGAAAAAAAACACTTTACACGTTGTAAATTTTTGAAAATTCTAATTTTACTGCATATCTTGTTATAATATACAGACAGGACATAACGTATACATATAATAATGACATATTATGAATCTTCCGAGTCTGCCGGAAAGAACGATATATAATATGTCTGGGTCATATCATAAAATAAGGCTTCAAAACGCGGTTAAACATGATGAGCGAAACCGGTAAAAATGACCTCAGCACACAGGCGGGAAATGCCTCAGCAGCGAAAGGGTTAAAGATAGTCAACGTATCGGTCCCGAAGGAATTTTCTCAAGACAAATTACAACATAAGCGAATACATTATATACCCACAAACCGGAACCCATACCAGAGAGGACCCTCCCACCCACCGCCGATACACTTAAAGGTCTGATCCAAAAAGTGTAACCAGAGCAAATATCTCCATAGCAACTCATCGGACCCAAAACCTACAACAGGTGCAACTTCATAATCCCTAATATCATACCCACAATACACACAGCAAGGACTTTAACTAGCCCAACATAACCCTTCAATAAACCACACTGTCCCACATGGCCACAATAACAGAACACAAAAATGAAAAAGTAAATAAAATTATTAAATATTCCCTGCGGTAGCACAACGGTTGGAAAGGATGCAATGTAAAGATTTTTTTGTTTTCATTTAAGCCCTTCGGTATCATTGTATCCAATGTAAATATCCAAAATCCTTCTGGTCTTAATAACTCATGCAGGGCTGGATTTACATCTCAGGAGCTTGTAGGCACAAAAATCTGGAGCGCCCCTACCACCCATTCATTAAAAAAATTGTAAACAAGAATTTCTGCGCCCACAACAAAAGAAGGAGCAGAATCTGTTTCCTTAAAATGAAGCAGGACACAGATTAACCATAGAATAAGTGCAAATAGTAACCTATACCTAACCTTAATTTATAACCCTGATTTCTAACCCTAGCTATGGAAAATTATGCTCCAATTCAGCCTCTAGATTGTAAACTCCTAGGAACAGGGCCTTCTCCAGCTCTTGTCTCCATCCTATGTTTATGTGTGTCTTGTTCCCTTTGGTTATTGTAAAGCACTGCAGAAACTGTCGGTGCTATATAAATAATAATAATAATTATAATAATAATAGGAATAAAACCTAATTGCACACCATAACTGTTACCAGCACCAGGCGGTCAAGCCACAAAGTGTAGAGGTTGCAAGTATAATAAACTAACAGCTCCTTGCCACTAGCCTTACTAACTTTACCCAGTATCATGACCCCAAGTTAAGCCCACCTCACCCTTCAAAACCTTACCTACACCACCACCCCAATACTACTATATCACTGCCATCACCAAGACTGAACTAACAGATGTCTTTGGTTACCCCTTAACTATACCAACCCAATATGGGGCCCAGCAATTGATATACCCAAACAGAAATTAACACTACAGTAAGGTGCCGTCATGTTTCCACATATCAGCCAGGCCCCCTGGTGGTGAGAGCGATCCAGGCCAGCTCTTGGGGGTTTCTAGGCTAGCCAGTCCAGGCTCTCTGCTTCTGGATTCCCTGTGGCTGATTGGCTTGTAGTCACATGACCAACCCTGATCTCATAAATATGGTCAGCAGTGCATCGCTCCCTGCTCCTGGATGGGTCATTATTTAATGAGTGTCTACTATTGTGATATATGTTCTGCCAGCCTGTGAATGATCTTGGTCTTTTATATACTTCTCTTTTGGATTATCCATGTCAGCTATTTTGTGATTCTGTGTATGACTATTGGCGTGTATTCTTGACTATACTCTTGTCTGCTCCCTGTACCCTGTATATTGATACTCCTGTGTACTGACCTCGGTTTGTCTGACCTGCTTTCCTGGTTCATGATCTTTGGCGTACGGCTGACACTCTACTCTGGTATTTAGACCTTCTGGCATTCTATGACTACTCTTGATTATTCCTGTTTATATTCTGTGTGTCCTGTTTTCTTATCTTTGTGTATTTGTCCAGCAGCATATTATAGTCTGTGTTAGAGGCCAATTTAAGGACCTCATTCTAGTTTAGAGTTCTGTGTTTGCTGCCTGGCATTTCCTATTGTTGTCTCTTGCCTACCCCTGGTGTTATTGTGGTGTTTATTCCTTGCCCTGTATCCTGCATAGAGTTAGAAGACCACTATAAGGACCTTATCCCATTGCAGGGTTTCCTCTTGTGTGTGTATCCTAGTTCTGTCATTCATGTCCAACATCTGTGTATATTCAAAGCATTCATATGCAAAGCAAGCTCTATGGGAGATACTAATGTTTACTATAGCCATGACAGATCTTACAAAATTAATTATTTGTCTTTTAATAGGCTGACAGTGCTGAATATGAAATAAATACGAAAAGACATATATAAAAACATTAAAAATGATACAATTCAATAACAATTTTATAAATTAATAAAGGCCAAGAATACAAAACCCTAAAATTATAATACATACAGTTTCTGGGAATTTCCAATTGTCCTTTCCGAAGCTGTATGTTTAATACCCTGGGAAAATTCTAACTTTACCATTTAGCAGATAACCCCTCACCTGCCTGAACCAACCCATCATCATATCACATAGTTGGCAAGGGAGTGACTTTCCACTTTTATGAGCTCCATTAATCAAGCATGGCAGGCCCCTTACAGATCTCACTCTGTATGATAATAATGTTTCACAGGGCCGATCGTGCACATATTATATACCCAAAAATATGATATTCCTATCCAGCATGACAAATCCATTAAACTCATCACAAACATGACAAAGGTTATCCATAAGTTCGTAATGTTATTCCATTCCCACTTTTTTCCTTAGTCCCAGTTTGTCCATAGTCACATCTATATAATAAAAGAGTAAGGCTTTGGCTGTCCGTCGCCAAAGCCTTACTGCGCATGCGAGCGCAACCAGCGGCGGTTGGTTGCGCGCGCATGCAACCGCCGCGGCACGAGCCGGCTGCCGGCTCGCCGCGGCGGTTACACATGCACACAGCAGCCGGGTAGAGGCTGCGCTCGCAGCCTCTACCCGGCTGCCGCGCGCATCCAACCCCAGAGCGTGAAGGGAAAGTTTCCTCCGCCGCTCGGGGGTTGGATGCGCGCGGCAGCCGGGTAGAGGCTGCGAGCGCAGCCTCTACCCGGCTGCTTTGTGCATCTAACGGGTCCCCGAGCGGCGAAGGGAAAGTTCCCTCCGCCGCTCAGGGGTAGGATGCGCGCGGCAGCCGGGTAGAGGCGCAGCCTCTACCCGGCTGCCGCGCGCATCCAACCCCCCGAGCGGCGGAGGGAAAGTTCCCTCGCTTCCGCTTTGAAGGACCCAAGCCCCGGTCACGTGACCGCGGCTTGGGTCCTTCAAAGACCGGAAGCGGGGAAATCTTCACTTCCCTGCGCCGCTCGACAGGTAAGTATGAGCGCTGGTGGGGGGGGGTCAATATCCACGAGCTGGGGGGGTCAATATCCACGAGCTGGGGGGGTCCATATCCACGAGCTGGGGGGGTCCATATCCACGAGCTGGGGGACCATATCCACGACCTGGGGGCAAATCCACGAGCTGGGCAAATCCAGGTGCTGGGCAAATCCACGTGCTGGGCAAATCCATGAGCTGGGCAACTCCATGAGCTGGGGCAAATCCATGAGCTGGGGCAAATCCATGAGCTGGGGGCAAATCCATGTGCTGGGCAAATCCATGAGCTGGGGCAAATCCATGTGCTGGGCAACTCCATGAGCTGGGGGCAAATCCATGAGCTGGGGGCAAATCCATGAGCTGGGGCAAATCCATGTGCTGGGCAAATCCATGAGCTGGGCAACTCCATGAGCTGGGGGCAAATCCATGAGCTGGGGGCAAATCCATGTGCTGGGGGCAAATATCCATGTGCTGGGGCAGTATCCATGTGCTGGGGCAGTATCCACATGCTGGGGCAATATCCACGTGCTGGGGCAGTATCCACGAGCTGGGGCAGTATACCCACAATAGACTGCCCTCTGGGCAGCTGGCCTGGGCAGTATACCACGTGCGGGGGCAGTATCCACGTGCGGGGCAGTTATCCACCTGCAGGCAGTATCCACGTCGGGGGCAGTATCCACGTGCGGGCATATCCACGTGCGGGGGCAGTATCCACGTGCTGGGGCAGTATCCACGAGCTGGGGCAGTATATCCATGAGCAGGGGCAGTATATCCACAATAGACTGCCCTCTGGGCAGGCTTTACAACTAGTTCATAATAAGATGTCAGATCACAGCAGAATCCCAAACATAATTTTTGGTATATTTTACTAATTCAGGGTATATTAAATAATATTGGTCAGAATTGACCTCAGAGTGACCTCAGAAGGAATAGCTGGTGTCTGCACCCTAACTATTTATTTTTTGGCCATGACTACGATATCTTTTACTGGAGTCAGTTGTGTAAAAACTAAGGCAAGGATCATTCAGCATTATATTATTGTTACTATGTTTTACCCTTGCTTTATTGTCATCATGTATATTTATGCTTTGAATAAAGTTTGAACGTTAAAAAAAAATCCAAAAAGGATAATGGAGAAGACAGGAAGGACTCTATTAAATTCATCGTGCAAAAGCACACGCGCAGCGCTATTTTTTTGCACGAAGCGTTAAACGTTAACACGTGAAAAATAACGGTGGTATTACAATCCGTGCGCATTTTTTCATCCGTCAAAAAATAACACGCATAAAAAAAGACGTGCAAAAACACGTGCGCATTAATGTTGCGCGCAGAAATCGGTGTGCTGACTGTTTTTTAACGCGATTCAGCCAATCAGAATTAAGAACCACAATTGTCTCCCATTCAGTCTCCCGTTCAGTTTTTGTGCCTGTCAAACTGAATCTAAGTATATATGCTGCAGCAATAATAAAAACACCCACAACTTATTAATTTTATTGTTTGGGTATGCGAATGTGTAACTATACGTTGCTGTATTTTTTATTTCAGGCTGGTGTCTTTGGGTTCGGCCAGGACGTTCAGATTTGCCATTAACACCAGCTTTTAAAAGACATTAAAATAATGCGCGCAAACATTGTCCTTTAAAATTTTCGCATAGATTGTAATACCATCCGCGTACCAGCACACAAATGCATTTGCGCTTACAATATTAAGTATAGGACGCGCAACGTACATTACGCTCGCAAAGGGTTCGCACAGCTTTACCCGCGGTAGACGTTAACACGCAGTTTTTGCGCGGACATTGTAATATGACGTTCTGCGCACAGGGTTTTTCCCCTCGTGTTAATGCGTTTTTGCGCACGCGTTAACGTTTGAGTGAAGTAGTTAATAGAGCCCAAAGTATTTAACGTATGTGAACCTCCCAATCTTTGCATTTTCTGCACCTACTTTTATTATCCGTGTATTTAAAATAAAAAACATTATTGAAGCTTTTATAAGTACCTATTGGCCTATTCATCATGTTAGGGCTTTACTTAAATATAATAGTTAATATAATGAAAGCATCATATTTTGATCAAGTACTTACGTTGCTTCGAATGTATCCCACAAGACATCGATGATGGAAAATATAATTGTTTGAATCTAATGTAAAACATTAATGCTTTTTTCACCCTAATATAATTGGGAGCCTGGAATTTTATGAAAAACAAAGAATGATTCACTCACAACATAATGGATTTACTTAGAGAAACCACTCTGTCACTATGATAGTCACAGTTCCTGTTTTCCTCTCTCCAGTAAATGACATTTAAAGTGTTTCTATGTTGAAAGCTGTGTAGCTGTACTTTTGGCTTTCATAGTAAATACTCAAACTCAATTGTTTTTATCCTTTGTCTGCAAACGGTGTCCCTTATTTCCACACTAGTGTTTTGTTTTTTTTCTCTATGTGTAAGGCATATGTTTTATGTTGCTTGGGAGTATAACAGTCTATCAAAGATATTTATACGATCACTATCGTTATAAGATATTGTTATGGAAAATTAGCAGGTTCCATTGTGATTCTGTAACATACAATAAATGATTTTAAAGGAGGAAGAGTTAAACAAGGAATTAAATAAGTTGATTTGTTTAGCATATACGATATCCATTCAATAGATTGTGTAGATAGGATCCGTTTTTAATTCATAAAGGATATATTTTAAAAATTTAATACATGTGCAAGGTATCACATATGTGTGTGCTTTTCTATGACCACAATCACATATACTTACCATAAACCCAGGGCCGGTTAGAGTATTTTGAGCCCTAGGCAAGACCAGCTACTTGTGCCCTCCCTACCCAGAGAAAAAATTGTCAACTGTTGAAATGCGTGGGGGGGGGGGGTACGACACACACTGTGCACGGGGACACACACACACACTACGGGAGGGGGCGACACACACACTGGGCACAGGAGTCGCACATGGTCGTCCAGTGCCCATCTTACCCTTCCACTGGTCGGACCCCTCTTTCTTTCCTCTGTCTCTTTCTTTCGCCTTGTTTTTCATCTGCCTCTTTCTTTCCTATGCCTCTTTCTTTTCTTTCATCTGCTTTCTTTCTTTCATCTGTCTCTTTTTTGTCTTTCTTTCCTCTATCTCTCTTTCATGCCTTTTCTTTCTTTCTTGCCTTTCTTTCTTCTGTGTCTTTCTTTCTTCTGCCTCTTGTTTTCTTTCCTCTGCCTCTTGTGGTGCCCGCATGTCATCTGGTGGCACCTGCGCATCACCATAAGACACCCACCTTATGCGCCGCTAGCGGGGGCCCACATTGCGAGCCGCTACACAAGGAAACAATGAGGAAGGGGTACAATAATGGAACCCGGGTTGAGGCTGGCTGCGCCCTTAGGTGGCTGCCTAGTGAAAGCACCGGCCCTGCATAACGATACATACACATCTTGATGGGATGACATGCCATTGCCCAATCCTGCTCGTGTGCAACCAGACATCAGCAGTGAATCACAGGCCTGTCCTTCCCACTCAACTATGGATATACTGCCATTCCTTTTTAATACCTCCTAAGATTGAGAGTCTTGAAAGAAAATAAAAAATTATGGGCTAGATTACATACTGAACGCTAACAGTAGTGTTCGGATATGTAACTTTTAACGCTCCATGGAGGGTTGCGCTGAAGGCCCGCGAGCCCTGTGCAATCTCACTCTTCCGAGATCGCGCAGTGAATGCAGAGGGGAAACTGGGGACTATTTGACATCTCCTCGTGGCCAGTAGAAGTGGCGGATCAGGCCACGCATCTCGCCGCCGAATAATAGGTGAGTATCTCATTTATTGGGGGGTTTTAGGGGATACTAAAGATTTCTGCAAAAACTGAATAATTTAGCACCAGCTTTTAGGTGTCAAATTTTTTTTAACCCATAAGTGTGTTAATTAGCGCTAGGACTTTGTAATACCTTACTTATCCTAACGCTAATTACTGATTGCTAATCCTATTCTTAACATGGGAAGCACAAAGTACAGTAAACTCGCCAAACTAGTGCAAACACTGATGCGCTAATGGATTTTTAAAGGGTTTAGCATTAGGAAGGTAATATGGAGACATGTGTTAAAGTCACTTATCCTAGCACTAACACTTACATATCCAAACACTACAGTTAGCGTTCAGTATGTAATCTAGCCCATCATTTTTTATTTTCTTCCAAGCCTCTCAATCTTAGGAGGTATTAAAAAGGAATGGCAGTGTATTCAAAGTCGAGTGGGAAGGACAGGCCTGTGATTCACTGCTGATGTCTGGTTGCACACAAGAGCAGGTATGGGCATGTCATCCCATCAAGATGTCAGGGTCATGATGGTGGTTGGCAGGTGACAGCCAAATTGCAGGGGATACATACCACAAACACGTAGGTTATGGAGAGACTCAGAAGTTTTATTGCAGGTATGAGAAATATCAGTCAGAATGCATTATACAAACACGTTGTAAATACACAGCACAGGTCAGAGGGGGTTGACGAACATAGGAGGAAGGTTGGATATTTCCAAGGAACATTAAGGCACGGCTGGATTCTGGCAGGAACAAGGGGTGAGTGATAACACAAGCAAGGAGACAGGCTGACAGGAGAAAGAGAGTCCAGAAAGTACCAGGAACTGAACCTCAATACCAAGGAAGGTCCATGGGGAGGACAATGCCCTCAAATAGACATGGTTAACACCCTGGTTGGAGAACAGCTGAGGCGTTCTACAGGCCGGGTGAACAGAAAACCTGGACTGGATTGCAAAGCAGGGACGGACAAGGAAAGGTGCTGTCAGGTTATGTAACAGCAGGAGCAGCTCTAGCATGGGTCCTCTTAAGGTGGGTTGTGCCCAGCAGAGGGACATAAGTGCCATTGGGGCGTACTAGTACACCACACTGCCCAGATGCTGCAGCGGTCCCCTCCTCCGGTCTGCCTACATAGCTTACACGCAGGAGCACAGAAGCCCATTGAAGCCAGCAGGGCGTCAAGCCCCACCTGCCATGAGGGTGGCATAGTACGCCCAGCGGCGGTAAAAGGTTAAAATCTACAATGCGTTTTAACCCAAAAGAAGGGTTAAAGATGTTTATAAGGTGCTGTTAAGTGTACCAGTTGTAATGAATATATACAATCGTGCAGCTCACCAGTAGGTGTATCCCTCACCCACATATAACATATGAAGAACAGAGTTACAGAGAATGTAAATCAAGGAGCGCACACAGACTCATAACCAAAGCACACACACCGGGTGTCAAAGGTGGAATGCAGATGAAAAAATACTCATCTTTAGTATAGATAAAACAAATTCGTTATCCTAAAAGAAAAATAAAAAAATAAAAAGAAACAATTGTGCGGTATCAAAAGGTCATATAAAGATACAGCAATAATTTGAGCAATTGCATACTCACAAGTCTGGAGCCTGTAGGGCTCTTTATCTTCGCTTGTAAGTCGCTAAGGGGGGCTTCTCCCACCAAGTGGATACGTCTCTGGTCCAGGTATATGGGATGAATTGGATAGGACCTCAGAAGAGATACAGATATAGCACAGTGCTGTCTGGAACCATGTACAAGAATAGTATATGTGAAACAACTCACGTGTCTCAGAGCCTCCTGAGATGGTGGCTCGGTAATGATAGTCTCAGACCATATAAGGGGGGTCTCACCCTTCTTGAATCGCAGGAGCGGTGGAATAATCTGCTATTGAGACGATGGTACTCAATGGGTAAAAATGATGCATCAATAAAAATAGATGTTAAATGATGCCTCTTTTTTATTTTTTATTCTTTTTTGTTGAGAGATTGAGAGGCATCATTTAACATCTACTAGAGGCCGGCTGCCCGATTCCTGAAGCGAAAACATCAACCGGACAGAAGCAGTACATTAAGGGTAGATTTACAGCGGGACAGAAGGTGGAAATACGTCGTCATTCAGCGCCCATGTGGTGACACGCAAACCGGAACTCATTGTGACCCGCACGCGGACACCACGTTTCCTGTACAACAATGATGGCGGCTATAAAAGACTTTCTATGGACATACAGGGGCATTATCTGACTGAGGAAGACTGCAGGACAGCAGGAGAAACGCGTTTCGGTATATATCCCCCTTTTTATTGTTTTTATAATCGTAATAAATCCTTTTATTTTTACCCATTGAGTCCCATCGTCTCAATTGCGGATTATTCCACCGCTCCTGCGATTCAAGAAGGGTGAGACCCCCCTTATATGGTCTAAGGCTATCATTACCGAGCCACCATCTCAGGAGGCTCTGAGACACGTGAGTTGTTCCACATTTATTATTCTTGTACATGGTTCCAGACAGCACTGTGCTATATCTGTATCTCTTCTGAGGTCCTATCCAATTCATCCCGTATACCTGGACCAGAGACATATCCATTTGGTGGGAGAAGCCCCCCTTAGCGACTTACAAGCGAAGATAGAGAGCCCTACAGGCTCCAGACTTGTGAGTGTGCAATTGCTCGAATTATTGCTGTATCTTTATATGACCTTTTGATACCGCACAATTGTTTCTTTTTCTTTTTTTCTTTTTTTATTATTATTATTATTATTATTTTATAAAGCGCCAGCATATTCCGCAGCGCTGTACAATAAGCACAGTACAGACAGGGTTACAATACATTGAACAACATTTGACAAACAGTACAGGAGGAGATGAGGGCCCTATTCCCGTAGGAACTCACAATCTAGGAGGGTTGGGTTGGAAACAGGAGGAGAGGACTGTAAGGTGAGAGTGATTGATGGTTGCGTCAGTGAGTTGGGTGGTAGGCTTCCCTAAATAGGAATGTTTTCAGGGAGCGTTTGAAGGAAGAGAAGTTAGGGGAAAGTCTGACAGCACGAGGGAGAGCGTTCCAGAGAGTGGGGGCTGCGCGTGAGAAATCCTGCAGTCTATCATGGGAAGAGGTGATGCGGGGAGAAGCTAGGCGCAGGTCACTGTTTGACCTTAGGGAGCGGGCTGGGGTGTATTTGGTGATTAGTGAGGACAGGTAGTGGGGCGCTGAGTTAGTGAGGGTTTTGTAGGTAAGGATAAGGATTTTGAACTTAATTCTGCAGTGGATGGGGAGCCAGTGAAGGGACTCGCAGAGGGGAGCGGCAGAGACAGAGCGGCGGGTGAGGTGAATTAGCCTGGCGGAGGCGTTCAGGATGGATTGTAGGGGGGAGAGGCGGGACAGAGGGAGGCCAGATAAGAGATTATTGCAATAGTCGAGTCGGGAGATTACCAGGGCGTGTATGAGTTGTTTTGTGGTGACAGCGGTAAGAAATGGCCGAATTCTGGAAATATTACGCAGTTGGTATCGGCAGGAGGAGGAAAGAGACTTGATGTGGGGGATGAAGGAAAGAGCAGAGTCCAGTGTAACTCCAAGACAGCGAACTTGGTTTGATGGGGAGATGGTGATACCCTCCACCGTGATAGAGAAGTCAGGAGGTGGGGAGGCATTAGAGGGAGGAATAAGTAGGAGCTCAGTCTTTGACATGTTGATCTTTAGGTGGTGGGAGGCCATCCAGGAGGAGATGCCAGATAAACAGTCACTGACTTTTGAAAGGACAGGGGGAGAGAGATCAGGGGTAGAGAGGTAGATCTGAGTGTCATCAGCGTAGAGGTGGTAATTAAAGCCAAAGCTGTTGATGATTTTGCCCAGGGAGGAGGTGTAGATGGAAAAGAGCAGAGGACCAAGGACAGAGCCTTGAGGTACACCAACAGATAGAGGCAATGAAGAGGAGGAGTTACCAGCAAAGGACACACAGAAGGACCTGTTGGATAAATAGGAGTCAACCCAAGCAAGTGCAGTGTCACCGAGACCCAGAGAGTTGAGGGTCTGTAGAAGGAGGGGGTGGTCAACAGTGTCAAAAGCAGCCGAGAGGTCAAGCAGGATGAGAATAGAATAGTGGCCGTGTTTTTTAGCAGTTAGGAGGTCGTTGGTGACTTTGGTGAGGGCAGTTTCAGTTGAGTGTAGCGGACGGAAGCCAGATTGCAGGGGGTCAAGTAGGGAATTGGAGGACAGGAAGAGGGAGAGGCGGTTGAAGACTAGTTTTTCTAAGAGCTTTGATGTGAAGGGAAGCAGGGATACAGGGCGGTAGTTGGATGGAGAGTTGGTGTCTAGGGATGGTTTCTTTAGTAAAGGGGTAACTAGCGCGTGTTTGAAGGCGGATGGAAAGGAGCCAGTGGAGAGAGATAGGTTGAAGATGTGTGTGAGAGCAGGGGTGAGGGAGGAGGAGAGGGGAGGAATTAGATGTGAGGGAATGGGGTCGAGCGGGCACGTGGTGAGATGTGAGGAGGACAATAAGGAATTGACTTCCTCCTCAGTGGTTGGGAGGAAGCGGCAGAGGGTGGCAGAGGGGACCTGTGGGAGTGGAGGTGGCAGATAACTATCTTGTGTTGGGATGTTGCTTCTGATAGTTAGAGATTCTTAGATTCTTTTAGAATAACGAATTTGTTTTATCTATACTAAAGATGAGTATTTTTTCATCTGCATTCCACCTTTGACACCCGGTGTGTGTGCTTTGGTTATGAGTCTGTGTGCGCTCCCTGATTTACATTCTCTGTAACTCTGTTCTTCAAAAGGTTAAAATCGTTTTAATTTTTTTCCGCATCAATCAATACTCAATATCTTAGAATGACAACATTCGGTTAAAAGGATACTTTAGGGTTAAAATGGGAATGGGGAACTAGACAGGTTAAATCTTAACCCTCTCTCGACCCTCCCTGCACCATTAACACTAGAGTGAGAGGAATACTCACCTTTAATCCAGCACCGGGCTCCCTCAGTGTTGGTCTGGATCTGACAAGCTGCCGCTTCTGCTGAAGCTGCAGATGGTCACGTGACTAAGGTGACTAAGGAGAGGCTGGACGTTTGAGTGAATGTCCAGCCAATACAATGGTTTGAGAGCTTATTGAAATTCATTGAACAGCAGATCAGTCACCTCAAAGTGACAGCTTTCTGGGATGAAAGAATTCCACCACCCCATACACGGATAGCTTTTGGTTTTCAGGAGCCCCATGGAGGAAAGAGGGAGTACACTTAGTTCACAGTGGCAATTCAGTTTTCATTTAATGGCCACAGATCCTAGCATATGTTTCAAACATGGCCTCAGTATTGTTACAAATGTGAGTTTAAGTAAGATGCATGATTCAGAATCATTCTAAAGCACCTCTATTATTACTGATAATAATTATGATATACACATATATATATACATCTCTCTTCGCTCCTTCACTGGTGCCTCTTCACCCCCAGTTCCTCTCTCAATTGGGTTACCACAAGGCTTTGGTCTGGGTCCCCTACTCTTCTTGATCTATACCGCCTCTCTTGGCAACCTCATCTCTTCCTATGGTTTCCAATATCACCTCTATGCTGATGACACCCAAATCTACCTTTCCTCCCCAGATCTCTCTCCTGTGTTAGACCGTGGATGACTTACCGTTTCCTAAAACTTAACCTCTCTAAAACTGAAATTCTCGTCTTCCCTCCTTCTAATACCAACATTACTGCGCCCATTTCCCTTCAGGTGAATGGTGCCACTATTATTACCTTTACCTCACAGGCTCGTTGCCTTGGTGTCCTCTTCGATCCTGATCTTTCCTTCACTCTTCACATTCAATCGCTAACCAAATCCTGCTACTACCATCTAAAAAAACATTGCATGCGTTCGTCCCGGTCTTAATCAGGACTCTGGTAAAATGCTCGTCCAAGCTCTTATTATCTCCCGTCTTGACTACTGGAACTGCCTTCTCTCTGGCCTTAAGAGATCCCAGATCCTCCCTCTACAGTCTGTAATGAACACCTGAGCCAGGCTCATCCACCTCATCTCCCACACCTTGCCCCTTTATCAATCTCTACACTGGCTCCTCATTTCCTTTAGAATCCAATTCAAAATATTGATGCTCATGTACAAAGCTCTCCATAAACGCGCCCCTGCCTACATCTCCCTTATTAATAGGTACATCCTGTCCCGACCACTTTACTCTGCCAATGACCTGATGTTATTGTCATCTCCCCTGGTAGCCGCACCCCTAACTTTTGCCTTCAGGACTTCTCCCGAGATGCCCTCTTTCTATGGAACTCCCTACCCCGCAACATTAGGCTCTCCCCGTCTCTCTCCACTCCTTCAAGAAGTTCTTTGTGTTTATTGTTTAACTTCCATGTACAGTATATTTGTTATTCTGTCTCACCCATTGTACAGCGTTACGGAACTTGTTAGTGTTTTATAAAAACTTGTAACTGTATGTACTTGCACAACATTGCATATGCTTGCCACAGCATTATTGTAAATCATTTTCACAAGCCATATTCTAACACAACCTAATGATTTCTGCCATGAGATTAACCCACGTATTCAGGAAATCCTTGCTCTTGGGGATAACTAAAGAGATCCTCAACACTTACAACGCTTTAGTGCTATATGGCATGCTCTATATCTGATATGTTGTCAGCAGCACGCTTATGAAAAATGCATGAAGTTAGCACAGTTCTCACAGTTTTAGCAGTTTCTAAAATATAATCGGTTGCTATGGTTTTCTTCCATAGAGATAAAAACAAACCATATATTTTTCTAGGACATACAGTATATTTCAGAATATATCATTCCCTGTACTTGACTGAAAATGTTTTTTTCACCCAGAATATGTTTCTACCTTTAGAGAGAATTATACTGCTGTGTAGTGTTACTTGCAAGAATATTTGAGTTTATGTTGTAACATTAACAATTGCAAAGAGGCTTTTCATGCATTTAAACATATGAGCTGATTAAATTTTTCCTTTAGCACCAGTGCTTACAGATTTTTATGTCACTTGTGATGTGTGCCAAACATCTGTTAGTTTAAGTGTGTCCTAGCATTATAGTTTCTGTTGCAATTTCTTCACTTGTAATTCGGCTCATTGAAGTCAAATTGTAGCTGCATTTTGTGCTTGCAACCAAGGCAGCCATCAGAAATCTCGGGGCCCCTTACTGAACCTCAGGATGCCCACCCCCATGCTCGCCCTTCATCCTAAAGAGTTCCCTTTTCTACCCCTCCAAAATACAAAAAGGGTATTACAGAGCTCCTCAGGAATGAAACTCAGTAATTTGTGGGTCGTATGATATTTATTTTATTTATTTATAAAGGATTTTACCAGGAAGGATACATTGAGATTTCTCTAGTTTTCAAGTATGTCCTGGCCTGGGTTCAATAACATTGAATTGTTACAGAAAGAGAACCTGTTACGGGCAAAACAAGTTTTCCCATTTGGCAGTGAGTCTCTCTCTATACATGGTCAGCATTATTGGTGTATTTATTTATAAAGTATTTTTACCAGGAAGGATACATTGAGATTTCTCTCATTTTCAAGTATTTCCTGGACATATATAACTGAAAAGAGGGAGATAGTCCTTTTAAAAAATTTCCATCTCTTTTTTCAATTATATTTGTCAGCAAAAAACCCCAAAACATTTTTTTTTGTGCATAACAGGTTTGAAATAATTTCTATATTTAATTATTCACTATAATTACTCTACTCATTCTGACCACTTTACAGATATAAAATGGTCAGGATGTGAGAAGTGCCCCCCTCCCCACTCCAAAGATCTGGAGATAACGCTGTGTAAAATGTAAGAATTTCCTTTACCCCACCCAGCATCACCAGTAGCCAGGATTTTTAATTTCCCAGGTTATCAGATCAGTCAATAGTGATGTCACACACAGATTGCCAACATTGCCCTCTGAGACCAGTCACTCTAGTGAGCGTTCTCAGAGAGGTAGCTAAATTAGATGTTAGGGTTTGAAATTAGGATTAGAAACTAGGGGTTTTTTTTTTACCAAGTATTTTACCAGGAAGGATACATTGAGATTTCTCTCATTTTCAAGTATGTCCTGGGTGGCGAGTATGTACCATTGGGTGTCTTGCCCAAGGACACTTACTGGAGAGGTGCTCTTGCCAGGATTGAACCTGTGTCCTCACAGTCTCTCCACGGTTATAGAGCAGTGATGTTACCTCTACTCCACCCAGCCGGCACTAGAAGCTAGGGTTAGAAATTAGGGATAGGACTGCAGCGTCACAGGTCTCAGGAGCCTCGCGGAGCTTCTTTCCTTGTTGCTGAAACCTAGTCAGCACCAAGAACAGCAGATTTGGAGTGCACCACATAATAACAAATTGATTTGTAAACATGGAATCAATTTGTTATATTTCGTTCCATTCTGTTTTGTTTTCATTCCCGGATCCGATTCGTTATTTCGGAAGTACTTCCGAAATACGAACCTGTAAATTTTGTCCGAAATTTGATTTTAAACGAAATGCACATCTCTAATGGGCTCCTTCAGCTACTGTTTCCCTGGGCTTTCACACTGGAGAGTAAGGTCCTGCAAAGGTGATACACCCTCTTCTCCTGTCATCTGCTGATTTTACCAGCATATAACAGGCATTAATCCCTGTAAAGTCCTCCAAAACAACTGTCAAAATAACGTGTTTAAAATAAATTCCCTTTGCTGCCAAAAAAATCATGACAGGAGATGTATCACCCTTCCAGGACCTCACTCGTCTCCAGAGACAGCTGACACTCTGATACCTCATCAGAGTGCAGCCTGCTCTCTTTCTGACAGACTGAGTGTGGGACATATTGAAAGTACAGGTCCATAGAGCTCCCAGGGCCACTGGACCACTAGAGATGGAGCAGAAGGGAGGACACCAGAATGGTTGCAGGGCCTGGCAGCTGTCCTGACATGGTGTGGCTAGCTGGGCCTAGAATGTGCCGTGATCAGGGAAGGACTCTGCCAATGGCGAGGCCCCCTTCAGCCGGCAGTCCCCTGAACATATCATGGGCTGTAATGCCCTGATGGCTTACTGCTTACAGTATTCAAAGAAGCGTTGGTTATTTAGATCTTTTTCATGAGTCTTACTCTAATGCAGATACAATTACTCTGTAGCACAAACCCACTTTATACACAGGACGAGCTTCTGAATACATCTAAACATCCCTTTTACTTACACCAAGTATGCACACCTGAGATAGAAAAATACATAATGCCTGAAGAGCACCGTTCCTTAAACTGGGTGGGCTACTAAACAGAGAGAGAAAAGCCAGAAGAGAAGAACAGGCCCAAGATAACAGAAAAACCAGAGTACAGTGCCGAGTTCAAGGATAGACGCGCAAGGATACCAGATTACAGAATCAAGGTAGAAATCAAGCCAAAGTTAAAAAAAACAAAAAAACACAAAAACAGAATCACAAACAAACTGAGCAAAACCGTCCATGGGTCAAATAGAACAATGACTGGGCAACAAGCATGGGTGGAGGAGAAGATTAAATAGGAGAAGGAGGCTGCAGATTGGTCCAGTGAGAAGTGTAGTGATGGACCTTGTGTGATTGTGTCCTATGACTCCAGACAAAGAAGGAGTTGTCAAGATAACTCTGGACTGACGGGGCATGATCGTAATGATGCCAGAGAAAGGAGGCATCATTGGCCTGATGCTCAATGGATGAGACAATGGCAGAATGATTCTGGAGATGAAGGGTCCACACCATGCGAACAGATAGGACATGGATAGGTATAACCGTAAAGCTCACAGCACATTCAGTTACAAATTACACAGTACTTCATAAACAATTAACATCACAATTAGTTACTTTGTAGATTTATTTATTTTCCACTCAAGGTGAGAAGCAATTTTTAACTTTAGTGGAACCTCTTCTTCAGTAGTTTTGCTTGAGTGGTAGATTGGGAAGCATGATTGAAGTCCCTCTTAGGATAGGGTCAGACGAACGCATTTTTCACGTCTACCGTCAAAAAGTGCGTTGATGCGTCCGAACGTATTTTTTCACGGAAGACGTGATATCGGTCATACGATGCGCAATTTCCGCCGTATTTTTTGACGGAGCTATTAAAAACAAATGGACGTGATGTAGGCCAGACATGTGCAGCGTCTGACGTCTCCTAATCACGCACACACGCCACTCTGCCGACGCAGCGCACTCTGTGCGGCAGTACTAGCGGTTCCACGTTCTCAAAAAAATGCGCTTGTTTGCCGCTTGCGTTGCACGGCCGAACTTTCGTGCGTCCGTACTTCGGCTGTCATTGGCCGTCATTTGCTGCTACTACGGCCGTAATAAAGTACGGCTCAAAGCACGTTCGCACTGCGTTCGTCTGACCCCAGCCTTAATTCTGAGGGATCTCTCTTCATGGTTTTCCTAACGTGTACAATGGCACATAGTCTTTAAATGTGTTTATAAGGCTGATATATATGCTGGTACTCAGTTCCACGTGGGCAGGAAAAATTAAGCTAGTAAATATCTGGGTACCAGGGCTCAGTTCTTTGTCACCATGGAGACCCGGAACATGAAAGCTAATTTATGCATTACTTGCAATTGTTTTATTTTTTCATCCTTAACTTGCTAAAACTCATATCTTCTATCTGATATATAATAACAAGCTTATGCCACTGAATAATAATTTACAAAATAATTGTTTAAGCCTTGTCGAAACACTGCTTATTGAACTTTTTGTGAAAATCTTGGTTCATGCGACTAACATCTACGTATGTACAGAACACAAGCAGGATGTGTTCTTCTATGTGTTTTGTAGGATAGAACGAAGTGGAATAATGACAAAAAGGGTATATAATTGATTTCGAAAGCATGCGTATTAATCCAGTTTTGTTTAATACCATCATGAAAATGAAACAGTTTTGTTGATCAGATATAGAAGGAATGTTCTGAAGGATTTGTGTGACAGATTTGATAGATGGTCCCATAATAGCATTGCTAATTCCAAAATATTACCCATACAGTGATGGATAATGATGCCTGAACAGTGTGAAGCATATTCATGACAGTCACAAAATGATAAATTATAATGATTAGTCTCCGCAGCCATTAGGAAACTAAAGTACTCTGGGGATGGTCATAGAATGGTTTGTAATAAAAGGTGGCACAGACGTTATTCACCTTGATCTGATCACTGCTCCATGTACTGAAATGTAGGAAACTGTAATTTCCAAGCTGTTTAAAAAAAAAGCTCTCCGTGCCCCTTAAGGCTAAGGTCAGACTAACGCAGTTTTAACGTGCGTTTAGCCGCACGAAATCACGGCCGTACTAGCAGCAAATGACGTCCAATGCCGGGGAACATACGACGAACGGCCGCACGAAAGTTCGTCCGCGCAACGCAAGTGGCCAACGAACGCATTTTTTCGAGAACGTCAAACCGCTACTACTGACGTACAGAGTGCGCTGCGGCCGCATAGCGGCGTGTGTGTGTGATTAGGAGACGTCAGACGCTGCTAATGTCCGGCCAACATAACGTCCAGACTCAAAAAGTGTTTTATTGATGATCCGTACAAAATCACGGACGAAAATGCGCATCGTATGACCGCTATCGCGTATTCCGGGGGAAAATACGTACGTTCGTTCGACCGAACTTTTTCACGGACGACGTGAAAAATGCGTTCGTCTGACCCTAGCCTTAAGATTAAAGTTCGTTTGCTCTTGATAGTAAAGGTAAACGTTTATTAGCATTTCCCAGACAGTACTATGGTCTGTTAAGCAGCGCTTAGAATCCAAGCCAACAGCTATTAAAAAAGACTAAGAAACCACCTCTGTTTTTGCTAGATATAAACCAGTTATAATAATACAAAATATACAGTCGCCCTGTGCATCATTGCTACATTTAGAGAGTTATACATACAGGGTTATTCAAAGAGAATCGGAAAGTCACCGCACGTTCGGTGACTTTTCGTTCTCTTCAATTCGGTGCGATTTGGTGATCCCATTTCGGCAACCCTGCGGTGTGTTCAGCAAGCACCCCAGGGCTGTCGTAGTGCAGGGAAAAGCCGGCGCAAACCCACCGAACACTCACCGCAAAACCCGGTGAACGCACACCGAAACCCGCAAAAACATCTGGATTAACCCCGCCGAACACGCCGTAGAATCCCGAGCAGGAGCCGATCAGAGCGCAGAGCAGCCGCCGGAAAAACCCAACACCGCAGACGAATGGAGTGAAAAAAAAAGGACGCTTTAATGTTTGAAAAGTGAAACAGTTTGCAAAGAAACTACAGAACGAAAATGTCTGAAATTTACATATAAGATCCAAGGAATGATAATAAAAAGGGCCGTTACAGAAGAAAGAAAAATGATTTTAAAATAAAAAAGGAAAAGAAAATCCCGAAAAATGCCTAAAAGATCCTAAAAAAATCTAAAAATAAAGAAATTATTTACTGCAAAATATTATAACGGTTTATTAGATATTGAATTAAAATGGGAATTTTTTTTAACATTGAAGCCTATAGGATTCGTCTGATTAAATCTGTCGAATGAAACTACCAAATGGCAGGGCATTTCGGCAACCTTTCACTGCTGGTTTTTGTTCTGTAAATAGACAAATCATTGCTTCTCTACGGGGATTTCACTGCCCTCGAACAGGCAGCGTATGTGCAGGCAGTTCGCCAACATTTGGTGAATTGCCTTCTCTCTGGATAGCCTAATGGTCAGGAAAGGTAACCAAACGCCGAATTTCAGCGTTCGGTTACCTTTATGCAGCAATTCGGAGCTCTTTGACTAACCCTGAAGTTATGCCTCTACATTTCTTTGTGATCCTTATAGTGGAACCACTACCACTGGGACAACTACAGTCATATTAGCAGTCTACTTTGGCTACTACCTTGCAGTTGCTGGCTGTTTCCAATAATTCAGGCAGCCTGGGCTCATTCTCAAAGCCTGCCAGAAGAGGCAGGTACTTAAAGGAACAATCTACCCCGTTCTGACCACTTTATTACTTTAAATTGGCCAGGATGTGAGGAGTGCCCCTCATTCTGGATTCAGAAGCCCCTGAGCCTGAAGAGGAGAAACCAGACACACTGAGGAGGAAAAGGTAAGTAAAGCGATAAAAAATATTTAAAAAAATTTATTATTTAAGGACAAATCAAAAAAAGAGCTCTATTTTTAATAGAGTATCTTTTTAACCCCTTGATGCCACTGGGACTGGGAGTGCTACGCTGTCCGGCAGTGGGCATGCCTGAAAACTGAGGGCGAGACCACGGCGAGCCCCAGATGAGGCTCCTCACCCAGGCAACCGATTGTTGGTCCCCCCTGGACTCAATCGCCCCGGTGCCATGACACCCACTGCACCCTTAGTAATTATGCCCCTGGTCCCAGGGTGGTGTGCCAAGTAAAGCAAAACCTGTTATTGAATTGGGGAACCAGCTTTTGTCGAGTTGAGCAGGAATGCTTGGAACCACAGGTCCCCTACTATTTTGTTTTGACCCACCACTGAGCAGCATTTGTTAGGTTCCAATCGTATATTTCCATATTAAGTCACCATAAATATATGATATTTATTACATTTATTTAAAGGATTCCCCATAAGCCAGCCTATCTATAAGTTGAAACCTAGGGGTGGGGTGAGTTCAACATGTCAATGGTTCATTGACGAACAGAAATCTTGGAGAATTCCTGGACTTATTTTTAGTGCTAGACCCCTGGGAATCAGGCTAGGCTGGGGTCACATGAGCACGGAAAGAAAGTCCGTGAGAACAGACTTATTTTGCACATCGACGTCCATGTGGCCATCTAACTATGGAGCTGGCCTATGGAGGATTGTGTTTTGTAGACCCATCTGCCGTCTGTTGTAGTGGCCCGACGTGGAGGAAAACCGCACGCCAGTTGTAATATGCATTACTGGTATGTTACTTATGTGGTCCTTCCAGTTGTGTGGTCCACCCAGTTGAGCCATCGTAACTCTACATTGGACGCTAGGAGGAGGGTTTACAACAGATGCACTTAGCTGGACTGTTCTTTGGTGATGTCATTTGTTTTCTTAGTCACAGAAAGAGGAGTAGGATTTAATTTATTGTTTTTGTATTCTTTTGTTTCTGATTTACAGAGGAAGTGTTCCCAAAGATGGGAAGAGGTACAGTAGGCCTGAATCTTTACCAGAATTCCCTGTCCCTGTAGTGACCTTACCACACTCCATAGAGGTCTCATTATTTACCAGAACCAGTATTATGAGCCATTATCTCTTCATCCCTGCTTAGTGGGTTGATCTATTCTGATATTAACAGTACACGCTCGTATTTGGTTAGTACATTTAGAGAAGCATAAATAATGGTTTTCATGAAGTCAGAAAGTAAGCTTAGGTAAGAATGTAAGTAATTTAATTAAGATTCAATATTTAGATGAAAAGGTTTGATCCAAACACATTTATTTTAAACTTCATCATATGGTTAAAAATTATATTAGGGGGAAATTACATTTCAGAAGAAACAGAGCCAATAAAAATATAAATACAAAAGATAGATATGAGATGGTAGAATAAAACTTCAATAACATAGAAATCTTTACTATGCCATTATTTTTAGGCAAACTGGTTATAAGCTCAGTTATACAGGCATTTGCTTAATAAATAAATGACAAGGCGTAACATGTTAAAGAATACATTTGAACAAATAGGTGATAAAATTTAATTACACGTGAAAATAGTTTAATCAAGAACACTCATAGGGCTCTATTAACTGCTTCACGCAAACGTTAACACGTACGCAAAAACGCATTAACGCGAGGGGAAAAACTCTGTGCGCAGAATGTCGTATTACAATGTCTGCGCAAAAAATGCGTGTTAACGTCCACCTCTGGTGAACCTGCGCGAACCATTTGCGAGCGTAATGTATATTTTGCATCCTATACTTAACATTGTGAGCGCAAATGCGTTTCTGCGCTGGTACGCAGATGGTATTACAATCTATGCGCAAATTTTAACAGACAACGTTTGCGCGCATAATTTTAACGTCTTTTAAAAGCTGGTGTTAATGGCAAATCTGAACGTCCTGGCCAAAACCAAATACACCAGCCCGAAAAAAAAAATAGCAAAGTATAGTTACACATTCTACACATACCCAAACAATAAAATTGATAAGTTGTGTGTGTTTTTATTATTGCTGCAGCATATATAGATTGATTTTGACAGGCGCAAAAACTGAACGGGAGACAATTCTTAATTCTTAATTCAGATTGGCTGAATTGCGTGAAAAAACTGTCCGTCCACCGATTTCTGTGCGCAGCGTTTTTGCTCGTCTTTTTTGATATATACTGTTTCTACATTTGCACTGATATCTAAGGCTAGGGTCAGACGAACGCATTTTTCTCCGCGAACGTGGAAAAGTGCGGTCGAACGAACGAACGTATTTTTAAACGGAATGCGCGAAAGCGGTCATACGATGCGCATTTTCGTACGTTTTGTTTCACGGAGCTGCAAGAAGAGAGATATGATCAACCAAATCAATTGCAGAATGAATCAAATAAAAGGGAAGGGGTATAAAAAGGCATTTTGGGAATGGTGGCATTTTCCAAGATGGATGCAGTCCAAGTGTTTCTTTTTGCTGCACTGGGATACCTGTACCTGAAGAAGAAAAGACAACGGCGAACATGGGTCCATCCAATCAACACTGCCAGACCCACGCATGGCCACTTTGTGACACTGTACAGGCCACTGCGAGAGAGGGACCCCGTGAAGTTCTTCAACTACCTGCGGATGTCCATCCACACCTTTGATGAACTGTTGATGAAGGTGCGTGAGCCGCTGACCAAGAGGGACACCAACATGAGGGCTGCCATACCACCGGAGGAGATGCTGGTCCTCACTTTGCGGTAAGTACTATCAAACACGTGCATTCATGACATCGCTGCCAGTCATCAGACATGTGCTCGGTGTGCAGAGGCTCTATTGTAGGTCAGTAGTTATATGCCCACACACACACGCATGCATCACCTTGCAGAACACGTAACGAAAGAGTAATGACACTGACAACGATGTGAAACAAATAAAATATTTAGTCCCAAAATAATATGACAGAAGATAACAATAACATATTAAACACATATATTATTGCATGTCCAATGAAGGTAATAAAAAAAAAATATTAGAACAACATGAATAAACTGTGACAAACATAAACGAACAGACGATACACCTCACATGGTATGATACCGAGGAGCATCTGGGTCATGAGGACCGTGCATATGGCTGCGGTGGTACTCTGGCTGCGGGGGTGGCCCAGCAACAGGGGACATGGGTGGGCGGGCAGGCAACGCCTGGCAGTGGTGGGAATAACCATGGGGGTATTGTGGCACGACACCGTGATATACAGGTGCCTGTTGTGGATGGGACAGTATCTCATGTATCAGGTCCAGGCTTCGGCGGCGATAATCCATCTTCTGCACCGGGGTCATCATGTTGAGCCAAGAGAGACATGAATTAAAAAAGGACATGTCCTCGGAATCAGCGACCATGCAGCGTGGATGTGTATGGTGCGCGTCCATGAATGCGACCATGGCCTGCTCGACATCAGCTGATGGTGGCTTCTTCCTCCTGGGAGCCGTACTGGTGCTGTCTGTGGGTGCTGTACCCGGCACCTGCTGGGACTCCACATCCTCCACCTGGGACTCCGCACCACCCTGCTCGACCTCCACCTGGCAGCTGCCAGATCCTGCGGGCTGCAGCTCTTGCCCTTGTGAGCTAGAGGTGGATGGCCGGTCAATGCTGCTCACGGTCTTGCGCGGCTCCTGGCTCTTCCTCAGGAAGGACAGTTGGTCAGCATACAAATAGCTGCGCCTCTTCTTTGCACCAGCTCCAGAGCGAGCAGCTTCAGCCTCCTTTTTCAGGACCCGGGTGTGATTGTCCCTCACCGTGCGCCATTTATTGATTGCTTCATGTGCTGCAAAACATGATGAGAGTGACATAAGGTTAGGTTCATATGATGTGATCATAACACAGCTTCTTTCATGTTCTAGGTATCTTGCTAGTGGATGCAGTTTGAAGGATCTGCATTACAACTTCCGCATTGGCAGATCGACAGCTGGTGAGATCGTCCGCAAGGTCTGCCAAACAATATGGGAAACCATGAAGGACCAATGTTTGCCAACACCCACAGACGAGGCATGGCTGGCAATTGCAGCAGGATTCTGGGAGAGAGCGAACTATCCCAACTGCCTGGGAGCGGTGGATGGCAAACATGTCCGCATTGTGAAGCCACTGCACAGTGGCTCACTGTATCAAAATTATAAACATTATTTTTCAATTGGCCTACTGGCGGTGGCAGATGCCAATTATAATTTTGTGTATGTGGATGTCGGATCATACGGCAAGGACTCGGACTCAACACTGTTTCGGAACTCAACACTGTGGAATGAGATAGAGGGTGGGAACCTGAACATCCCCAGACCCGCACCTTTGCCTGGCAGCGACGTGTCAGTCCCCTATGCCTTTGTGGGTGATGAAGCATTCGGCCTATCCACACATCTCCTGCGGCCATACTCGGGGACACACCTGACTGTGAAGAAGCGGGTGTTTAATTACAGGCTGTCGCGGGCGAGACGGTATGTCGAGTGTAGCTTTGGCATACTGAGCAACAAGTGGAGGATTTTCCATCGCCCACTTGATGTAAATGTGGATTTCTGTGTGGATATAGTGAAATGCTGTTGCATCCTACATAACTATGTTCGTGCAAGGGATGGGGTTAATTTCGAGGATACCCTCACAGTAACGGGTCTGGATGAGTATGCTAACGATGACATAATACCTGTGAATAGACACACCAACAGGTTTCGCGATGCTCTGTCTAATTATTTCACTAGCAATGCAGGGCAGGTGCCATGGCAGATGGACATCATTTGACATGTGACACCTAGGCTTGTGCACCGATTATTTTTTCTGTTCGAATTTTCGGATCTTTAAAGTTTTCGATTCGGCTCATTCCGAACGAACCCTGTTTTGATTCGATTCGGTTCGACTTGTTTTTCGGGGATATGTAATCGGAATATGGACCATTTTTCGTTTTTTTGGTCACTTTGTGACCAAAAAAACGAAAAATGGTCCATATTCCGATTACATATCCCCGAAAAACAAGTCGAACCGAATCGAATCAAAACAGGGTTCGTTCGGAATGAGCCGAATCGAAAACTTTAAAGATCCGAAAATTCGAACAGAAAAAATAATCGGTGCACAAGCCTAGGGGGTGGCACCCCCGTTTGTTGGATCTACTTTTCGTGATTTCGGACATTTCTCGTTTTTCGATTTGACACAATTCAAGTCCAATAGCATATTCGTACAATATTTTGTTTCGGCTCGGAAACATTTCGGATCTGACATTTTCGGATCGGAAAATTATATGGGAATCACCCGCATCAGAAAACACGAATCGTGAAAATGTCGTTTAAATTCCGAAATGTCGTTTAAATTCCGAATAATTTATTGACAACGAAAATTCGTTATGCCATTTTGTTTGATATTACATTCAAGTTCAATGCAATTGAATTCTATGCAATAAAATGATCATTTACTCACTCTGAAGCTTCTGCTCTTTATCAGACCACGTCTCGTACTCTGGGTACACCACCCTGGACACTGTGACCCATGCACTGGCCTTCTTCTGCCGGTCTTTGTAGCTGTCGCAGGCCGTGTCCCACAGCTCGGGATGATCTGCCACTGCATTGATCAGCCTCTCCACGTCGATGTCAGTCCCAGCCATTGTCCAACGCAACTTGCAGCTACCCCCAGACAAGACAGGAAGTGTTTGGTGTGTGCACGTTATGTTGGCCGGACGTGTGCAGCGTCTGACGTCTCCCAATCACGCAAACACGCCGCTATGTAGCCGCAGCGCACTCTGTACGTCAGTAGTAGCGGTTTGACGTTCTCGAAAAAATGCGTTCGTTTGCCACTTGCGTTGCGCGGACGAATTTTCGTGCGGCCGTACTTCGTATGTTCCCCGGCATTGGACGTCATTTGCTGCTAGTACGGCCGTGATTTCGTGCGGCTAAACGCACGTTAAAGCTGCGTTCGTCTGACCCTAGCCTAATAGTAATGAGCATAGAAGGGAAAAATACAGGATATCCAGGAGCTAACAAAAGAGAACATGGTTACAAAATAGCACAAACAGACTACAATAACTCTAATCTTACCATCCATCCATCCATCCATCTCCCACTAAGCAAGATAAATCGGAATTCACCAAGACAACCCAGGGTGTATCTTGTCTCATTAGTTAATGGGAGGATTGTTGACAAGTATACATGGTGCCAGTAAACAGAGCTCCATATGTAAAGGTTTGGTGCGACAATGTGAAAGTAGAGTAATGTTCATTTCAATAGGGCAAAACTGATGTTGCAGTAGAAACAGCAGAGCATGACATTTGTCTGTGCGGCTCAGTAATGTTTATTGGAATATAGATCTAATTAAAGGAGCTCTGTCTTTTAGATATTAGTCTGTTTCATTCATTATTATATCTGATGGGTATTTAGCAACCATTATGGCTTCTGTCTAGAGGATAACCAGGTTTCTGTCTTGTTGTGAACACAAGTTATACTTTTACTTACGTTATTGACTAGAAATGTTAATTTTTTAATCACTATAACTGATTGTTAGGCCTTACAATGCAAAGGACCTGCATCTATACAGGATCTGGAAGTCAATAGCAGCGCACAGTGCATAGACTTGGTGTCTCAAGAGTACTAGAGAATGGCAAGTGTAATCCAGGTACAAGGTAGAAAAGACAGGTAATCAGGAATGTAGAGGAAGTCAGGATTAAGCTAAGGATCAGGGGGTCACAGGCAGCTGGCAGTCCAAAAGCATGCCAAGGATCTGTAACGTTACCGCCTGGGTGGAGTAGAGGTAACATCACTGCTCTGCGTGGAGAGAGTCTGTGGACTCATGGGTTCGATCCCAGCAAGAAACCTCTCCATTAAGTGTCCTTGGGCAAGACACCTAATGGTAAATACTCGTCACCCAGGACATACTTGAACACGAGAGAAATCTCAATGTATCCTTCCTGCGAAAATCCTTTCTCAAAAAAAAAAGTTGAGAAATCTAAACAGAGTACTCAAGGTTAGGAAGCAAAGCAAAGAGACTAGGAACACGAGCAAAAAAGCAAAGTCCAATATAAAAAACCTAGAGGTCATAGGGTATTTCCAGCAGGAGGAGAGGAAACAGGAGGCACAACAGGGAGCCAAGTTAAAGGAGGAGAGGTATTAGAATAACTATCAGGGTGGCACCAGGTGGAAGCCGAGGTGGGACCCATAGTATATAATTAGCAGAGCAGGTGAATCAGGCACAGGAAACGTATATGCTGGTAATAGGAGTATATTCAGGATTTACAGCAGCAAATCTGGTACACAATAGCAATCTGGATACACAGTAGCAGAGCACTGTAAATAACATGTAATGACTCTTTGCACACTGGATAGTGGGCTATGCAGTGCCCACTGCAGGCAGAATCCATTGAGCAGGAACCAGTAGCTCTTGGCAAAGACACCTTGGATGTAGAATAAGCTGAATCACTGGTAGCCACATTAAATGTCTCTTTGCACACAGGATAGTGGGCTATGCAGTCAAACAAGGAGAGTAAGCTCACAGGACCTCTGCACTTGACCAGGAATAGAAAACAAATGAGAGACCAAGGAGAGAAGGGTGTGACCAGATAATATAGCTGCCTGGCTAATTGGGATGATTGGGGAATGCAGCTAGCCATGGGAAACTTGAACAGAGGCAGACAAGGAGTGGGAAGGAGGAAAAGGTGGCCAGGAGTATGGTGCCAGGCGGAAAGTGGACTCGAGGGCTGGGGCATGACAATAACTGAGTGTCACGGACCTGAAACGGCGTTCCCCTGCTTGAAGGGACAGACAGACTTTTTTCCCTTTGTGTTTCCCCTATTTTAGAAACCATTCCCTACCCCCTTCCTTTATACAATGTTTCGTTGTGCAGAATGTTTGTTTGAGCTGTGATTATGCAAGATGCTATGTCTATCTGTTTATCTGCTACATGTTTGAGAAATTGTGAGTCAGCCTTACAGAAAAAACACTGTGCCAATGGATTATGTAAATTATTGAGTGTGATAACTGATTGTGACTTTGTGTGCTTCACCCTGTTATCTGTTGACTGAGAGGATTAATCTGCCAGCCAATTCAAGCCTGACAAACTCACTCATCTACATAAACCTGATATACTCACATAAGAGCCTGAGGAGAACCAGAGTGAAGACTGTAGTGGTCTTGAAACTAGCCAGTGGGAACTGTTGGGGGCTTTTGGTTCAATGGGACACATAGGTACGAAAACTTGCGAATTGGATTTGTTTGAAAAGTGTTATTCTGTAATGTTACTAAATAGAAAGTCACCACATTTTAGATTGCATGTCTGTGTACTATTTTTTTAAACAACCGTCAGCAATAAAAATGGCTGAAAGCTCAGAATACTTTTATTAGTAGAGGTGTTTTAATCATGAGATGTAATCAATCAGTGCTTAGCTCTAGCATATACCATTCTATACACCAATACATAACTACTAGACATGTGCACACCACAAAATTTAGATCCGGACAAGTGGATTCATCCTAAAACAAAATTTATTTAGATTTCTTTCATATTTAAATGAAATTTATTTGTCTGTAAACCGAATGCATCTGAGGGCTGAGATCGACTGTTACTGTAACTCTCAGCTACAACTCTCTCAGCTGTTAAAGTAACTAGATTACAGTGTTCAGAGTCACTGTAATATCATTGATAAGTTAGGTATTTAGATAATATGATTATTATTACTGTGGCTAAGATCCTCTTTTAAGGTAGCAGCAATCCAGGGACGTGCAGTGAGATCAGTGGCGGGTGAGGCACTGGCTAGTATCAGAGCCAGATATAAACAGATATTAACTAACTTTCTGTCGTTTGTGTTTAGCTGTAAATTACCTTTTACTCATTTACTGGACCCACACATATTATATATCATTTTTTCTCGCCATTAAATGGACTTTCTAAAGATACCATTATTTTCATCATATCATATACTTTACTATTAAAAAAAATAAAATATGATAGAAAAACTGTATTTCTGTGCTTGTTCCTGTCATAATCTGTATCTTCCACTAGAGGGAGCAGAGGGAGCTGCCTTGGCCGGTCATACTCTGCATCTGCCACTTGAGGGTGTAGAGGGAGCAGAGGGAGCTGCCTTGGCCTGTCATACTCTGAATCTGCCACTTGAGGGTGCAGAGGGAGCTGCCTGGGCCCGTCATACTCCGTATCCACCACTAAAGGGAGCAGGGAGAACTGCCTGGGCCTGTTATACTCTGTACCCAACACTAGAGGGAGCAGGGGGAGCTGCATGGGTCCCTTCCTGTGAATCAGAGGTCAGCCTCCAATGCTTGGTCCAGTGGTGCTTTCCCATTGGTCCAAGCTATTCCATTGCTCTGTCAGGGCCTCTGAGGCTCTGACAAGCAGTATTCAGGAACTAGGCAGCGCGCTTGTGTTCCTATATTAACAGACGTGGCTGCAGACCACCTGAGCAGCCTACGCGATAAGCTTAGCGAGGAAGCATACCACCGCTACCCAAATTGCGTAGGCTGTGAAAAGATTGCGCGCAAATGGAGCCGACGGCTGGGGAGCGCGGACCAGATGAGTTTATTTTATTATGTTAACGCTTAATGGCACATCCCTGCAGCAGTCCAAGGCAAGTGACTGTCTGCCCCATCAGCAGTAGTTATCTGAGCACTGATATCTCACTAAGGCACTGCTGATGGGGCAGACATTCACTTGCCTTGGAATGCTGCTACCTTAAAAGATGATTTAATTCATATTCAGCATTTTCGTACATGGCAAATCAAATGAATACGAAAACATCTGAAAATGCGTACGAAATCGTATTCACCGTTCTACCACCGGCAGTCTATAGTGTCTTTCTACAGCCCGTAGCCGAAGCTTAAGGACAGATACACTGAAAGCGTGGCGATAGTCTTCTCTAGAAATGAAGCCGCATGTATATCTTGAGGTTAGAACTGTCACCCAGAACTGAGCCTTTAATGAATAATATATATACATTGCCAGGCGGGGCCTTGAGGCCAATTGGAAATACGTATTCACGATAATGAATGCACATGTCTAATCACTACATTGCAAAGTATAATTTTATACTTACAAACTTTTGCTATATGTGGAGTTGATGTATCTGAGTGCTTCTCTATGATTTGTATTTAATAACATGACATTTCATTTCATTGTTGTTATCTCTTTTGAATGTAGAGAATGAAATCCACAATCACACAATACAAAAGATTCTGCTGGCAATTTATCTTTACCATGTGTATGTATGTAATGAAACCCACGTAAGAGAAACATAACGTTCTAACCTTGCATTATGCATCCTTGGTATTAGAATTTGAGGTGGCAACCTCGTGAAGAAATGTGTAGAGGCAAACAGGGCCTGATGAATGGCTCGCAGTTTAATGTAGACTTATGCCATTGTTGCTAGGTAATAAACATCTAGTTTACTGTTGGTGTTCTAAAATTTATCCAGTCTTTTCTGTATGATAAGATTAAAGCTAAATCTAAAGTAAACAAACTGAATTAATGTAATTTTAGTTTAAAACAAACAATAAAGATGAAAAGAATTAATACATAAATTTCACTGCATTTTTGCATTATCTAGAAGAAGAGTAAATAGTAAAGGCATTTATGAATATATATTTATTATCTTGTATTTCATTCCTCTCCATCTGTATGATCATACCATCTTTTCACCTTCAACGGCCTTTTTAACAAACTCCATATCATCCTGACTAGGTAACATCTGTTAATGCCGCTCCCTTGCCGGACCCTCTGTGTTTTGTACCTTTCTCCAGCCCTTAGCTGAAGTTTAAGGATGGGTATACTGAAAGGAAACCGCACTCAGATCTTAAGGATAGGACTGTCAGTCGGAACTGAGCCTTTCATGAATAATATAAACAGCGCAAGGCGGGGCCTGGAGGCCAATCGGAAATCCCTTCCTAGGCCCCCATTACGCTCTTAGCCTTAAAACGCGGGCGCAGGGGAGGAAAAACTGCACCTGCAGTTTCCCCCCTTGCGCCTGCGTTTTAATGCCAGATTACAATGCAGGCGCAAACCATGCTGCCTGCATTGTTATCGAGCGTTAAAAATCTGGATACTCGCGGCAGCGCTGAGCGCAGCCGCGAGCATCCACTCACTGGAGTCCATAGGACTCCATTGAGGTCCTCTCTGCCGGGTCACGTGACCGGCCGGATCGTGCATCGCGAGATCCAGCCGGTCCGCGTAGTGATACGCAGGGAGAGACAGGGGCGACTTTTTCCCCCTGTCTTTCACTGCTCCCGCCGGCCGGAGGAGGCGACCGGAGCTGCGGGACAGAGGGTGAGCATATGTTGCGTTTTTTTTTTTTTTTCAAGCTGGTGTTAACGGATTCTGCACCAGCGGAATCCGTTAACACCAGGTCCTGGCTCTGGTTAACTTTTCGTTGACCAGAGCCAGGCGTTAATCAGCGCTGGGACTTTGTAATACCATGTTAAGTATAGGGAGCGCAAAGTGCAGTGACCTCGCGCTGAGAAGCGCAAGGTCCCAAACGCAAATGGGTTTTTTAACCCGTTTGCGTTTGGATTGTAATATGCCCTAAACACCGCAGCTAACGGTAGCGCTCACGCAGGCAGGCAAACAAAGACCACGCCAACTTTATCAGATATAAACACACTCCAAATGGGGGAGTTGGAAGAGGCTACAGTGTTCCACACAGTAGTCATATAAACCAGTGGTTCCCAACCACCGTTATTGTCTATGCTTATCTGTTACTATGGTTTATATCAGTGGTTCCCAACCGGGGTCCTCAAGTACCCCTAACAGACCAATTTTTAAAGATTACCTTGTGGAAATGCAGACTGAATACAGTAAATTAAAGCACCTGTGCTGTGCTTCAGATATCTAGAAAATTTGGCCTGTTAGGGGTACTTGAGGACCACGGTTGGGAACCTCTGATATAAACCATAGTAACAGATAAGCATAGACAAAAACGATAATAACAATAACAGTATTCATACATAACACAGATGACACAAACACCCAGCACCTAAAATTGTAGGTACAAGGTGACTTCAACATAGGAGAGGGCAGGGGAACAAAACAGAACATCAGGCCTTCACCTTCCAAATGCATTTCTAGGTCCATGTACCCCAAGCTCGAAGTGACTCTCATCAGAACCTTTTTCACAGCAGAGTCTTTTCGAGCAGAGTCCTCTTTCCTACTGTCCTCTGGCTGTCTAAATTGTCTAACTTTTATGTATATGTGTTATTATGTCTAACCCATTGTACAAAGCTACGGAATCTGTTGGTGCTTTATAAATACTTGTAACAATAACCATATGTAGCGCTCACTCCCGGAGGAGCCGCTGAAATTGAACCTCGGGTCAGTCTCCCCGCACTAGGGAATAAATATACTCCAGCACCATCGTGGATTTTATAAATTTTATAAATATTACTAGAATAAATGGCATATAATGAATAACATGGTATACGTATATATATATTTACAGTACTTCGTAATGCGGGAAACGTGCAGCGGAAAGAAATACAAGGCTTCGTAATTCGAGAAACACGCAGCGGAAAAAAAGGAAAAATATATTTAGCCCCCTTTGTGGTTGGGGAGTGAGTCCCGTACAGGTTATGTCCCAAGAATGTAGGTGTGTGTGTGTGATGGTACCCGGGTACAATATTCAACTGGCCAGTGAATTATTTATGAGGTATCTTCGACTAGTCAAGTTGGGGCCCTGTGGGTTTTGAAACAAACAGCAGCGTGCTTTCTATTTTCACAACGGCCTGGAAGGCCTCTTACCCATCCGCCCGATACTTGGTGCTCTGCTCGACCCAGGACGTCTCTCCGCTCAATTTTGACTGGGATTTTATGGGTTACCGGATCCGCTGTCTTGCTTTTCTGTGCCGCAAGATGTCCAGCTCACCGCCTGCACTCCCTGTCCGATCGATCTGCGGTGCTCCTAACTCGGGGTCCTCTCGCTCACTTGGTATCAGCGTGGGTTATTCTGGTGAAGCACTGGGTCTTCCTCTTATGAGGCGGAATAACCCGGTCTTTCGCTCTGTCAGGCCACACCTGCGCTCCGGCCTGGTCAATATCACGTTCTGCTGCACTGCGTCTTGCTCCTCTCACTCCCTGGCGCGCTCTGCCAGCTCTCTCCACGAGGCTCAGGATGTCAGCGTCTGTGTCCCACCCACTTCCTGTGTCCGCCCGCAAAGCATGCCGGGAAATGTAGTCCCAATGTTCAGCGTCTCACATTGTGCTTGTCTCCCTCCGGTGGCCAAAAACAAGTACTACACGGCAGGGGATTTAAAACCAGCGCTACACTTATATAATATATGTGTGTTTATTATTGCAGAAGCCACTTGCATCACAGCAATTCAATGAATTGCATCCCAGAGCTCCTGTGCCACATTCCCCATATGCAGCAAGGAATTCTGGGTAGGATATGCAAATGACATCTGTCTCACTTTTTTGCATCCTGGATCTGTTATTACACAGAACCCTAAAATCAATTTTATGCCACACTGTGGCTTTCTAGTAGAGATAAGGTTTATGCAACTGGTCAAAGCTACTCCTAGGCCAGTGCTGTTTCGGGTTTGTTGGACCCTCATCAGCTAGGAGTTAGGCATGATGACCAGTTGCAGTGGATGCTTGGGACCCGTAGGGCAAGTCAGTATCTACAACAGTTGTGGTGGAGGACAAAAAGTGAGATTAAAAGCCTCCACACTATAATAAGTGTGTTTATTATTGCAGAAGCCAGTTACACATCACAGAAATTCGATGAATTGCATCCCAGAGCTCCTGTGCCACATTCCCCATATGCAGCAAGGAATTCTGGGTAGGATATTCAAATGACATCTGTCTCACTTTTTTGCATCCTGGATCTGTTATTACACAGAACCCTAAAATCAATGCTATGCCACACCGTGGCTTTCTAGCAGAGATAAGGTTATGCAACTGGTCAAAGCCACTCCTAGGACAGCGCTGTTTCGGGTTTGTTGGACCCTCATCAGCTAGGAGCTAGGCATGATGACCAGTTGCAGTGGATGCTATTTATGCAAAAGAGAAATGCTTTACATTCAGGGCTGCCAACAGAATTGTTGGAATCCCTTTCTAAACCACTGATTGGGGCCCCCCTTCTCTCAGTTATCCATTTCTTTTTCATTAAAAAAAATCATGTTGCCTCTGCTTCTGCTTAATTTCTATTACATGGAGTAGGCTAAATCCAACAAGGGAGCTAAACAGTATTTCTTGGTGAGCCACGTTACTTGGTGGAAACCATACTAATTGCCCTCGCTGTTGAGTCAGAATTCTCGTACTGGCCCCAGATGCTGCAGTCTATTGTTGGCATCTTGTTGGGCCAGTCTTGGGTGGCATGGATGGACTCTTTCATCTGTGTCATGTTTCCCCGTTCCAGCCCTGTCCCCCTGGCCTCTGTATTCTTTATGCCTATGTTTCCCATATGTTTCTGTATGTGCTTTCCCTGGATTGCAGCTCAGGGGTTAAATTGCTTCCTCGTTAAGCTCTCCTGTTGGTGATGTTTGCTGATCACCTCCCTATATTTTGCAATGGGCCCTTATCCCATGGCTCTTGCATTCTGGTTTACTTTCAGTTCCTGATTCCTGCAGAGTTTGTTCCTGAGAGCTCCCTACTGTTTATTCTGTTCTAGTTTGTGTTTTCTTGTTTACCTTATTTCTTTGGTTTTGTCTCCTTATCTGTATGCTGTTTCTTTAGTTAGTCCAGGTTCTAGTTCATGTCCAGTTATTCCTGTGTTTATCGTTCTAGTGTTTCTCCTTTGTCTGGTTATGTTATATGTCTGACTGATTACCTGGTTCTGACCCTTTTGCCTGGCTTACTCTCTCCCAGTTCTGGATCCCTGGCATCTACATAAGGTATACGTTCTGGTTTATGACTCCTGTCTTTTTCTTGACTTCTCTATTTGGATGCTCCTTGTCTGTACCGTTGATATACGTACTGTATGTACTTATGCATATTCCTGTCTCGTCTGTAGGTCCTTAGACTCTGCAAGGCGATGCTATATTATTTTTCTTTAGAGCAGATCCGGCTATTCTATAGACCGGTCTTTCAGAGTAGGGCTGCTGTTTACCGTGTAGGGTCTCTGGTCCAGGTTGTCTACTCAGTATTCTCTGCATATTGGGGCTTTCCTATGTACCAGGGCCTCACTTTGGCAAGTGCAAGGTGCCCTCTTTGTGACTGATTGTGACAATCCGGGGCACTTAGACAAGCTACACATGGTTTGAGAAGGGCCAGGGCCCCCGTAGACTCTGGGGGCCTGAACATATCATGGTGTGTTATGCCCCTTAGGACAGCCCTTCATAGCGCACTACAGGTTGAGTTAAAGTGACATTAAACCCTCAGATTTGTTAACATAAACCAATACTGTAATGTGTGCCTTACTGTAATCCATGGTTGTTTTCCTTCTCTTTGCTGTTCTTCCTTTTAAATCCGTATCTCTTCTCATACTGGGGGAGAACTTCCTTTTGCAGCTGGCTGCCACTTCCTGTAATACTGGCTCAGGTTGCAAACCTAAACACAGACACCATGTATCCATTCCAGAGACAAGGCAGTCTGCTGAAACAGGAAGTTCTCCCCTAGCATGAGAAGAGCTAAGGATTTAAAAGGAAGAGCAGCAAAGAGAAGGAAAACTACCATGGATTACAGTAACTCACACATTACAGTATTGTTTTATGTTAAAAAATCTGAGGGTTTAATGTCACTTTAAGTTCTGACATAAGTACACCCCTTCAACATTGTTTCCAAAAGAAGCTTCTACCAGCTGGATAACCTATGTGGTTATTCAGGTGGTGTTTATTCTCACTGAGTTTTGTAACTATAATTGGCCAATGAGAATGGCAAGTCTGATATTAGTTTACATAGGAACATTATTTTATTGCTTTTCCTCTAAACCAGGGGTGGGCAATTACGGCCCTCCAGATGTTTTGAAACTACATTTCCCGTGATGCTTGGCTGCTCATTAGGTTTGTAGAGCCTCAAGGGAAATGTAGTTTCAAAACATCTGGAGGGCCGTAATTGCCTGCCTCTGCTCTAAACACTTGCGACCGAGTAACCCTTGGCATAGAAGTCAGAAGACTGAAGCTGCTTGGATGGACTCTTTTTTTTTACATGTGTGTTCTGTTAAGTTTTAATAAAAATTATAATATTTTTAAATCTCTGGTTCGGTAGTTACTAGGGATGAGCTTAAGAATAAAGTTTGAAAAGCACCAATAGTAAAGGTAAAATAAATATAAATAAACTGTATTAAACCATTTTAAATTAACTCTATTAAACAAATTAAAATTAACTGTATTGAACAAATATAAATTAACGAAAAAAAAAATAAGAGTTGTCACGTAAGTTTCAATTTCAGACACATCAAAATTTCACTGTGCGTGCCTTATCCTTTGCAAATTTTCATCATGCGTATATATATATATTGCCCAGGCCAGCTCACATCATGCGTATATATATTGCCCAGGCCAATCCCCTGGTGGAGATAGGGGGTTCATTTGAACCCCGATATCTCCAGGAATCTAGTGGGTCATGGAGGGTGTCAATCGAAAGGCCTGAGCATGGCCTTTTGAATGATACCCAACATGACCAGGTATAAAGTAAAAAAAAAAAAAATAGTTTGAAGTTCGCGAATTTTCAAATAACCAAAGTTCGGTTCGAACTCCGAACCGTCCGAACCGAACTTTGGTTATTCGAAAATTCGCGAACTTCGAACTTTTTGGGTGTGTTCGGTTCGAGTTCGGAAAAAAAAGAAATTTTGAAAAAAGTATAGAAAATGCTTAAAAAAATACTAAAAAATCTAGAAATAAAGAGACGCTTTACTGCAGAATATTATAAGCAACGGTTTATTAGATATTGAATTAAAAACTAATGTGTACGTTCAAAGATTCTCAACTCTAAGGCTAGGGTCAGACAAGCGCATTTTCGCGTTGTCTGTGAAAAAGTACGTTCGAACGAATGGACGCATTTTTTCACGGAGTACGCGATAGCGGTCATACGATGCGCATTTGCGGCCGTGATTTTGTACGGATCATCAATAAAACACTTTGTGCATCTGGACGTTATGTTGGCCGGACATTAGCAGTGTCTGACATCTCCAATTCACGCACACACGCCTCTAGCGGACGCAGCGCACTCTGTACGACCGTACTAGTGGTTTTACGTTCTCGACAAAATGCGTTCGTTTTCCACTTGCGTTGCGCAGCCGGACTTTTGTGCGACCGTACTTCGTATATTGGCCCTCATTGCCTGGCATTTGCTGCTAGTGCGGCCGTAATTAAGTGCGCCTGCACGCGCGTTCACACTGCCTCAGTCTGACCCTAGCCTAAATGACCTGTGTTTTTCAAACGGCATAACAACAACAGGTGTTTTAGTCTGGTCTAATCAATTTGATACATTGTAGACTATACTGAGGGGGTGGGGTGGTGTCTGCTTCTGATTGAGATTTGAGAAGTGTTAATTTCCCTCCTAAAACTTCTAATATGCTGTATTTCACCGCTGTGTGCTCAGCTCATTTTTACCGCTTTCGCTCATCATGTTTAAACGCGATTTTGAAGCCACATTTTGTTAAATGACCGACATGTTAGATATCGTTCTTTCTGGCAGACTCCGCAGATTCATAATATATCATTTTTATATGTATACGTCCTGTCCTGGCTGTATACTATAAAAAATGCAATAAAAATTTAATTTATAATCATCTGCAGTGTGTAAAGTGTTGTTTTTTTCACATTTTAGCACATGAGCATTTGCGGTTATGTTTTCCATGGGGTGCGCTTGTACAAAAATTAGAAATGGGGACTTGTTACATTTTGAGGGGGGAATTACGTGATTTATAGCAAACGCACCCCATAGAAAAAAATCATTAGTGCATCATCGTTCACATTATAATTGCAATGTGAACAATATTGCTGCATTAATAAAAATAACACACAAAAAAAAATACATGTTTTTATTTTATTTTTTATTTTTTTTACTTTATACCTGGTCATGTTGGGTATCATTCAAAAGGCCATGCTCAGGCCTTTCGATTGACACCCTCCATGACCCACTAGATTCCTGGAGATATCGGGGTTCAAATGAACCCCCTATCTCCACCAGGGGATTGGCCTGGGCAATATATATACGCATGATGTGAGCTGGCCTGGGCAATATATATATATATACGCATGATGAAAATTTGCAAAGGATAAGGCACGCAAAGTGAAATTTTGATGTGTCTGAAATTGAAACTTACGTGACAACTCTTATTTTTTTTTCCGTTAATTTATATTTGTTCAATACAGTTAATTTTAATTTGTTTAATAGAGTTAATTTAAAATGGTTTAATACAGTTTATTTATATTTATTTTACCTTTACTATTGGTGCTTTTCAAACTTTATTCTTAAGTAAAAAGAAATTTAGCAGTTTCATGTTGTGTCGTTTTTTTTTTTTTGGGGAGGGTGCAAGTAGCTGGTCTTGCCTAGGTCGCAAAATAGTCTAGCACCGGCCCTGACCGAATGGTCCACCCCTGCACTCTTCCACAATACCACAGAGGGGTTACTGTATGATGGCACTTGCTGGCCTGGCACCAAAGGCAAAATATTTGGCTGCACTGCCACTGACGCCTGTATCAGATTCATATCCTCAGAGGGGTGAGACTGTGTGACGGCACTGTTGCCGACGCTAAAGGCCCAATTTTAGGCTAGGGTCAAACGAACGCATTTTTCGCAGCGAACGTCAAAAAGTGTGTCCGAACGCATTGAGGTGTTTTTTCACGGAAAGCGCTTAAACGGTCATATGATGCGCATTTTTGTGCGTGATTTTTTACGGATCCAAACCAGGAAACTTTGGGTGTCTGGACGTTATGTTGGCCGGACATGAGCAGTGTCTGACGTCTCCTAATCACACACACACGCCGCTATGCGGACGCAGCGCACTCTGTACGTCAGTACTAGCGGTTCCGCGTTCTTGAAAAAATGCGTTCATTTTCCACTTGCGTTGCGCGGCCGGACTTTCGTGCGGCCGTACTTTGTATATTGGCCGTCATTGCGTGTCATTTGCTGCTAGTGCGGCCGTGATTAAGTGCGCCTAAATGCACGTTAAAAGTGCACTAGTCTGACCCCAGCCTTAAAGCACCTATTGTTACTTTCATCCAAAGCCTGCATAAGTTTCACAATAATTTAGCCAAAAAAATCAGTAAACTTTTTCTGCGTGTCCGAAAATGTCTCCTCTTTTCATACAGACTGCTGCCCCAAGCAGTTGTTTATGGATAGATTAAAGGAAAAGCATTTACTGTCATTTGAAACATCATTTTTTTGTTTTTAAGTGTTTCTATACATCCTACAAAACCGCCACTTCACAGGCAGGTTATGGGGACCTCCTAGGCACGATATTTGAAGGAATTTTTCGTTTTTATTTTTAACCCTTATTTCATGGAAAACTCACTGTCCCTTTAAAAACGTTTTTTTTTTTTATTTACTTTTTGTCCTTGTTTCCTGTCCCCCAGGGCACTACCCGGACCCCCATACACCTTTTATGGCAAATATATAGCATATATGCCCTCTTAGAGGGCACTCTAAAAAACGAATTTTCAGCCCCATTGACTTGTATTGAGTTCGAGTTCGGGTTCGGATTCGGATTCGAACATTTGGAAAGTTCGGGTTCGGATCCAAACCGAACTCGGGGGGGTGTTCGGCTCATCCCTAGTAGTTACATAGAAAGATGAAGTTACCTTTTGTATCCTATCTTTTCCACCTCTCTATGTACACAGAGTAAGCTACCCAAGCTTCATCTATGAAACCTGGCTAAGGACCAGAAGAGAGATTAAAAGAGGTGAGAGGAACATGTAAGGAAAGGGATAAAAAGCTATAGAAACGTAACTGCATTGATAGGGTTAGGGCACAAGCGAGGTGAGGCCAGAAATCGCACTATTAAGGCCCTTGTCAGACGAACGCAGTTATCACGTCTGTGCTTCCGCACAGATTAACGTCTGTCGTAGCATAGAATCATGAGCAATAGAGACCCACACACGAAGTACGTGCGCACACACAACGCACGTGGCAAACGGACGCAAGTTAGGCAAGAACGTAAAAACGCTAGACGGACGCGCAGAGTGCGCCACATCTGCGTAGTGTTCTGTGTGAGTGATGAGGACATGTCAGACGCAGCGCATTTGCGATGTCCAGCACCTAAACACACAAAATGGCTTTTCATATCCTTTTGGAATTTTTCGCATTTTTCATAATAATTTTGTTTCCCATAATTCCCTTTTTTTTCTACGTCCGTCAACAAAAACGGACCTTGTGGTGTCTACAGTATCTTCGTCAGTACGTCCGTCCGTTATGCCGCATGCAGAGTGCGCTCAGACTGCGTTCATCTGACATTAGCCTTAGACTGAATTTTTGGTTACTAAACATGGAAAATGGCAGGGTAACAGACGGACAACTCTTGTATTCACTGTAACCCACTTACTGTTATCCAGAAAAGGTAAATGGGTACAAAATCCCTGAGGAATTGCAATATTGCCAACAACTTTAAATATAATCGAAATACTCGGATTATAAAATGTATCAACAAAAAAGCTAGTGTTTATCTTACCAGTGTACAGTGAGATGGTTGACTATCTTGCGCTCTATATAAATGCAATTAAGATTATTCACATAAATAATATCAGGCTTTTTTTGCCACAGCATTAAAGTCACCTGCCTAATATTGTGTAAGTCCCCCTCTTGCATCTAAAATAGCTCTGGTGTGTTGAGAGACATGGACTCCATAAGACCTCTGAATATGCTCTATGGTATCTGGCACCAAGACATTAGCAGCAGATCCTTTAAGTCTTGCAAGTTGAAAGGAAGGGCCAACATGGATTGGGTTTGTGGTTCCATTATATCCCACAAGGGGATTGAGATCTGGAGGAATATAGAGACCAAGACAACACCTTATCATGTTCCTCAAACCAGTCGTGAATAATGTTTTAAGGTTGGCAAGGTGCATTATTCTGCTGAAAGACTCCACTGCCTTTGCAATGAAGGATTGTGCATGATGGTCTGCAGCAATCTCTATTATGGCCAGCATTAAGTTCTTCAGCACCAGACAGACTATCCTTTGCTCTCCACATCCATCAATAAGCCTCAAGTGCCTATGACCCTGGTACTGATTTACTGGTTGACCTTCCATGCACCACTTTTGGTAGCTACAAACCACTGCATATTTGTGTAGAATCACCAGAAAATGGTTGTTACCGTTATCCAAGCACCCCCCTAAATTGGTGCCACAGAAATAGCAATAGAACAAACAAACATAAATTGGGCAAGGCAACACAAGCAGCAAATTAGGATAACTGGCTCTCCTAAACAAAGCAATACACGAGAATGAGTCAGTAATCACGTGTGATGTCCTAATGAGTTGCGTAGACAAAGTCCTCATATAGGTTCAAAAATGCAAATTCGAAGATGTAGTGACCATCACAACGGATTTCTCAAACTGAAAGATCGAGAAAGAGCGTAAAACTGCTACACATTTATTTCCATATGAAAGAAGGGTAAAAAAAACACTCACAAAATAAGTGGCACACTAGGACAAACTTGTGTGCAAATGCGTATATTTACAATCAGTCCACAGATACTGTATTTTTTCTCCAGAATCCTGGAGCCAGTCCTTTAAGATCAGAATCCTGAATCTCCAATGCAGAGTCTGTAGCAAAGTCCGGGATCACAGCGGAATCACAGCGGAAAGATGAACCCCACAAGGGGGAATACACGTATTGCTTTGTTTAGGAGAGCCAGTTATCCTAATTTGCTGCTTGTGTTGCCTTGCCCAATTTATGTTTGTTTGTTCTATTACAAACCACTGCATACCAGGAACACCCCACAAGACTTGCTGTTTTGAAGATACTCTGGCCTAGTCATCTAGCCATCACTATTTGGCCTTTATCAAAGTCACTCAGATCTTTTCAGTTGCTCATTTTCCTGCTTCCAACACTTGAAATTCATGAACTGACTGTTCACTTGCTGCCTAACATATCCCACCCATTGACAGGTGCCATCGTAACCATATAATCATTATTCCCTTCACCTGTCAGTAGTTTTAATTTTGTGGCTGATCAGTGTATGTTAGTGTAATAATGTCAGGTTTATTTGTACAAATGAAAGCACTTATGTATGCTGTCTGCTGATGTGCTATAATGAAAGCATTTCACTGAGGCATCATTGTCCATCTTGCAGGTGATTTACTACAGGAATGATAATGGGAGTATTGAACAAAACCCCATCCCACCCAGCATTAACGAAGAACACACATTGTTTGTTGTGTCAAAACATATTTATATTGTACAAAAGAAATACTCCCAGGGTCCTGAGGGTTGTTACGATTGTTTTATGGAATGTTGCAGGTGAATTATGGTGTGAAATGTTTCGGGTAATAGTGTAAAACATTATGGTCCCTAGCCTGACACTGTCATTAAGTTAGCAAATTGCAGCCTCTGAATGTTTTGTCTTTTTGTTTTAAATCTTTGTGTTCTAGCTCATCTCTCCTGCTTGCTTTGCTATTGCAAATCACTGGTAATTGTGTTGCCTCTACATTGCTTTTATTTGTAGTATCAGTTGTAACCTGCAAATGATAATGACCACCTCTAACAAATGCATTCTAGGTAGCATCCCGCCAAACATCTGCACATCCCCCTCCTACCGGGAAGTGTCTTCTCAGGCATCTTTTCACCACGTTGGGTTTTGCACATAATTGAGACTTGGTGATGCTTTATTTTCTATATAACTTGTTATTAAACTATGTTTATGGTGAAAATGTATTAAGCTTTGTTGGCTCTCTTTGTTTCCATGAGTACTTTGATTTAAACGTCCGGCGCTCAATCTTAATTGAATACTTTTCTGCCTGTGTCACTTAAAAGCCGAGGAATGCAGCTCATTATTAAGCATTGATACATCCTGGAAATGGAAAAAGTGGTAAGCGCCCACACTATCCACATCTGAACACCCAGCAAACCAGATGATAGTGGTTTCCCCCAAACCAATCAATACAAGTAGGAACAATACGTATCTGGTCTGCGCGAAAGGACGCTAGGGAATTCAGATAGGTTTCTCACAAGACGTCTCCAACATAGTCCCATGTAAGGATAAAAACACAAAGATTGCAACTCTAAGTGCAGTAATTATAAGCAAGTGCTGAATGTGTGATTTCCTATTTCACCGTCGACACACGGCTTCATCAGCTGGTCTATCAGCTAGACCAGCTGATGAAGCCGTGTGTCGACGGTGAAACGCGTCCTGGCTTATTTTCTTGATTTTATTTTGTTTTATACAATTATTAAATTTTTAGAAGAACTGCTGCTGCATGTTTTGGTCTTTTATTGGGTTTGACCCACGAAACCCATATGCCTTCGTTTTAGAGCTGGGAATAGCTCTAACAAATGTGAGTTTTTCACCTTGATTTATTACTATATTGCTGCATGTCAGATCTACACAAGAAAGTGTTTTTTCCTTCTCTTCCATACCCATTGGATGTGATGAGCCATCAACAATAAGGAGTGGGTTTCCTGAGAAGTTAAGTGAAGATAATCAACCCAAAGGCAACGATCCACTCAGAGCCAGTGCATGGACTCTACGTCTGTGAGTTGAATAACTATAGGAAATCACACATTCAGCACTTGCTTATAATTACTGCACTTAGAGTTGCAATCTTTGTGTTTTTATCCTTACATGTGACTATGTTGGAGACGTCTTGTGAGAAACCTATCTGAATTCCCTAGCGTCCTTTCGCGCAGACCAGATACGTATTGTTCCTAATTGATACATCCTGACCTGCTACTCCATATTGGGTACTAAAGCCTCGATTTAATTCAATCCCATAACCGTAATCTGTACCTTTTTCGGACGTATTTCTGCTATTTTTCAGTTAGTCAGATACAAATGCAGGCTTATAGGCTTTTCGATTCCCAATAACATTTTGGATCCAATACTGGTTCCTGTAGCTATACTTATTAGTGGAAATATCATCTTTATTGGTTTTGATTGAATTTATCGGTATGCTGTTTTCTGAAGAAAAAAGAAAGAATTCTGAAAAGTGCTGATAAATGGATTTTCAAGCCGAAAACCGAGGGAATAAGACTTTTAAACATCAGATTTTTCTTATAGCCATATTTAGAGGCATATATTTGTATCATAGAAAAAGAGGCTGATGAGTGTTAATAAATAGCGCCTATTTCAATTTATGTTTTATATGGAAGATTTTGTTTTGGTGTGCTGCTCTACAGAAGACGCTGGTGAGTAATGACCCATCTACCCCAAAGGTCACAGAAATAGAGAATCAAAGACAAAAAACTTTCTACAAGCGCACAAACGTGTAAAAGTATAGCGAACAGTATAGTGGTGCTATTACATGTATCAGGAATACGCAGATTTAACCCTTCATAAATTTGGGTTATAGAAAGTCACATTGGTACAGAGCAGATGTATAATATGTCTGTACTTAATTTTGGATTAGATGAAGCTTGGGCCGTCAGGATATCGCATATGGTTTCTTTTTTCAGAGCCTATATATTGTATTGGCTCTGTATAGCGGGCAGTGTGCCAACTTTTGGAATGGCACCGTCCTTCTTGTTCAATCCTCCATGTATCTGAAAGAGAAGAAGGAATGTGCAATCATAGGGCAGGATGTACAGTATTAGAATATATCATAATACATGTCCTGCTTACCTGAACCAGATCCCTATATCCGGCTCTGGGATGTAGTGCCTGTGACACTTTACGGCAGTGTCTAGCCTCCCAAGGATCTGTGGCAGGTTGGTGTGATGAGATACAGGAATCCAGCAATAAATAGCAATAGTCGCAGTGTAAAAATAATAAAAGGAAAATATATTTTTAAAATGGCATATTAACAAACATTTAAAAACCTGTGTGGATAGGGGGTGGTCTGTAACGCGTTTCGCGAAATACAATTTCGACTGACTGAGGAAGCCGAAATTGTATTGGCGAAACGCGTTTCAGACCACCCCCTATCCACACAGGTTTTTAAATGTTTGTTAATATGCCATTTTAAAAATACATTTTCCTTTATTATTTTGTCTTTGATTATATATTTGTATCAGGTTGGTCGAAAATATTTGGAGAGACTAATAGGGTTATTCAGAGAAAGGTGAAACTCTGGAGAACTTTTGGAGAAGTGAAAATTCTACTTCAAAATAGCCAAATAAGAAAAATTCTCCCATTTATCTCACTTTCCAAATTGGCTATTTTGACCTAGAATTTTCACTACTCCAAAAGTTCTCCAGAGTTTCACCTTCCTCTGATTAACCCTGTTAATCTAAAGGGGTTATTCACTAAGTGGCCAACTTGCCTCCAAATTTCACCATACAGAGCAATTATTGGACAGTTTGTCTATTCACTAAACTGTCAATTCGCCAAATACTTTTTAATTGACAACGAAACACGTTGCAGTTCGCTGCAGATCGGCAATCTTTGGCAGCAGCGAAATTGTCCCATAGAGAAGTAATGGTTAATCTATACACAGAATGGTGAACTGCACCAAAGTGTTGGAAAAATGCCCTGATTTTCTGTGATTCAGTTCGGCAGGTTTAAACCGGCTAATTCCATAGTTTTCAATGTAAAATAATATCATTTTTAATTTAAAAAAAAGTTTATTCTTCTCATTTTCAGCAAAAAGTATTTTTTATTTATTTATTTGTTAGAACACCTTTTTGTATTGTTTGCATTTTTAGACAAAATTTTGGATTCCCATTTTTTTAAAAGGCGTTTTTTTTTTTATTCTGTAACAGACCTTTTTATTTTTTTTTAAAGGACTTTTTTTATTATTTAGGCACATTTTAATGCATTGTTATTGGTTTAAAACTTTTAGGAGAAAAGGAGAGTTCCGTTCTTTTGTTTTTTTCTGCAGTTCAGTGGTCTTTGGCGACTCCATCTTCGGGCACTACGTTGACCCTACAGTGAACACTGAATTCACCTAAGGGTTGGCAAAATGCACCAAAGCGCACCAAAGTGCAAAGCACTGAAATTTCGCTAAAACTACGACAAAAACTATTAGCCTCAATTATATGGCAAGATAGACTGGCCCAATTATTGCTCCTTAGCCTTTTAGCAAACTCTCACAAGGGGATTAACTGTGCAATAGGGAGGTGCAATATGAATGTCTGGTAATGTACTAGGGTTGCACCGATACCGATACTAATATCGATATCGTTGCCGATACCGGGTACTTCAGGAGTACTCGGTACTTGTGCAGTACCCCCGATATTTCCCCCGATACCGGAAGCCGGCATTGAGCCGGCTTGCCGGCATCCGAGGGGCTGGGTCGTCTGTTCGAATGCTCTATCGGCATTCGGACAGCCACCCCTGGAGCTCTCCGGCATACTTACCTTCCTGAGCGACGCCGGTAAAGTTTCTGCGCTTCTGCACGTTGAAGGACCCCAGCCGCGATCACGTGGGAGTCCCACGTGATCGCGGCTGGGGTCCTTCAACGAGCGCACGCGCGAAGACTTTGTCAGCGTTGCTCGGGAAGGTAAGTATGCCGCGGAGAGCTCCAGGGGTGGCTGTCCGAATGCCGATAGAGCATTCGAACAGCCGCCCCATGTCTGGTCTGGGGTCTGAGCTGAGGGGCAATATTCATTGAGCTTGGGGGCATTATCCATATGAGCTGGGGGCAAATATCCATGAGCTGGGGCATATCCATGAGCTGGGGCAAATATCCATGAGCTGGGGCAAATATCCATGAGAGCTTGGGTGCATATCCATGAGCTGGGGGCATATCCATGAGCTGGGGCAAATATCCATGAGCTGGGTCAATATCCATGAGAACTTGGGGGCATATCCATGAGCTGGGGGCAAATATCCATGAGCTGGGGGCAAATCCATGAGCTGGGGGCATATCCATGAGCTGGGGGCAATATCCATGAGAGCTTGGGGGCATATCCATGAGCTGGGGGCAATATCCATGAGCTGGGGGCAATATCCATGAGCTGGGGCAATATCCATGAGCTGGGGCATATCCATGAGCTGGGACAATATCCATGAGAGCTTGGGGGCATATCCATGAGCTGGGGGCAATATCCATGAGCTGGGGCATATCCATGAGCTCGGCAATATCTATGAGCTGGGGCAATATCCATGAGAGCTGGGGGCATAATCCATGAGCTGGGGACAATATCCATGAGCTGGGGCAATATCTATGAGCTGGGGCAATATCCATGAGCTGTGGCATATCCATGAGCTGGGACAATACCCATGAGAGCTTGGGGGCATATCCATGAGCTGGGGGCAATATCCATGAGCTGGGGCATATCCATGAGCTCGGGCAATATCTATGAGCTGGGGCAATATCCATGAGAGCTGGGGGCAAAATCCGTGAGAGCTGGGGGCATAATCCATGAGAGCTGGGGGCATTCTGTATATATATATAATCTCGGGGGGGATATATACATGTGAGCTAGGGGCATTTTTATATGAGGTCTGTTCTTATTGGAAAGTGGTCACATGACATAAAATAAAAGTATCGGTACTCGGTATCGGTGAGTACTTGAAAAAAATATCGGTACTCGTAGTCAGTCTTAAAAAAGTGGTATCGGTGCATCCCTATAATGTACCATATGTCACCCCTATATGTCTGTAGCTTGTTTAGTTTCACAGATCAAAGGAGACTCCGATACCATCCATTGCTGTAGATAATTTTAATATATTTATCTCTTTTTTGTTTGTCTAAAATCAATAAAGATTAACAATTTTAACCCCTTAGTGACTGGGCGGTTTTCCAAAAGTCTGTCCGAAAATGCCCGCTGCTGTTTTTACATTTCTGCTCTGCATGTGCTTAGGTCAAATTCTCCTCTTACTCATTTATGCAACCCACACATACTATATACCATTTTTCCCGCCATTAAATGGACTTTCTAAAGATACCATTATTTCCATCATATCGAATAATTTACTATAAAAAAATATGAAATGCAATGAAAAAATGAAAAACACACTTTTTCAAAATTTAAACCCAAAAATTTACAACTGCCAAAAAAGACCCCGGCTAAATAGTTTCGAAACTTTGTTCTGAGATTAGAAATACCCATTTTTTTAACATGTTTTTGCTTTTTAGCCCATTCACTGCTGAGCCATTTCACCTCTGTGCACTGAGCTCATTCTGACTGTTTTATGCTCATCATTTTTAGATGCCAGCTTAAGTCCTATTTTATTAAACCCCCCAGACAAAAAATAAAAAAAAATATTATTTTATTTGTTTAAACAAATTGTTTACAACAAACCTAGTCATGTTTGGTATCATTGGAAAGGCAATGATCAGACCTTTCCAATGATATTAAAAATTAGCTAACCCCCTAGCTGCCACGGTTCGAGGCAAAGGATCCCCTTATCTTCCCCTGGCAGCTAGGGGGTTAACTGGCCCACTGACATCCTCACACATATGTGTTACATCCTTGGCCCCGCAGCGCTTCCTGGGGGGTCAGGGCGCCAGGTGGCATCTCTGGCTAGCCTGTTGCCAGTAGTAAGGGCTGGCAAAATGGCATCTGAGGGGGCGGAGCTAGGCATAAGTGCAAGGAGTCATCAGCCTTTAAAAGAAGCTGAGAGGACTTGCTCCTTGAACTGTAGTGGAAGTAGTTGGAGTTAGTGTAGTTCAAGTTCCTGCATTGCCTGGTGTCTGATTCTTTGATATTGACCTGTTTCTGGCTGAGGACCTGTTTACGTTTTGACCTTTCCTATCCCTATCGACCATTCTCTCGCATATCCCTATTGTACTTTTGCCTGAGTTTGTGTCTGATTCACGTTTATGGTTTTGCCGTATGGTTTATGTTATCTGTCTAGTTCTTGTCCTGGTTATTTCTAGTTCATGTATATTGCTTTCTAGTTTATGTTCCTGAGTTCCCAGTTTTATGTATCCTGTCTAGTATATGTTTCCTTGTTTGCTATACAGAATCCAATCTTAGATTGTAGGCCTTCCCTGCAGGCTAATGAACACAAGTGTTCCCGCTCTGTATGTCTCATAAGTAAGTCTTGCATCAGCCATCTTGTTCATGTTCATGTATCACGTCATGTCTATGTATCTGTACACAGATAGTTAATGTGTTTCCACCCAGCGACCTCCTGGCCAATAAGCCACTTGGTGCTTAGGAGTTAAGTAGGTTTCTTGTAGTACCTCCCTGGTGTGGGAATCAAGGTATTAGAGCCTTTCTTGCGGTCTGTGTTTCCAGTATCTGAATCTACTGAATCACAAATACAGGTGATTTAAACAAAAATACTACAAATCAAGGCCTAACTCAAGTGACAGTTCTTACTATACATCCAGCGACTGACTATCCAAAATCATAATCTAATAAGCAAAAGAAACTCACAGCTTGTCTTGTTTTTTTCGAAGTGCTACTACTTCCCGCCCTGCTCTGAGCAGTCTGATTAAAACACTTTCCAGAAGTCAGCAGCCTGGGAATTTACCTGTGACAGCAAGTGTGTGAGAGGATAGAGGCCATGCAGGATTATGGGTCCTCAATACCTTCCCTCAATTACTCTCACAGACATCCTGTTACCCAACCCATGCACCCTGTCACAGGGTATACATATAAAAAAATGTATAATTAATATATGTAAATCATAAACAAAGACAGTCACCGTCCCTACACCAAACAAAATATATTAAAACAAGTGACAAAAATAACTGTATCAAAAAGTGAAATGTCATTTGTAAGCAGACTCTGTATGCAGAACAAAAATGTATCTTTTTAGTTATTTCCTTCAGTATCAGGGTTTCTGTCTAGACGTTTTTCTTTAGCGTTACTCGAGGGGTTAACTTTAGCCTTGTCACCTGGTTCTTGTGACATACAGTATCAACCCCCTCACATTTTTGTAAATATTTTATTATATCAATTCATTTGACAACACCGAAGAAATTACACTTTGTTACAATCAGGGGTCAAGTCCTGGGAAAAAAAGTGAGGGAACTCACCCACGAATTCCACAACCCCTATTACCTGAAGAAAATATAAATATATCACGAGTATAGCAGTGCCTGGTGATACCATTTTTAATGGCTTAACTTTACATTTAAAAGACAAGCTTTCAAGAGTGTAAACTGGAAACTATACTGATCAGTGAAAGGTATCACTACGTACAGGTATACTCGTGATTGTGGCAACTGGACTAACGCTATATATATATATTATATAATATATATATATATATATATATATATCCAGGCACAGACCCCCCCAGAATTATATACACAGCGCTGAATCCCCAGACTAACATACACAGCACTGAGCCCCCAGGATAATATACACAGCACTGAGCCCAAGAATAATATGCACAGCACTGGTTATATGGATATATTTTCCCCAGTTCACATGGATATAATTGCCCCCAGCTCATATGGGTATATATTGCCCCCAGCTCATATGGATAATGCCCCCCGCTATTTTTTTTTGTGAAAGGATTTTACCAGGAAGGATACATTGAGATTTCTCTCATTTCCAAGTATGTCCTGGGTGGCAAGTATGTACCGTTAGGTGTCTTGCCAAGGACACTTACTGGAGAAGTTGCTCGCTGGGATCGAACCCATGACTCCACAGGCTCTCTCCATGCAGAGCGGTGACATTACCTCTACTCCACCCAGCCTAGCTATCATGGATAATGCCCCCAGGTCTCATGGATAATGCCCCCCAGCTCTCATGGATATTGCCCCCCAGGTCTCATGGATATTGCCCCCCAGGTCTCATGGATATTGCCCCCCAGGTCTCATGGATATTGCCCCCCCAGGTCTCATGGATATTGCCCCCCCAGGTCTCATGGAAATTGCCCCCAGGTCTCATGGAAATTGCCCCCCAGGTCTCATGGAAATTGCCCCCCAGGTCTCATGGATATGCCCCCAGGTCTCATGGATATTGCCCCCAGGTCTCATGGATATGCCCCCAGGTCTCATGGATATTGCCCCCAGGTCTCATGGATATTGCCCCCCCAGGTCTCATGGATATTGCCCCCCCAGGTGTCATGGATATTGTCCCCCCAGGTGTCATGGATATTGTCCCCCCCAGGTGTCATGGATATTGTGCCCAGCTCACCTCTGCTTCTTCTGTGGCTGTGGCTGCTGCCGCTGCCGCGGCATATTGCAGGCTGCCGCGTGCTTCCTGCTTCAACGCCGCTGACAGGAAGTGAAGCCGAGCGGCTCCACTTCTGGTCAGCGGGTCGTTCTAACAGGATGCACGCGGCCGCCGGCAATGTGCGGCGGCGGCGTTCGGGCTCGGGCCACAGCGTTCTCCTGCCAGTGTTTGAATTTCTATATCAGGAGGATCACTAAAATGTATTGTTGTTGCAACACCGATGATATTCTCCATAGTTTGCAACAATATCAGGGTTATCCAAAGAGATCCGAATTGCTGGAGAAAGGTAACCGAACGCTGAAAATCAGCGTTCGGTTACCTTTCTTGGCCATTCGGCTATCCAGAGAGCAGGCAATTCACCAAATCCTGACGAATTGCCTGCACATACGGTGCCTGTTCGGTGCCTGTTCGAAGGCAGTGAAATCCCCTTAAACAAGCACTGGTTCGGCTATTCAGAGACCACAAACCAGCAGTGAAAGGTTCCCGAAATGCCCTGCCATTCGGTGGTTTAATTCGGCAAGTTTACTCAGGAGAATCCCATAGTCTTCAATGTTAAAAATATTCCCGTTTTAATTCAGTATCTAATAAACCGTTCATTATAATGTTCTGCAGTAAACAGTCTATTTATAGATTTCTTTTAGGATATTTTAAGCATTTTTCTGGATTTAATTTTTTTAAAAAAATTCCGAATATTTTATTTTTTTAAGTTTACTTTTTTCTGTAACAGCCCTTTTTATTATCATTCCCTGGATCTCATATGTAAATTTCAGACATTTTCGTTCAGTAGTTTCTTTGCAAACAGCGTTTCACTTTTCAAACATTCAAGCAAACAGAACATAAAAGCTCCAAGGTGGAAAAAACCATTCTCAGAACTGGAAATAGGATAGAATTTCAATACAAGTGTACATTGATTTATCTGCTCTTTATATTAGAATTTATCCAACTGATTCTTCTGGGACAGCAGTCCAGTACACTAGTCAAGATTTACATTGTATGACTTCTATTTAATTTATTTTCTGCATTTGCAGATACTTTACCATAGGGTCTTCTGGGACTCATAGAATGTTTTTTTTTTTTGCATTCTGATACTCAAGCGTCATTTAATGTCTGCAATATAAGACCTATACTGACCTGATTGTGCTAGGGCTACTTTGCAGTAACTGGCTATTCTACAGACATTTTTCTCGCCACTAGCCAGGTGAATGTTATGTTAGCAGTGATCCATTGATAATTATCAACAGTCAACAGCTTTTTTACAGTTTCCAACTCATCGCCTATTATTCAACAATCTACGTGCAATTTTATATGTTTCTAATATATTGTTGTTGTAATTATTGTATTTGTGATTTTCGGAATATCCGTATAATAAAAATTAAATATACTTTCAAATTCTAACCTATTTCCAGTTCTGAGAATGTTTTTTCCACCTTGGAGCTTTTATGTTCATATTCTAATGAGGGTTTAATCCCATCTGGTTAGAATGCTCTCTAAATTGTTCACCATCTCTTAGGAGATAGGTGAACTTTCTTTTCTTTGTTGCATTCAAGCAAACAGTTTTTCTAATTTATTCACTGCTTTCGTCTGTGGTGTTGGCTTTTTCCGGCGGCTGCGCTGCGTGTGATCGGCTCCTGCTCGGGTTTTTCCGGTGTTTTCGGCAGGTTAATCCAGATGTTTTTGCGGATTTTCGGCGTGCATTCGCCTGGTTTTGCGGTTAGTTTTCGTCGGGTTTGCGGCGGCCTTTCCCTGCAATTCGGGGACCCTGTGGTGCTTGCTGAATACATCGCAGGGTCACCGAAATGGGATCGGCAAAACAAACCGAATTGAAGAGAACGAAAAGTCACCGAATGTGCTGTGACTTTTCGATTCTCTTTGAATTACCCTGTGTATGAATAAAGTGAATAACCCCCATTGTATCTTAGAAGACATAATATGATGTTGAATGCCATTTTATTTAATTAGCCTTGGCTTTGAAGAAATAAAATTATTGCATTTCTATGTAATTGTCTCATCAAAATATATATTTCTGTGGATGGCATCTCCTTAATATACCACATACAATGTTGATAAAATATATAAATAACGGAAGTTCTGAGATTTGGAAATAAATATTGTTGTAGCAGCCAGATATTCATCAAGTGTTCATTATATGAACTACTTTAAATTCCATTTAATAACTTGGATGTTTAAAGATTGGTACTTAGTTGCAAAGATTTATCCTCTTCCAAAACTCTTAATCAAATTAATGTCCAGTTTTTTTGCATATGATACAATTTTGCTTGAATAAACAGTTGCCCTTGATTAGTTTGCAGTGACCTGTTTGACATTAATTAAAATATTTCTGAGACGTATTCTTTTAACCCCTTCACTACAAAGTGATTTTCAAAATCACCAATGTCAGGAACCAGTGGTTTTTGAAAAATCATTTTTAATTAATTATATAGTAAAAACTATTTGGGCATAGTCCCAATGTATTTCTTACTGTAATAACATATTTGGCCAGTAGATGGTGGCATCTACTTGTCACGTCTTGGCCTTGCCCCCTGCTGGTGGTAGCAGGGATTCCTGTTTATTTTTGTTTTCAGCCTGCAGGCCATCTGTTGGGCTTATTGGCCTGCGGTCACATGACCTGTTCTGCCCTATAAGTACGACCAGGACTCCCCTTGATCCTTGGACCAGGATAGTCGTTCTTGCCTAGTCCCTGTATGCTGGTTTACTTTGATTTGCTGTGTATGACCTCTGGCTCATGTATTTAGGATCCCTCTCTTGTCTTACCCCTCTAGTTTTGATATTCCGTGTATGACCTTTGGCTCTTGTATTTGGATCTCTCTTCTGTCTGTCCCCTGTACTGTACCGTGCTTAGGAATCTGTATGTCTGCATTCATCGTATGTTTGGTTTATGTTTTGTTCGTCATGCAGGCCTAGCCTAGTTAGTATCTCGAGACCACCTTTCAAGGATCTCAGTCAGGGCTTAGGGATCTTTCTAGTTTCTGTTAATATCTTGGTTTGTTCCCTGGAATCTGTATACCTGCATTTATTGTCTGTCTGGTTTATGTTTTATTCATCTTGCAAACCTAGCCTAGGTAGTATTTCGAGACCATCTTTCAAGGATCTCAGTCAGGGCTTAGGGATCTTTCTAGTTTCTGTTAATATCTTGGTTTGTTCCCTGGAAGCTGTATACCTGTCCTTAAGGCTTCATCTCTGCAGATTGGGGGTTCCCCCTCACCCTATAGGGGGCTCCCCGTTACATTATCCTGGTCCCAGAATAGAAGCTGGCAGGTATGTCTCATATGTATGAAGCTATATTGAACTTGGTGCTTGCTATGCTGAAAGAGCTGCAGAGGTTAATGGAGGCTCTGAGCCTATCACCTGCTGCAGCTAACGATGCAGCACCACCCTGCACTACTTGCAAATCCATGTATGAGAAGGAAAGACGCAGGTTGTATGGTCTCTGTTTTTATTGTGCAGATCCAAATCACACTATTGAGCATTGTGTATTAAAACCTGTTAAGCAATGGCAGGGGAACCATATATCCAGGTATCGCTATGGAGGTACTGGTGTGTCCTCCATAGGCATCCAGACTGGCAGAATAGCCACCTCAAATCTGGTGAATCATGGGATCACTATGCCCTCGTCTCCCAGTGAGGTTTCAGTGTCTCCGGTTGGGAATGCTATGCCAGCCATGTCTGTATCCACTAGTACGCTGCCAGCCATGTCTGTATCCACTGGCACGCTGCCAGCCATGTCTGTATTCACTGGCACGCTACCAGCTATGTCTGTATCCACTGGCACGCTGCCAGCCATGTCTATATCCACTGGCACGCTGCCAGCTATGCCTGTTCCCACTGGCAATGAAATGCCAGCCATGTCTGTATCTACTGACACGATGCCAGTCATGTCTGCTTCCCCTGGCACGATGCCAGCCATGTCTGCTTCCCCTGGCACGATGTCAGCCATGTCTGTATCCACTGGCACGATGCCAGCCATGTCTGTATCCACTGGCTTGCTGCCAGCCATGTCTGTATCCACTGGCACGCTGCCAGCCATGCCTGTTTCCACTGGCAATGAAATGCCAGCCATGTCTGTATCTATGGGCACGATGCCAGCCATGTCTGTATCTACTGGCATGCTGCCAGCCATGCCTGTTCCCACTGGCAATGAAATGCCAGCCATATCTGTATCTATTGGCACGATGCCAGCCATGTCTGTATCTACTGGCACGATGCCAGCCATGTCTGTATCTACTGGCATGATGCCAGCCATGTCTGTATCCACTGGCACGCTGCCAGCCATGCCTGTTCTCACTGGTAATGAAAAGCCAGCCATGCCTGTTTCCACTGGCAATGAAATGCCAGCCATGTCTGTATCCACTGGCACGCTGCCAGCCATGTCTGTATCTACTGGTACAATGCCAGCCATGTCTGTATCTACTGGCACGATGCCAGCCATGTCTGTATCCACCGGCACGATGCCAGCCATGTCTGTATCCACTGGCATGATGCCAGCCATGTCTGTATCCACTGGCACGCTGCCAGCCATGCCTGTTCTCACTGGTAATGAAAAGCCAGCCATGCCTGTTCCCACTGGCAATGAAATGCCAGCCATGTCTGTATCTACTGGCACGAAGCCAGCCATGTCTGTATCCACTGGCACGCTGCCAGCCATGCCTGTTCTCACTGGTAATGAAAAGCCAGCCATGCCTGTTCCCACTGGCAATGAAATGCCAGCCATGTCTGTATCCACTGGCACGCTGCCAGCCATGCCTGTTCTTACTGGTAATGAAACGCCAGCCATGCCTGTTCCCACTGGCAATGAGATGCCAGCCATGTCTGTATCTATTGGCACGATGCCAGCCATGTCTGTATCTACTGGTAATGAAAAGCCAGCCATGCCTGTTCCCACTGGCAATGAGATGCCAGCCATGTCTGTATCTACTGGCACGCTGCCAGCCATGCCTGTTCTCACTGGTAATGAAAAGCCAGCCATGCCTGTTCCCACTGGCAATGAAATGCCAGCCATGTCTGTTTCTACTGGCACGAAGCCAGCCATGTCGGTATCCACTGGCACGCTGCCAGCCATGCCTGTTATCACTGGTAATGAAAAGCCAGCCATGCCTGTTCCCACTGGCGGTGAAATGCCAGCCATGTCTGTATCCACTGGCACGCTGCCAGCCATGCCTGTTCTTACTGGTAATGAAATGCCAGCCATGTCTGTAGCTACTGGCACGAAGCCAGCCATGTCTGTTCCCACTGGCAATGAAAAGCCAGCCATGTCCGCTTCCCCTGGCAAAAAGCCAGCCATGTCTGTATCTACTGGCATGAAGCCAGCCATGTCTGTATCTATTGGCACGAAGCCAGCCATGTCTGTATCCACTGGCACGCTGCCAGCCATGCCTGTTCTCACTGGTAATGAAAAGCCAGCCATGCCTGTTCCCACTGGCAATGAAGTGCCAGCCATGTCTGTATCCACTGGCACGAAGCCAGCCATGTCTGTATCCACTGGCACAAAGCCAGCCATGTCTGTATCCACTGGCACAAAGCCAGCCATGTCTGTATCCACTGGCACAAAGCCAGCCATGTCTGTATCCACTGGCACGAAGCCAGCCATGTCTGTATCCACTGGCACAAAGCCAGCCATGTCTGCTTCCCCTGGCACGAAGCCAGCCATGTCTGTATCCACTGGCACGAAGCCAGCCATGTCTGCTTCCTCTGGCACGAAGCCAGCCATGTCTGTATCCACTGGCACGAAGCCAGCCATGTCTGTTCCCACTGGCAATGAAAAGCCAGCCATGTCCGCTTCCCCTGGCACGAAGCCAGCCATGTCTGCTTCCCCTGGCACGAAGCCAGCCATGTCTACTTCCCCTGGCACGAAGCCAGCCATGTCGGGTACTGGTAATGAGAAGCCAGCCATGTCGGGTACTGACAATATGTCATTCGTGATGCCTGAGGCTGGTACCTTGCCAGTGGTGTCCGGGACAAGCTGTACGTCAGCAATGACAGCTGTACCCAGGTTAGACGAGACAGCTGTGACCACGTTTTGTTATGAGGCCGATGTGCCTGGATTGGCACATGAGACCACTGTGCCCTTGCCCCACAGTGAGTCCAGTGTTGTCCCCACCATTGTCAAGCCTTGTGAGGTGGTCACAAAGTCTATGTCTTGCTCTAAGAGAAGACAAGAAAAGGTGATCAACCCTAGCCAATCTGGTTCTGAAACTGCCACACTTTGTTCTGGTTCCATTGATACTACACCCTCTAAGTCCGAGGTTGCCTTACTCCGCACAGTAATCAGGGAAATTCAGCAAGCTGGTGGTTTAAAGGGTATTGAGATCCCTAAATCACATTGTGTTCCCACGGAATATATACGGACGCCTTCTGGCTTTTGGATGCGTGAGAGGCACTGGGTAGTGCTCCAGAGACACCCTGACATTCTGAAAGGGCTGTTGGAAGACTCTGATTCAGATGATCCACAATATACTCCTCCTGGGGAGAGGTGTAAGATTGTTGTGGCGCCAACTGTACCATGTCCTGGTGATGTCCCATATCCCGAGAGTGTACCAGTCATGCACACACCCTGTACTGTATCGGTCGGGGCCACGTTTAATGGCAAGGTCATTGTCTCTGGGGTAGACAGTAAGTCCACTGTGTCTAGTGGTTCCACTGTGGGTTGTAATATACAATCTCGGGGCACGACTACCGTCACTGGATCTGGCAGTACCTCTAATACCTCTATGTACCATGGTGTGGACGGAACTCCTAGATCACGGTCCAGGAGACGCAAGAGGACTAACCATAAACAACCTGGGACTGATGATTCACTCCGTTCAAGGTCCAAGGTACTCATGCCATCGGACCCTCGGGTACGAGACCCTAGCCCGGTTGCAGAGGGTTGTGTACGGGCCTCTAATGGTGCAGTGATCTGCAGAGAGGACCTGGAGGTTTACGAAAGAGCTTTGCTTGCTCAGGCACATGCTGACTACTCTGAGCCTGAGTGTGGATTCCAATGGGTACTGGTGACTGGTCTTGTCCGTTTTCATGCCATCCATGTTTTCTTTCTTGGGTGCCCAGGAGGTCACCCGTAAGGGAGGGGGTTATGTCACGTCTTGGCCTTGCCCCCTGCTGGTGGTAGCAGGGATTCCTGTTTATTTTTGTTTTCAGCCTGCAGGCCATCTGTTGGGCTTATTGGCCTGCGGTCACATGACCTGTTCTGCCCTATAAGTACGACCAGGACTCCCCTTGATCCTTGGACCAGGATAGTCGTTCTTGCCTAGTCCCTGTATGCTGGTTTACTTTGATTTGCTGTGTATGACCTCTGGCTCATGTATTTAGGATCCCTCTCTTGTCTTACCCCTCTAGTTTTGATATTCCGTGTATGACCTTTGGCTCTTGTATTTGGATCTCTCTTCTGTCTGTCCCCTGTACTGTACCGTGCTTAGGAATCTGTATGTCTGCATTCATCGTATGTTTGGTTTATGTTTTGTTCGTCATGCAGGCCTAGCCTAGTTAGTATCTCGAGACCACCTTTCAAGGATCTCAGTCAGGGCTTAGGGATCTTCTAGTTTCTGTTAATATCTTGGTTTGTTCCCTGGAATCTGTATACCTGCATTTATTGTCTGTCTGGTTTATGTTTTATTCATCTTGCAAACCTAGCCTAGGTAGTATTTCGAGACCATCTTTCAAGGATCTCAGTCAGGGCTTAGGGATCTTTCTAGTTTCTGTTAATATCTTGGTTTGTTCCCTGGAAGCTGTATACCTGTCCTTAAGGCTTCATCTCTGCAGATTGGGGGTTCCCCCTCACCCTATAGGGGGCTCCCCGTTACACTACTGCCAAATTGAGTTACAGTTGCAGCTCGTGTTCCATGCATCGGCTGCTGAATGTCCGATGTCAGGGCATTCAATTCGCCGATTTTACACAGTTTTAGCTCTTTGGGCATTATGCCCACAGGACTAAAACTTTGGGGGCAACTTCTGCAGCCCAAAAGCAGACCAAATTAATTTGCAGCAAACAAATTTAGTTTGCTTTTGGCCTGCAGAGCTGCAGATTGGGATATCTCGATATCGGGCAACGGATGGTGACTTTGAAGCCTGAGATATCTCGCTCTCGGTAGTGAAGGGGTCAATATTTGGCTATATCTGTTATGCACTACAGGGCACCATATATAACTTGACTTATAATAATGACTTAGGGCAGTCAGTTAAATAGGGTTATTCAGACAGAGGTGAAAACCAGGAGAATGACTGACAGAAGTGAAAATTCTAGGTCAAAATAGCCAAACCAGAAAAATTCTCCCATTTATCTCACTTTCCAAATCGGCTATTTCATCTAGATTGTTCTATTCTCCTGCCATTCTCCTGATTTTCTCCTTTCTCTGAATAACCCTGTATGTGGCACTATACATTATCCTAATGTAAGCAGTTCATCATGAATAGGGACGAGCTGTTCGAGTTCGGACGGTTCGGAGTTCGGCCCGAACTTTGGCAGTTCGAAAGTTCGCGAACTTTGAACTTTTTGGGTGTGTGCGGTTCGAGTTCGCAAAAAAAAAAAAAAAGAAATTTTGAAAAAAGTATAGAAAATGCTTAAAAAAATACTACAAAATCTAGAAATAAAGAGACTCTTTACTGCAGAATATTATAAGCAATGGTTTATTAGATATTGAATTAAAAACTAATGTGTACGTGGAAAGATTATCAACTCTAAATGACCTCTGTTCACAAATGGGCATAACACCAGGTGTTTTTAGTCTGGTAATCAATTTGAAACATTGTACACTATACTGAGGGGGTGGGGTGGTGTCTGCTACTGATTGAGATTTGAGAATTAATTTCCCTCCTAAAACATCCTAATATGCTGCATTTAACTGGTGTTTGAAAAAAATTCAAAATAACATCTAAAGCAATGTTATTTTTCACCTCGGGATTAAACATTCACAGGGTTATTTAGAGAGCGGTGAAAAGCAGGAGAATAACTGGAGAAGTGCAAATTCTAGGTCAAAATAGCCAAATCAGAAAAATTCTCCCATTTAACTCACTTTCCAAATTGGCTATTTGGTCTAGATTGTTCTCTTCTCCTGCCAGTTCTCCTGGCTTTCACCTCTCTCTCAGGGTTGTTCAGAGAAAGGTGAAAACCAGGAGAATGTCAGGAAAAGAGAACAATCTAGACCAAATAGCCGATTTGGAAAGTGAGATAAGGCTAGGGTCAGACTAACGCATTTTTCACAGCGACCGAAAGTGCGTCCGAACGCATTGCCGTATTTTTTCACGGAATGTGTGAAAACGCTCATACGATGCGCATTTTTGTGCGTGATTTTTTTACAGATCCAAACCAGGAAACTTTGGGTGTCTGGACGTTATGTTGGCCGGACATGAGCAGGGCCTGACGTCTCCAAATCACGCACACACGCCGCTAGTGGACGCAGCGCACTCTGTACGTCCGTACTAGCGGTTCTGCGTTCTCAAAAAAATGCGTTCATTTTCCACTTGCGTTGCGTTCCACCCTAGCCTAAATGGGAGAATTTTTCTGGTTTGGCTATTTTGACCTAGAATTTTCCCTTCTCCAGTCATTCTCCTGCTCTTCACCGCTCTCTGAATAACCCTGACAGGGTTATTCAGAGAAAGGTGAAACTCAGGAGAATGACTGAAGAGAAAATTCTAGGTCAAAATAGCCGATCCAGAAAAATTCTCCCATTTATCTCACTTTCCAAATCGGCTATTTGGTCTAGAATTTTCCATTCTCCAGTCATTCTCCTGCTTTTCACCGCCAAAAAATCAGTAAACTTTTTCTGTGTGTCCGAAAATGTCTCCTCTTTTCATACAGACTGCCGCCCCAAGCAGTTGTTTATGGATAGATTAAGGCTAGGGTCAGACTAACGCATTTTTCACGTTGTCCGTGAAAAAGTACGTTCGAACGAATGGACGTATTTTTTCACGGAATACGCGATAGCGGTCATACTATGCGCAGTTTCATCCGTGATTTTGTACGGATCATCAATAAAACACTTTTTGGGTCTGGACGTTATGTTGGCCGGACATTAGCAGGGTCTGACGTCTCCTAATCACGCACACACGCCGCTAGCGGACGCAGCGCACTCTGTACGTCAGTACTAGTGGTTTCACGTTCTCGAAAAAATGCGTTTGTTTGCCGCTTGCGTTGCGCGGCCGCACTTTTGTGCGACCGTACTTCGTATATTGGCCGTCATTGCCCGGCATCTGCTGCTAGCACGGCCGTGATTATGTGCGGCTGCACGCGCGTTCGCACTGCCTCAGTCTGACCCTAGCCTAAAGGAAAAGCATTTACCGTCATTTGAAATGTAATTTTTTGTTTTTTACATATTTCTATACATCCTAGAAATCCGCCACTTCACGGGCAGGTTATGGGGACCTCCTAGGCACGATATTTGAAGGAATTTTTTGTTTTTATTTTTAACCCTTATTTCATGGAAAACTCACTGTCCCTTTAAAAACGTTTTTTTTTCAACTTTTTGTCCTTGTTTCCTGTCCCCCAGGGCACTACCCGGACCCCCATACACCTTTTATGGCAAATATCTAGCATATATGCCCTCTTGGAGGGCACTCTAAAACCCGAATTTTCAGCCCCATTGACTTGCATCGAGTTCGGGTTCGGACCCGAACATATGGGAAGTTCGGGTTCGGGCCCGAACCGAACTCGGGGGGTGTTCGGCTCATCCCTAATCATGAATGGTACACCTACTATGCATAGCAAAGACAATAATAAAACCATAAGGAAAGTGTATATTACCATACTCTCTAATCTTCCTGACACACGATATAGCCTCGTCTGAATGTCCTTAGAGGTATATTTTTTTGCTTATTGTTTAATTCCTTACAGAATATGCAAGGTACTCACTGTAGAGCCATAAATAGCTACAAGATGCTTTCATTTGAAGAAAAAGTCCACACTTTGATTAGTGAATGCAAACGTACTTATTCAACTGTATTCATTTTTCCAATATGGAGGTCAGATTTGTTGCATTGTTCTCAATAACTGTGTGAGTTATTCACCCTCCTTTTTTGAATAGTTGAATTGATGTGATTGCCTTTTATCTAGAAACTACCATATGAAGAACTCCTGGGTTTATTTAGACTTGGAGCTTTCCATAAATACCCGACAATTGAAATGTTTGGTTATTAATCTTTTAAAAAGGAGACATTATTCAGTTTCATATAAATCACCTACCAGCACATACAAATGACACGCTTGCAATACATTCCCTTGGTGGTTATTTCTCCGCTGTACAGAAGATAACCTGCTCAAACTTGGACTCATTAACAGCCCACACCAAGCCCAATGATTATTATTACATATCTGAATACCCCATACCTTTAAGATGTTAATAATGAAATATGTATTCCTGTAGAAAACTGCATCCTCTTAGGCTAGGGTCAGACGAAAGCATTTTTCCCCGCGAACGTGAAAAAGTGTGTCCGAACGCATTGACGTATTTTTTCACGGAATGCGCAAAAACGGTCAGACGACGCGCATTTTCGGGCGTGATTTTGTACGGATCGTCAATAAAACTCTTTTTGCGTCTGGACGTTATGTAGGGTGGACATTAGCAGCGTCTGACATCTCCTAATCACGCAAACACGCCGCTATGCCGCAGCTGCGCACTCAGTACGTCAGCACTAGCGGTTCAGCGTTCTCAGAAAAATGCGTTCAAATTCCACTTGCGTTGCACGGCCGGACTTTTGTGCGGCCGTACATCGTATATTGGCCGTCATTGCCCGTCATCTGCTGCTAGTGCGGCCGTAATTATGTGCGCCAGAACGCACATTAAAAGTGCGCTGGTCTGACCCCAGCCTTAAGCAGTAGGATGGCGACTGCACCTAGCTCACTAATGTCAACCGTTACATCAATACTATGTAAGGTTTATATAGACATGTTGGGCACTATCAGCTGCCCTGAGCTAAAACCAGGACGCTAAGGGGAAAAATTAGCATTCAATAACTTCCCCTTAGCCTCCCGGTTTCCCCAGCAGATCGCGGGGCAGGCGCCGAGTCCAACAGCCTGCCCCTTAGGACTCCATGGAGGATCGTGCTGCTGTGTCACATGACCGGCAGTATCTCGCCTCTTGCGAGATCCTGCTGGTCAGCGAAGTGATCGCAGAGGGAGACAGGGGACTTTATTCCCCCAGTCTCCCTCTGCTCCCGGCAGCCAGAAGCAGCGGATCGGGCCGCCATTAGCGCTACTGGATAAGAAGTGAGTATTTGTTTTATGGGGGGTTTTGAGCTGCAGGTAACGGATTCTGCAGCAGCGCAATCCATTACCTAGACCTCTGAGCTGATGTTAACTCATTTAGGTTGCTCCAGCTCTTAATAACTAATGTTAGGACCAAATGAGCCTAACGCTAGTTACTCTGTGCTTTCACTTTGCGCTCCTCATGTTAGGTATAGGGAGCACAAAGTACAGTTAACTCGCGCTACAAAACGCTAATTAACGAGCGCTAGCGGGTTTTTTAACCCGATAGCGATTCAAAGGCGTTCTGGGTGCAGCGCTATGACCTCCTTTATGCTAGCGCTAATGCTGACGCTAGTGTTAACTTGAAGGAGGTGATAGACCCCGTTGTCATTCAATTTCGTGGTCGGGTAAAATCACAAAGAGAAGCAGTAATGGACACACTCACAATGGACTTCCCATGTACCATTATCTATCATAATCCATTTTGTATCAATGTACACGCGTATAAAGTTGTTGGGCACTATTCCCAATTGGCTCTAACAGTAGTGCCTCGATATGTAAGCTGTACCACCGGGATAAGTGTGTTTAACGCATGCCATCCATATTATATTCCTAATGCTACCCTCTATAGCGCATTTTTGCGCTAGCTTTCACGAGCTTACTATACTTTGCGCATCCTATACGTAACATGGGGAGCCCAAATGTACATAAGTGTTTTGATAAGTAATGTATTACAAACTCCTAGCGCTAATTACCGCAATGACTCGCAAGGGAAAATATTAGCACCGTCTAACAGCTGTTGCTAAATGATTCTACATTTGCAAAATGATTTAGTACCCCCTAACAACACCCCCAATAAATCTGATACTCCCTTCTCATCCCGCCCTAGAGCATTGGCCCGATCCGCTGCTTTTTCTGGCTGCGTGCAGAGTGAGTCTGGGAACAAACAGGTTGTAGTCTCCCTCTGCGATCACTCTGCGAGAGAGAGAGATCGCGCCAGGCTCGTGGCCCAGAAGTGCGACCCTCCATAGAATCCTATGGACTACAGGAGGTGTTACTCGCGCCAGCGCAGAAGCGCTACTGTGAGTATCCCAGCGGTTAGAGCTGTGTTCGGGGCGAGGTGGTCAGCTAGCGCCTGCCCCAGAATACCATGTTAACAGGGGGATGCTACAGGGAAATCTGCAGGAAATCTACAAGGAAATCCGCCGTTAGCGTCCCCATATTAGCGTTAAGGATGGAATAGGGCCCATTAACGGGAATTTGTTCAAACCGTATATAGCTAATAATACATTGGTTGTGTGCAAAATACCACTTATTTGCAAAAGTCTGTAACCTACAGTACAGTATAATATAAAGCAAGCTACACAAGCCATATTGTGTTGTGGAACCTGCTTTGGGCCCTATTACATTCTTCACGCAAAAATGCACGGTAAAAGCGTGAATTTTTGCGTTAAGCGTTAAACGGTAACGCATGTAAATTAACGCTGGTACTACAATCCTCGCGCATTATTTTACCCGTCAAAAAATAACGCATGTAAAAAAGACACGCAAAAACGCACGCGCATTAACGCTGTGTGCCGAAATTGGTGTGCGGACTGTTTTTTCACTCGATTCAGCCAATCAGAATTAAGAACCACAATTGTCTTCCGTTAGGTTTTTGTGCCTGTCAAAGTCAATCTGCGTATATATGCTGCAGCAATAATAAAAAAACACGCACAACTTCTCAATTTTATTGTTTGGGTATGTGTAGAATGTGTAACTATACGTTGCTGCGTTTTTTTTTCGGGCTGGTGTATTTGGTTTCGGCCAGGACGTTCAGATTTGCCATTAACACCAGCTTTTCAAAGACGTTAAAATTATGCGCGCAAACGCCGTGTGTTAAATTTTGCACATAGATCGTAATACCATCCTCGTACCAGCGCACAAATGCATTTGCGCTCACAATGTTAAGTATAGGACGCGCGCAGTACATTATGCTCGCGCAGGGTTCGCGCAGGTTCACCCGCGGTAGACGTTAATGCGCATTTTTTGCGCGGACATTGTAATACGACGTTCTGCGCAAAGGGTTTTGCCCCTTGCGTTAATGCGTTTTTGCGCACACGTTAACGTTTGCCGAAGAATGTAATTGAGCCCATTGTGTTTCATAAGCCTGCAGATATTTCTGCAGCTCTGTCAGATATAGAGTGAAAAAAAACGTTTTTTCTTCAAATATCAGTGAACCTCAAGTAGGTTACAGTGTTACAGTCTGTAATTGATATTAATGGATTTCGTATAGTCTTTGTAAAGTTCACGGTATGCAGCTCCGTTGTCAAATGTATCCTTTTTTTTTTTTTTGAATGACAGCCTTGACTTTCAACAATGCATGACCCATTTAATAGTTCGCTTACTGAACATACAATGGCATTCGTTACTAGTTGTGAGATTGTCTTAGCACAGATCTGAGTGATTGAAGTCTGGAGTTTAGTCATAGATTTTTAGTCATCGGACAGAACTAGAAGTACTTTCAGCATGTGTTCAAATTCGGCATCACGATTACTCCTACAAGAAAAAGAGCTCCTGCCATCTGTGTTCCCACACAAGCTTGTTATCATGCCAAATCACAATTAAAAATAGCTGCATTGATACATACCACTTAAGTTCTTCTCTCCTGAATGTTTGTTTCCCACATATCAGATTTTAAATTTGCATAAATTAAAAATAATTGTAATTATTAAGTAATTATTAAATAATATGCAAATGGTTGAACACCGCTTCAAAGCAAAGACATTTTCAATTGTAACAGTTTCTGATAAAAAATATTTATATATTTATTTATAAAGGGCTCTATTAAATTGTTTGCGCAAACGTTAACACGTGCGCAAAACCGCATTAACGCGAGGGGAAAAACCCTTTCTGCAGAACGTCATATTACAATGTCCACGCAAAAAAAATGCGCGTTATCGTCTACCGCTGGTGAACCTCTGCGAACCCTGCGCGAGTGTAATGTACGTTGCGCGTCCTATACTTAACATTGTGAGCGCAAATGCGTTTGTGCGCTGGTACTCGGATGGTATTACAATCTATGCGCAAATTTTAACGGACAACGTTTGCGCGCATAATTTTAACGTCTTTGAAAAGCTGGTGTTAATGGCAAATCTGAACGTTCTGGCCAAAACCAAATACACCAGCCCGAAAAAAAAAATACAGCAAAGTATAGTTACACATTCTACACATACCCAAACAATAAAATTCATAAATTGTGTTTTTTTTATTATTGCTGCAGCATATATGCTCAGATTGATTTTGACAGGCGCAAAAACTTAACGGGAGACAATTGTGGTTCTTAATTCTGATTGGCTGAATCGCGTGAAAAACAGTCCGCACACCGATTTCTGCACGCAGCATTAACCCCTTCGCTGCGGAGGACGCGTCCTCCCTTTGGGGCCAGCGATCGGCCGGGTTCCGGCCGATCGCTGTGCCCCCCGGTGCGGGCTGACATCCTCGATGTCAGCCCAGCACCTGGAACCGCCGCCGGCACAATTAGATGTCATCGTGGCGGCGCGATGACATCTAATTCAGGCGCCCCCCCGCATGTGCAGAGGAGGCGCCTGAAAGGGAGGGGGGGAGGTCCTTCAGACCTCTCTCCCTCCCGATCGCCGGGGTGCAGGGGGTTAATCCAGGCACCGTTTGGAAGGGCACAGCCTGCCCTTCCTAACGGTACCTGGAATTAACCCCAGGGGGCCGGATCACGAATCGGCGCCGAAAAGCGCCGGTTCGTGATCCTTTCCCGGAGCTGGCCAACATCTTGGATGTCGGCCAAGCTTCCGGGAATGCCCCCTGAGGACTGGTGTCATCGTGCATAGCACGATGACGCCAGTCCTGGAGTTAACCCCTAACTGCCACCAATGGTGGAGATAGGGGGTTCCAATGAACCCCCTATCTCCCGATCCGTGGCAGTTAGGGGTTAATGTTTGATATTGTTGGATCGGCCAGAGCATGGCCGTTCCAACAATACCAAACATGACTATGAAAAAAGTTTTTAAAAAAAATAAAAATAAAAAAATATTTTAAAAAAAATTATAAAAAAAATAAACACGTTTTTTTTTCTTTTTTTAAGTTCGTTAATGCAGCAATATTGTTCCCATTTCAATTATAATGTAAACAATGATGCTGCACTAACGATTTTTGTATGCGGTGCGTTTGTTAAAAATCGCGTAATTTTCCCCAAAAAAAATGTAACGAGACCCCATCTCTAATTTTTTTAACAAGCGCACCCCATACAAAATATAACCGCAATTGCTCGCATGTTAAAATGTGAAAAAAAAACACTTTACACATTGTAAATTATTGAAAATTCATATTTTATTGCATATTTTGTTATTATATACAGACAGGACATGACGTATACATATAATAATGACATATTATGAATCTGCCGAGTTTGATGGAAAGAACGATATATAATATGTCTGGGTAATATACTAAAATAAGCCTTCAAAACACGTTGAGCAAAACAGGTAAAAATGACCTCAGCAGCGAAAGGGTTAATACACAAGCGTTTTTGCCTGTCTTTTTACGCGCGTTATTTTTTGACGGATGACAGAATGCGCTCGGATTGAACACCAGCGTTAATTTACTCTCGTTAACGTTTAACGCTTCATGCACAAATTATCGCGCTGCGCGAGCGTTTTTGCGCAAAGAATTTAATAGAGCCCATAGTATTTTACCTGGAAGGATACATTGAGATTTCACTAGTTTCCAAGTATATCCTGGGTATAAAAAAATATTAGTACAAAATACTTTAGCTTTCATGTTTTCTGCATGTATCACATATGCCTTTCCAGCAGTGACAAGAAAAATCGTAGTCGTACATAATATTTTTCATTTGGTGGTTTTACACAGTAATGTTATTACAGTTGGGTTGAAATGATATTTAAGTGACAAGTTTTGGATTATTTTTACATAAACTATCAATACCTGGTTAATTAATGCAAGGGCCTCCAAAGATGCAATGAATAACATGAAGCTCTAGTTATTGGACATCAACCAATAAATCACAGTCAACATCTAATTACTTGCACAAAACAATTTAAATTCTTACTCAATGTTTGTTATGAATGCACGCATGCACGACAAAATTAATAATTTAAAACCAACAAAATGAGTGTTAGCTTTCCCAGAAAAGGAAATCATATCTGTATTATGGAGTGTTTCCTCATAGCCAGGAAAATATAATCATATCTACATGAATATTTCTCAATAAATCAGATCTTTGTCTATAATGCAGGGACACAGTTCTAGAAGAAATGTAGTCATCATGGAAATTAATACGAAGATCTTTCTCCACTACCGTGATCGTTTATATATGATCAGCGGAGGTAAACACAGCAGCCCAGGTGTGGACAACTACGGTCCTCCAGATATTTTGAACCTGGTAGGGTTATTCAAAGAGATCCGAAAGGCTGCCGAAAAGGGAACCGAACGCTGAAAATCAGCGTTCGGTTACCTTTCTTGGCCATTCAGCTATCCAGAGAGCAGGCAATTCGCCAAATCTTGGCGAATTGTCTGCACATACAGTGCCTGTTCGAGGGCAGTGAAATCCCCATAGAGAAGCAATGCTTCGGCTATTCAGAGAACAAAAAACAGCAGTGAAAGGTTGCCGAAATGCCCTGTCATTTGGTGGTTTCATTCGACAGGTTTATTCAGGCGAATCCCATAGGCTTCAATGTTAAAAATATTCCTGTTTTAATTCAATATCTAATAAACCGTTGATTATAATATTCTGCAGTAAAGAGTCTCTTTATTTATAGATTTTTTAGGATATTTTAACCATTTTTCAGCATTTTTTGTTTAAAAATAAAACCTTTTTTTTTTTACTTTATTTTTTCTGTAACAGCCCTTTTTTTTATCATTCCTTGGATCTCATATGTAAATTTCAGACATTTTCGCTCAGTAGTTTCTTTGCAAACAGCGTTTCACTTTTAAAACATTCAAGCAAACTGTTTTTCTAATGTTTTCACTCCATTCGTCTGCTGTGTCGGCTTTTTCCGGCAGCTGCGCTGCGTGTGATCGGCTCCTGCACGAATTTTTCTGGCGTTTTTGGCGGGTTAATCCAGATGTTTTTGCGGGTTTCGGTGTGCGTTCGCCCTCATTTTGCAGTGAGTTTTTGGCGGGTTTGCGGCGACTTTTCCCTGCATTTCGGTGGCCCTGTGGTGCTTGCTGAATACACCGCAGGGTTGCCGAAATCGGATCGCCAAATAGAAACAAATTGAAGAGAACGAAAAGTCACTGAATGTGCGGTGGCTTTTCGATTCTCTTTGAATAACCCTGTACATTTCCCATGATGCTCAGCTGCTGCTCATTAGGTTTGCAGAGCCTCAAGGGAAACAAGTTCCAAAACATTTGGAGGTCCAGGTTTGCTGACCCCTGATTTATAGGAATATTTAAAGGGATACTCCAGGCAATATGACCACATCAGCTTTTTAAGGTGGTCATATTGCCTGAAGTATCCCATTTTTTCCCCCAGCCTTCTACCTTTTCCCGATCGGCTGATATTGCTGAGAGAAGCGGTGACTTTACTCCGCCCTCCCAGCTGTCAATCAGCCGATCGGGTTTCAAGTTCCCCGCGTTTTGGAACTCTCGGGCAAGCTGGGACGTCATCGCGCTAGAAGCGCGATGACGTCCCACCACTCCAGCAGAGTTGCGGGAACGCGCAGGAGAAGGAGCTGGAGCCGCTGCCTCCTCCTCCTTCTCCTCCGCCTAAGAGATTTTAGACGAGCAGGCGGGGTGAACTTCAGCTCACCTCGCCGCTCGTGAACGTGCGCTGAATGAGCAGGCTTCGGGAGGAAGCCTGCTGATTTTCTGATTGGCTGGTTTACGTGATAGGCGCGCATGCGCGCTTTGCACGTAAACCTGTAGCCAAGTTCCAAGATTCTACGACGGGAGCGGAAGAGGAGGGAGGTGAGTAAAAAAAAAAAAACGCCGTTGGAAAAGTGTCATTTTTAGGGTGAGTATTACTTTAAAAATATATATATACTTAATGACTAGGGCAATAGCTTTGATATAATGTAAAAAAAGGGGGGGGGGTTTTCAGACTGGAGTGTTCCTTTAATATTACAATATGTCATTTTGCTGCCCTGCCCTGGGATACTTGTAATTAATGGAAATCCTGGTGTAATTTGCTTCTGATAGATATTCATAAAATGTTTATCATAACACAAATTGCACCAGGAATTCTATTTATTACAAGTATCCCAGGTCAGGGCAGCAAAATGACATATTGTAATATTAAATATTCCTATAAATCAGGGGTCAGCAAACCTGGACCTCCAAATGTTTTGGAACTATGTTTCCCTTGAGGCTCTGCAAACCTAATGAGCAGCCGAGCATCACGGGAAATGTAGTTTCAAAACATCTGGAGAGCCGTAGTTGCCCACACCTGCTGCAGCCTGAGATCGTGTTAAGACGATCTGGGTCTATGCTGCATGATTGCAAATGAAATTCATGAACAAATTTTGCTTGCTTTTGTGCTCCAGAAGGTGCCTGAAAAGTTTTAGCCCTGTGGGAATGATGCCAAATGTGCTAAAACAGTTTAAAATCACCAAACCTGCTAGTGAATGCCTTGAAATATCGAGCATTCTCCAGCTGGTGCATGGCACCACAAACTGCATAATTCTAACTGCAGTAACTCTTTTTGACCAGCAGATGGCATGATCTGCCTGCCAAATTGGTTATTACAATAAGGAATGCATTGGGAATATTCCCAAATATTTCTTACCGGCTGGGTGTAGTAGAGGTAACATCACTGCTCTGCACGGAGAGAGCCTGTGGAGTCATGGGTTCGATACCAGCAAGAGCACCTCTCCAGTAAGTGTCCTTTGGCAAGACACCTAACGGTACATACACGCCACCCAGGACATACTTGAAAACGAGAGAAATCTCAATGTATCCTTCCTGGTAAAATACTTTCCCAAAAAAATAATAATAATTTCCAAAATAACTACTGTTATTTTGTAGTGAAGGGGTTAACCAAGCAAATGTTCTGCAGCTTTAAGCTTTGCCTTTAAAAGTAGAAATCTTTCACAGTTGGATATATCTCTATGCTAGTATGTATCTCTTATTTATATTTTGTTTTTGTACTGATACTTTGTCCTCCAATTTCCCCCTCCCATCTTCTTCCTTCTGTATCCAAATATCCTAGACCTGCGTCGATTATAATTTTTAATTAAATAATAAAAAAAGATGTGAGGGAGCACAGTTGTTCATTATCAAAAATCATTGTGGTATTGGTAAAAGTGTGAACATTTTAAGTAAAATAAAGTAACAAAATAAAATGTACGCATGCTAAATCCATTTACTACCCTGGTACTAGGTTTCAAATGAACAGACTATTATTCTAAAATAGAGAAGCAAAGAAGATTCAATCCATTGTAATAAAACAAAAAAAAAACAAGAAAAAACCCCCAAACATTGTTATCCCCTATCGTTACTCATAATAGCCAGCAGCTTGTAACATATCAACCATTCAAATGGCATACAGCAGCTTCCAAAAGTTTTAATAATCATTAGTTACTTGTCACTATTGACTGAAAGATGTAATAGAATACCAGATTTCCAAATTCTAATGATATTCTAAGAAAGGTAGCCATTGGACAATTGTTTACATGAGTTTTATAACCTATTATTATCCAGTCCCATTATTTACGTTCCCTGTCTCAAAATCCACAATCACGTTTACTAATTTTTGTTTATTACACAATCTCACATCAGGTGATACTCTGCATCAACATACACTGTATTATTGTGGTAAGAAAGAATAAATGGATATTCCATGGTCTGGTGGTGAATAAAGAGCTGGTTTATTGGAGCAGGGTGCACATTTCAATTCAGAACTGGAACTTTTGTGAAACGAAATGTTGCACTATGCTCCAATACATCAACTCTTTATTCACCACACCATGGAGTGACCAACTTTTCCTTCTTGCCTTAAAGTTAACGCTGGACTGGCTGCCTGGATTGCTTTGGAACCCTACTGTATGATATAACTCAGTATCTGCATCTTCCTTGTGTCTACCTTTGGATAATGTCTACTGTACAAACAAAACTAATAGATTTTAAATAATTAGTCACTTTATAGAAAAAAAAAAAAAGGTTTTACCTGGAAGAATACATTGAGATTTCTCTCACTTTCAGGTATGTCCTGGGTAGCGAGTATGTACCGTTAGGTGACTTGCCCAAGGACACTTACTGGAGAGGTGCTCTTACTAGGATTTGAGCCTGTGTCTTCACAGTCTCTACAGGTGTAGAGCAGTGATTTTATTTCTACTCCACCCAGCTGGTCATTATTATTAGAGCTAATAGAGTCATTATTATATAGTCATTATTGGAGTCAAACTGAATATAAAAAATATAATTGCATCATATGCTCAAAGTCAAATGTTGAGTCCATTATTATTATTTATTGCTCTCCTAAACCTTGCAATCCTATTTTCCAGACATCTCTTATACAAGAATTTTATACCAGCCATTCTCACTTTCCAATTCACATAGGGCCAAATTAAGACCCTAGCGGTAAAACGGGGCGCTAGGTAGGAAATACTGCGCCCACAGTTTTCCCCCTATCATGCCCGTTTTGCCGCCAGATTACAATGCAGGCGCTAAAGAAGCTGCCTGCATTGTTTGTGGGCGCTAAGCCCCGGGATGCGTGCGGCAACGCTAAGCGCAGCTGCGCGCATCCTCTCACTGGAGTTCATAGGACTCCATTGAAGCGAACAGCAGCGGTCACATGACCATGGTCCGCGTAGTGATATGCAGGGGGATACTGGAGGGACTTTTTCCCCCGGTCTCTCCCCGCTCCCGCCGGACTGAGGAGGGGGACAGAGCCACGGTCCTCGTCGTGGGACAGGAGGTGAGTATCTTGATTTTTTTGGGGGGTTTATGGATGGTGCTAACGGATTCTGCAGAAGCGGAATCCATTAGCACCAAGTCCTGGCTCTGGTTAACTTTTTTTTAACCGCAGCCGGAAGTTAATCAGCGTTAAGACTTTGTAATCCTAGCGCTGATTAACACTTTGCGCTCCCCAAGTATGTGATTTGGCACCAAGTATGCGATTTGGCCCATAATGTTTTAGGTTTTCTGCACAGAGGTGAAGAAGTTACATGCTTTGTTAGCAAATGTTAATTCAGTTAAGTAAGATGCCGACATTTTCTGCTACAAAATAATTTAATTTCCATGTGCTGCTAAGCGAGAAGGACACATTGATTTTTCGTGTTTTCAAAAATGTTTTAATACTGGGATTCTTTTTTCTCTCTCCAGGACTGGATGACTGTTTGCAACAATATATAAAAAATTTTGAGAGGGAAAAGATTGCAGGTGACCAGTTACTGCGCATTACACACCAGGAATTAGAAGAACTTGGGGTCACAAGGATCGGACATCAAGAACTAATTCTGGAAGCAGTAGATTTGCTCTGTGCACTGGTAAATCATATTATATAAGGACAACTCTGTAATAGGAATTTGTTTAAACCAATTCCTTGAATGTATATTTTTTCTTTAAAAACTTAGAATATATTAAATATATATATATATAAATATATATGAATGATCCATTTTCATAAACCAGTAATTGATTTCTCTATAAACTATTTTTTCCTTTTCATTTAATGTTCACATCCCTGCTTTTTCTATTACTGAATTCCTTCCTGTTGTCAATTTTTTTGGCCACTGGCTTTCCGAGACAGAAGATTAATGGACTTAATCTCTCATCCATGCATGATTTCACCTATTTACACTGCATGACTTCATCAAAAAGCTTCCCTTGTTGTAGAACATCTAGCTTTATTCGTATGTTAAAATTTAAAAAGCTTACATTATATTTTAATTTATGAACAGCATCTCTAGCATAAATATTGATGCCTTGAATGTACTTCCTAGTCCTGTGAAGATCTGCTTCATCGATAAACAGTAAGAGGCCAAACCAGCTTGGTGCCATGGTTAGCAGTCAACAATTTCTATTGGCTGACAAAATGGATCAGGAGATAATTTTTTCCTCTGCTGCTCAGTTACTGAAAGAAACTAGAAGCTAAAACGTTATGTTCTATAACAAGTGTTATCATTTTATCTCTGTCATTGGTATAACATATACAATAGTGGTGGAGGGGGATCAAATAAAGTCCCACTACAGAATAATGAGATTCCCAAACACGCTACAGCATCTCGCTAACAACGCCTTAGGTCCTTCAGCATAGGAAACATGCAGAAACTATGTAGAGACAAGAGTAGAGACATTGTTGTGTTTCTTCAAAGAGGTGCACTAGTGTCACCTGTGTTTAATGCATAGGATGAGCATCAAATACAATGTTTTGAGTATGGAACCCTCCTTCAGTGTAATGCCCATACAGACTGAATTGAGTGATCATAATATATATACAAGTGTCAATCCCACAAAGCCCAAAGTAACCCCTCACCTCTCCATAATAACTTGGAGCATCCTTTGATCTACAATTACCATCACGGCAGCATGTGTATACTTCAAAAGATGTCTGCCAGAGTGCTTCTTGTTTTTGGTTACTTGTGGCAATGAAGGAGACATGTACTCTAGGTCAATGAAGCCCTGAGCACATATTCTGTAAAGGGATAGTATAGCATGTAGTGAAATAAAGAAGGCCACCGGAGAGCTTCCTGTTTTAGTAACCTGTGGCAATGGAAGGGGTATGTACACCAGCTTAATGACGTCCCAAGGACATGTTCCCATTCAGCTGAATAGGAGTGTAGTAGAGATAGCCGACAGAGCACTTCCGGCACCTGTTTGAAGTAAGACAACACTGTCTCTACTCTTTCTACGGGTATGTTGTTTCTGTCATTGGTATGAATATGAAGCAAAATATATTGTACATGTATGTTTTTATCATTTTGAATAATTTTGATTGAAACAAAGGTATCAAAGAAATTTGGGGCCCTATTCTAAGGTTGATGTAAACGTAACCAAAGCTTTTGTAAACTTAACAACTCCATAGAATCTAATGGCTCTGGTAAGTTTGCTATAGCCCTGGTTAAGTTACCACCAACTTTAGACTAGGGCCCTTGGTTTTCTAACTCATGACCTCACAAATGACATCACTATGTGATTTAATCCCTTCACGCAGAGTGACATGCTATGTATTCACAAAAAACTGCCAACAGAGGGTGAGAGACTGTCATGTAATTTCATCAGCAGAGGAAAGTCATACTCAACTATCCTCGCCAGGGCTACTGTCGACTGCAGTGCAGGTTGGCATGACTGATCCATGTCATAGCAGGCATATGATTTGTGTGATTGGCTGTAATGTCGACCATTTAGTATAGTATTGTAAAAGGTGTTCTTGCCCACATCCTCCATCACAAAGTGGTTAATGGCATGTCATAGTCTGTCAGGACATCAAGGTATTGCACTGAAATAGATAAGTTTATTGATTGGTCCTATTTTCATTAACTACCAGGAAATGAACTCCGTCTATTTGAATGCATGTTGCCATAGTTGCCTTTTTTTTATTCTTCCCAAACAGAACTATGGTTTGGAAACTGAGAACTTGAAAACTCTTTCCCACAAATTAAATTCCTCCGCCAAAAATCTACAGAACTTTATAACAGGAAGGAGGAGAAGTGGTCATTATGACGGTAAAAGTAGCAGGAAGTTACCAAATGATTTCCTGACTTCTGTTGTGGATCTCATTGGGTCAGCCAAGAGCCTACTTGCCTGGTTGGATAGGTAAGACTTACTTAGTATGTTGACTGTGAAATAATATGAAATACTACAGTTATTTTTTACAGATGAAATGTTAATAATGGAATATATTCTGAAATTTAGTCATCAGAAATATCAGATAAATATCTGGTTGATACTTTCTATTGGCACTAGTTTTCTGTTCTTGTATTCAACATGGAGCTTGTTTTTGAAGCAGTGAAACAAATTTATTTCGAGACTCCTAAATTCCCCATTAAGGGTATTACTCGGGACTTCAAAGCTACCATCAGGTACTGATATTAAATTATCTTGATCTGCAGCTCTGAAGGATAAAAGCAAAGTAAATTTGTTTGCTGCAAGCAAATTTTGTTTGCTTTTGGGCTGCAGAAGGTGCTTCCAAATTTTATTCCTGTGGGCATAATGACAGAGCTGCTAAACTGTTTAAAATCGGCTGATGAATGCACTGACATATCAGGCTTTCAGCTTCCGGTGCAGAGAACCACGAGCTGCAGCTCAAACTAATGTAACTCCATTTGGCCAGTAGATGGAGCCATTTGCCGGCCAAATAGTTTATTACAGTAAGGAATAAACTGGAAATAGTCCCAAATATGTCTTACTGTATACTTAATTAAAAATTATTTCCAAAAACCATTGGTTCCTGACAATATTTTTTTGGAAAATCACTTGGTAGTGAAGGGTTTAAAAAGGTGTGGCTCAAATCATGCTAATTATTATTATTATTTTTTTATGAAGGGTAACATTTACCACTCCCATCCATGAAGTAGTTTGTTGGGTCAGTTGAAAGAGCTTGGGAAACATCAGCATTTCTCATTCTTTTTTCCAAAATGGTGTATTCTTCTTCAGATGAGACCAATGAGGTGAAAGAGTCACATCTCGCCAGAACTAGAATTCTTGAAGCACAACTCTGTCGTCATTTTATAGATATTAATAGAAAATTCCATATCCCGTACTAGCATAAATGGAAACAGAAAGATAGATCACATATTTCAATGTATAATCTTCATCCATTAACTCTATGCTATTTGTGACGCTATGCGCTATCAACATGGACACAAGAGTTGAAACGCAATTTTTTTCTGGGTGTGATACAGAGATGATCCTGTTATGGGTGCCATGTAAGGCTGCGGTCACACGAGCACACTGAGTGCGTCCGTGTGCCCCTCCTCCCTGCCTCCATCGCAGCTTTTGATGGCTCAATAGGAAGGGCTAAACCGGACGAGCTGAAAGCATCCCCATCAAAAAGCTAGGATGGACGTAAGATGGGGCTAAAAAGCGCAATCCTCCAAGGGAGGATCGAGCTTTGTAACGCTGAGCGCACTAACTGTGCTCAGCTAAGTGGCGTCAGAGTGGAAGGAACATTCACTCTCACAGACGTTCCTTCCGCTCTCAAGAACGCTCGTGTGACCGCAGCCTTAGTAAAATGGAAACATCAGTGATCATCATGACTGTTGCATATTGAACTCTGAAGGTTATATGACTTGAGAACTCACTAAAGGAAATAGCGGGAGGGAGGCAGATCCTTACGGTGGTATTTTATTCCACTATGAATATTTTAATAACAGAATATTGAATTTGTTATATTATTCTTCTATATATTTAATGAATAACAGCCCATCTAATGGATCTTTAGAGCGTTATAAAACACTTAGCAATTGCTCTGAAGTGTTTAAAAATCCGTTTAAAGCCACAATGACATATGTTGTCTTAGGAAAGGAAAATGTGCAAATAATGCCCAGGTGTTAAGTTATATATACTTTATCATGCTGTCTTACAATGTGTTATGTTTAAGATTGATTTCTGTTTTCATTTATATTGAGTCTAGTCATTGAATTCCAATAATTTTTGACAGCAAGATAGAAATGTTTAATCATTTTCCTGAGTTACTAAAAAATTTAATCTAATTCAGCTTGAAGATTTTTTAAAGTACATTATACAGAAATAATGATGCCATAACTACCTACTTCAAACATAAGAACACATGGAACTTACCAGAATCAAAAAAACAGCATTAACATTTGGAAATATTGAACCTCATTACAAACATCCCTTCATTAGCGACGAAGGGTAATTCATTTTTTTAAACTATTGAAATCAATCTAGAGTTAAATACCTGGTATGTTTAACTTCCCGGAACTATGAAAAATATAAACAATTTTTTAACTTGAAATTGTTGTTCAATTTCTTATTCTAAATTATACCAAGTTTCTGGTGCAAAACATACAGGTCTATTCTATAAAGGTGAAACTCAGGAGAATTGACTGGAGAACTGAAAAATCCAGGTCAAAGTAGCCAAACCAGAAAAAAATCTCCCGTTTATCTCACTTTCTAAATCTGCTATTTGGTTTATATCTTCTCCTGCCAATTCTCCTCAGTTTCACCTTTTAGTGAAAAGACCTGTCAGTGATTATATTATGAGTATAGTTTCAGGGCACATAGTTTATTATTGAAATATTATTTGATTTATAATATTCCTTACTATCTAAAATTCAATAAAAAATATTTAAGTGGATGAAAGAAAACAGTTTAACCCCTTCACTACCAAGTGATTTTCCAATAACCCATTGTCAGGAACCAGTGGTTTTTGGAAGAATCATTTTTAATTAATTCTACTCTTTAAAGACATTTAAAAATACTCCCAATGATTTTATTTACTGTACTAACATATTTGGTCAGCAGATGGTGCCATCTACTGAACCAAATTGAGTTACCGTTGCCGTTCCATTTTTTTTACTGCAACACTGTATCAGCTTGCTGAATGCCAGTCCGACATTTAGTTTGCTGATTTTGCACAGCTTTAATTCTTTGGACACTATGCCCACAAGGCTAAAGCTTTGGGGGCACCTTCTGCAGCCCAAAAGCAAGCGAAATTCGCTTTCAGCAAACAAATTTCATTTGCTTTTGGGCTGCAGAACAGCATATCGAGATATCTCTATCGGGGCACCAGATAGTGCCTTTGAAACCCACGATATCATGATAATGTTAGTGAAGGGGTTAATGAGACATTCGAGGAAAAAATATTCACGTCCGTATTGAATAGAGCATGTAATTTCAATGCCCTAACTGCAGCAAGTGTTTTAGTCCTGCAAAGAGGTTAAGTACACATTTAGAGTCATACCATTAAACTCATATTTACATGGTCTAGCAATTTTTTTGTCTAGCTTATCCCTTTAGTGTAGCGTGAGCATTTGCTTTAAATCCAACCAAATGAGCAACTCCATCTCTTGAGAGTCTTATTAATTGTCATTTTAAGCCCCGTAAAGGTCTTTTTCAGTGTTGAATACCTCTCATTAATAGCTCATTCAATCTATTCCCTGGACAGGTTTCATGAATATTTATCCAGTACTGTTGCATTAATGTAAACGTATATATGTATATAAAGTGTTAAGACTTAAGCAAGTGAATTGTTTATTTTGAAGCTTTCTGCTATAAGTCCTTCTCTTGCCATAGGTATTGCCACGCTGATCAGGATGACATTGATAACCTAAAAAAAAGATGGATAGGGCATAAACTGGATAAGTAAGTGACACAAACATTATTTAATCCTTCCTTTAGAAGTCGCTAATAAGTGATGCGTTTTACATCCAGTAAAGGACTGTAAATAATTTTCAGTTGTAATTATCACAGCATTACATGGCTGCACTAAGCCACCATTAAAATTAATATTATGTAAGTGCATTTTGTTCTTTATTTTCCCAAAACTGCATGTGGTGTGTGCTAGTTACCGTTGTAGCTTTTGGCATGCTCTTGGCATAAATATATTTAAAGTATCTTTAATAATGTCATGTCAAGCTTGTGAACAGCATGTGTGAACCTCTATCTCTAAAATTATTGGGTAATTACAAGCCTAATCTATTACATTTTTAGCCCTAGGAGTAAATGTTATTTTAAAAGATATTAACAGAAGTTTCCATAGCCACCAATTTCAGATCTACTTATACTTTTATAAACTGAAGTCTAACAAACATTCATGAAGCTTTCTGCCTGTAACATGAACTTCCACGGTTTAATTCATCACATATTTTTCATATATATGGCATATACGAATAGCTTCCATAAATTTCAGCCTAAAATGAACGTAAAGTAGGGCAGGGGTCAGCAGCCTTGGCCCTCGAGATGTTTTGGAATTACCTTTCCCATGAGGCTACTCAAAGGTCATTACCTGACCTGGCTGAGCATCATGGGAGATGTAGTTTTAAAACACTTGGAGGGTCACATTTGGTGATCCCTGGCATACAGAAACACTTGTAGACATGTGCGTTTCGTTTCGTCTGAATCAGAATTCGTTCGAAAATCCACCATTTTTCGTTTTCAGAAGCAGTTCCGAAAACGATACTCAGCCACCCGAAATTTTGAATCGGTCCGAAAGAACTAATCGAAATGATCCGAAACGAAAGGGAAATCGATTCGAAATGATCCGAAACGAAACCCCACGGGCCGAAAAGATCCCAAACGAAAAATACCGCCATGCACATGTCTAAACACTTGCAAATTGGAATGGTGCAGGCTTTATGAATTTCTAGTTTTTTCACTGAAACAGAGAAAATAAGACACATTTGCTTAAGAATTGGTGGCTTAAGGATATTTTCTCCTATAAGCTCTCCAATTGGAGATGAAAACATATCATAGTGAAATTGTTATTCTGTGTTGTATATGTACAGTTTGTGTGTATAAATATATGTGACACAGTTTGGAATATTATGAGAATGATGATAACGTCATAACATGAGCCAATATTCAAAATGGAATGCTTCCAAAAATACGTTTTGTATTCTAATGTTTGGAGGTGCATTGTATTTTATTATTTTAGCCACTTGGTGGACACTATTGGCTCTTAAAAAAAATAGTGCATATTCATAATTAGAATTTTAAAACAAATATATACAGTATAAGGCACCTGGCATTTTTTAAAGGGTACTTTATATTAAGAAGCCAAACCAAAATATAATTTGCTTTGTAAATTGCCATACGTCCCGCTTTTTATTTCTGTAGATTAAGGCTAATGTCAGGCGAACGCATTCTGAGCACACTGTGCGTCCGTGCACAACTGACGTACTTTCTGACTGATGATACTGTAGACACCGCACTGTCTGGTTTTTTTGACTGACGTTTTTTTGACTGATGTAGATGGGAAATAAAATTAATATGTGAAATGAAAAAAATTGATACATGATATGAAAAAACATTTTGTCCGTCAAAAATGCTGGACGTCAAAAATGCAGTCCGTCTGACTACGTTCCATCACTCACACACAAAGCTACGTGGACGAGGCGCACTCTGTGCGTCCGTCCTAGGGGTTTGACATTCTTGCCTAAATTGCGTCCGGTGCCACGTGCGCTGTGCGTGTGCACTTCTGTGCGGACGTACTTTGTGTGTGGGTCTCTATTGATCATAATTTTATGCTACGACAGACGTTAAAATGTGTGGCAACAAGGACGCGTTCACTGCGTTCGTCTGACACGGGCCTAAATTATTGTTTTCAAAATTCAAATTATAGTTGTAAAATGTTTAGATGGTGATTTTTTTTATTTCAATTTTCTATTTTCACATATGTATCCATGTTTATTCTTTTAGAAACAGTTTTACATGAAAGAATGTTCTTAGAAGCAGGTACATACAAAAGAGTAACTACTACATCGTTAAATTCATAGTTGATATATGTATACACATATACAGGGCCCTATTACAATCTTTGTGTAAAAACACATTAACGCGAGGGGTAAAACCCTTTGCGCTGAACATCATATTACAATGTCAGCGCAACAAACATGCGTATTCGTCTACCGCAGGTGAATCTACGCAAACGCTGCGTGAGTGTACTTTACTGCGCGCATCCTATACTTAACATTATTAAGTACCAGCGACGGAACGCTGGTATGCGGATGGTATTACAATCTACGTGCAGGATTTAACGCATAGCCTTTGTGCGCATAATTTTAGCAACTCCTAAAAGCTGGTGTTAATGGCAAATCTGAACGACCTGGCCGAAACTAGGGATGAGCCGAACACCCCCGTGTTCGGTTCGCATTCGAACTCGAACAATTTCAAAAGTTCGAGTTCGAATGCGAACACAAACCGAACTCAATGCAAGTCAATGGGACTCAAAAGTTTGGTTTTTAGAGTGCCTTTCAAGAGGGCATATATGCAAGATATTTGCCATAAAAGTTGTATGAGGGTCCGGGTAGTGCCCTGGGGGACAGGAAACAAGGACAAAAAGTAAAAAAAAAAGACTGAGTTTTCCATGAAATAAGGGTTAAAAATAAAAACAAAAAATTCCTTCAAATATCGTGCCTAGGAGGTCCCCATAACCTGCCTGTGAAGTGGCGGATTTGTAGGATGTATAGAAACATTTAAAAACAAAAAAAAAATGACGTTTCAAATGACGGTAAACGGTTTTCTTTTAATCTATTCATAAACAACTGCTTGGGGCGGCAGCCTGTATGAAAAGACATTTTAGGACACGCAGAACAAGTTTAGTGATTTTTGGGCTAAATTATGGTGAAACTTATGCAGGCTTTGGATGAAAGGAACAATAGGTGCTTTAAAATTGGGCCTTTAGTGTCGGCAACAGTGCCGTCACACCGTAACCCCTCTGCGGTATTGTGGAAGAGTGCAGGGTTGTACCCTGCGGTCCAATATTAAAATGAGATAAATCTGGTAATATAGGCGTCAGTGGCAGTGCACCCAAATATTGTGCCTTTGGTGGCAGCAAGTGCCTTCACATCATAACCCCTCTGTGGTATTGTGGAAGAGTGCAGTGGTGGAGGTTTTGGTAATGAAGACGAGATCCCTGATCTATTCAGTTACATCAACAGCTATAACAAAACTGGGTCAGCAATGTTTAGGCACCTGTACTACGCTACTGTATATGGTGAGAATCGGCGCACACCAGTAGCAACCGGAAACAAACAGAACAGGCAGGGAATACACAGTAGGGATGTGCACCGATTTTTTTTTCGATTCGATTTTTCGAATTTTTAAACTTTTCGATTCGGCTCGTTTCGACTGCTTTCTGTTTCGATTCGGTTCGGCTCGATTCGGTTTTCGGGTACATTTATTTTTCGGAATATCGACCATTTTTCGTATTTTCGGGTCACTTTACTAGGTTTCTGTATCGACTTTTCGTTATTTCGGAAATTTTCGTTTTTCGGAATTGTACATGGTTTTCGGCATATCGCCCATTTTTCGTTTTTCGGAACTTTTCGTTTTTCGGAATTGTACATGGTTTTCGGCATATCGCCATTTTTTCGTTTTTCGGAACTTTTCGTTTTTCGGAACGTCTGTTCTCGTTTCAAAGCTGTCTAACTCTATTCGCTTTGATGAAAACTACTATGGTTTACTTTTTTAATACTACTTTATATATTTTTTATAATAAATTTTTTTTTTTTTTTTCGGATCCGATAATTCATTCTGTCGATACGATAATTCTGGCGATTCTATCGTGTTTTTTTAATTAACCCTTTCGCTGCTGAGGCTTTTCCCGCCCCTGTGCTGAGCTCATTTTTACCGGTTTTACTCATCATGTTTAAACGTGTTTTGAAGCTTATTTTAGTATATGACCCAGACATATTATATATCGTTCTTTCCGTCAGACTCGGCAGATTAATAATATGTCATTATTATATGTATACGTCATGACCTGTCTGTATATTATAACAAAAAATGCAATAAAATATGATTTTTCAATAATTTACAACGTGTAAAGTGTTTTTTTTCACATCTTAACATGCGAGCAATTGCGGTTATATTTTGTATGGGGTGCGCTTGTTAAAAAAATTAGAGATGGGGTCTCGTTACATTTTTTTTTGGGGAAAATTACAAAAATTTTAACAAACGCACCGCATACAAAAATCGTTAGTGCAGCATCATTGTTCACATTATAATTGAAATGGGAACAATATTGCTGCATTAACAAACCAAAAAAAAGAAAAAAAATTGTTTATTTTTTTTTTATAATTTTTTTTAAATATTTTTTTATTTTTAATTTTTTTACAAACTTTTTTCACATTCGTGTTTGGTATCGTTGGAACGGCCATGCTCTGGCCGATCCAACAATACCAAACTTTAACCCCTAGCTGCCACGGATCGGGAGATAGGGGGTTCATTGGAACCCCCTATCTCCACCATTGGTGGCAACTAGGGGTTAACTCCAGGACTGGCGTCATCGTGCTATGCACGATGACGCCAGTCCTCAGGGGGAGTTCCCGGAAGCTTGGCCGACATCCTCATGGATATGCCCCAGATCCTCATGGATATGCCCCAGCTCCTCATGGATATGCCCCAGCTCCTCGTGGACATGCCCCAGCTCCTCGTGGATATTGCCCCAGCACCTCATGGATATGCCCCAGCTCCTCGTGGACATGCCCCAGCACCTCGTGGACATGACCCAGCTCCTCGTGGACATGCCCCAGCTCCTCGTGGATATGCCCCAGCTCCTCGTGGATATGCCCCAGCTCCTCGTGGACGTGCCCCAGCTCCTCGTGGATATTGCCCCAGCACCTCCTGGACATGCCCCAGCTCCTCGTGGACATGCCCCAGCACCTCGTGGACATGCCCCAGCTCCTCATGGACATGCCCCAGCTCCTCGTGGACATGCCCCAGCACCTCGTGGACATGCCCCAGCTCCTCGTGGACATGCCCCAGCTCCTCGTGGATATGCCCCAGCTCCTCGTGGATATTGCCCCAGCTCCTCGTGGATATTGCCCCAGCACCTCCTGGATATGCCCCAGCTCCTCGTGGAAATGCCCAGCACCTCGTGGACATGCCCCAGCTCCTCGTGGACATGCCCCAGCTCCTCGTGGATATTGCCCCACCACCTCGTTAGTGCAGCATCATTGTTCACATTATAATTGAAATGGGAACAATATTGCTGCATTAACGAACCAAAAAAAAGAAAAAAAAATGTTTATTTAATTTTTATAATTTTTTTTAAAATATATTTTTATTTTTAATTTTAATTTTTTTTAAAAAACTTTTTTCACTGTAGTGTTTGGTATCGTTGGAACGGCCATGCTCTGGCCGATCCAACCATACCAAACTTTAACCCCTAGCTGCCACGGATCGGGAGATAGGGAGTTCCAATGAACTCCCTATCTCCACCGTTGGTGGCAGTTAGGGGTTAACTCTAGGACTGGCGTCATCATGCTATGCACGATGACGCCAGTCCTCAGGGGGAGTTTCCGGAGGCTTGGCCGACATCCAAGATGTCGGCCAGCTCCGGGAAAGGATCACAAACCGGCGCTTTTCAGCGCCGATTCGCGATCCAGCTCCCCAGGGGTTAATGCCAGGCACCATTTGGAAGGGCAGGCTGTGCCCTTCCAAATGGAGCCTGGGTTAACCCCCGCAACGCCGCCGATCGGGAGGGAGAGATGTCCGAAGGACCTCCCCCCCTCCCTTTCAGGCGCCTCCTCCGCACATGCGGGGGGGGTGCATGAATTAGGTGTCATCGCGCTGTCGCGATGACACCTAATTTCACCGGCGGCGGTTCCGGATGCTGGGCTGACATCGAGGATGTCAGCCCGCACCGGGGGGGCCAGCGATCGGCCGGAACCCGGCCGAATGCTGACCCGAAAGGGAGGACGCGCTCAGCGCGTCCTCCGCATACCAGCAGCCATGCGGAGGACGCGCTCAGCGCGTCCTCCGCATCGAAGTGGTTAACAGTGTGGAAACCAAGCAATACATAATTAACTTATTAACGTAAAGCAACGCACACAAACGGGAAAATATAGAAAAAATAGAAAATTTATTTACAACATGGGGAAGGGAAGGGAAGGGAACATGCCAAGGATGGCAAACTGCCCAACAGGGGCACAAACAACACAAACAAACATACAATGGCGGCCATCTTCCAAGCCAGGCGAACATCTTGTTCAGGATATTGGTTCACTGGAGAATTACTGGCATTTGAGGAGATGTTGGAGCTGGTCCGCATCTTTGATTACAAAGATTATGACTGCAGTAAGGGCCCTTACGGCAGGAAGAATAATTTTAGAAAGGATCGTATCATTGACAAGCTACGCGCACCACCATCCTGGAGGTGTTTGGGAAAGACGGGACGAAGGACCAGATCAGAAAACGCTGGTCCGACCTCAAAGCAGGCGAGCAGGAGCAGCTGAGGCACATCCGTATTGAGTATTGTCTCTGTCTTACTGCCGCTCCAGGATGTCCGTGGTGTTGTTCAGGTGCTCCCGGAGTTCCTGCAGCAGTTCCTGGATGGCATCGAGTGTTCTGACTGCCAGGCGTAGCTCGCCAATCGCCTCTTGATTGCTCGGTCTGGCTTCTTCTATATATCCAATAAATGAAAGAAGGAAAATACAGTAAGTAAAGCAGGTTTCTATTTTTGACTGAAAGTCTTGAAAAAATATAACAGTAGTATATACCAGAGCTGGCGGCCTCCTGAGTCTCCGACTCCTCTGACTCCTCCCCCACCACCACCGTCTGCATATCCAGTGCTATATGTAAGAAATTAAAGAAATAAAAAATACAGTAAACAACAAAACTGATTTATTTTTGAACAAAAGTCGATGCAAAATACAACAGTAAAACAAAAAAACCTGGACTGGCGGCCTCCTGCTGCTCCGGCTCCCTCTCTACATCATCACCATCCTCCTCTTCCTCCTGCTCCTCCTCCTGCTCCTCTTGTGCTATACATAAAAAAATTAAATTAAAATACAGTAAACAAAAAATGTTTCTGTTTTTGACCAAAAGTCGTTGCTAAATAAAACAGTATATACCAGCGCTGGTGGTCGCCCGTGGCTCCTCCTCCACTGGGGCACTGGTGCCCGCTGGGGCAGATTCTGCGGCCTTCTTCCTGTCTTCTGCCAAATCCAAAAAAAATAACACGTAAATAATGCAGACTGGAAAAAATGGTATATCTATACAATATATTGCCGAAAGTATTGCGACACCCCTCCACTACCCACTACCAGCTTGACCCACCACTACTCCCATCTCATAGTTCTAAAGTCATGAAGAGAAAAATGGTCTCCAATTGTCCGTCCTTTAACCCCTAAGATCCTGTCTTAGGCACACCTTGAGTTAACTCTCCTTCTGCGCAGGGAGAGAGAAAAAAAATCCTTCAAAGAAGACACACGAGGCATGTATTTTTGTCTGGCAATTTTCTCTCTGCCTTCCAACGGTTCTTGACACATATTTATACCTGTGTCAAGGCGTTGTCTTTTTATTTCATTAGTTAACATTTCAAAACATAACATAGTTCATTGGCCAGTTTCAATACAGGTCTGGTGACACATTTCTAGACAGTCCCGTGGCCTCGGCATGTGATTTCTTGAGATATCAGCATTTCTTAAGACATCAGTACTTTTTTATCACTTCAGAGAAACTTGCAAACATCAGCATCCTTGTCATTCTAAAAGACATTTGCAAACATATTGAGAAGTGAACCTTAATCCTATAATACTGCTGATTATCAATTTATCTTAAAACTATTTCTTATATTTTAAACTTTAATTTATCTATTAATATTATAATTCATGGGGTGTTATTTAACTACTTATAGGGTCCTTCTTATAGGTTAGCAGATGGTGGTCTGAGGATTCCTTTTCCTTCAAGTCACAAAATATTTATTTATTTCCTCTGCACAGACATATATTACCGTTCAATTGTATATTTTTTTCAGAAGTAAACATTACATTTATTCAATAAAAACTATTATTTGTGTTGTGTGCGTACAAAGCGCATTGTGTGACTGCTTTTAGTTATTTTATAGAAGGCCTCAGCCTCAGTTTCACTTTCAGTTTCTGTGAATAAAACTGGATATTGCAGAAACAACAACAGAAATCCACCATTTTGTTTTGAAATTTGCATCTAAAGCATTCAATGACACTGCTGCAGCAGCTGCTGAGGCTGTATTGAACACAGCTCTGTTTGGATGCACTTTCAGAAGAACTACATGTCCCATCCTATCACTTAGCAGAGACGCAGAGATTTTTATTGATGCGCAGGTGGGAGCCAATATTGGGCAAGCTGCGGGTCATCTCGTATGCATCACTCAGTCACAACAACCCCCCCCCCAACACACTACAGACTATACACACAGTGCCAAAAGAAATCCAGCATTGTAATTTCATCTACATACATCAAATATCACAATTTTCACGAATACGTAAAATCACAAAAAAGAAGAGCTATGGCAAAAATGCATGTATGACGAGTCGTGAAAACGCAAAGCTATACACAATCACATTGCATGAAAAAAGGACTAGATAAATAAACGTATTTCTGTGCACATTAGCACATGCAAGCACATTATTATTATTATACAGGATTTATATAGCACCAACAGTTTGCGCAGCGCTTTACAATATAACATGACACTTACGTTTCGCTATGACGCGGCGGATGCGTTTCAGCTGCTCCTGCTCACGTACTTTCAAATCAGACCAGCGTTTCCTGAGCTGGTCCTTCGTCCGGTCCTTCCCAAATAACTCCAAAATGGTGGTGCGTAGCTTCTCTAAGATACGATCCTTTCTGGCGTTAGACTTCCTGCGGTAAGGGCCCTTACTGCAATCATAATGTTTGCTATCAAAGATGCGGACCAGCTCCAACATCTCTTCAAACGCCATATTTTGGGCCCGTTTCTTCCTGGGTGCCGGTGGTTCATCATGAGATGATGAGGTGCTTGTACGGCACTCCTCTCTTTCAGCGGCCATTATGAAGAATAATAAAAACAATATTTTGTTCAAAAAGTTGTGAATAAAACTGGCTCAATAAAGTTACGACATGCGAGCGCGCGCGCGCGCGCGCATGCGCGACCCGCGGACGAATCGGATCTGACCCAAATACGAAAATTCTTATCGGATCTTTGGAAACAATATAAAAATGTACAGAATCAGCGATATAACCGATACTAGTTAAATATACGATGTCCAGACTTACCGAAATGGAACCGAAATCCCGAATGGAACTGAAATCATGAATAGAGGGAAAATAAATTTCGATTTGACACATTTCAAGTCCATTCGAAAATTCCGAAAAATTTTCGATTTGGCAAATTTTTCGTTTTTTCGGAAAGTCTGTTCTCGTTTCAAAGCAATAGATTTCGATTTCACACATTTCAAGTCCATTCGAAAATTCCGAAAAATTTTCGATTTGGTAAATCTTTCGTTTTTTCGGAAAGTCTGTTCTCGTTTCAAAGCAATAGATTTCGATTTGACACATTTCAAGTCCATTCGAAATTCCAAAAAAATTTCGATTCGGCTCGGAAAACATTTCGGATTCGACTTTTTCGGATCTAAAAAATTTCGGAATTTCGGCCGCATCGAAAGACCCGAATCGGGAAATTTCGTGAAAATTCCAAAATTCCGAAACCCGAAACGCACATCCCTAATACACAGAGAGAATAGTCAAATGACAGGCAAAGTCGGCAACAGATCGGGTCCTCAGAACAAGCAGGGTCAGTAATAAGTATACAAACTGATAGCGGTACATTACTGTGAGGTTTATTGCTGTGGAGCTCTGTCATACGCTGTATGAAATGAATTTAAGGGGGGAGAGGGTGAAAGTAATTAAAGGGGAAAAAAGAATTAAGGGGGAGTGAATTGAATTAGAGGACTAAGACCCTGCTGCCAGTCTGCTTCTGGAGACCTGGAGTCAGACAGTGGACCACAGCAACAGAATGAGAGTGGTAGGTAGCAGAATCACAGGGAAACACTGAGAGTGGCAGGCAGTTTGAAATATGTGGGTATATTGATACAGCAAGAGCAGGGGGCACCACCAGGCTACATTGCAAATTTGTGCAGTGCCTGGTGCCCCTCCTATCCCACATTGCCACACTCTGTAGATTGGCCCTGTGGCACAGGAGGGGCACCAGGCACAGCATAGATTGGCAATGCGTGAGGACACCAAACACTCCCGATTGGCATGGCACAGATTGGGTGGAGGGGGACACCAAAATGCAACTTCGCCTGAGTAAACAAAAATGCTTGCACCGGCCCTGGATACCACACACAGACATATACGTTTATATCAACACGCAGACCTATATATACATATATATCAACACGCAGATATATATATACACGCCCACCCTCAGACCATATATACACATACGCACATGGGGGTGGCATGTGTACAATCTCAACTAAATGCGTCCCCCCCCATTTGGCTGATCCCTCCAGAAGAAATGTTGAACCCGACAGAGCAGAGAATATATATATTATTCTCTGCTCTATCGGGTTCAACATTTCATATGAAGGGATCAGCCAAATGGGGGGGGGCCATTTGTTTCTAAAATGTGTGTGTAATACAAGTCTGGATATACATATTTGTAAGAATATAGATATATATCTTATCTATATATATATATCATACCTGCCCTTACCTTCCCCTATAAATTTGCTAAAAATATACACACAATAAAAACAAACCACTGCCTGAGACTCCGCGCAGCCCACATGCCACCCCCTCTACCTGGCTGAATGTATCTAATATATATAATTAAATACATCCAGCCAGGTAGACAAAAAAAAGTTTTATTTTATGTTCCCGGGGACATTTAAAAATGTCCTCGGATTTTATTTTTTTTAGAAATGTGTCGCCTTACCTTAGCCTGGTGGTCAGTGGGGGCTCCCTGGATCCTGGTTGTGGGGGGGTCTGCCGTGGCCGCAGGTGCAGTGGCTCCTTCCCTGCGCTGCCTGTCTCTGCCACATGCACCCGGGCGGCTAGCCCGCACAGTCGCAGCTCTGTCATCCGGAGGCCGCATGCTCCTCAATGCTCCTCAAGGGGATCCTTGGGAGGCCCCTGCAGGCTGCCCTCTACAGTGCCTGATTAGAGGGCCGTGTCTGCCTGATGTTTTAGTAACAAGAATGTTTTATCCCATAGGCTTCAATGTTAAAAATATTCCCGTTTTAATTCAATATCTAATAAACTGTTGCTTATAATATTCTGCAGTAAAGAGTCTCTTTGTTTCTAGATTTTTTAGTATTTTTTATACTTTTTTCATATATATATATATATATATATTTTTGAACTTGAACAGAACACGCCAAAAAGTTCAAAGTTCGCAAACTTTCGCACGGCCAATGTTCGAATCAAACTCTGAACCGATCGAACCGAACAGCTCATCCCTAGCCGAAACTAAATACACCAGTCCAGAAAAAAAATGCTGCAAAGTATAGTTACACATTCTGCTCATACCAAACCAATAAAATGGAGAAGTTGTGTGTGCATTTATTATTGCTGCAGCATATATGCTCAGAATGACTTTGGCAGGCGCAAAAATTTAACGTGAGATGATTGTGGTTCTTAATTCTGATTGATTGGCTGAATCTCATGAAAAAAACAGTGCGCACACTGATTTCTGCGCGCAACGTTGCTGTGCGCGTATTTGTGCAATTCCGTTTTACGCGCGTTATTGCTCGTCGGATGAAAAAATGCGCGAGGATTGTAATTCCAGCGTTGATTTACGCGTGTTAACGTTTAATGCATGGTGCACAAATTCACGCGTTGCGCAAGCATTTTAACGTGAAGATTGTAATAGGGCCCATAAAGTATACAATTACAAATCCTTATGTCATGTATCCAGATAGTTATTATGTAGGAGCTAGGGCTTGAACGCCTATTGCAGTCTCCGTGATCATGGTTGATATAGCCTACATTTCTCAGTCTCAACTGCAGTTACTGTGGGTGTTGAGTTCCACTGTTATTATTGAGAATGAACAAACATTCAACACCATTTCCTTAAGCATTTTAATATCTGATGAGTTAATAGCTGGATAAAGTTTCTAGGACAGATATATTTTAGCATTTTAGTATTCTGATTATTCTACCAGTGACTTGGTATTTACAGGTCTTGCAAAGAAACCAATCAATTAAGACCTATATAGCGACATATTTTGCTACAGTCTGCATGTCCATGTTGTGGTGTGAAAGTTATAAATTGCATTGGATAAGCAGGATGTAAAAATATAAATGTATAATTTATAAGCTCGATTCGGTGGCTGAAGGCAAAATGCCTTGGGTTTGGATTAAACAGGTTTTCCTTGGGGGAATGCTAGAGGGATTATGTGCTTTCTATATACTGCCCTACTCTGCCTAGAAAAAACAAACCCCAAAGCCCTGAAGTGCAAATCAGCCATTTGTTTAAAATCATGCAGAAAACATTCCTATTGCTTTTTCTCATTACCACCCCCTCTATACCCACATACAAACTGGAAGATCTCGCTATAAATAGATATTGTAGGTTTTCGAGTAGGTTTATAAACTGAGATAACATTCAAAGTTCTTCGGATGTTGTTTAAATAATTGCTATTGTACCTTAAAAAAATACATTTAATTAATTTGGAATAGATTTTCAATATTTATTAGTGAAAATATTTTCTAGTGTATATCTTCACAAAATTATGCCCTGTGGGTATAATGCCCATAGTGCTTTTCTGGTTTGCACCACGGTGTTATTTGGTATGTGTTGTTTATTTTGATCCTTAATTTGGATGTCTTTTCTAATAACAATTCTGCATTCTATTGTACGGTTCTGATATTTTCTGTACTTATTTTTCGAAAACTAAAATTGTGAATAAAAAAAATCATCTGCTATAGCGGGTATTCCCCAGCCAATGCACGGAGCCTTGAACTTCAGTTCTATCTGCAGGAACTTCATTCGGCCAGTAGATGGTGACATCTCCCTGCCAAATAAGTTATTAGAGTAAGATATGCACTGGGGATATTTCCAAATATTTCTTACTGCATATTTAATTAAAATTATTTAAAAAAACAACTGGTACATGACAGTGATTTTTTGGAAAATCACTTGATAGTAAAGAGGTTAATAATTGTAGTAGAACTACTTTTACTCATAGGTACGAGGGTCACCTTCATTCCATGTTATTTCAATACTTTGTGTACTCCTTATAGTTTTTTGCGTCTTATTTTGTTGAGTTCCAGGTATGTTACTGTTCTGGAGGTAAAGTTAACACTTTGTTTATATTTACAGTGGAAAATTTGAGAAAACATGAGGTGTAAAGCTGCTACATTTTTGAAATGTAATCATTTGTCATAGCTCTGTAAGTCATTAAAAGAATTGCAAACCTCCACGTTACCTACTGGAGCCGACATTAATTTTCCAGTGAACTTCTTTCACTTTCAGGCAATAGATACACTGTTTCTGCTTCTGTAGACAAATTGCTGAATTTCATATATTTCCAAATCGGCTATTCTTTATATTTGCCTTTTTTTTTATCTAGATATTTTACATATATATCATTAGTTGGATTGCCATTTTCTTTGAAAAACCTAGGTTTAGGAAAATGCATAAAATGTTTTTCTTGGGTGCTTGAAGCATACTATAAGTTTGAGATTTTATTTTGTTTAACAAAGTAAAACTTATCTTATTAAATTCTTAAATATCTGCTGTATATACTGTTCTCGTTAAATTTAGTGATGAGAATTAAGGTGGTAATTAGTGCATATAGGTGTGACACTATAGTAGATTTCCCAGGTCACCATACAAATAGAATTAGTGAAACTCATTTACAATGTAGGAAAATGTACTTCCTGTACTGTTGTAAAGTGATACCTCACTTCCTGTCTTATTGTTAATGTTTTTTTGTTTCATTTGAATGAAAAGATGTAATGTAGTGATTGTTTAATGTTGACCATGTAGCAGAGGTTTCAGAGTAACAAAATAAACATATTAATACCTGTAAAGTCTGACTGACAAAAAGTATGTTGCATGTATAAATTTGTAGAAAAAAAATATAAATACATTAATAACTATGTATAGGTTTAAATTGAATATCAAATTTATTTTTATTCGTTGTAAGTAACTATTATTTAAATATGATACATTTTCTCGATTTTGTGATGAACTAAAGATATTTTCCTTTTCTAGATCACCTTTTGCTGCCGTGACGGACTACTCTGTTACAAGAAATAATGTTATTCAGCTGTGTTTGGAATTAACAACAATTGTGCAGCAGGTTTGTATGAAAATGTATTATTTTTGTATAACTGTAACACACGCACACATATATATATCTTTTTACATCAAGTATTTACTTCAACATTAGATTTTATATTGCAACTGCGTGCCTGAGTATCTGAAGACACTAGCTGTTCATACTAACTGATATACTGTATAGCTGTGCATGCTTGAAGTTGTCTACAGACAGTCATTAGCTCATTATGGCCCTCTTACTGCTCCCAGTCTAGACGGTTCTGTGGCTCATTATGTCTTTGGCGGTATCTGGTTACTAGCAAACTCATTAGTTCAGAATCTGGACTGATTGAGAAAGGGGCTTGGAAAGTAATCAAACAGATCAATATTTGACCTCTTTGGCAGCTTTGTGCTTACTTTCAATGGTTTGAATCCTTTTCTCGAGATTAAGAATATGTAATTCCTTTATCCCCTTCGCTATCATGATCGAGTATACTCAATCTTTAAAAGCTCTTGGAGATGCCCAAGATCGATTTAACTCTATGTGATCATATTCTGAAACAATACAGAGGAATTTCACCACATTTATTGCAAATGAAATTCCTTTCCAAATGGGCTCCAGAATGCGCCCTTAAATTTCAGCTCCTTAGACACAACAGTCTAGGTGCCAAAACAGTTTGAGTAACTTGGTGTTCTGTTTTCCTTTCAAATAAACACTGGAACCCCAGCTGTTTTATACATGTAGTAGCACTTTTTTGGGCAGCCAAGGGAGTCAAATAAGTTTACTGTCTGTATAAAAATGCTATGTATGGACGGTAAGTGATCGGAAGAGGTTTTCCATAAAACCACTTGGTAGCCAAGGGGTTAAGATTGATGTGTCTGTTTAATTTGTAGTGTTAAACAAGTTGATCTTCAAAATTCCTTATAGCGTTATAGCTTAACTGATATTTTTGCTGCAGTGGGTGCAGGAGTGTTAAGCTGCAGTGCATCGTTACAATTTTTTTCACAATTTAGGGATTACACAGACTTTGTTGAAATTTATCATCAAAACACATTAAAATCAATGAGGTTTATAGTAATGTTTCTGCATAAAATGTACCAGTCGTTGCTTGTATTTCATACCCTCTCCCAGATAACAGATTTCCCTAACTACATACCAATTTCATTGTCTTCGGCAACCTTCCTCGTTTTGTGACTCTTATAGTAATGTCCTCTTGACAATGCGCTCATTATTATGACATGTGGCAGTCAACAGCTGCAGGAATGTTAACTAGAGCCAACTTGACTGTTGGCTTCTATACTTCTGAGCCATTTCTTGGATAGTGGAGAACGAAGTGACCTCCTTTAAGCTCTGTTCATTTCAAATATTGTTTGTGCTTTGAAAAACGAGAGGAGAGGCGTATTCCCAGATGCAGGCTTGTTCCCCATTCTCTGCATTGCTGAAAATGTTTGTGACTTATGACTGTAACTTGAGTCACACTTGAAGTCAAACATTTGTTTCCTGGTACAGTTGTGAATTTTGTCGTCATGTACAAACAAATCTGATTGTTGGTAAAAAAAAAAAGGGAATTAAAGGATAACATGTCCAATCAGCCTTTTGATCTTACAATTCTTTACGCATAGCTGAGTTTTAATTGACCGAAAGTATTTCATTTTTCGTGTTAACTCTAACAAGACAACCCCCAATAAGATCAACAATTTAATCAGGAATTTGTACAAGTTCTAGGATGTAGCAATCAAAATTTACTCTATACTAGTGTGTTGGTGAATACATCTTTATTTACTATGACAAGTAAATGAGAGCTCAGTGTGGTATGACGGCCAAGTTTCTCTTCAGGCAACACAATATTTAAAAAATAAAGTATGCTTTATTAGCATATAGGCCGTGCAGCAGGTATAACAAAACAAAGTAAGGAAATAACAAATAAACTCCTACTCTTAGGAGACTAATTTACAGGAATGTCCCTTCTGATCCCAATAGTTTTAACAGTTCAAAAATAAACAGTTTTTAAACAGACTCACTGTCAAGATCTCGCTGCCTCCCTGGCAGGCTTCCAGTCCTTCTGTCTCAAAACACCCCTCACAGGTGAGACCTTCATTTTTTTTTCATTTTCTTTTAGAAAGTATTTTACCAAGGATACATTGAGATTTCTCTAGTTTTCAAGTATGTCCTGGGTGGCGAGTATGTACCATTGGGTGTCTTGCCCAAGGACACTTGCAGGAGAGGTGCTCTTGCTGGAATCGAACCCATGTCTCCACAGGCTCTCTCCACCCAGAGCAGTGATCTTACCTCTACTCCACCCAGCCGGTACCTCATCAGAAGGATTTTGTAGTTCTCCAATTAGCATACTTAGGTTTAACTCTATCGGCGCTGCGGCTATAATGGGTACACTGAATGTTCTATCCTGCTGCTAACATAGCAGTGTTCATGTACTCTGCCACATCAGGCATTACCAACTTCCATTCCTTTTCATAAGATTCATTATTCTCAACAAGAAAGACTAGCCTGTCATGTTTGAGTGACTCTCAAGTTTCTCTTTTGCAGTTTAGTGGACGCATTGATGGTTTCATTGTTCCTTCTCTCATTGAACATATAAAATATCCTGGTGCAGCAGTATAAAATCAGCAGACAGACATTTTTATTCAATTGCATAAGAAGAATAAGCAATAAAAATGTAACTTATGATTATATTGCAAGTGATTATTCTAACACTTTTCTATTACTAATTAAAGGAACATTTTGGTCTTGCAGTAAAATCAATTCAGGATGTTAAAACAAGTATTTTCCAAATTTAGATCCATCATTTATTTTATATCTTCAGCATCTATTTAAAAGGCCTTATAATATAGTCATAGTGCGTAAGGACCTTGTATCCCGCAGTTACCTGTGCATGCACTAATTTCACAATACCCCATGAAAGGATTGGGTAGATTATTCCATGTATGGTATAGTAATCCCTCACCTTTTGATACACAAAATAGAGAAATATTCACTGTAATAGAATCATCAATTAAAGTAGACTTATTTTTCATATGTATGTTTGTTATCTAAAATGTTACTATTTTATTCAAATGTTTTATAATTTTATACTTCAGCTAATTATATTATATGGATAATCTAGGCACCATTACTGTGCAATGTAATTTGAATGATCATAATGACCCGAGGGCTACCCTGACCTAAGGATGTTTTCAGTCCTCTGAGAGGGAGGGGTGGGTTTTTTCCCTAGATGGAAAGCTGTCATTTAGATTTTGCGGAATACCTTTCTGTGATTTAGATCAAGAATGCACAGCTGTACATTCCTGACCAGCCAACGGCTTTCAATGTGCTTGCATTAACAGCCATTGAATTGGCTGGACACTCAAGTGGGCCCCATCTAGCTTTGCCATGAGGCTGGCTGAGCCAGGTCTGGACCAGCACCGAGGGAGACTGCTGCTGGATTAAAGTATTCGTGTATAGGGCTAAAATGGATATGTGGTGGAGGGGGATTAGAAGAGGGCAATATCTAACTACACTCCCTCATTTTAACCATAGAGCAGGGGTCAGCAACCTTGGCTCCCCTGATGCTTCGGAACTATATTTCCCTTTAGGCTTCTGCAGCCTTACGAGTGGCTGATCATCATGGCAGCTGGAGTTCTAAAACAACTGGAGGGCCAAGGTTGATGAGCCCTGCCCTAGAGTATCACTAGAACTGCCAATGAAGCATGGGAAGGAGAACTGGACATATGATCCTGATAGCCGAACAGTTTCTACCACTCGTACATTATCCAACTCGGCTGATTTACCAGCTGAGCTTTATACTTATGTATTGATTAGTCACTTATTTTTTAATCAAATTTTTTTAAATCGTTTCATTGCCCACTTCTTTACAAGTATTCTAATAGTGAGGGAAATCAAAGTCATTACATCCAAGTTCTGTTTCATTATTCAGTGGATTATAAGTATTGATTCCTGTTATGGTTTGGGACATTTCCATAAAGAATCAATTGAAAGTGAAGTAGCTTAATGATAAATAAAGCTTATATTTTTAGCAGCGCTGACATGCAGTTCATCGCACACTTTTATGTCCAAGGATAATCAGGGTTTGAAATTGCATCCTATTCTCATAGCTCTAACCACCATATAGTAAAAGAGCGTATAGTGCTTCTTTCATCATTCTAATGGAGGATAATTGAAAAAAGTTTGCTTTTGAGACTGATGGTTTATATTATTCTTTGTCCTTGTGTGTTTTCTCCCTCACAAATGATATTTAACATCAACAATGTTTTACTTTTTTAATTTATGGTTTTTGTTTTTTAAAAATAGGCTTGCAATGTCAGGTTTTTATGTTTGTAAGATAATTACGTACAGAGTGATATTCCATGATCTGATAGAGTTTAGCTGGGATACAGTTTTTCATGGTACAGATGTATTTTACAGATTTTACAGAAGCAGTTTTCTGTTGCTTTGTCAAGAAAAGCGTAGACGACTTCGTTGACATCAATGAAGTGTATATTTACAGTACATATTTATTTAAAGTGCCATGGATAACTGAGCTATTTAAGAAATGTATAGCAAATAAGATTCCATATATTTAAATGAAAAAGAACAAAATACCTTGGGCTAGATTACGTGCCAGGTGTAAATTTATCCAGAGCTCCTGCAAACCTACCAGCTCCATAGACTTTAATGGCACTGGTAAACAGAGCCTGTGCTGCCTTAGGGCACTCCAGGTGGGGGGTGAATTTTCCTTTTGTGAAATGCCAGCATTTGTCGGCATTGCAATAACAGACATTTTCGCCAGTGTTTGCAACTTCTGCAAATATCAGTGACCGAATAAGCCTCATAGGTCCATTGTAATTGGAAAGTGCAAACTTATTATACTTTTATCTTATTTTCACGGCTCCACATCTGGATTGTGTTGCGTAGAAATTCAATTAATTCGATTTCTGAAAAGGTCACAGAATAGACTCTCTCTTGCTGTTGAAGTTTTGGCATGTAAATATCAGATTAGAAGTGACTACGAGTTAATTAAGACAGGGTAAATCTTTTGAACTAATTAATTATGTGTATATAATTCAGCAGCTATATGTTCGTTCCTTTCTATTTCTTCTTTTCTCATTTATCTTATAATAAAGATGTTGTTTGGATGTAATAATACATTCTCACCCCTCTGACAACAATCTCAAAATGTATTTGATTACAAAGACATAATCCATACTCCATATGCACTGACTAACAATTGATCTAATCCCTATTAATTTATTGACCTACTTCTTTTACCTATCATTTTTTTCCCTTTAGAAGATTTCAGTACCATTAATTAACTTAAATAAATTCACGAAGCAACAACTAACCCTTTTGAATTGCTATTTGGGTCTGGTGATCCAATATATATATATATATATATGTGTATATATATTCAAATTATTATAAAATCATTGCTTGTGCAATTTTAACTGCTAGCTGACCTATGTGTATAGTTTTTTCCTTTTGGTATTTGTTTATCAGAACCTTAAACTATTTCTCTTAACCACTTGGCTGTGTTCGGATTGCTCCCAGCGTGTGGACTAAGCACTGAGCATGCCCTGTCATCGCAAAAATGATCAGATGATATTTTGGCCAACAGCTGTATTCTTCCAGTGTGGGCTGACATCTTGGATGTCAACCCTGCCTCCGGGACCTTCCCCCGCCCACAGTCATGGCCACAGTGATTTCAGACAAGGACAACCCCTCTGCAGGGAAATCCCTATGATGGAGATTATGGGATCCTTTGGACTCCCGTATCTACTGAACCATGTAATGTACAGAGTCATGCATGGCATTGATGGAAAGGTCAGAGCATGAACAGACATGACCAGGTTTATTGTAAAACCAAATTAAAAAATTCCCTATTTTCTCCCTTATTTCTTCTAATGAGCATTATCGTTCAATCTTCTATAATAACATGAGCAATGATGCTGCACTAACTCACCTTCTCATTTCTCATGATGTCAGCAAGTTTGGAGGCGATGGCACAATGCGTTATAATTAGGGATGGGCGTTCGGTTCGATTCGAACATGAGTTTCTTTCGAACATGGCCCTTTCGGCGAACTTTTAGGCTGGGGTCAGACCAGCGCACTTTTAACGTGCGTTCTGGCGCACTTAATCACGGCCGCACTAGCAGCAAATGACAGCCAATGACGGCCAATATACGAAGTACGGTCGCACGAAAGTCCGGCCGCGCAACGCAAGTGGAAAACAAACGCATTTTTTCGAGAACGCCGAACCGCTAGTACGGACGTACAGAGTGCGCAGCTGCGGCATAGCGGCGTGTTTGCGTGATTAGGAGATGTCAGACACTGCTAATGTCCAGCCTACATAACGTCCAGACGCAAAAAGAGTTTTATTGACGATCCGAAAGAAATCACGCACGAAAAATGCGCATCGTATGACCGTTTTCGTGAATTCCGTGAAAAAATACGTCAATTCGTTCGGACGCACTTTTTTACGTTCGCGTGTAAAAATGCTTTCGTTTGACCCTAGCCTTAACTCTTCAGGCCGTTCGCAAAAAGTTCTAAAAAAAATAATAATTTAGATTTTTTTTTAAAAAATGCTTAAAAAAATCCTAAAAAAAATCTAAAAATAAAGAGACTCTTTACTGCAGAATATTATAAGCAATGGTTAGATATTGAATTAAAACGGGAAAATTTTTAACATTGAAGCCTATGGGATAAAACTTCTTTGTTGCTAAAACATCAGGCAGATGAGGCCCTCTAATCAGGCACTGTAGAGGGCAGCCCGCCAGGGACTCCCAAGGAACCCTTGAGGAGCATGCAGCCGCAGGATGAAAGAGCTGCGACTGCACGGGCTGGCCAGCCGGGTGCATGTGGCAGAGAGGTGGCGCAGGGAGGGAGCCACTGTAGACCCCCCCCCACAACCAGGATCCAGGGAGCCCCCACTGACAACCAGGCTAAGGTAAGGCGACACATTTAAAAAAAAAAAATGGAACATTAAAACTTATTTTTTTTCTTTCTAATATTCACCTGATTCCTGGATCCACAAACAAGCGCAGCCTCCTGTCAAGGCAACTACGTGTGCTGCTGCGAAAGACACCGGGTTAAGCCGCTCACTATCTGTCTATCCTAGACCCAGATAATGACTGCGTGGACAACAATCCCTGCGCACTCACTTACCTATCCGTCCCTGCACACTTTCTCTCGCAACAGGCACGTACAGCACAATAAAGTGGTCCCAGGATTGCAACGCAGTACCAATCTTCTCTTGAATTGGGTAGTGACTACGTTTCCCACAATCCCTGTGCCCACTTTCTTATTCTATTAGTTACACTGCCACCAGTTCCCTTGAACACTACGCGCGTTGCAGTGAAAGACGCAGGGCTAAGCAACCCACTATCTGTCTATCCTAGACCCAGATAATGACTACGTGGACAACAATCCCTGCGCGCTCGCTTACCTATCCATCCCCACACACTTTCTCTCGCAACAGGCACATACAGCACAATAAAGTGGTCCCAGGATTGCAACGCAGTACCAATCTTCTCTTGAATTGGGTAGTGACTACGTTTCCCACAATCCCTGTGCCCACTTTCTTATTCTATTAGTTACGCTGCCACCAGTTCCCTTGAACACTACGTGCGTTGCAGTGAAAGACGCAGGGCTAAGCAACCCACTATCTGTCTATCCTAGACCCAGATAATGACTACATGGACAACAATCCCTGCGCGCTCACTTACCTATCCGTCCCCACACACTTTCTCTCGCAACAGGCACGTACAGCGCAATAAAGTGGTCCCAGAATTGCAACACAGTACCAATCTTCTCTTGAATTGGGTAGTGACTACATTTCCCACAATCCCTGTGCCCACTTTCTTATTCTATTAGTTACGCTGCCACCAGTTCCCCTGAATACTACGCGCGCGCAGCGAAAGACACAGGGCTAAGCAACCCACTATCCGTCTATCCTAGACCCAGATAATGACTGCGCGGACAACAATCCGCCACTCGCTCGCTTATCCAACCGTCCCCAGCGACCGCAACTCACAATTTCGTAGCTACTCAAGCTTAACACAACAAGCAATACTCCAGTCTCTTTAGTTAGCAATGCAAAATGCGCAGTCGGTTTCACCGCGACACTAATAGCATATCTTCTCGTTAAAGCTAGCATCAGACTGTAGAGGTGCTGCCCGGCAGTGTGAGGATTCCTATGCTGCATTATTATACTGTAAAGGTGCTGCACGGCAGTGTGAGGATTCATATGCTGCATTATTATACTGTAAAGGTGCTGCCCGACAGTGTGAGGATTCATATGCTGATTATTATACTGTAAAGGTGCTGCCCAGCAGTGTGAGGATTCACATGCTGCATTATTATACTGTAGAGGTGCTGCCCGGCAGTGTGAGGATTCATATGCTGATTATTATACTGTAAAGATGCTGCCCGGCAGTGTGAGAATTCATATGCATTATTATTATACTGTAGAGGTGCTGCCCGGCAGTGTGAGGATTCATATGCTGCATTATTATACTGTAGAGGTGCTGCCCGGCAGTGTGCGGAATCATATGCTGCATTAATTCTTCTTCTTACAAATTTGGTTACTTAACCCGTTTGCGTTTGGATTGTAATATTGTGACATCCAGGGCCCCGGGTGGCGATCGGGGGGGCCCCAGACGCATGGTGCTGCCAGCTGGCCAAATGCCAGGAGCTCCGGCGGCACCCGGCGCAGCTGTGAGTGATCACGGGGCAGCGCGCCGCGTGATGACGCAGAGCCGCCGGGACCTTTAAATCAGGAGAGCGCTGTGCACCTTGCTTTGCTGTGGAGCTTTATTCCCGCATCGCTAGCTTACCGAATCAGTTTGTATACTTGTTACTGACCCTGCTTGTTCTGAGGACCCGATCTGTTGCCGGCTTTGCCTGCCATTTGACTATTCTCTCTGTGTTCTCCCTGCCTGTTCTGTTTGCCTCCTGTTGCTACTGGTGTGCGTCAATTCTCACCATATACAGTAGCACAGTAATAGTGCCTAAACGTTGTTGACCTGGTTTTGTTATAACAACTACTCTCGCTCTGCGCCCCTGTCTGGTATATTCCGCTGTTTGTTACTGCTGGTGCGCTTCCATCCTGCCATACACTATAGCGCAGTAATATTTGGGTGCACTGCCACTGACGCGTGTACCAGATTCCAATCATTTTAATACTTGAATGCAGAATCCACCCCTGCACTCTTCCACAATACCTCAGAGGGGTTACGGTGGGAAGGCACTAGCTGGCACCAAAGGTCCAATTTTAAAGCACCTGTTGTTACTTTCATCCAAAGCCTGCATAAGTTTCACCATAATTTAGCTAAAAAATCACTAAACTTGTTCTGCTTGTCCTAAAACGTCCCTTCTTTTCATACCGGCTGCCGCCCCAAGCAGTTGTTTATGAATAGATTAAAGGAAAACCATTTACCGTCATTTGAAATGCCATTTTTTTCTTTTTGAATGTTTCTATACATCCTACAAATCCGCCACTTCACGGGCAGGTTATGGGGACCTCCACGATATTTGAAGGAATTTTTGGGTTTTATTCTTAACCTTTATTTGATGGAAAAATCACTGTTCCTTTAAAACCTTTTTTTTATTTCTACTTTTTTTCCTTGTTTCCTGTCCCCCAGGGCACTACCTGGACCCCATACAGCTTTTATGGCAAATATCTTGCATATATGCCGTTTTGGAGGGCACTCTAAAAATCGAACGTTCGAGTCCCATTGACTTGCATTGAGTTCTATTGTGTTCGCGTTCGAATCCAAACTTTTTGAAATGTTCGTGTTCGAATGCGAACCGAACACGGCGTGTTCGGCCCATCACTAGTTATAATACATTGGCTCATCGAAAACCTAAACCGCCACACTGCTGCAAGGGGAGCAGGGTGCCCTTTAGAACCCTGCATCTCTGGTCAAGTGAGGTATCATTGGAAAGTCTGGCCTTTACAACAATAACAACTATGACCATGTAGTGTGTAAATATAGAAAGAAGAAAAAATAAATAATTGGAAAATTAGCTTTTTTTCCTCTGTTCTAAGGCGGTGGCATTATGTGCTGTTAACTAAAAAGCAAACAATGCCACTGCCCTAACTCACCTTCTAATTTCCTATGCTGGGACCTAATGTGGAAGTGATGGTGCAAAGCACTATTACACATTGGTCCATATGAAACACAAGCTGCTTCACCAAAGCAAGGAGAGTGGAGGTTCTTTGGACCCATGTATTTCCATGATTTGCACCCCACAAAGTCATGTTAGGCATCATTGGACAGGTCAGAGTCTGGCCTTTCTAATGATAGCAAACAAAATCATGTAAAAAAAAATCACACAAACAAACATAAAATAATTATTTTTTATTTATTTATTTTTTGTTCCAAAGCAATGGCATTGTCCATTTGTCACATATAAAATGAGCAATACCACTGTCACATATAAAATGAGCAATACCACTGCCATTAATCAACTTCTCATTTCCCATGTCATGAGCAAGGTCATTGTTTCATACATACAGGGTTATTCAAAGAGAATCGAAAAGCCACTGCACATTCGGTGACTTTTCGGTGACTTTTCGTTCTCTTCAATTCGGTTCTATTTGGCGATCCCATTTCAGCCACCCTGCGTTGTATTCATCAAGCACCACAGGGCCGCCGAAATGCAGGGGAAAATCACCAAAAACCTGCCGAAAACTCACCGCTAAACGAGGGCGAACGTACACCAAAACCTGCAAAAACATCTGGATTAACCCACCGAAAACACGGGAAAAACCCGAGCAGGAGCCGATCACACGCAGCGCAGCCGCCGGAAAAAGCCGACACCGCAGACGAATGGAGTGAATAAATTAAAAAAACTGTTTGCTTGAATGTTTGAAAAGTGAAACGCTGTTTGCAAAGAAACTACTGAGCGAAAATGTCTGAAATTTACATATTAGGTCCAATGAATGATAATAAAAAGGGCTGTTAAAGAAAAATGAAAAAACCTTTAAAAAATTTTTTTTTTAAAAAAAATCCTGAAAAATGCTTAAAATATCCTAAAAAATCTATCAATAAAGAAACTCTTTACTGCAGAATATTATAATGAACGGTTTATTAGATATTGAGTTAAAACAGGAATATTTTTAACATTAAACCCTATGAGATTCGCCTGAATAAACCTGCCGAATTAAACCACCAAATGGCAGGGCATTTCGGGAACCTTTCACTGCTGGTTTTTGTTCTCTGAATAGCCGAAGCATTGCTTCTCTATGGGGAATTCACTGCCCTCAAACAGGCACTGAATGTGCAGGCAATTTGCCAAAATTTGGCGAATTGCCTGCTCTCTGCCTGCACAGGCGAATTGCCTGATTTTCAGCGTTCGGTTAACTTTCTCAAACAATTCGGATCTCTTTGGATAACCCTGTTTATATTTATGACCACTCACTGTACTCTATCTTTTAGTCTGTTTTCTATCCAAGAACACAGATCACAAAGATCCATATAACACAATGCTAGGCAGTTTTCATTAGTCACTTGCAGTTTAGAGCATAATGCCTGGGGAATAGAATAAATAAAATTGATATTATTTGTCTCTCTCCAATTAATTGTTATTTGGAAACAAAATAACATACAAAATGAAGCACAAAGGTAACAGTCTACAAATATCAGCTTTTTAGGATGCACTAACTGATTTTTCCAAACTATAAAGAGATATTTTTATAGGACTCTCGAAGCAATTTATTCTCATCGTGAAAATCATTCTAAAATTGCTAAAGGTACAATTTTAATGGACATCACATAACATTTTCATTCTATCTAGATATTGTGAAAGATATATACTTTAATGGCGCTCATACAACATTTTCATTCCATCAAGATAAGTATTTTGAGTGTGTATAATAAGTAGAGCTGATATTAAGAAGGGTCTGATTAAAGCGTAGTACTTTTTCGTTAAGCATGAAATTGAGATCATATTTCTGAACATATTAGAGACATTCATCTTTATTATTTAACAGCCATGCTAATGCAAGTTCAGACACTCTAGGTTACAGACTCTACCTTTCATTTTGCACAGTTTTCTAGCAGTGACTGTGTTTTGAGAGGTACAAAATCCAAGGTGTTATACTGTAATGCATATAATAGATTTATAAGTGACATTACCTAGGGTCTCTGTGGGATTTGGATATCTTATTAGTGGACGTCATTTATCTTTTTATTTTACGTTTTCAAAAATCTGTTCTCATTACAATTTTTTAAAGTATCAGTGTTATGTAGATCGAAGTAATCTGGAAAAGATACTCATCTTAAATGCTCCCAGTAATTAACCCCTTAGTGACCAGGCGGTTTTACGATTGTCAGTCTGCGCTGTTTGTGTTTAGGTCTAATTTACCTCATAGGCTAGTGTCAGACCAGCGTCTTTGGAGAGCAGAAGGAACGTCCGTGAGAGTGGACTTTCCTTCCACTAGACGCTCTTCTGGCCACCTCGCTGAGCACACTCAGGGAAAGGGAACCAGGAAGTAAAACTCCAAGATCACCGGAGGATACAGCGAGGATCAGCAAGGGAGCACAGGGATAGGTAATGTATGCAGCAGCAACCCGAGTGTGGCTCGGAGTTACAGCTTTCAGCACTGAAAGTTAACCCTGAGCGACACTCAGCCAGGGAAAATTTAATATTGCATATGTGCTCGCATAATGTATCCTTCCTGGTAAAATACTTTATAAATAAATAAATATACGCATGTATAAGCAATATTCAATTATTATTTTTTTGTGTGTGTGAATGAGGCCTTAGGTTAACCTAAGGAATTGTGCTCGAAGTATATGGATGGTATTTTTGTGTGTTAGTGGATGGACTCTATGAAACATACTAATGTCTCTGTACTGAGAGCTTAATAATCAAATAATTTATTTGCCAACTATTTACATGGTAGGTTTGTATATCAAAGCCTTAATTAGCTATTGCAGAAGTACTTTATCAATACATTCACTGGTAATTCACCTTGTCAGAACAACCAGGTATTTTTGAGGGGTGAGAGTACTTTCATTTGTCATGTCTGGAATGATACGTTTTTCATAATTCCTTTTGATATTTTGCAAAAAATATAGCTAATATTTTTTTGTAGTTAAAGCTGATGTTATATTGTTTTAGGTTGATAAGACAGCAAAACTGATGAAATGCAGCCTTAAATTGATATATATTCATTGTGTATTTGAAAAAGTACAGAAGTTGGATGTTTCTATATCACTGAGATGTGTCTGCATCCCTGACGAGCTAAAAGGCAAACCATCAGGTCTATTCTAAGAAAGGTGAAACTCAGGAGAATGACTGGAGAAGTGAAAATTCTAGGTCAAAATAGCCAATCCAGAAAAATTCTCCCATTTATCTCACTTTCCAAATCGGCTATTTGGCCTAGATTGTTATTTTCTCCTGCCAGTTCTCCTGGTTTTCACCTTTCTCTGAATAACCCTGTATGTGTTGGTTGCAGGACTATAGAGAATGTTACGAGAATTGGAATTTTGTCTTCTTATAGTTTTTACTACACACTCATTATTTGAGTTCTCTCCAGCTTTATCCGTCTAGCGTTAGCCTAATAGATGAGCACGAACCAAATGTAACCGAGTTGGTTATGAGTGGGTGACTATCAGGACCAGGGGTCAAGTCCTGGGGAAAAAAGTGAGGGAACTCACCCAAGAATTCGACAAACCCCATTACCCAAGAATTCGACAAACCCCATTACCCGGAGAGAAAAAAAAAGTATATATCACACATACACACCCCGAGAATCATATACCCAGGCACACCCCCCCAGAATTAATTATAGCCAGACACAGGCCCCCATATCATTTTCAGGCATTATCGTACAGTAGCTTTTTTGCAAACAGCTTTTAAAAGTGGTTTTTGTTTTTTTTGTTCTACCAGTCTGGTGGGTTGTCAGTTTTTCTCCGCAGTTTCCATCTTGTAGTCAGCTGCAATCGGTGGTCTTTTCGGCAGCTGTTCCGCGGTTTGCGGCAACGTCTGGTGGGTTTGTAAAACGAAGGGTTATGGTTCCATGGTACTAGCCACAAGATAAGCCCATTAGTTATGCATACACAGAGATCATACACCGATTTCTTCATTGTCAGGGGTATGTAACAAGAATCTATCATCTACAGTCACACCACACACACAGTCACACACACACACACACACAGAGTCACACACAGAGTCAGAGTCACATACACACACAGAGTCGCACACACACACACACACACACACAGTCACACACACACAGAGTCACACACAGAGTCAGAGTCACACACACACACACACAGTCACACACACACAGTCACACACACACACAGTCGCACACACAGAGTCACACACACACAGTGTCACACACTCACACACACAGAGTCAAACACACACAGTGTCACACACACACAGTCACACACAGTGTCACACACACACAGTGTCACACACACAGAGTCACACACAGTCACACAGTGTCACACACACAGAGTCACACACACAGAGTCACACACACACAGTGTCACACACACAGAGTCACACACACACAGTGTCACACACACAGAGTCACACAAACAGAGTGTCACACAGTCACACACACAGTCACACAGTCACACACACACACACAGAGTGGGATAGTAAATGAACATACAGGGAGAGGCAGACAGATCCCTTTTACCTGCTAACACAGGCTCTGTCTGCAGGCTGAGGATTCCATTCTCTCCCTGGCTGCAGCTCTCCACCTTCTCCGTGCAGGCTGGCTCTGGTCAAATGATCAGGCCGCCCAATCCGGATGCAGGATGTCCTCACACATCGGTAAGGCACCCTGCGGGACTTTGCTCACTGCCATGTGTATTCGGAGCCTCCCCGCTGCGGAGAAGGCTTGAGCAAGGCAGCCACAGAAAAGTACCTGCGCTTTGGGGGGGGTTGAATTCCGGCCTGTGACTCTCCACTTGGGTTCTTGGATCCAGGTCTAATGCTGAGCGCTAGTGCTCCTTCCCGCGCTCAGAGCAGCTAGCGTCTGCTCCTCTGGCATGCTTCTGCACGCGGCCGCCTCCTCTCAGCCCTCTGAAGGCTGTGACACACTCTCACGAGATCGCGGAGTGTAGATCGCGTCACAGCCTTCAGAGAGCTGAGGAGGAGGCGGCCGCACGAGGGATCACACAGTACTCGGGGAACTCGGCGAGTCAAGCAGCTGCTGCTAGCGAAATGCTCTATGGCATGCATTCCACTAGCAGCCCACAGCGGGAACCTGCGTTCCTGCAACGTTCCCGCTGCGGGAAAAGTGCAGGAACGCCGTTCCCGCGCATTCCCCCTGGACTCGAGCCCTGATCAGCACCAAGGATCTATCACTGTTTAATCTTGTTTCCGATACGTTCCCTGGTTTCCTGAACAGCCACCGAGTTCAATCTAAGTACTTGAGTGCAATAATATAGTGGTACTAGACAATTTTCTTTTTTGTGCACATGTAATGAACTGGGATGAAATAAAGCTAGAATTTGCATTTAGAAGCATCTCACTTCTGTACTGCAAGAACGCAGTGGATATATTTCCATAGATACATTATAATTACATAGGCTTGAAAAAAGAGCTGCATCCATCGAGTTCAGCCTTTCACACATTAGTTTCTGCTGTTGATCCAAAAGAATACAAGAAACCTAGGGCTATATTCCTTACAGATCTATTCACTAAAGGTGAAACTGAGGAGAATTGGTAGGAGAAGAGAACAATCTAGACCAAATAACCAATTTGGAAAGTAAGATAAATGCGAGATTTTTTCTGGTTTGGCTATTTTGACCTAGAATTTTCACTTCTCCAGTCATTCTCCCGAGTTTCATCTTTAGTGTATAGACCTGATAGTTGCCGACGAGATAACTACAGGAATCATCACACATTATGTCTCCTGCAGTTTGTTTATCGACAGGAAAAAACATTCCATTTTAGCCACAAGCTGAGTTATATTAAATATGGGAGACGTTAATATGCACCTCCGCATAGAAACACAGGCTATTTTAAAACCTGCGCTTCCACATGGTAAACAGTACTTCACTCAGAAATACTGACTCCTGAAAGCTGGTGTAAAATGATTTTGCAAATGAATCCCCGCATTAAATCCCATACTCACCTCTCATCCCAAAGGGTGGCAAGAGCCGCTGCTTCTTCTCATCGCGAGCAGAGTGAGACTGGGAACAAAGAGTTCCTAGTTTCCCTCTGCGTTTCATGCATGGCACTGCATGATCTTGCGAGAGAGAGCTTGTGCAGTGCTCGCGGCAGGAATGCACAAAGCTCCATGGAGTCCTATGGACTTCACGAGCCGTTACTTGCGGTGGCGCGGAGCACCTCTGCCATTATCTGCTTTGTGCTTCATTCTTGGGCTAGGCAATTTTAAAGCACCTACCCCGGAATACGGTGGTAAAATGGAGATGGTAAGGAAGATCTGCAGGTGCAGATTTTCCTTCTTGCTGTCTCCATTTTACCGTCAAGTATAGAATATAGCCCTTAGTCTGAAGTGCTTTTCAAATATGTAACAACTGGAAAATAATTCCTTGTGGACCCCAGAATGGCAGTAAGTAAGTACAGTTTCTGACCCAACCACCTTAACAGGCAGAAAATCCCACATCTTTATTGTTCTTACTGTAAAAACAAACTTTCTTGTGATTTAAGCTAAATCTCCTTGTATCCATTCTAAATGGATGACCTCAAGTCCTGCTATGTATATAGACCAATTAAGAGGTTGCTGGCAAAAGAAGTGTTGTCACCCTATATCTGACCAGAAGTGCCAAAAATTAGAGTCGGGTCCTTGCGTCTCTATAGTATGTGAGTACATAGATAACACTAACAGGGTTATTCAAAGAGATCCGAATGGCTGCCGACAGGTAACTGAATGCTGAAATTCAGCGTTCGGTTACCTTGCTTGGCCATTCGGCTATCCAGAGAGCAGGCAGTTTGCCAAATGTTGGCGAATTGCCTGCACATACGGTGCCTGTTCGGTGCCTGTTCGAGGGCATTGAAATCCCCATAGCTTTGTCTATTCAGAGAACAAAAACCAGCAGTGAAGAGTTGCTGAATTTCCCTGCCCTTCGGTGGCTTCATGCGGCAGATTTATTGAGGTGAATCCCATAGGCTTCAATGTTAAAAATATTCCCATTTTAATTCAATATCTAATAAACCGTTTATTATAATATTCTGCAGTAAAAAGTCTCTTTATTTATAGATTTTTTAGGATCTTTTAAGCATTTTTCGGGATTTTTTTGCCAAAATTATTGTTCCGTTTTTTAACCCTTTCGCTGCTGAAGCTTTTCACACCTCTGTGCTGAGCTCATTTTTACCGGTTTTGCTCATCATGTTTAAACGTGTTTTGAAGGCTTATTTTAGTATATGACCCAGACATATTATATATCGTTCTTTCCGTCAGACTCGGTAGATTCATAATATGCATTATTATATGTATACGTTATGTCATGTCTGTATATTATAACAAAAAATGCAATAAAATATGTATTTTCAATAATTTACAACGTGTAAAGTGTTTTTTTTCACATTTTAACATGCGAGCAATTGCGGTTATATTTTGTATGGGGTGCGCTTGTTAAAAAAATTAGAGATGGGGTCTCGTTACATTTTTTTTTGGGGAAAATTACACGATTTTTAACAAACGCACCGCATACAAAAATCGTTAGTGCAGCATCATTGTTCACATTATAATTGAAATGGGAACAATATTGCTGCATTAACGAACCAAAAAAAAGAAAAAAAATGTTGTTTTTTTTTTATAATTTGTTTTTTAAATATATTTTTATTTTTAATTTTAATTTTTTTTTTTTTAAAAAACTTTTTTCACTGTAGTGTTTGGTATCGTTGGAATGGCCATGTTCTGGCCGATCCAGCAATACCAAAAGTTAACCCCTAGCTGCCACGGATCGGGAGATAGGGAGTTTCAATGAACTCCCTATCTCCACCGTTGGTGGCAGTTAGGGGTTAACTCTAGGACTGGCGTCATCGTGCTATGCACGATGACTCCAGTCCTCAGGGGGAGTTCCCGGAGGCTTGGCCGACATCCAAGATGTCGGCCAGCTCCGGGAAAGGATCACGAACCGGCGCTTTTCAGCACCGATTCGCGATCCAGCTCCCCAGGGGTTAATGCCAGGCACCATTTGGAAGGGCAGGCTGTGCCCTTCCAAATCGTGCCTGGGTTAACCCCCGCAACGCCGCCGATCGGGAGGGAGAGAGGTCCGAAGGACCTCCCCCCTCCCTTTCAGGCGCCTCCTCCGCACATGCGGGGGGGGGCGCCTGAATTAGGTGTCATCGCGCTGCCGCGATGACACCTAATTTCATCGGCGGCGGTTCCGGATGCTGGGCTGACATCGAGGATGTCAGCCCGCACCGGAGGGGCCAGCGATCGGCCGGAACTCGGCCGAACGCTGACCCCAAAGGGAGGACGCGCTCAGCGCGTCCTCCGCACAGCGGGAGCCATGCGGAGGACGCGCTCAGCGCGTCCTCCGCATGGGAATGGTTAAAAAAAATTTAAAACTTTTTTCTTTTTCTGTAACAGACCTTTTTATTATCATTCATTGGATCTCACATGTAAATTTCAGACATTTTCGCTCAGTAGTTTGTTTGCAAACAGCGTTTCACTTATCAAACATTCAAGCGTACTTTTTTTATTTTTTCACTCCATTCGTCTGCGGTGTCGGCTTTTTCCGGCGGCTGCTCTGCGCTGTGATCGGCTCCTGCTCAGGTTTCTCCGGCGTCTTCAGCGGGGTTAATCCAGATGTTTTTGCGGGTTTCTGTGAGCCTTCGCGGGGTTTTGCGGTGAGTTTTCGGCGGGAATGCGCTACTTTTCCCTGCATTATGACGGCCCTGTGGTGCTTGCTGAATACACCGCAGGGTCGCCGAAATGGGAACGCCAAATTGCGCCGCATTGAAGAGAACGAAAAGTCACGGAACATGCAGTGACTTTTCGATTCTCTTTGAATAACCCTGTAAGAAACACACTTATCATTTATCACCTTTATAATACATCGTTGTAACAGTTGCTTATTTTTTTGTGTTTATATTTTTAATATCCTCTGTGTATGCATCATAATGAGGAGGAGATCTGAGGATAGGTTGATGATATAAGTATTATTTTGACTGTTTTTTGTTCATGTGAACAGTTGCATATGCACCAGCATGGAGTAACACTATTGTTTTTTTTTAACATTGTACAAGTGGGACACTCTGATCTCCTTTTATTGATTTTTGTAGTGTATTTGCTTGGAGGATTTTGCACTTGATAGTCTCTCTTTTTGACAGCTTGAGTTGGTATATGGTGTATTTGCCATAGGATTTTCTAATGCAAGCACCCTGTGTTTTACATATTCCCATACCCACATCTATAGAATGTCTACAGTCAAATTGTATCAATAACCCTACTTTTCATTTTATGGTGAAATGTTTGCTTCGACATATTACCACTAGAGATGTGCATGCATTTTTTTTTTGTTTCGTTTCGACTCATTCGGTTTTTTAAAAGTTTTGTTTCGGATCGTTTCGGCCCATTTTAGTTTCGGCTCGTTGTTTCGTATCGATTTTTGTTTCGTGAATTCAGGGAATTTCAGTCTTTCAGATGGTCTGTTCTCTTCGTTTCAAAGGGTCCATCCTCGGATTCTCGTTTTGACTTTAGACGTATGGTAATTCTGCTGATTTGTTCTTCGGACGGATCGTTTTTTTATGAAAGTTCCTTTTTTTCTTATGAATATGCACAATTTATTTAATCATATAAAATATCAATATCTTGTACTGTTAGACTGGGGATTTAGGGAAAAGCTAATTAAATATTTAAAATAAATATATTATTGATGCAGATGCAAAGCACTGGAACAAGTGAAAAAAGTGACTGACGATATGAAATTCCGAAATCAGCAACGGAACCGAAACGGACTCGAAACGATACGAAAATACGTTGTCCGAAATGAATTGAAACGGAACCGAAATCGCGAATAGAACGAAAATGACTTATGATTTTACAAATTTCATGTCCACGCGTAATAACAAAATTTTTTCTTTTCACATCGGGAAATATTTCGGATGGTGTATATTTCATTGCCGGTCTGGTTCGGAACATCGGACAAATCCGCAGCACCGAATCGGTACGAAACGCACATCCCTAATTACCACTCAAAAGAAATTAAACCTTATAAAAGGCTCAAGAGAGCATAGCACTTATAGGGTATATTTACTGATTGGTAAACTGTCACTGGATAGAAAAATATTTGCAAATTCTGGGTCAAAGGAGTTTATTTGGGGTAAAAATCCAACTCCGACAACTATTTTGGTCTAATAATATTAATTGCTTTATAATTCCAAACTGATTTGAATTAGACTTGTGCACCGATTTTTTTTCCGGTTCGATTCGTAACGGTTCGTTCGTAGTTTGTAAATTTTCGTTTCGGCTCGTTTCGGCCGATTTCCGTTTCGGTTCGTTTCGTTTTCTTTTCGTTTTTTGGGTCGACTTTTTTCGGAATTTCGGAAATTTCGTGTTTTTCGGAACCTCTCTTCGCATCGTTTCAAAGTGTCTATTCGTTTTGACGTAAACGACTTGTTTTCCGGATCCGATATTTCTGTCGATACGATAATTCTGTCGATACGATAATTCTGCCATTGAGATTTCTCATGTTTTACAAGAAGGATACATTGAGATTTCTCTGGTTTCACAAGAAGGATACATTGAAATTTCTCTGGTTTTCCAGGAAGGATACATTGAGATTTCTCTGATTTTCCAGGAAGGATACATTGAGATTTCTCATGTTTTACAAGAAGGATACATTGAGATGGGAATGATACAAAATTACAGAATCAGCGATATAACCAAAAAATATGTTGTCCGAAATTACTGAAATGGAAACGAAATCAGGAATGGAGCCGAAATTACGAATGGAACGAAAATGATTTTCGATTTTACACATTTCTAGTCCATTCGAAAATTCCGAACGAATTTTCGTTTCGTTTCGTAAATTTTTTCTGCTGTTTTCGGATCTGCAAATTTTCGTAATATCGGCCGAATCCGAATGCACGAATCGGGAAATTTCGTGAAAATTCCGAAATTCCGAAACCCGAAACGCACATCCCTAATTTGAATAGCCCATTCAGCTTGTGTTTGCTGTATTGGATTTCTTGCAGTTTTTTCAAATGAACTGTATCAAGTGTAGACGATACATAATGTATCATTTTTAACTTTAGAACAGTATCTCCAATAAATAAATTACTAGGTTGAGCTAAACTGGCAGTTTTACAGCTGCCGTTTGCAATTTCTCATGATGCAGCCCTTTTTTGAACATTCTTGTTTTTCCAAAAGATCCAGCAGATTCAAATTACAAAATAGAAGGTTAGGCAATGTGTGAATATTTGGAAATAACTGTGAATTATTCGTTTTTGCGTTGTTCACAAAACCCTTTAACTAGTATACGATTGAACATAGGCTTTAATATCGAAGCACCAAAAGAACAGGGCTGTTTCATGGCAGAGGTGCCCTCTTCTGTCACAGGTACACTGAATACTGTTTGATGTATTTAGCTGCAGGAAATCCCAGCTCAGATTATCCCCAAAGGACTCTGAGTCTGTAAAGCAGAGGGCAGTGACGGATGATATGCTATACACGCTGATGTTATGGGAAGCCAGAGTTACTAAGAAATTGTAGGTATGGGAAATTTAAATGAGTTTTTCGTGACAAAAGAAATTGAAATTAAAGTGCTCTGCATTGGGTAAAATTAAATTAACCATTTTCTTGCTGGTCACAAAGAGCTCACTTATTCATTAAACAAGTATTAGTAAGAAAGAAAGGAAAGGTGTCAGTAAGACATAAAGATGTAGTTTAGAAAGTGTATGTGACTTCAAAAGTCCTGGTAAGGGTTAAAAACTGGTTTAAAGGTCAACTGAAATGGAGGATGTGAATTTAATTAAAATATGGGATGGAGTAACCAGCCTGGTCAATGGGTATATAATTAATGTCATCGATGGAGGTCTGTGTCATTTACAGGGACACACTAGGCACTGTGACCTCTCTATGTTAATGGAGAGGTCATAGTGCCTGGAACACCCTTGTCCATATTTCCCCCTCTGCAGGGGCACTCTGAAGGCTAATTCAGCACTCGGAGTGCAGGAGCTTAGCTAATGCCTGAAGCGTAGATCAATGAGCAGTGACCTGAGCTTCAGGGATGGGGATCAGAAAGCGGGACCCATTTCAGAACCCACCTCCCTCCAATGGCTCTCATAAGAGCCATTAGCTTGACTGGATGCTAGCTGGAGTGTCCAACCCACACGGCCATGTCACTTGCTATGGCTTGCAGGAAGAAGGCAGCATATCACGACTGCTGACATGGTCGCCATGCTGAAAGAAGGTAAGTTTTAATATTATCCAAAGGTTTAAAATTGGAGTGAGGGGTAGAGGGTCAGGGGGGTTAATGTTTAGCCCCTCTGTTCACCTTTTCGTTTCAACCCTAGAGTAACCCTTTAAGTTCCGAAATATACTCCAAAGGCACAGGCATTCTTTAGAATGGGTACATGCCTATGATTTGGTTTTTATTGAACACTAGAAATCTTTCAGAAATTGCTCCTTTTACATCATAATTTCATGTCACATAGTCATTTTCAGATGCAGTTTAACCCTTTCGCTGCTGAGGCTTTTCCCGCCTCTGTGCTGAGGTCATTTTTACCGGTTTTGCTCATCATGTTTAAACGTGTTTTTAAGGCTTATTTTAGTATATGACCCAGACATATTATATATCGTTCTTTCCGTCAGACTCGGTAGATTCATAATATGTCATTATTATATGTATACGTTATGTCATGTCTGTATATTATAACAAAAAATGCAATAAAATATGTATTTTCAATAATTTACAACGTGTAAAGTGTTTTTTTTCACATTTTAACATGCGAGCAATTGCGGTTATATTTTGTATGGGATGCGCTTGTTAAAAAAATTAGAGATGGGGTCTCGTTACATTTTTTTTGGGGGAAAATTACGCGATTTTTAACAAACGCACCGCATACAAAAATCGTTAGTGCAGCATCATTGTTCACATTATAATTGCAATGGGAACAATATTGCTACACTAACAAACCAAAAAAAAGAAAAAAAAATGTTTATTTTTTTTTTTATAATTTTTTTTTAAAATATATTTTTATTTTTAATTTTTATTTTTTTTAAAAACTTTTTTCACATTCAAGTTTGGTATTGTTGGAACGGCCATGCTCTGGCCGATCCAACCATACCAAACATTAACCCCTAACTGCCACGGATCGGGAGATAGGGAGTTCATTGGAACTCCCTATCTCCACAGTTGGTGGCAGTTAGGGGTTAACTCTAGGACTGGCGTCATCGTGCTACGCACGATGACGCCAGTCCTCAGGGGGAGTTCCCGGAGGCTTGGCCGACATCCAAGATGTCGGCCAGCTCCGGGAAAGGATCGCGAACCGGCGCTTTTCAGCGCCGATTCGCGATCCAGCTCCCTAGGGGTTAATGCCAGGTACCATTTGGAAGGGCAGGCTGTGCCCTTCCAAATGATGCCTGGGTTAACCCCCGCAGAGCCGCCGATCGGGAGGGAGAGAGGTCCGAAGGACCTCCCCCCCTCCCTTTCAGGCGCCTCCTCCGCACATGCGGGGGGGCGCCTGAATTAGGTGTCATCGCGCAGCCGTGATGACACCTAATTCTGGCGGCTGCGGTCCCGGATGCGCGGCTGACATCGAGGATGTCAGCCCGCACCGGGGGGGCCAGCGATCGGCCGGAATACGGCCGAACGCTGACCCCAATGGGAGGACGCGCTCAGCGCGTCCTCCGCACAGCAGCGGGAATGCGGAGGACGCGCTGAGCGCGTCCTCCGCATTGAAAGGCTTAAAGTGCTGGAAAGCCATCACCATAAATCTCACCCTATCAGGGTTATTCAGAGAAAGGTAAAACTCTACAGAACGTTTGGAGAAGTGAAAAATTCTAGGTCAAAATAGCCAAACCATAAAAATTCTCCCATTTGTCTCACTTTCCAGTTTCCAAATCGGCTATTTTGACATGAAATTTTCACTTCTCCAAAGGTTCTCCAGAATTTCACCTTTCTCTGAATAAACCTTTATGTAGTTGTTATTATTGGGTTTTTTTTTGAGGTGGAGCTGTTTATAGATATCTTCCCTCTTTGGTCACGGCATATACGTCTGCATTTTAAATGTCTTGTTAATAAATAAATGAGTATATATTTAATCATGTTTACAAACCTTTCTTACTGTATATGCAGAACTGTGCAAGTTTGCAAATAGGCAGGGTGAGAGAATATACCTTCTGACATATTAATCATTCACAACGGTTTTGTTTTCCTTACTCTGTATAAAAAGGCTTCCGCATACTAATTTAGTTTTTCCTTAGAAATAAAACCTGCCAGTTTTGCACATTTTCAAATCTCTGTTTTTACAATACAAACAATAAAAATAAGGAATTCTCTTCCAGAAGGTGCTGTTTTAGTCTGTTTTACCCAATTCAAATGATGCCTTTTTTAAAAAAATAAATAAACTCTGGATGCTTTCCAGTTAAAATGTGATATAAACCAATATAAGAATTACAATTTTAATTCATTGCTTGTTGATCCAGGGAGAAATCGCATTTATTGACAACCAATATTACTGTGTAACTATGTATGTTTTAATAAACTTACATTTATATTTAACAGGCTATTTTTAATCTTCTTTACTTTATTGGTTTCTTATGACATTGACCGGGTTATTCATAGAGATCCGAACTTGCCCCAAAAATGCACCAAACAGGGAATTTCCTTGTATGGTACAATGTCAGGGCCACTCAGCTATTAATAAATTTTGGCGAATTGCAAGCAAAATACGGTGCCTGTTCGACAGCAGTGAAATCCCCCTAGAGAAGCAATGGTTAATCTATTCACAGACGCCGAACAGCAGAGAAATGGCAGAGAAATGCCCTGATCTAAAGTGGTTTCATTCGGCAGGTTTATTCAGGCAAATCCCATAAGTTTCATTGTTAAAAATATTCCTGTTTTTATTCAATAGCTAATAAACCGTTTATTCTTTTAATCTTCAGCAAAAAGTCTCTTTATATATTTATTTTTTAGGCTCTTTTAGGCATTTTTCTGGATTGTTTTTTTTCTGGATTGTTTTGTCAAAAAAAAATTCAGCTTTTTTTAAATAGTGTTTTTTTTCTTGTGTAACAGACCTTTTTAATATCATTCATAGGATCTTTATCCTGCGTGGGGTGCATATGGGTGTTTGACCGGCAAAGAGTATATATATAAAAAATTGTGCATTATTAGAAAAGCGCCACCCACTTTCAGCCTTAATTGGTTGGTACTGTATATTCATAGAATCTTATATGTTAATTCCAGACATTTTCGTGCAGTAGTTTATTTGCAAACAGCATTTAAATTTTGACACTTTCAATAGTTTTTTTTTTACCCCGTTCGTCGGTTAGTCGGCTTTTACATTCGCTGGTTCGCGCTTTATACAGCGGATCAAAGGCCGTTTCCCAGACGCGTTTGGCGGGTTTGCATCAGATTATCGGATCCAATTCGATCCGATAAGCCGCCGGACCTGCCTAAATTATCTGATTCGATAATTTTGGTGGTTTTGCAGCGCTTTTTTTTTTTTTTTTACAATTGGCGGTTTTGTGGCAGCTTTTCCCTGCACTTCGAGGACTCTGCAGTGAATGCTGAATTTCATTCCCCAAAGTGCGGGAAACGAGAAAGCTGACATTTCAGTACTCGTTGAGTCCTAGCACAAGCGTGTCCTAGCACAGGAGGCAGCGATCGGCCAGTGTGGGTTGACATCTTTGATGTCAGCCCAGTCTCCGGGACCCCATCGGGCAGGGCAAGTGCGGGGAAGGTGCCTGAAGGGGAGGGTGGGTCCTTTGGACCTCTCCCCCTCCTGATCTGTATGGGGGGAAAAAGGCAGGCACCGCTTGGAAGGGCACAGCCTTTTATTGAAAATTCGAATTTTATTGCATTTTTTGTTATAAAATTCAGGCAGAGCATGACGAATACATATAATAATGATATATTATGAATCTGCTGAGTCTGCCAGAAAGAACGATATATAACTTGTCTGGGTCATATAATAAAATGTGACTTCAAATCGCGTTTAAACATGATGAGCGAAAGCGGTAAAAATTAGCTCAGCACACAGCGGTGAAATGGCTCAGAAGCAAAAGGGTTAATTTCCCTTCACTGTTCAATTAAAGCCACATCAATTGTTTCAAAAATATGGTTTTTCAGTTTTTACACAGTTTAGATTGATTTTGTTTTGTTTTATTACATCATTCCGAATTTGGGCTTAGCTGTGATATATGCTAATACAAGATATAATAATCCCAGCATAGCTTCACATTGTGCAACTTCCATGCAGTTTGAATAAAATTATAAATGCATTGCTGTCGTGAGATTATTAAAACTTGAATTTGACATGTTATGTGAAGTGTCAAGGCACATACCTGAAATAACAATGTTTAGAGAATCTAGACCAGTGTCTTCTCTGTGTTTGGGCCACACTCCCTTAACGGGAGCTAACGGGAGTCGTCCCAGAAGACTGGAAATTAGCAAATGTTGTGCCCATTTACAAGAAGGGTAGTAGGGAGGAATCGGGGAACTATAGGCCAGTTAGTCTTACGTCAGTAGTGGGGAAATTAATAGAAACTATGTTAACCCTTTCGCTGCTGAGGCATTTCCTGCCGTGTGCTGAGCTCATTTTTACCGTTTTGTGCTCATCATGTTTAAATGCGATTTGAAGTCAAGTTTTCTTATATGACCAAGACAAATTATATATCCTTTTTTTCAGCAGACTCCACAGATTCAAAATTTATCATTATTATGTGTATAAGTAAAGAGTTAAAAAAAAAGAAAAAAAAGGGGGAAAAAAAGTAAAATTTTGTTAAAAAATTCAGAAGAACAACATTGCATATTTTTTTCTATCTACACTTTATGACCAGAACTATTGTGGTTATATATTGATACATTAGGTGCCTTTTTTAAAATGGTGTAATGGAAAATATTTCATGTTTTTTTTACAAAAATATGCAGTTTTCTAAAAATCTAAAAAATCTGCTTTTTTCTTATGTCATGACTCATTGTATGTAATACATAAAATTAGTATATCTAAACCAATTGAAATGGAAAAGCTATATATTTTCTGAAACTAGACAAAATTCCGCAAAAAAAGAGACCTTTATGACACATTTTTAAATTTATTTTTGTTATTCATAACTTTATTCAAAAAACATCATATTTAATGTAAAAAAAAAATCATAATAGGTCAAGATTTATATTGCATAATTTCATATTAATTTTTGGGGTAAAATATTTTTGTTTTGCTTAACTATATAAATATATCCCTCCTATAAAATAATAGATCCAATTTGATTGCACAGATCAAGTTTAGGCAGCGTTGAGGTGCTAATTTGCGCCATGCGCAAAATAAATTTAGAGAAGCTTTTTATGCCGGTTTTTGAAAGGAGGCATACCTGCAATTAAATGGCTCTAGCTCAACAGGGATCTAAAATATGCAAAATAAAATAAAGTATATATCCGGACAAAGTAGACTTCCAGATGAATCAAACGTGGGGTTACTTATTATTCTATCATAAATATTGAGCCCGCAACAACTTGTGGAATTTGGATTTGTGCGCAAAAAAAAAAAAAAAAATTATTTCAATCACTTCAGACATGATAAAATTTTTGAAAACTAGGCCTTTCTCTAGCTCAACGCAAAGCCCCAACCCTTGTGATAAAAATGAGACCCAGGTTTAGTGGTCCGGGTCCCCCTAGATGGAGCACGAGGCGCTAATTTGCGCCATGCGCAAAATAAATTTAGAGAAGCTTTTTATGCCGGTTTTTGAAAGGAGGCATACCTGCAATTAAATGGCTCTAGCTCAACAGGGATCTAAAATATGCCAAATAAAGTATATATCCGGACAAAGTAGACTTCCAGATGAATCAAACGTGGGGTTACTTATTATTCTATCATAAATATTGAGCCCGCAACAACTTGTGGAATTTGGATTTGTGCGCAAAAAAATAAATAAATGGAAATTCCACATGCTGTTGCGCCTCTATTTTTATGATAGAATTTTATTTAACCCCTCATTTGATTCATCTGGGTGTCTAGTTTCTCCTAATATATACTTTATGTGGTCTGTTTTAATTTTCTGTTGGGCTAGAGACATTTAAATGCAGGTATGCCTTCTTAAAAAAAAAAAAAAAAACATTCACAAAATTTTCCCCATGAATTTTGATCAACAATTATGTAGTCTATCAACAATTGTATAGTGACTCAAAATGCTACACAAACACACAACAAGCCCGCCACACATTTTACATTCACTCAATCAGTTGGATTGGCACATGGGGCATCCATGTGAGCAGTAACGCCACGTCAAGGCCCCAACCAGGTTACTGACCATTCACACATCTTTCACATCTGTTTCACTCACCGAATCACACACCTTTCATGCAAGAAGCTAGTAAAAGTGGAGTGAGTGACGTTAAGGGGGCAAAGAAGGGAAAAGTGCAGAAACACGGAAGGGGAAAAGAGAAAGATAATGAGGATTAGAGGGGGTGGAATAGAAACACCCCCCCCATTCACATCTGTTTCACTCACTGAATCACACACCATTCATGAAAGAAGATAGGTAAGGGAAGTGGGTGAAGGGAAGGGGCAAAGAAAAGGGCAGAGACAAAGAAGTTGAAGACACACCATTAACACCGCAGTTCAATCTGTCTTCAGAGGCTTCTTTCTACATCTGACGTACGGAGGACATCAGATTGTTGGGGATGGGGCAACCTATTTTATTGTATGTGGGGTGAATTACATTATAACTGGGGGTGGGTAGTGAACTGTAGGTGGGTAGTGAAACGTGGTGGGTATTGAACCGGAGTGGGTAGTGAAACGTGGTGGGTAGTTTTTTTATTAACACTGCTATAAAATAATGGGGATGGTTTTGGTTTGTTTTTTTATTTGGGAAAATTTAGAGGAATAGCACTATCCAGGAATAAATGCCAGCATGATCCGGGCAAGCTCTGTCCAGATTACACTGCACTGTGTCCATCAGAATGTCATCAAGATCTGCAAAGATCTTAACGGTGCTATAGCCAGATTTATCAAGAAGCACAAAATCAGTGGCATACCTCAACCTGAAATCTGTTTGTTCTCAGCCGAGAAACAATTCGGTCCCGGTATGCCACTAGTAATGTGTCACTGTATGATAAATCTTGAAGCAATCGGGCACACAAAGACCTGGTTTGGAGGGGCAGTCAGGGCAGTGAAGGCGGCTTTCCTTACGCCGCCCTTGGCGCGCGCAAACCCGACACCTTTTACATGGGGTCACTCTTTTCTCAGTTGGTGGAATGTAGCCTGGAAAGTGGCGGTCACGCAACCTAATTACATCTTCCACCTCTTCAACAATGGGAGCATTCTCTTCTGGACAGAGAAGGGACTCGATAACAGATTCCTGAAATTTTAGGAATGTTATCCGTCGGGCATGAGTGGCCTGATACAAGATGAATGCGTTAAGCATTGACATCTGTATCAGATGGACTGCCAGCTTTTTGTACCATACATATGCCTTGCGAGAAGCGAGATATGGTACAAGCATCTGGTCAGACTTGTCCACTCCCCCCATGTACCGATTATAATCCTGTACACATAGGGGTTTCATGATAGGGGAATCTCTCCATCTGACGTGAACTGCAGATGTGCATTCGTTATGTATCGTTGTAAGTAAATGCACATCCTTTTTGTCTGTGTATTTCACAGCCAGCAGTTCACCGCAGCGCAAGGCAGATGTTTCTCCTCTCTTTTGCTTCCCAAACTGTTTTGTTGGAAAGCCTTTCCTATTCGAACGGATGGTGCCACAGGCTCCAGTACCATTGCTGTACAAAAATTTGTACAACGGCACACCCGTGTAAAAGTTATCTGTATAAATACAGTAACCTTTACCGAATAGTGGATAAGCGAGGTCCCACACTATTTTTTCAGTGGTGGAGAGGGCAGGGGGGGCAGTCAGGGGGGCCAGCTGCGAGTCCTTGCCAGTGTATACACGAAAGCGATACATGTATCCACTGGAGCTTTCGCACAGCTTATAAAGTTTTATCCCATACCGAGCTCGCTTCGAAGGGAGGTACTGCTTGAAAACAAGACGTCCCTTATAAAGCAGCAAGGACTCGTCGACTGACAAGTTTTGGCCTGGAGTGTATAACTCTTCAAATCTTGCCATCAGATGGTCAAGAAGTGGCCGCAACTTGTACAGTCGGTCGTGATCTGGGTGGTCACGGGGCAAAGCATTTGCATTATCATTATAATGCAAATACCGCAGGAGCAATAAATATCTGTCCCTGCTCATAGTAGCAGGGAAGATAGGGGTGGTTTGGGTACTCTTTTTTGACCAGTATGAGGCTATGCTGGGTTTTTGCACAATCCCCATCTGCAGAGTGAGGCCCCAGAACTTCCTCATCTCTGGCAAACTGGTTGGGGTCCATTTACGCGCCCTCGCACTTGGCAACAATTCTGCCCCTAGACCTTGAAAATATTGTTCGGCATACAGATTGCTCTGCTGAACAATAAATTCCAAGAACCCATCATCTATAAATAGCTGAAAAAAGTTGATGGGTTCAAAATTAGTGGTGTCCACTAGTATACCAGGATTGCCAGAAAATTGTGGCAATACTGGCTGGACCATATTAGGGGAGGTCCAGTCAGATCCTGGTTCAGGCATCGCCACAGCCTGTGTTGCAGATACCCCTGCAATAGGCCTTTGGGCCGGTGCAGGATCAGGTAGTGCAACTACAGACCGTGCGGTCCCTGCATTACCACAGGAGCACCCTGGTAACTCCATGCGGCCACGCCGTGGCTCATCATGTAGTTCTTCGTCACTGGAACCGTCACTATCTGATGATGCTCCAGGGACAAAGTCACTGCCTGAATCTTCAAAAGATTCATCAGCGCTGAGATCAGAGTCTGACATCATAAGGACGTCAGCTGCTTCCTCAGCGCTTACAAACCTTTTAGCCATAATTTGCTTTCTGAAAATGTATTTTCAAAAGAAAATTACGCCGTTTGATAGTATCTATATATATATATATATGTGTGTATATATATATATGCACGTGTGTGTGCGTATATAATATATTCTATATATATATATATATATATATATATATATAAGCGTGCGCGTGTGTGCGTGCGTGTGTGCGTGCGTGTGTGCGTGCGCGTGTGTGCGTGTACGCGTGTGTGCGCGCGTGCGCGCGTGTGCGTGCGTAAATATGTATATATATGTGTGTGTGCGTATATATGTATATATATGTGTGTGTGTGTGTATTATATATATATATATATAATGTGTGTATTAGGAATTTATCACCTATTTTATGGAGACAGCCTCTGCGACACTAAGGCTAGGGTCAGAGTGGGGCAGTCGGAACGCGCGTGCAGGCGCACTAAATCACGGCGGCAGTAGCAGCACATAACGGCCATTGACGCCAATATACGCAGTACGTGCGTACGAAGTGCGCCGACACCACGCAACCAGCAAATGAACGCATTTTTATCAGAACGTGAAACCGCTGGTACTGACGTACAGAGTGCGCTGCGGCGCATAGCAGCGTGTGTGCGTGATTAGGAGACGTCAGACGCTGCTAGTGTGCGGCCTACATAACGTTCAAACAGCCGGATTTCCCTAGACTTCTTTTCACCCCATCGTCATGAAATACGTCCAGAATTGCGCATCGTCTGACCACTTAAGCGTATTCCGTGAAAAAATGCGTGCGCACGCATCGACGTACATTTTGACGGTGGCTGCAGAAAATGCGCTCATCTGTCCCTAGCCTAACACCTCGCAATCCACATGCAGACTGAGGATAGAAATGAAAAAATTATCAAGATTTGAAAAATTCATTCCCCGTGATTGACTGGAGGGTCAATCGCTAGGTTACGGGGTCATTTTAGGGTTATATTTCTATCCTCAGCGGCCATGTTGGAGGTGGCAGTGATAATTGTGACAGCTAAGTGATCATTGTTACTACAGTGATCACATAGCTGTAACAATAAAAAAGTGAAATAAAATAATAAAAAGGGGATTGTAATTTTATTAAATGTGGGGTTTGGGGGCATCTGGGCAGTTTTGATTTTTTTTACTGCCCTTAGAGACCCTGTGTGTGGTGTTTTTACTTTATGTTTTTTTTTAACATTTTTTTTACATTTTACATTATAATGAGGCACACCGTTGGAAACCTCAGGCTCTGGGCTTTCCATCGGTGCCTCATTTATTACTGCAGCCCTTACCGATGAGGAGATAGAGAGGTCCTAAGGACCTCTCCCCCCTCCTCCTAAGGGCTGTCTATGCGGCTGTTGAAAGTGACGTCATCACGCCAGGCGTGATGACGTCACCGCGACTCCCATGATCCCACAGTGAGGGCCGACATCCCGGATGTCGGTCCCTCACTGTTTGCCGCCGGGGATCTCAGCCACACCGCCGCTTCGCTGCCGGGAGGATCGGACGCGCTGAGCGCGTCCTCCGCACAGCAGCGGGAACTTCCTGGACGCGCTCAGCGCGTCCGTAGCAGCGAAGTGGTTAAAGGAAAGGATTGTTGAACATCTAAAAACACATACAGGGTTATTCAAAGAGATTCGAAAAGTCACCGCACGTTCGGTGAATTTTTGTTCTCTTCAATTCGGTTCCTTTTGCCGATCCCATTTCGGTGACCCTGCGGTGTATTCAGCAAGCACCACAGGGTCCCCGAATTGCAGGGAAAAGCTGCCGCAAGCCCACCGAAAACTCACCGCAAAACCCACCGAATGCACACCAAAAACATCTGGATTAACCTGCGAAAACCACGGAAAAAGCCCGAGCAGGAGCCGATCGCACACAGCCGAAGCAGCCGAACAGGAGCCGAATCACACAGAGCCGAAGCAGCTGAGACCGCAGACGAGGGAGGTGAATAAATTAGCAAAACTGTTTGTAAGAATCTGTGAAAATGAAACGCTGTTTGCAAAGAAACTACTGAGCGAAAATGTCTGAAATTTGCATATGAGGTCCAGGGAATGATAATAAAAAGGGCTGTTACAGAAAAAATAAGTAAACTTAAAAAAAAATAAAAAATAATCGGACTTTTAAAAAAAAAAAAAAAAGAAAAATGCTTAAAGTATCCTAAAAAATCTATAAATAAAGAGACTTTTTGCTGCAGAATTTTATAATGAACGGTTTATTAGATATTGAATTAAAATGGGAATATTTTTAACATTGAAGCCTATGGGATTCTCCTGAATAAACCTGTCGAATTAAACCACCGAATGGCAGGGCATTAGGGGAACCTTTCACTGGTATGTGTTCTCTGAATAGCCGAAGCAGTGCTTTTTCATGGGGATTTCACTGCCCTCGAACAGGCACCGAACAGGCACCGTATGTCCAGGCAATTCGCCAGGATTTGGCGAATTGCCTGCTCTCTGGATAGCCGAATGGCCAGGAAAGGTAACCGAACGCTGAATTTCAGCATTCAGTTACCTTTCGGCAGTAATTCGGATCTCTTTGGATAACCCTGATAGATTACAGGATCAGAAACAACATGGGTTTACCTCAGGGAGATCATGCCAAACTAATCTTATTGATTTTTTTGATTGGGTAACAAAAATAATAGACAAAGGTGGTGCAGTAGACATTGCTTATTTAGATTTCAGTAAGGCTTTTGATACTGTTCCGCATAGAAGGCTTATCAATAAATTGCAATCTTTGAGCTTGGATTTCAATATTGTTGAGTGGATTAGGCAGTGGCTGAGTGACAGGGAACAGAGGGTTGTGGTAATTGGAGTTTATTCGGCGCAAGGTCTTGTTACCAGTGGGGTACCTCAGGGGTCAGTACTTGGACCCATTCTATTTAATATTTTTATTAGTGATATTGCAGAAGGTATTAATGGAAAAGTATGTCTTTTTGCTGATGACACAAAGATTTGCAACAGGGTTGACGTTCCTGGAGGCATCAGCCAAATGACAAATGATTTAGGTAAACTAAAAAAATGGTCGGAGCTGTGGCAATTGAGTTTTAATGTGGATAAGTGCAAGATAATGCACCTGGGACGTAAAAACCCAAGGGCTGAATATAGAATATTTGATACAGTCCTAACCTCAACATCTGAGGAAAGGGATTTAGGGGTTATTATTTCAGAGGATCTAAGGGTAAGTAGTCAATGTAATAGAGCAGCAGGAAATGCTAGCAGAATGCTTGGTTGTGTAGGGAGAGGTATTAGCAGTAGGAAAAGGGAAGTGCTCATGCCACTCTACAGAGCACTGGTGAGACCTCACTTGGAGTACTGTGTGCAGTACTGGAGACCGTATCTCCAGAAGGATATAGACATCTTAGAGAGAGTTCAGAGAAGGGCTACTAAAATGGTGTACGGCTTGAAGGAGAAAAGTTACCAGGAAAGGCTTAATGATCTTAACATGTACAGCTTGGAAAAAGACGAGACAGAGGAGATATGATAGAAACATTTAAATACGTAAAGGGAATCCACAAGGTAGAGGAAGGGAGTATATTTAAAAGGAAACAAAGTAGCAAAACAAAAGGACATAGTCTTAGATTAGAGGGGCAAAGGTTTAAAAGTAACATCAGGAAGCATTATTTTACTGAGAGGGTGGTGGATACATGGAACAGTCTTCCAGTTGAAGTGGTAGAGGCCAAAACAGTGATTGAATTTAAGCAGGCATGGGATAGGCATAAGGCTATCCTAAACAAAAGATAAATCCAGGTAAAGTATCCATGTAATCGGGCAGACTAGATGGGCCGACAGGTTCTTATCTGCCGACATTTTTCTATGTTTCTATGTTTCTATATTACATAGTTGGTGCTAACTTAACCAGAGCTGTTGTAAACTTAAAACCTCCATAGGCTATAATGACTCTGGGAAGTTTACATCAGGTCTGGTTAAGGTAGCACCAAGTATGTAATATGGCCCCTTGACTTTACAACAATTTATCTAGAAATGCGTGTTCTACCAACTGCAACTCTTTCAAGTATTGCGCTTAATTTCCGAATAGTGGGATTTTCATCCTATTTGAAACCACAAGACCTCTAGAATTTTCTTAATTTCTTCTCTTTTAAATTATTTTATTGATTAAGGTTGCTATTGTTTACATTTTATCAGCTGAGATACATTCACAAATTGCCTTTTGTAAAGATGGTGATTAAAATGTGTAGTTCTACAAGAAATTATTGTATGATTTGTATTCTTTTCAGTCACAGTTAATTGCTGGTTTTACATAGTTGTCACTGTTTGATAGAACATTTTGTGATTCTGTAGTTGCCTTTGACTACTTTGACCTTGCACGGTCGTCACAAGTGCAAGATTCTCCGGATCATTTGACGGTCTTTCCCACAGCCGATATAGGCGCTTTGCAATATGACTCGAACAGTGACCTTCATTTTACATACAAAATTAGTCTTCTTTCTTCTCTTAACTGAGTGACAGTTGCCCTTTTCTTACAGTCATTATCTGCACACTCATTCCTATGCTCCCATATGGACTCATTGCTGCTTATAAAAAAAGGTTAATGAGCAATAATCAATTAGATACAAAGTTATTTAAATTGAAGCGCATGTAATAAGGATGCAAACAAGTGTCATACATCTCCGGTGTGTTTGTGTGAGTATACGTGTTTATATACAGTACATGTGCTGCAGTGGAATGATAGTTGTTTGTATCTATCTATCTGTCTATCTCTATACTACCAAAACATTAGCAAACGCTTTGGGTCTCCTCCTGTTCTGCCGTGGCGCAGTGCATCCCAGGAAAAAATTCTATAGTATCAATCATGGGAGCACTCACGGTCTTGTTAGGTAAAAATCAAAAACCTTATGGGCTCTATTATTTTCCTAACGCAAAAACGTTCGCGCAGCGCAGGATTTTTGGCGCACAGCGTCAAACGTTAACACGCGAAAATTAACGCTGGTATTACAATACTCGAGCATTTTTTCATCCGTCGAAAAATAACGAGCGGAAAATAGACGCGCAAAAACGCACCCGCATTAACGTTGCGCGCAGAAATCGGTGTGCGGACTGTTTTTTTTACTTTAAGATTTTAAAGCACAACTGTTTATTAGTGGACGCGGTGAAGAACTCAGAACACAAAAGTGTTTACGAGAGGGAAGACACAAGACTATGTAAGGCATCGTTGGGGAGAGATAAAGAGCACATTTTCATTCTACACACACTTAAAAGCATTACCACAACACCTCCTGCACTCAGGTACACAATCCCACAGTAGGTTAAAATTGGGTTGACTGAAACATCTGCCTTGGACTATCAGCACCGAGATCCCCTTCCTGATCCTGCCTCCAGCCTTGACACTTTCATCTGCTTAGACAAAAAATAATTGGCCTTCAAGTGTCAACTACATTCTTTGCAGTTTGAGGGTACTCACAATGAGTGCTACACATTGCTAGACAACTCTGCCCCTAAACACACCCTCCTAAATTATCATATGAAATTACACTGTTTAATGTTTTATTCAGAATAAAGATACATGTATAAGATACATGTATACCCAGACATCAGAACCCAGATACATGTGTACCTTGATTTCAGATCCCAGATACATGAATATTTGAATACCTTGACTTCAGACCCCAGATACATTCATGCCCAGACATCAGGCATAAACATCATCATAAACATCAGGCATACAACTTAAGTGAGGGAAAATGGAAATGGACACACCGGCAACATGATAAATTACATTGCTCTGTCTGTGCTGCATATTCCGGCGGCGACCTAAAGAAAAAAAAGTCCGCTGCCACAATACGCAGTTGCCTGTGCATTTCCACTCGCCCTCACTTAATTTCCATTCACCAAATGCGAGCAGGTGAGTGGAAATTTTGAGACTTGGGGTAACCCATCTTGTTCCCAGCATCACGTCCAAGAAGCAAGGGGAGCCCTGCTCAGCATACACTGTGCATAATGTGCAGGGGGTGGAGCCAGGGTGTTACACCACACCCCTTCCATCACTCAGTGTCTGTAGCCTGTGTTGGGGTAAATATCTGCTTTAGACACAGAAGCAGAAGGGCATAGCATCTCCCTTCTTAAAGCAGTGATAGAGACCATAATAATGGTCTAATCACTGGAAAGGGAACAGAGTTTGTGCCTTCCTGCAAGGGTGCCTTAAGGCAGTTGCCTAATGGAAATGCTGGGTCTGCCTCGACACACTTTGTAACAAAACGTTCAAGAAATGTTACTTCTATGTTACAAAAACCATAGATGGCTGAATACAGAGAGAGCTCATGGATCACTCACTTCTGTACCGGGATAAGATTCAGGGAGTCATAAATGCTGAACATTCCTGTACAGCACAGATACAAAGTGTTACTGCTTATTCTATATACAGGCATTATGTCACATACAGGGTTATTCAGAGAGCGGTGAAAAGCAGGAGAATGACTGGAGAATGGAAAATTCTAGGTCAAAATAGCTAAACCAGAAAAATTCTCCCATTTATCTCACTTTCCAAATCGGCTATTTTGACCAAGAATTTTCCATTCTCCAGTCATTCTCCTGCTTTTCACCTCTCTCTGAATAACCCTGATAGAGATATTACTGTTGTATACTACTGGGATTTTGTGGAAGCTGCATTGTTAATAATAATCTCATTATGATCACTACAAATCCCCATAAGCAGGATATCTGACCATTTTTATTATCTACCTGCATCACATTCAATGTACTTGTCTCAAAAGCCCTTTCTAATTGTAGTTTAACAATTTAGAGCAATTTTTTGTGTAAGATAAAGGACACCATCTAAAGTTTAGACCATTTTTCTTTAAATAATAAACAAATAAATGAACGATTAAAACGAGTGAATGTATATTATTTTAATTAATGACCAATTTTACTTTATTTTAATCTTTTAACTATCTTGAAATAGCAATCGTTATGCAAAAATGCTATTTTACCTACGTTTAACTGTAAACTACACATCCCATGTTTCAAATTAATGTTAAAATAGTATTTTTTTATTTGTTTATTTTTTCTCTTTTGTTCCATTTTTGTATTATTATTATTATTATTCAAATAAAAAATTTTGAACAGAAAATGCTTATCAAAATTCTATATGTGTTCTTATAATGCCGTTTTATATGTCTGACATTGATGTTATTTTACTATAATTAACTTTTTTCATTTTAGGAATGTACAGTATATGAAACGGAAAATAGAATTCTTCACGTGGTGAGTGCCAATTTATTTATACTATTCATCAATTGCTGTTGAAAGTTCAGAACAAGTTCATCTGGAAGGAAATTATTTATGCTACAGGGTATAAAGAAGTCTGTGAAAAACATCTGATTTTCTTTATTTACGTCTACATTACGACTTGAAGGATATAATGTGCTAAAAGTGAATGCAATCTAAAAACCCATACGAAAAAGAAACAATAAAAGCTATAAAACTATAAGGATACTTCAAATTCATCCATGTTGATTTTTCATAAACATCTATCATTTAGAAAAATCAACATACATATTATAATTAAATTCAATACAGTTTGGAATCTAGCCAAGACTAATGGCCAAGAGTGATTATTTTTCTTCAACGTACTTTGCTTTCACTTATTCAAAGTAATAAACAGTATTTGCCACAGTCAAAGAATATGAGTAGATAACGTCCACGATGCAACATGAGCAGTGTTATTGCATAATGTAGTTGCTTACTGCTGTCAACAATGTAAGGGTCGGAGGTTTGATTGTCCTTGTCAACAAATATACATGGTATTTCCCATGCATTTTGAGCCCTTCGTGTTCAATAACTGATGCACAGATAATCCTAAAGTTCTGTTATGATAACAAATGAACAGTCTACACAGAAGCAGCAGACAGTGATTAAACAAGCTGACACAATTTGGCATCGGATGGATATTACTGATATTTTATTCATTGACCTTTTGAACTCTTACAGGCTCACCGTCAATCAGCTGGTTTATTCAGTCATGAAGTCACGCAAATGTTCTATAAGTTATATTCTTATTTAAAAGGATTTAGGTCATACAGTATGTGTGTGATTGTAGTATGGGGATTATTATTTTGATGTCATAGTAAAGACTGGTACACAAGCACGTGTAGGAATAAAATATTATTCAAATACCCCTTACAATGTACATTAATTTCACTAATACATAGCGGTATATTCAAAGAAAGGTGAAACTCAGGAGAATGACTGGAGAAGTGAAAATTCTAGGTCAAAATAGCCAAACCAGAAAAATTATCCCATTTATCTCACTTTCCAAATCGGCTATTTGACCTAGATTTTTCTCTTCTCCTGTCAGTTCTCCTGAGTTCCAACCTTTCTCTGAATAACCTCAATTGTTATTGTCTCCACTAAGTTTCAATTGAGGCTAAATTAATAACCTCCGTAGTTCATTGTTGTTGTTGTAACAACAATAATCCTTGGCATTTCGCAAAAGGTAAATTCAAATAGCATTAGGATTTATTGATGAAGCTTCTCCTGCCACTGAATGGTGAAGTGTAACATCATTGCAACAGCGTCAAATACGGTGGTTAGTGAATAACCCTGAAAGGTTAGTAGAGCAATTCATTTCTAGAAGCACTGGGCTTGTAGTTGTTTTACATGGTGATCATGGGTGTTGCTTTTCCACTAGATACATTTGATAGGTTTTCGTACAACCTACCTGAAGGTTAACCAATAACTTACTGCCAGAAGCTAGACTTGTGCACCGATTTTTTTTTCGGTTCGATTCGGTTCGATTCGTTCGGATGTTTAAAATTTTCGATTCTGCTAGTTTCGGACGATTTCTGTTTCGATTCGGTTCGGTTCGGCTCGTTTTTCGTATACATTTTTTTTTCGGAATATCGACCATTTTTCGTGTTTTCGGGTCACTCTGCTCGTTTTTTGTATCGACTTTTCGTGATTTCGGAAATTTTCTTTTTTTTCGGAACGTCCGTTCTCCTCGTTTCAAAGTGTCTAACTCTATTCGTTTTGACGTAAACTACTATGGTTTACTTTTTTTATACTTTATATATTTTTTTATAATTAATTTTTGGTTTGTTTTTCGGATCCGATAATTCATTCTGTCGATACGATAATTCTGGCGATTCTATCGTGTTTTTTTTTTATTAAATAAAGATCCTTTTTTTCTTATGAATATACATTTCACAACTTTATTTAATCATATTAAAATGGTATGAAAGGCAAGGAACAAAAAAAAATGAACAAAACGATTTAAAAAACGCTAAACTGACCCGAATGCCACAAGAAACAAGTGATACGCATTTACAAATACAAAATTTACAGAATCAGCGATATAACCGATAATAGTTAAATATACGATGTCCAGAATTACCGAAATGGAACCAAAATCACGAATGGAACCGAAATCATGAATAGAGCAAAAATAAATTTCGATTTGACACATTTCAAGTCCATTCTAAAAATCCGAAAATTTTTCGTTTCTGCTCGGAAAACTTTTCGGATCTGTCGGTTTTCGGGTCCGATCCGATTCGGAAATTCAGACGAATCCGAAGACACGAATCGGGAAATTTCGTGAAAATTCCGAAATTCCGAAACCCGAAACGCACATCCCTCTTTGGTGTGATGGATAAACCGTATGTGTCATATCCGAAGAAGTCAGTCTAAAAATGATCTAAGAAAACACTCTGCTTTAATTTTGTAGTAATATTCAATATATGGTAGGAGATCCTAAGCAAAATGACTTATTTATATTTACAACTCCATGCTCTATATGGATTTCTCTGGTATGGGAAGAATTAGTTGACATGGGCTGAATGACAGGTGTGGATTAAAACTTATGTTTATATGAAATTAGAATAAAATTCAGGAAATAGGTTAAGAAAATTATTGTGTACCACACTACACAATGATTAATTTATTTGCCCCACAGATTTCTTGATTGCACACACACACACACACACACACACACACACATATATAGTAGTATGGTGTATACCCTCTTATGCTGTATTAATGAGTATTTCATTCTTTAGTTTATTCCTGATTTTCACCCTTTTATGTATATTCTCTTTCTTGCAACTCTTAGACACTAGTGACGGTCATTTCTATTTTTTTAATGTTAAAATCTTCCCAATCGTGCGTGTTAGGCATTCATTAGGTACATCTGACGGTTGCAATTCACTGAAGGTAAAACAGACCCGCATTAATACGTCATTAAATCAAATTACCTTTGAACAGTACAGGCAGCACCTTACTTCTGAGGCTATAATTAACCTTTATCTGGAATGGCAATCATTTTAACTGGGTATACTGCATTACTGTCACCCACGATTCTGGTGTCTGTAGACAATATATCCATTGCACAGCTCAGGCTCTTTATTGTTGTTTTCAGCCCTTCGCTTTGAAGGTTGACCTTACTCAGTATTTTGTAGATAACGTGGTTTTTTCTTTCAGATTCTTTGAGTGCGCATAGCTTTTAGAAGTCACGTGTATTATTACTGCATTAATAATTATCACGGCATAAGAGAGGCACATATCGCTGCTTTGTTTCACAATGTTTTGTATGTCAATCTATTTATAATTTAACATTAATGGAAATATGGAGTTTCGGGATCTGTCAGTTTTTATCTGAAAAATATGCTATTATAAACTATACTTTGTCTTTTTACATGAAGTAAATAATAATGTTTAGCTGCTGTATATTTAACCCCTTCACTACCAAGTGTTTTTCCAAATAACCAGTCAGAAACCAGTGTTTTTTTATTTTTTATTAAATTGTACAGTAATACCTGTCTATTACAGTAATAACCTATTTTTGGCCAGTAGATGGCACCATCTACTGCCAAATTGAGTTACAGAGGTTTTAACAGCAGATCTATTTTCTTCTATTTCTCCTGCATTGGTTGCTGAAAGCCCGATATTTCAGAGCTTTCAACTACCGATTTTACAGTTTTAGCGCTTCGGGCATTATGCCCACAGAGCTAAAACTTTGGGGGCACCTTCTGCAGCCCAAAATCTAATGAAATTCGTTTGCAGCAAACAAATTTAATTTGCTTTTTGGCTGCAGATTAGCATATCGAGAAATCTCGATATCTGGGCACCAGATGGTGCCTTTGAAGTCTGAGATATTCTCTATTGGTAGTGAAGGGTTTAAGGACAGTTTCTACAAAAATGATTAGACAGAAATATTATTTTTAACACTATTTACTCTTTTTTACTTTATTTCTTGCTTTCAGTGTAAAACGCTATGTGGGGTTTGTGATCACATTATCTCGCTATCATCTGATCCACTGGTGTCTCAGTCTGCTCATTTGGAAGTAATACAGCTCTCCAACATAAAGCCAAGCGAAGGGCTGGTAAGGAGATATATGCTATGACTCGCAACACCAAGAATAAATGATTACAGCTCATTTCTGTCAATCACGTTTTAATGCACGTATTTTTTTAAATGTATGAAATATCTCCTGTGTTTTTTTTATTTAATTTAAATGCTTGGAAAAATCTTGTTTACTATTTTAAATAAATATATTTATATTGGTTTTTTTCTGACCAATTAATTTGTGTTTCTTAATTTCAAAGATCACATTGAAATTCAAGTAATCACATTATTGCGTTATACACCTTTTGTTATCGAGATATTGAAAGTTTTATCTTGGCAGATCTGCTCTTTTGGATTTGTATTTTGAACTATTTATAGGATCAAAAACGTACATGTACATACAGTGTCTCAGATGTTTGGGATTGAGAGCAATCATTCTTGACATGACTACTACTGGCATCACCTTTTCTGATGTCCATCATGGACCACTGAGGGTCATTTCAGCAACTCGGTCTTGAAAACAACATTTAAAACGCTGTCATTCCTTACTTGTTGGCACCATTGAACAGACTTGGGGCCATATTACAAACTTGGTGCTAACTTAACCAGAGCTGTTGTAAACTTCCCAGAGCCATTATAGCCTATGGAGGTTTTAAGTTAACAACAGCTCTGGTTAAGTTAGCACCAACATTGTAATATAGCCCTATAATGGCTCTGGTAAGTTTACAACAGCTCTGGTTAAGTTAGCACCAACTATGTAATATGGCCCTTGGTGTGTATGAGAACTGGCTTGACTACTATTAGTACAAACATGAAACAGGACCAGCACGCCATTCTTGAGACACAGAACATAGGTGCACCAACTTCCGAAGAGGCCAACTCCCACTACATGTAGTACACAACCTAAGAAGGAATGCGCAATCTGTCTTCCAGCAATGGCAGATTTATTGTAAAAATGGCAAAATTCAGCCCTATATAGGCTTTTCTCAAGCCAGGCTTTAGAAACACCCATGTATTGCCATGTATTTTTCCAATAAATCTGCTAATGTTTGAAAACCTGGTGCCCATTACCGTTTTCCTTGTTGATTACTATTGGTGTCATCTTTTCTGATGACCATCATGGGCTCCTCAGGGTCATTCCAACATCTTGGCCATGTAATCAAAGTTGGCTTACGTTTCCTACTACCCCTCACCTCACCATTTTTTTCAAGACAACTTGATCAGAGTCAGTGTGCGACAGATTGGGCAAAGGCAAGCAGTTTACTGGTATTAAGGCTCTAAAGAGTAACACACAGGCTCAATACTACCAAAACTTGATAAACAATCAAGATATATCTGCCATATAACCCAGGTTGGGTTAACCTATTAAACCATCAGCATGATTAGAACTTTTCTTAGACATAACATGACATTTCCTGTTATTTCTGGTTTTCCAGACCTTTGACATTTCCATTATTACTTCTTTTGTACCTTTTTTCCCCCTTTGTACCCATCATCTCCCTGTTTTGTTTTTTACAATGAATTTGGGATTTTCCTTGATTGCTTTGACACAGTTCTTTAGTTTGCTTCTCTTTCTACAACTCTGAGTTATTCCAGCTTCAAAAAGATACACAGGCACATGTGACCCATTGAACGTTATGCTTCCAACACCTTATATGCAGTGATGGTGCTTTTTGAGATTAGTCAGTGTTAGTTATGCATTACATGTAGTGCTGTGTGGCAGAGACCTGTATTTTGGCCTTATCTAGTCATAAGAGGTGGCACCTAATAATAGCTTCCTACAGCCTGTTTCTTTCCTTGAATCACTTTACCTGTAACCTTCTGAATTTGTGAAGTTGTTGTCTGGAAGCTCCATAATCACCATTATTCTGTTTTGAGAGTTTTCAGGGAGTTTCTCAATAAAAATGCTGAGTGTGAAAACAATAGTGGAATCCAGGATAACATTACTGTTATGGATGACTTGATAAATATAATTTTCAAGATCTTGCAAATCCCTTTTTTTCAGTAGGCTCTCATTAAGCCCACAATAAAATTTTCAATTTCAATCCCTGAGATCTGGGCGTTGATGCTCTGAATATCAACCTTGGTAGCAAAAGCCGCTAAATAGTTTAGGTTTCAATTTAATTCTCGATTTTTGTCAGCACTATCTTGAAATTTCAAAGTACATAAAAGAGAAATTCAAAACCCTGCGACTTCAAAGCAAATTATTATCTTTTCTAAGGTTATCCTCAAGTAAATACAGATCAAGTGAATATAAAAGAGGAACACAAGTTCAAAATTGTGCATCCTCCAGTATAAAAACCTTTCTCTACCCAGTTTTGATTGCTTACTTTTCTGTAGTGATCCAGTGCATCTGGAAAAACAAAGAATACGACATCAAATCTGAACCAAATGTTGGGAGTTGCTGTATATCTTGTGCAGAGAGGACTATTTTGGCACTGGCCATTCTTTGTGGGTTATAGCAATCTGATATGCATATGGTTATGTTTTCTCTGTAATGGCGCCGTCAATCTTATGAGACCTGAGCAGAGACCCAATCTTAGGGAAGGCCATCGTGGTTGTCCTCGCTTACATATCCTTCTTCTTGATGATATCAGATCCTGTTCACTGTAGAAGACCAAGTACATTAATCTACAAAAGATAGGAGGTCTGTTATCATCTGCTCATGATACATAGATCACCCATATTTCTCATGGACCTCAGGCATTGCTATTAAAGGACATTTCCAGATTTATATTTTTGGAAATCTAAGATGGTTTAATGCTCTTATTAAAAACTAAATGCCTAGTAGTCAAATGGTTGATACAAATTTATTGATTTGTACCATTTCCTTTTCCCACATTATTTAAAGCAGTCATATTATGTAGCGTTTTAACACACATTTCATTGATAGGTTAACTATCTAGGAAAGTCTTTTTTTAATTTTTGAAGCTGACATTAAACTAGGAGAACAAAATCTTAAATGTCACCAAATATACATTTAACTTGTCATTTCTGGTCCATTTAAAAAGGTGAGTTAGATGATCTATTGACAGCAAAAAAGTTTTTTTGACTAGACTTTTCTAAACCTATTTAGGATTACGTTAACCACTTGGATGTTAACCATTGGGGTCAGCGTTCGGCCGGGTTCCGGCCGATAGCTGGCCCCTCCAGTGCGGGCTGACATCCTGGATGTCAGCCCGGCATCCGGAACAGCAGCCGCCGGAATTTGGTGGCAGCGCGATGACACCAAATTCAGGCGCCCCCCCCGCATGTGTGGAGGAGGCGCCTGAAAGGGAGGGGGGGAGGTCCTTCGGACCTCTCTCCCTCCTGATCGGCGGCTCTGCGGGGGTTAACCCAGGCATCATTTGGAAGGCACAGCCTGCCCTTCCAAATGATGCCTGGCATTAACCCCTGGGGAGCTGGATCGCGAATCGGCGCTGAAAAGCGCCGGTTCGCGATCCTTTCCCGGAGCTGGCCGACATCTTGGATGTCGGCCAAGCCTCCGGGAACTCCCCCTGAGGACTGGCGTCATCGTGCGTAGCACGATGACGCCAGTCCTAGAGTTAACCCTTAACTGCCACCAACGGTGGAGATAGGGAGTTCCAATGAACTCCCTATCTCCCGATCCGTGGCAGTTAGGGGTTAAATTTTGGTATGGTTGGATCGGCCAGAGCATGGCCGTTCCAACGATACCAAACACTACAGTGAAAAAAGTTGTAAAAAAAAAAAAAAAATGAAAAATAAAAATAAAACAAAATTAAAAAAACAAATTATAAAAAAAAAAAAAAAAACTTTTTTTTTAGTTTTTTTGGTTTGTTAATGCAGCAATATTGTTCCCATTTCAATTATAATGTGAACAATGATGCTGCACTAACGATTTTTGTATGCGGTGCGTTTGTTAAAAATAGTGTAATTTTCGCCAAAAAAAAATGTAACGAGACCCCATCTCTAATTTTTTTAACAAACGCACCTCATACAAAATATAACCGCAATTGCTCGCATGTTAAAATGTGAAAAAAAACACTTTACACGTTGTAAATTATTGAAAATACATATTTTATTGCATTTTTTGTTATAATATACAGACATGACATAACGTATACATATAATAATGACATATTATGAATCTACCGAGTCTGACGGAAAGAACGATATATAATATGTCTGGGTCATATACTAAAATAAGCCTTCAAAACACGTTTAAACATGATGCGCAAAACAGGTAAAAATGACCTCAGCACAGGGGCGGGAAAAGCCTCAGCAGCGAAAGGGTTAAACTCTAATACAATATTTGCCATGAAACTCAATGTAGCAACTGCACAGCTTGGTGCACAATTCAAGGTAAACACCTTCCCTTGATAAAGTGATCAACTGAGTAGTCTTTGAATTAGATGCTTTTACAGTACAGTTGTCCTACATATACTTTAATTAGTTTAAGTGCAAATTGATTGTTCAGCAAGAAACATGTATGGCATGAGGACTGAAAGACAAAACAACCTTCAGTTACAAACAGACTCTCTGATCAATTCTCTTTATTAGTTCAGATGTTTATTACTAATAAGTATGTATTTTTTAATATTCTCATAAATGCAGGTAGAAATAATAAAAATAGTAATGCAAGATCAAGAGCTGTAAGCCCGAGATGCTGGTAGATGAAAAACCGTAGGTATTCCACTTCTATTGCCAAGCAATAATGGAAAATTGAAAGATTTCCTACCTGTACATGTTGATGGACAGTCTGATTTATTTGTAAATTAACAAATTAATCTTCCTATCATTTTTTAGACCCGTATCATAATTATTATATAACCGCTGATAAGTAAAGCTGTTTCTTTACAGATGTGACTCCTAAATTATGGATTGACTTATTATTTAAGATGTCAATCGGTATAACAGTATCATATTTAAAAGGTCCAGAAAACAGCCAAAAGTATAGGGAAGGGGAATTATCAAGATTTAAGTGATTTCCGATAAAAATACAATAAAATGTCAAACGGAATGTTAAATGTTCTTGTTATTTAACCTTAGCATCCTCTATTTCTTCCGAATTGGGATCATACATAAAAATATGCTCTTTCTCTCCCTCTGTGTGCTGTTTTTGGAAGGCCATTACTCACTTTTCCAAATCACCAGAAGCTATACACATATCCGCACAATTCACGAATTTCTGTCAGTTATTTTATTTATAGAAAGTCCTGTGCAACTGGCAAGACGTAGATTGATAACCTCCAGCTAGAAATGACCTTACCATCTTTCTGTTACGATAAAAAAAACAATATTGCCTGTAAAAGTAATACCTATGGGAGGATTGTTTTAATGCATGTATTAAAAAAAAAAAGTGGAGCGGACCGTATACATTAAGCATAGAAAACAACAGACTTCTTCTAGTAACAAGTAAGCCAAAAGATTAACGGAAGGGGATTATTTCTATGTATTGTATCTAATATAATGCTCTACAGGATTCTCTAAAATGTTTGATAATTCCCTAGTGATCATAGGTCCCACGTTGTCTAAATCTATTCTACTTATAATTTACAATAAAAGCACCAGAAAACGGAGAGGTAGGAGGTACCAGCACGACCTTCTTCAATGCAATGATCTGTTCAAACCTGCGGAGCTAACATTAAGGCGGAATGCACCCTGTGAATGTTCTAAGGTTTTCCCTGAACTGAATAATAATTTCCCTTTCGAGTAGCAAGCAATGTCATTACATAATTATGTTCAGAGCATTTCAATCTATTTTGTATGACAAAATCCCAGAGCGAATGGTGTCCTCCAGTACAGCATTCAGTGACCATTAGTAGCTAATTGACTGACATCTTTTGATAATTCAGCTTCAATAATTGCCCTGGGTATATGTACATACTGTATATATATATATATATATATATATATATAAACAGAAAAGAGAATCTGAGTAACAGATTAGATAAGAGGAAAAATCTCCAGTGCTGCTCTGCTGGGCCTTCCAAGTTATAGCTTTTCAAGTGAAGAGGGTTTGAATATCACCCTTTAGATGTATAGTTCAGTAAACACTTTGTGTTTTATTTTTATATATATATTTATAAAAACATGTCACATATTTAAATGTAATTGTATAATGTTTATATGTTTTTTCATTGTAGGGGATGTACATTAAATCCACTTATGATGGTCTACATGTGATTACTGGAACTACTGAAAATGTAAGAGCAGAATTTATCATTCATACTTTAGATTTTTTTCTGTTTAGCATATAGGCCAAAGCACCATTTTATTACAGATTCTTACACTTGAAATGGTGTTAGTGACCTCAGTTTCCAGCTCTCAACCTCACCATGTAATATTTAATTTCCAATTACATCTCCATGGTCTTTTATTAAATTCCCATCCATCATTTGCCATTTATCTCATGTTGTACCCCTATGCTAATTTTAACACATGCTCATATGTCAGTGCTATAGGATATGGATCTTTTCGTAGTTCTATTTGTCGTAATTATCTAGGACCGGTATATATTGGGATCAAGTACTGTGATTATATCATCTTCTCTATATTTCTTCTTCTTCCAGTGGTCCTATCTTCTGCATAGGCCAGACTGTGTATCTGGAACAGATACTAAGACTGGTTCTGTCTAAACAGCCACAAAGGTACTATTCCCTATTTTGTGCTAATATGCAGAGGCTAACGGGGAATATCTGCGCCTGCAGATTTCCTCGTAGCATCCCCATGTTACTGGGACATTCCGGGGCAGGTGCTACCTCAGCACCTTGCCCCAGAATGAAGTGCTAGCTGCAGGGATACTCGCAGTAGTGCTTCCACGCAGCCCGAGTATCACCTCCTATGGTACAGGGAAGCGAGCCCTGTACAATCTCTCGAGATCCCACAGTGCCGTGGTGTGATCGCGGAGGGAGACAAAACTATTTGTTTTTAGTCTCACTCTACTCCTGGCGACAAGAAATGGCGTATCGGGCCGATGTTCTCACCGTGGGATGAGAGGTGAGTATTAGATTTAATGGAGTTTAGGGGGTGTTACATTATTCTGCAAATGCTGAATCATGTAGTGCCAGCTTTTAGAAGGTGCTAAGTTTTGGCTTTCCACATCTCTGCGGTAATTAGCGCTAGCATTTTGTAATACCTTATTTATCAAAACGCTAATTAATGATTGCAGTCCACATATTACCTATAGGATGGGCAAAGTACAGTAAGCTCACGGAAGCTAGCACAAAAACTGGTGCGCTGGGTAGTGTCAGGAATGTAATATGGATGGTATGCGTAAAACACACTTATCCTGGCGGTAGTGATACATTTTGAAGTGCTACCGGTAGCATCAACAAGGGAATAGAGCCCAGAGTGGGCAATGGGAGTCAGTTATTTACAATGTAGATAACCCACTAATCACACTACAGGTCCACCTCTCTGCAATGTTGGCTAGGTAGGTTCATACTAATAGAGGAATTTGCTTTGTGACACCAGATGCCACTTAAGTATGTAAGTTCCTTTATGTGCAGTAATTTAGTTTATGAATATATCTCTTCTTTGGATATTATACTTTTTTGCTGGAAATGATGGGAAACGTATAGCTCAATTCTGCAAATGGTTTTCTTTTTTCTGTTTTGTTATTGTTTTAATTATTTTCAGTGACCCAACATAGGGCAGTATTACAATGTTGGTGCTAACTTAACCAGAGCTGTTGTAAACTTAAAACCTCCATAGGCTATAATGGCTCTGGTAAGTTTACAACAGCTCTGGTTAAGTTAGCACAGCCACCAACTATGTAATATAGCCCCTAGAGTTTTTAGATATCCCTTTCTTTTTCAAAGCAAAATGTTCCTTTGCAGAACCGCACTCTTGTCCACTTGAAAATTGTACCATTGTGGAACAGTTAGGTGTTACGGCAAACAGTAGATCTAACTTTTTTTTGATTGAGTTGCACTTATGTCAGTGCGTCACTTTCACCTCCATGGTTTATCTGACCAGTCAAAACATAATGCATACTAATGCCCTTATGATTTATTTAACCAACACAATTTCTGTCTATAGACTATCTGGATTAACAAGTGGAACATCAGTAGGAAGCAATCCGTAGTCCTTTTGACCTATTAATAAAATATTGGCTTCCTATGCGATTTTGTCATGGTCAAAAGCATCTAGCTATTGCATGTGTCAATTATACCTGACAATTACTATAAGTTATAATAATTATTTTCATGTAAAGTCTGTCTTAATAGAAATAATTATTTCATTTCCTGTGTTGAAGTTACTTAGGGAAACTCCATTGTCTTAATGTTAATATTTATTCAACAGTCCCCTGCTGATCGATGTAAGAAAATCCACGCAGGTGATGAAGTTATTCAAGTTAATCATCAGACTGTGGTATGTATGCTGCACTAAAACCAATGGCTTCTGGAACACAAGCATGCACTAACACTTTTCAAGATGTCAATCGGTATCCAAGAGCATTGATAGACCATTGCCCACTAGCAACAGCTTTCAGTGAATCATTATCTTTGGTGAAACTGCTATTTAGCCAGAAAATGACATGCTACTAATACATTTGTGTAATGATCATTGCACAGTATTATTTGTCTCTTGGTCTTTCTTGGTCTGAAGTGGCCATACTGTAGAATATATATATATATAGAATATATTTTTTAGTTTGGTGTGTTTTGGTTCATTTTGATTAAGCATAGTTAATGCCCCATGAAGAAATCTCGAAGAGGTTGTCTTACCTGCTTTTACGAACTTTCTCAATTATAATCTCTCACAGTTGTAATGCAGAGGTCAAAAAGTCACCATAAACTTCTATCTGCACCCCCATTTATTCTCACACCATTGTCCTGTTTTGGTAATACCCTAGGGGTACCTCTTTTCAAAAATTGCTGTTATTTAGGCTATTAACTATCATATTGACCTCCATGACTTCCTACTCCTCGGCTTTCTCTGTCACATTGCTTGGTGTGGGAGTATGAAAAGGTGCATCAGGTTTAACAGATCCCTGCTAGTGACGATTTAATATAACTAAAAACTCACTTTCTAATTTTGTAGCAAATATTGGGCTATATTTTATTCAGCTAAATATAAGAATCAGATCACACAATTTTTCATTATTTATTTAGTGAAGGTACCTAAAATGCCTCCTTAAAATACACCCATCATACTCATCTACAGGGCACCACCATCTTTTTAATTGGCACAGCAGTCTGAGGTCCAGTCAGAGCTGCCGATGTTATTTTATCTAATGAAATCAGAAAAAAGCCTTAAAGACAGTTAATGGAAGTATCCTGTAGGAGAATATGACATATGTGCTTTTATTGAAGCTATTTGAGGCTGTAAACAAATTGCTGTTTCTGTACCACCAATAAAAATGCATATTTTTATTGATTTATAGCTTGGTTAAATCCACCACATCAACTTTACAAAATGTTCATGTTAATGAGATTTATATTATTCTATAACTCTTACTATATAAAATAAAAAATGTCCTGAAGCTTGTGTTATGACTTTATGTAGTGCGTGTTCATCTACCCTACATGCTTTTGGGGTCTCTCACATGTAAGCATCAACAGTATTCTAATATATTATGTTTGTTGGGTGTATGCTGTTTGATGTTACATCTGTTGACAAAAGTCTACATTGCCCTGAATCATTTGACCCATTGGAAATTTTGGCAATACACATTTCCCTGACAGCTGAATATTGTGTGTACATTTTGAATGCATAAACCCAATTTAATGTACACTGCCTGGCCAAAAACATCACACACTCTAATATTTAATTGAACTGCCTTATGCTTTGAATATGGCACACTTTCGACATGGCATCATTTCAATAAACGTCTGCTATGTCACAACATTTATTTCTGTTCAGAGTTGCATTCATTTATCACCGAGATCTTGTATTGATGATGGAAGAGTCGGACGCTGCTTGAAGTATCTAGCACATCTCAAAGATTCTCAGTGGGGTTAAGGTCTGTACTCCATGGTGGCCAATCCATGTACGAAAATGCCAAATACTGGCATTGACATCTTGAAATATGCCAGCGCCATCAGAGAAGAAAAAAATCCATTTATGGAAAATCCTGGCCATTCAGTTAGTCAACTAACCTCATTATTGGCCAGCTGAAACATATTAATCAATTCAGTAATTATCATATAGAAGGTTTGCTCCTATTTGCTTAGTTAAATCCAGTTGGTGACTTTTGTTTTGGCCTGGCAGAAAATGGAGAAATCAAAGAAAATTTACATCTAAATATATACTTCAAATTATGACCACTCATATAATGTGGTCACATGGAGATAATGAAATGCATGCTTTTACGACTATCATGACGGAAAGGTAATATGTGTGTTCAACAATGTTAGTTTTACAAAAGTAGTAAGTGGTTCATTTATAATGATCAAAATTCCTATTATTACTGTCGATGAGAAAGTACTTTCTATTTTTGATACAATAATTCAAATATTCATTCTTGTTCACAAGAAGTTTTTGCATGGGTTTCACTTGGAAGATATCCACCGATAATTATTAAACATATTTATATGTTAGTATTCAGAAAAGTGAACAACTTTTACATTTTGTCCATTAAATTCTTCAACATTTACAAAACTATCCCCACAATTATTCATTTTTTTATTATTAAAATCTCATTTGAATAACTGAATACTTATTTTTTATTCTTGGACATCTAAAATCTTTGGCAGAAACTATTTGGCTCAAGCTCAAAATGAATTATTTCCAAAATAAGTGATACCGTTTCACTTTTTTCATTTGGTCCCATTGCCATTTTCGCTCATTTTTGTACCACCGTCACCTGTTTTGCTGATGTCCGATTCCCTACTCTAAGAAGTAAAATAGTATTCTCCCCTATATATTACAAATTCTGACGTGTGTTACATTGCCTTTGTCAATAATGATGTTTCAATCAACAGTCCATCACCTACTTTATATAGTTAATGAAATGTAATCCAAAACGAATGCAAATAAAGAAAGCTCACCAGCTGAAACCTATTAACTAGCAGACACAAATAAGTGTTGTGTTTGTCAATCTGGTAAGCCGTTAGCATTGATATTCTAATAAACCCCTTTTTGCATAGTTATATATAATAAAGTTCTTTATTTCTGGGTATTTTAGTGTTTACTGCATACATGGAATCGCAATTGATGAAATGAGAATTTGATTTACAAAATGGCTTTATAATGCTGATTTATTTAAAACACCCCTGTAATGGAAAAACACATAATTACAATTTAAATTGACAGGGTAAATTGCTTGAAAATCCACATTTAAAATTTTACTCGCGTATATCGGCATGAAGCTATATTACTGTCATCTGTGAGTAACTACAATGTGATCTAGTGTGTGTTCCTTGTGCTATGGATTGATGCTAAGTATTTTCTGTTTTGCTGTGTTAGTTTGATATCTGTATGTGCCATATCATAGGGTGAAATAGGAGATTATAACATTTTAATAATTTTAATGCTAGTAATTAATATTGGCAGGTGTTTTATATAATTATTTTGCGTTAACCCCTCAACAGCAAATGAAGGGCAGTTGATTGGTGATCTTTCTGAATGTCAGTAGAACGAACGTGCAATGTGAAGTTGAAACTTCCCATTAGCTCAATGTAACAATTCCTCCAATACGCTAATGTGTTCCATTGCTTTAAAACTTTCTCTACTATTTTTAATAATTTTTAAATATTACTCTTACTCTATCTCCAATTAAGTTTGTAAACAGGGTCATGAATTTTGAAGACAGTTGCATAACTCCGTAGCCATGTTTGGTGATAAATAAAAATGAGAACGTTTAAAATAGAGTGGATTATCTTCCAATAAACCAATAAAAATTAGTCAATTTTAATTTTAACAGAGCTGCCATATAAGCCATGCTTTCACTGAATAATAATAGCTTGAGCATTTTCTCAAGTTGCACTTGTTCCACATTTTGTACAATAGTGAAATTTTTAATCATCCTTTTTCGCAGAGGGACCTTAAGCCTCTCTACCAACAAATGAAAACAAATGTAGGGCCTGCTGCCTAGAATAACTTTCTCTGGAATGTGGTATGAACAATACGGAACAGCGAGAAGAGGCCAAAAACCCATGCCCGTTTGGCTGTACATTTTGCTTCTGGCAGGGTGTTCACAGCGCACTAATTGGGCAGTACACAGACAAGAGGAAGTCTCAGCTCTACCTATTTCCAGCTTCTTGACCAGAAACAATTTTTGGCAGCTAATGAATTCAGTAGCAGAAATGAAAGTAAAATTGTGCGGTTGTATAATGAATTTACATGTGCAGATGTCATGGCTTATGTCTGACTGGAGAGCTCTGAGTCATTGCTAATAAAATGAATTCCTGCATGTGAGCATAAAGCATTACAGCAAACGAGTAAACCATTAATGAGGCACTTATTATGTAAACTCTGAATTTACAATTTCTAGTTTCCAATGGAAGTCAGTTAAAAAATTTATTTTGGTAAGATTAAAGATGGATGGTGGCTTTAAAACCATACTATAGTTACTATTCACTGATTCGTTTTAGGACGAATCGTGATTCGTTCAAGTTTTTGGTGACTCATTGATTTGTCTGAATAACAAATAAACAAAATGCCAAAGGGATGAAACAAACAAAGAATGAATCACATAATGGACGTGTTTTTGATCAGCTGGTATGCACCTTTTAGCCGCATAGACATGTCCACTGTCCACATGTAGCCCCACCATGCAAGAGAAGTGGTGGTCTATAATAAATAGAGGGGGAAAAATCCATTCTCCCTTTCTTCCGACCCCCCCCCCCATTCATAGACGTCAGGTGGAATGGTAATAGAAATGACTTTTACCTTCTTTACTTGATACCTGTGGGTGGGGACAAATGCATTCCACATCCTATACCCAGAGGTGAATGGCAGCGAAGGAAATTGGCATGTCCCCCCATGCTGTTTAATAGCCTCCACCTGCGTAACCATTGCATTGGTACTTGGTAGGGGATTTTGGGTGGATATGTGCATCACCATGTCTGTTACCTACTTGACACCCATGGGTGGGGTGCCAGGAGGGAAAATGGCATACTACCCACGCACTCTTTTTAACAGCCCACACCACCAAAATGTGGGTGGAGGTTTGAGGATGAGCATTTCCACAACCCATTTCCATTTCTCCCTTGACCCAACTACCATGGTGAAGAGAACAACAATAACACAGCCCCCTCATTGTTGTATTATAGTTGTCACACACACAATATGGTTGAAGCCATTAGGGTGGACACTGGACATGTCCACACCGAAATCACCCACCCAATGCAAATTGGACCAAAGAAAAGGTCCACCCACCATTTAATATTAGCAACTGGGTAGCAATAGCTCCTCATTTGCTAATATTTAACCACACAAGTGCTGAGAAAGAAGCAACACGCCACTACTGACTGCTTGATGTTTAGCTGATATGCCCCCATGCCATGTTGGTGTGGCGTAGGTTATTATGCGGATAATTCTGACCTGTATATGCTGTTATTTATTTTCTTTTTTCCACTTCTTATAGTGGTAGCTGGATAGCATGGTCTGGCTAGCCACCACTAATTTAACCCTTGTGGTGCCAGTCGGCTTGATACTGTTATTCATTTAGGCCAAAATATATATATTGGAAGCATCAGCACAAAAGGATGTCTTTACCTTTAAATTCACCAATTCTGGTGTGGTAAAAAAGCCTTTTACCTGTTTGGTAGTCTGTCTGTGGGGATTCTGTTATTGAACTGCTTGCCGTTTTCATTAGACTGCTAACAGGAAGAAAACAGAAGAGATTAGTATGGAGCAGATCAGTGAAAGGATTCAAAGAGCAAGGTCCATATAGTATGGAGGTCAAGGCGAGTGTTTACAGTGCATAGAAATTGATAGAGTGAAGGTGGTGTTAATGTCTGAAACCTTGTTTAAGAAATCTAAATGGGATTATGGATCAATATTAAATTAAACTAAATGTATCTATTCAGTCAAATATGTGATTTATAAAATTGATAAGGGAAGCAATCTCAAAAAAATCTTAAGTATAGAAGTAATATTTAATTTGTCTAACTATTACATAATTCAAGAAAGAGGGCCCAAAAGACGGAGCTGTCCCTCACAAATGTACATATGCAAATGCAACAGAGAAAAACACGTAAATGACAATTTGATCGAATATTTAGTTACAGTTACAGTCACAGATACTTATATAGCGCCAACAGAATCCGTAGCGCTTTGCGATGAGGGAGTACAGACATGAGACATAATAAAAACGTAAGGAACAGACGGCCCTGCCCTTAGGATAATTGCCCTACTGATACAGCACTTTATACAAGTGCTCAGCCAGACATCCCATGAGCTTACGATCTAAAGGACAAAGGTAAGTGAAACAAAAGGGGATCAGGGGAGTGGGGAGCTGATGGCTAGAGAGAATAGCAAGGATTGCATAGGAATGACCTGAAGCTTGGATTTAGGATGTTATTTAAAAGTAAGTGGCAGCAGCTGGAAGGGAAGCAATGAGTTTGGGGACAGGACTGGGTGGGAGGGTGAATGGGGAGGGCAGGTGGCACTGCAGAGTGCAGATGCAGAGCTTAGTTGTATCTACCATTTAACACCAACATTGGAACAGGCCCCGTTGTGTCTTTTTGGTTAGATGCAGTGTTTTTTCCCAGACATAAAGCACTATTATTATTTTTTTATATATGTGTATACATTACATAATCTGTAGTTCCTTTCACTTCTACTTTATTCATCATTATAACCAATGACTTGCACATGTATATAATGCTTGTTTGTTCACTTTCTTTTGAAAAGCATTGGAATATAGACATAAATTTAAAATTTTCAACTTTTATTAACATTTTTTTCCAGTTGTAAATCAAGAAACAGAGCATATACTACATTGAACAGAACTCCTGAATGCTTTGCTTTTTCCTAAACTATTTTGAGGAAGCTATGCACAAGAAGTTAAAGTAATCAAAAACTTTAAGGCTGGGATCAGACGAACGCAGTGTGAACGCGCGTGCGGCCGCTCTTTATTACGGCCGTAGTAGCAGCAAATGTTGTCCAATGACGGCCAATATACGAAGTACAATCGCATGAAAGTTCGGCCGCGCAACACAAGCGGCAAACGAACACATTTTTTCGAGAACGTTGAACCGCTAGTACTGACGTACATAGTGCGCTGCGCCCGCATAGCGGCGTGTGTGCGTGATTAGGAGACGTCAGACGCTTCTCATGTCTGGCCTACATAACGTCCAAATTGATTTGGTTACTCATATTTCTCGTTTTATTGAAGATCCGTAAAAAATCCCGCACGAAAATGTGCATCGTATGACCCATTTCGCGTCTTCCGTGAAAAAATACGTCAATGCGTTCGGACGCACTTTTTTTTACGGACGATGCAAAAAATGCATTCGTCTGACCCTAGCCTAAATGCTGCATTTTAATATTAACAAACCTGGCACAAATTCAATTTTTAGTTCATAGCAGTCTACATTTTTGATCTATCTTGCTACATGATGCATTTTCAAAAATAAATTTATGTTGATAGAACTTAACAGGATTTGGTAGAAGCGATAGTAATATACGTATTGAGATGTTGAACATTTTCTAATTTGGTTAGCATGTTCAATTAAACAAATTGTAATTGGATTAGCTATGAGCATTATACCATTGCCCTGTAATATGCATCCATTAGTTCATTTTAATATAATTCCAAAGCCTTATCATCGTATTATTTGTGTCTCGATCTTTCCAGATTACCTCATATTCCTTGAGGAGCCATGGAGACGTTGGTTTAATCACATGCTTTTCTTTTTTTATTTGCTGTTTCTTCTTAAATATTAGACTTCCGCGATTTGGTTCAGATCAAAATGTAAATTTAGCTGAATATTGGCCGAACCAAATCCCATCCAAAATAAATTTATAGAATCCATTCAACTTAATCTGAATATAATTGGATGGATTCAGATTCATTTGGATGACTAAAAAAAAAAAAGGTAGTCTCTGTGCAATGTAATATTCTTACCTCTAATCGTAAACCAAGTAGAAATAGTAATCCCAAGCCTAATACTAACCTTAAAAGTAAACATAGCCCTTAACCCTTTTTACGTACTATGCTGTCCCATGATGGGTGGGACTCAGCACTGCGAGGTGGCATAGCATGCCCCACTGGTATCTATGGGCCACGTAAGGCTCACCTACGAGATGGCGTGCCCTCCTGCAGCAAATGACGCACGCCGTGTGTCAGCTGCGTAGGCGGGTCATATGAAGGATCCCCACAGCAGCCAGAAAGCGGGGTGTAGTATTACGCCCTGCCGGAATTAACACCCTCCCACTGGGCACAACCAGCCCAACGGTAACCCTAATACTTTTTGTAAAGCAAGCAAATTTGTAAGCCTAACACTAATCCTTACATTTAACCTAAACATGACCATAATTCAAACCTTAAAGAAATCCTAACTATGATCTTAAACCTAAAAGTAACCTTAAACCTAACTCTAATCACTACCCTAACTGACGTTTGGTAAGGTGGTGGGGGGGGTATAGAGGAAGAACAGAGGGAAATATAGCAGGTATAGGGGGAAAATATTTGCATCCAAATTATTTGAATGAACCTGATATCGGATTGGTCTAATATTTTCGAGTCCAATACTTTCCGATTGGTTCCGGATATGAAATTTCCAAATCCGAAATGCTTCTGAATTGAAATATTTTCAGACATTTCCGAATCTGAACCGAACTGTAATTTTTGGCCATTCACAAGTATGTTAACTATTTTAACACCAGCCAATGCTTTTAGCAATACTTATTTTTGTTTGCACCATTAGTTTAAAAAACTAATAAAAAAACAACAAAATAAGCGAGTAAAATGAAAACTCATACTCAACTTTAAAACATCTGTATTTCCATCCTTTAAAACTAACAATTAGTGAAATGTATTGCTGCTGAGTCAATACATTTAGGGCAGTATTACAATGTTGGTGCTAACTTAACCAGAGCTGTTGTAAACTTGAAACCTCCATAGGCTATAATGGCTCTGGTAAGTTTACAACAGCTCTGGTTAAGTTAGCACCAACATTGTAATACTGCCCTTAAGCTCTAAATCCAGGGAAACGTATTACATAAAAAAGATGTAAAGGAACTCACAAACGTTTCCCGCACCAGTCCAATTCCAGCTGGGGTGGTAATAGGAAGCAGTTAACCCGTAGCGGCTCTTTATTACCAGCTTTATTATCTGTGAGCCGTGCATACAGCCAGAGAAGGAAGTGGATAATGTCTCCCTCTTGCATTCAACAGTTCATATTATCCTCCCTCAGTCTATTTCATTTTAAGCCCCCAGTTAAAAACTAACACACACATACCTTGTTATATATTTACCATGGGCAGAATCCTTTGCTGTATCCTGGGTCCCAACTGGTCTCCCTCCTTCCACTTCCAGCACTTGCTCCTGAGTGGACTTTTGCAGCGGGCCAGCATGTCATTGTGTGAGCTGCTGGCAGCCTCTGTCTTCCATCTCCTTTTTCCCCCGGCGCGGCCTTTTCTTTCCAGCGCAGCATGTGGGAGTTTGATCCCACGCACTGCCAATCAACTCAAGGCCTGGCATCCAGCACAGCAGGAATGGCGTTCCCACTGGTGGAGTAGTTCTGTTTGTCCCCTCTGCATTCAACCCTTGGGAGCGGGGCATTTCCATACAGCAGCAGCATCTCACCTTAAAGTGCTGTCTGCCTCGCTCAGCTATGGAGCATATAGGACTTATGGTATTCTGCCAGAGGAGCCCAAACCTGGCAGCATACAAAGAAACGGGGGCCATCACCAGACAGCAATTGGCAGGAAGAGCAGGGTCCTGCCCTTGGTATCCACAACTCCCTGAACTCCATCTTGAGAGTAGGACCGGTGCCATGCGCCTTTTGCACTGCAAAGAGTGGCAGGCAATTTAGGTGGCTGCGAGGCTGCCCATAAGTGCGAGGTCTTAGGTGACTTCCTAACTTGCCTAATTGCCACCTCTGCCCGCCACAGGTGTACACTCCCAAGGAAAAAGCAATCGGTAACATCAAATACTGCCTGGAACATTGTCTACACTAGGGATGAGCTGTTCGGTTCGATCAGTTCGGAGTTCGACTCGAACATTGGCAGTTCGAAAGTTCACGAACTTCGAACTTTTTGGCGTGTTCAGTTCGAGTTCGAAAAATATTTTTTTTGAAAAAGGTATAAAAAAAATGCTTAAAAAATACTAATAAATCTAGAAATAAAGAGACTCTTTACTGCAGAATATTATAAGCAACGGTTTATTAGATATTGAATTAAAAAACGACCTAATGTCTAGGTGCAAAGATTCTCACCTCTAAATGACCTGTGCTCTCAAACGGCGTAAACAACAGGTGTTTAATTAGTGTTTGGAAATATGTTTCTAATAATTAGTCTGGTCTCATGAATTTGATACATATTTGATACATTGCCTGCAGACTGGGTGTGGCCTGCACATGTATGAACAAACACTGTGCTTGTTCTGAATTCTAAGAAGTGTTCCTTTCTACTACATGTTCCTCTGATATGCTGTTTAACCCCTTAAGGACCAGGGCTCTGTAAAGCCAATCATTAATGATGTAGATGTTACGTCATTTGTCATAAAGGGCTTAATAAAATCTTTATCACACTCCTTAGATTTAAACCTAATATTCCAGTATTTGTACGTCATGTACCTCTCCCGAAGGGCCTATGTGAGCATACAATTATTATTGTGTTAGAAATGTCTATCATAAAGCGTACAAGCTGAGTCCCTAGAGTCTCTGACTATCCATTGTCATATATACCTTGCTTTAATACATATAATACATTCCCTCATCTAACAGGATAGTAGCCAGTCCCTGTGCATTTTAACCCCTTAAGGGTGGCTAGGTGTTGTGTGTGGGTCTCTGATGGCGATGTTTCTATACATCCTACAAATCCGCCACTTCACGGGCAGGTTATGGGGACCTCCTAGGCACGATATTTGAAGGAATTTTTCATTTTTATTTTTAACCCTTATTTTATGGAAAACTCACTGTTCCTTTAAAAACGTATTTTTTAAAACGTTTTGTCCTTGTTTCCTGTTCCCCAGGGCACTACCCGGACCCCCATACACCTTTTATGGCAAATATCTTGCATATATGCCCTCTTGGAGGGCACTCTAAAAATCGAACTTTTGAGTCCCATTGACTTGCATTGAGTTCGGTTCGAGTTCGAGTTCGAACTCGAACTTTTGAAATTGTTCGAGTTCGAATGCGAACCGAACACGAGGGTGTTCGGCTCATCCCTAGTCTACACAGGAGTAATCAAACAAATTCCTGTGTTTAGATTATCAACAACACATATTAAATATCATAAAGTAGCATTTCTTCTATCACTTTTTTTAAAAATTCTTACTGCTTAATGTTTAGTACCACCGCATTTGCTCATGGAATGCTGCTTTCTGGTCTTTGAATTATAGGATCAACGTACACCCCTGTGCATGCTTGTTTAATTCCGCAGCAGGAATTTAATCAATCTCACCTTGGTATGTTATAGAGCACCCATTAGCATCCTGTTTTTTGCCGCAGTAATGAAGAAATTGAAAGGTTTCCTATATCATATTGCACTTATCCTTCATGACTTTGAATGTGCTTTGCCTTTTAAAGGTACTGCCCTTCTTAAAATGAAATAGAGCAGAATACTATAGAGCACTGGCGTGCGCAGCCCGTTACATTAGGGTGTGCACTCATTTTACATTTATTAAATGAAATCCTAGGCTTAGAAGATTTTGCACAAAATGCACATTTTTCATTAGAAATAACAAGCCTGTAATACGAGATACAGTCAGTTTTTATGCATCATGAAACAGAGAAGGGACTTCTGAAATGTCAATGCGGGAGGTGAAAAAGGACCTCTCCGTCTCCACCAACATTAGGGTGTGCCTGGGCACCCCAGGCACACCCCCTGCGCACCCCTATGCTATAGATATAGAAGCAGTATGAATTTGTGCTGTAACATTATGATCATATGTGTTATTCCCTCCCATGAAAAATGAGCATAAAAAAATCATAACAAATTTTTAGATTGTGCACATCAAAAAAAGTGTTTTCACCGATTTGGACAGCCCAAATTTATATAATGCTGCAATTCGGTTTGTTCATAAAATTTGGTTCCAATAAATTGAATCACTGAATGAATCGTATTTGTAGCGGGCAAATACCTGAAAGATGTGCAAAGGTTAATTTAGTGGGGACTAGCTAATGTTTGTTAATTAGCTGCCACTGTATTCTAAAATAATTAAATAAATACATCTTGGGGAGGGGGATAGGGGAGAAGGCCAATTGGCGAATCAGTAATGAACCCAAAACTTTCTGCTAGCAGTCATATCAATACAAAGCTGATTGGTCATTTTGTGCTTAACAGAATATTAGTTTATCAGAATGTACCTGAAATTAAAGAATGAAACTCATGGTCAATGGACAGATGATTCCTTTTGGATTAGGAATTAATGGCGAACTACATTCTCCTACAGCATGCATAATTCCTCAGCAATCAATGTAAAAATGGGGTTGAACTTTGTAACTAGTGTAATTATTTAACAGTGAGCTTTACTGTTCCTTTAAGTACTCATCTATCTCACTCGGCCTTTATATACTCATGAATTCTTTGTCTGAGTTTGTATAGCATAATTCTTCCCAATTAAAAAGGTTCTAAAAACAAGACTTGCTGGATATTCTTTGAAAAATAGCGTACCCACAATATGCGGTACATTTGAATTATCCACATGCATTATTCATTGCCCACGTACCTTCTGTCTGTGGGGAAATAACACCAAGAAACAAAGATAAGGCACATTTCTGCATTTTACGATTACAGACGTGGCAAGTTTATTTTGTTCTGTTAGTGCATGTCTTAGCTCAGCTCAGCAGATTAACGTTGAAACTTAGTTTTGTATGCCAGTGGTGAGACCAAACCTATTCCCCAGCTTGTAAGAAGTAGCAGATTGTGGACAGAACAATTAAAGGGACATTTTACGCATCATAGCGATCTACTCTTCTTCACAGGGTTATGTCACTAAAAGGTCCCCAGCCACTTTCTCTCTGCAAACATTTACATAGCAGCACAGATTTGGGAGAATCAATAAAGCGCTAAGCCCTCTTTTAAGTGATAGACTTCACAGTATGATTCTAACCGCATGTCTAACTACTTGCACTATGTGCAGCTTCTGGGTTAGCCATGTCTGTGTGCATGTACACTAATAATATATTTACAGCTACAGGGATGTCACGGTGCTCATCGTCGGCGCCACGAAAAGAATAAATAGGCACCATTCCCCTCTCCAGGAAGATTCCGGACCGGGTTTTCCTCTGCTTCAGATCCAGGTGTCCAGGATTCCACTCCACGTTTCACAGTGATTCCCAGCCTCGGGTGTGGGCTGGACATGGGCCTCTTATATAATGGCACTCCACCCAAGATGGAGTGCTTCTGTATTCTCTCTTAAGTCCTCAATCCTGCAAACCTTTGTGCGCTGCACATCTCCTTCCAGATCTCTATCAGAACCTGCTATACCTATCCACACCCCTATACTGGAATACCCCTTTCATACATTGCCTGGACCTTGCCCACCGTGCTTCCTGATCCTCAGTCCGTTCCTTTTGTTCTGTCTGTTTCCCAGTAAGTCTCCTTGTGTTCTCTAGTTTCTGTGTATCCTGATTTCTATACTTCAGTCAGATCTCTTCATGTCCTGCCCCTCTGTGTCTACTTAAAGTATTCTTTATATTTAATGTTCAGCTCAGTTCCTGTCCTGTCCACCTTCCTTGTCCTGTCTGTTTGATCTGTCCTGTTGTGTGTATTTATCTGGCCTATTCCTGTGTTATACAGTTACTTGTTATTAGTTATTCATTGTCCAGTGGTCCCTTTTGATTTTGCTCATCCTGCTGTGATTCCTCTGTGTTTAATAAACCTTTTCTGTTTAAAACCTTGCATATCTGCCTCTCTTCACATCTGTCACCGCACCTGGGCTCAACCCCCGCAACCACGGTACTCTCCAGTCGTGACAAGGGATTTGAGAAAAATATAATAAACTCATCCTATACTGTATTAGTCTACATATTTCCTGCTGCATATTGCTTTTTTAATATGTGACACATTACAATGTTGGACCATATGGTTACTGTCACGGTGAGGGATGGTACCGGGGTGGCACCAGGGGTGAGGAGGGTATGAGCCCAGCGTGCAGTGGTCTGCACAAATAAACAGAGGATAAGGGTAGAGGAGGGTGGATGAATATGATGACTGACCAGGTTGATAGCAGAGGGATGATGGGTATGATGGTTGTAGTAGCAGGAACCAGGTATTGGGAATCAGGACCAGGAATCAGAATAGCAATGAAGCAAGGATGTTCACTCTTCGTGAGCATTAGCCGTAATGAACCAGCAGTGAGTGTGTGTGGGGTTGAGCCCTTTATTTCGTGTGTCACGTGTTTTTGTGTTTTAACTTTTACACTGCTGGATGCTGGTTGCTGGCTGCAGGGCAGGAACAGGATGGAAGTGAACCACCAGGGGGGGTTTCAGGATGGTGGTAGCCATAGGGCATGACAGTTACATACTTAATTCAACTTTCAACTTTTTTGATTTCAAGAATATAAATAGAATAACATGGTAGACCTTTTTAATTGGAAAATTTATGGTGTTTGGTGATGTCCTCTGGATGTTCATTATCTTCATATGGGATTCTTTAAATATGCAGAGAATGTAAACAATCAGTAAAGATCCGGATTAAACGTCTTGTGGTGCACACTATTATGGCTGCTAGCTACTGTAAATAGAGACAGTCAGTATATATTAATTTGTGCATTCAAAATTTATCTGTGATCTACACTCAAACTGTTGAAGCATCCAAAACATTGAAAGGGACATACTAGACATACTAAATGTTAAATTTTAGTAAAATCAGTTACATAGTTACATAGGCTGAAAAAAGACATGCGTCCATCGGGTTCAACCTCTCACACATCACCTACTGCTGTTGATCCAAAAGAAGACAAAAAACCCAGTCTGAAGCGCTCGCCAAAATGCAACACACTGGGAAAAAATTCCTTCTTGACCTCAGAATGGCAGTCAGATTTCTCCTTAGATCAAGAATCTTTTACCCACATATTAAATATCATGACCCTTAATATTCCGTGTCTGCAGGAAGTCATCCAGTCATTTTTTAAAAGTCTGTACAGTCACTGACCCAACCACCTCAACAGGCAGAGAATTCCAGAGTTCATTGAGTTAATACAGTCATTACTTATTTCACCTTCATTATTTATTCCCTTCTTTTAGAAAAGTATTGCTATTGAAAATTTGAGTCCATGGGTTTCACCTTCCTAACCTAAAATCATGTCTTTTACTTACAAGCAAAGTCCCAGCACTGATTCATCCTTCTGCTGTGCAATACAATGTAACATTTAGAGTAGCAGGAGCTTTCAAAATTTGAAGATACTAAATTGATTGTAGATCATATATTACTAGATTGTCCTTTTAAGGAGGTATGACAATCTCCCAAGATGTGTGTTCTTTAGTATTTCAAAACAAGGCTTGCCTCTACATTTTTTTTTCTGGATATACTGTATGTATCTAATCATGAAAACTCTCTCATATAACTTGCAAAACCTGTGTTTATCTCTTTGATTTTGAACCAGTTATTGTTTGAATGGTTAAATTGAATTTACAAGTATGAACATTTATTCTGTTATGGCTATATTGCTTTGAGTGGTGGCATTTTATTAACCTTCTTTTCCGTTAAGCATCTCTAGTTTACATATATTGATTTGAAAGCGGTGGTTGTGGTTTCTAGACAGTTGCGAATGCAAGCTAAATGCTTGACTGTGAAAAAGAGAAGTAAATGGAACTTTTAGCTAATTTAAATTTATTTATTTTATGATGTAATGGGTGGGTAATAGTTTTTTTTGTATAAACAATAAATTACATTGTATTACATAGTATTACATAGTTACATAGGCTGAAAAAAGACATGCGTCCATCGGGTTCAGCCTCTCCCACATCACCTACTGCTGTTGATCCAAAAGAAGGCAAAAAACCCAGTCTGAAATGCTTGCCAATATGCAACATACTGGGAAAAAATTCCTTCTTGACCCCAGAATGGCAGTCAGATTTCTCCTTAGATCAAGAAGCTTTTACCCACATATTAAATATTATAACCCTTAATATTCTGTGTCTGCAGGAAGTCATCCAGCCGGTTTTTAAAAGTCTGTACAGTCTCTGACCCAACCACCTCAACAGGCAGAGAATTCCACAGCTTTATTGTTCTCACCGTAAAATAACCCTTCCTAAGCTTTAGGCTGAATTTTCTTTCTTCCAGTCTAAATGGGTGACCCCGTGTCCTGTGTATAGTCCTGTTAATGAATAGGTTATCAGACAATGGTTTATAATGGCCCCGCATATATTTATATAAGGTTATCAGATCCCCTCTAAGGCGCCGTTTCTCTAAACTAAACAGGTTTAAGCTTGTTAGTCTTTCCTCATAACTTAACCCTTCCATTCCCCTTATTAATTTAGTTGCCCGTCTCTGCACTTTTTCTAGCGCTATAATATCTTTTTTTAAGACAGGTGCCCAAAATTGCACGGCATATTCAAGGTGCGGTCAGACCATTGATTTATACAGAGGCAAAATTATGTTATCATCCCGAGAGTGAACTCCCATTCTAATGCATGCCAATACTTTGCTGGCCTTGGCGGCTGCTGTTTGACATTGCACATTGTTACTTAGTTTGAAGTCTATGATTATTCCCAAATCCTTCTCCTGCTTGAATTTCCCTAACTCCGTACCATTTAGGGTATAAATTGCTTGTGTGTTCTTCACTCCAAAGTGCATAATTTAGCATTTATCTAGATTAAATTTCATCTGCCATTTAAGTGCCCAGTCCCTCAATCTATCTAAATCCCTCTGCAGCGAAGTAACATCCTGCTCACATTGTATTACTTTTCCTAGTTTTGTGTCATCTGCAAACACTGATACATGGCTTTCAATGCCTATCTCAAGGTCATTTATAAATAAATTGAATAGTATTGGTCCTATAACAGACCCCTGAGGGACACCGCTTACCACTGGTGTCCATCTTGAAAATGTACCATTTATGACCACTCTCTGTACCCTATCTTTTAGCCAGTTTTCTATCCAAGAACAAGTATTTTCATCTAGACCAATTTTTCTTAATTTAAATAGTAACCTTTTGTGTGGAACTGTGTCGAAAGCTTTGGCAAAATCTAAGTAAATCACATCCACTGCAACCCCCTGATCTATACTTCTACTTACTTCCTCATAGAACGTAATTAGGTTAGGCTGACATGATCTGTGTTTCATGAAACCATGCTTATTTTTGCCAATTACATTATACCTCCTAATAAATTCCTGAATATTATCCCTTAGTAACCCCTCAAATACTTTCCCAGCCACAGATGTTAAGCTCACATGTCTATAATTCTCAGGCACAAATTTTAAACCTTTCTTAAATATAGGGACCACGTCAGCTTTTCTCCAATCCTCTGGTACGATTCCTGAAAGAAAAGAATCTTGAAAGATTAAGAACACAGGTTTACATATTTCAACACATAGCTCTCTCAGTACTCGCGGGTGAATTCCATCTGGCCCTGGGGCTTTATTCACATTCACATTGTTTAAGTGCTGCAAAACCTTGTCCTGAGTCAACCAGTCACTCTGTATTAGTACGTTTTTATTAATGAATTTCATGTCTCCTGTTATAGGTTTCTCTTTGATAAATACTGAAGGCAGAAATTTTGAATGATTATTTTTCTTATCTCGATCTTCAGTTAACAATAACCCTGACTCAGATTTTAGTGAACCTACATTTTCACTCTTGGGTTTTTTAGAATTTATGTACCTAAAGAATCTTTTAGGGTTGGTCTTGCTCTCTTTGGCTATTTCTTTTTCATTTTCTAGTTTAGCCCATCTAATCGCATTTTTACATGCTTTATTGACTGCCCTATATGCTTTATAGGATGCCTCAGATTTATCAAATTTAAAAGCTTTAAATGCCTTCTTTTTATTTTTCATTTCCTTAGTTACCTTACTACTAAGCCACATTAGTTTCAGTCTGTTTCTTTTATATTTATTAACCAGTGGAATATATTGTGACGTGTACTTTTCTAGTGTTAATTTAAAGATATTCCACTTATCCTCAGTGTTTTTCCTGTGAAAGAGTTTCTGCCAGCCAATGACATTGAGAGCTTCCTTTATTTTAATAAAGTTGGCCTTTTTAAAATTATGTGTTTTAGCATGCCCCTTATGAATGTGTTTTTTTGAGTTTATTTCAAAAGTCACCATATTATGGTCACTGTTTCCCAACTGTTCCCTTACATTAATATTTGAGAAAAGATCCACATTATTTGTTATAACCAGGTCCAGACAGTTATCCTCTCTAGTTGGTGTTTCTACCAGTTGTGTCATGAAGGTATCATTTAAAATGTTCAGAAACCGGATTCCCTTTTCTGAATTACTAGTCCCACTATCCCAATTAATGTCCGGGTAATTAAAATCTCCAATAATTAAAGTGCTACCATGATGTGCAGCCTTCCTAATTTGCTCTAACTGTTGTTCTTCCTCATCATTATCTATATTAGGTGGTTTATAGCATATGCCAACCAATAGTTGACTTCCCTGTTTATTCCCCAACAAAATATTTACCCATAAGGATTCCACATTTCCCTCATCGCTTTCCAGTTGTGTAATATTTGGCTTTAAATCCTGATTTACATATAAACATACTCCACCCCCTATCTTATGTTTCCTATCCCTTCTAAACAATGTATAACCGTTTAAGTTTACAGCCCAGTCATGCGTTTCATCCCACCATGTTTCTGTTATTCCTATTATGTCGTATTGCTTAGTGTATGCTATTGCCTCTAGTTCCCCCATCTTGTTATTGAGGCTCCTTGCATTAGCAAGCATACATTTAATGTTGTCTCTGCCCACAAATGCTGAATGCGACTTTACATTGCATGCCTCCACTGTTCTGACATTACCCATCCCCCCAGCTCCACCCCCTGAGTCTGAGCTGAAACCCTTCCGCTATCTGCTCTGTCTTCATTTTGTAAGCCACTGTATCACTCCCCCCTTCCACTAGTTGAAAGTCTCCTCCAACCTTTTAACCATCCTCTCCCCTAGCACAGCAGACCCTCTTCCATTCAGGTACAATCCATCACGACTATACAGATTGTACCCCAGTGCAAAATGAGCCCAGTGCTCTAAAAACCCAAAGCCCTCCTTCCTGCACCAAGCTTTAAGCCACGCAAATGTAACGGTTTAGTTTATTCAGATACATCTGTGATTTTTAAGTTATGTAAATTCATCCAGCTGTGGCTTTTCACATCATAATGTAAATAATACCACTGTAATAAGTGTAAAGTAAGAACAGGTTGTGACGGAACCTACCATCACTGGGGCATCTGGAGGGGGCTGTGGGCTAGTCTCCTGCCCAGCGACTATGGCCCGTGGCCCGTGACAGAGACTATTCGGGAATTGGTGGACCTTTTAAAAATATTTGTCTTTTCACTGGTTTAAATATCTGCCAGTTAACTAAAGATTACTGATGTCTGTGTGTTATTCCCTTGTGTATTTATTGTAGAGTCTCCTGTTGTGTATATGGTGTACATTCCCTCTATTATGTATCATATCTCTGTATTAGTGCCTGCTCTCTCTATTGTGCACACTCTCTCTATAAGAAATTACTTTTGTTTTACCTGCTTTCTTCCTTCCCCCCTTCTCCTCCCAGGAGGTCCCATTGTCCATTGTTTGAAGGTCATGTGCAGTTAATTTATCTGTGATGTTTTCTGTTTGATTGTATGCAAAGGGAGTTGGTCATTGAATGTGTATCTGTGTCTGTATGAATAAACTGGCATTCTGCTGTTTGATTTCCAACAGTGAGCCTCATTCTTTTAAGCTGCGGTTAAAGTTTTGGGGAGCTGTTAGGAAAGATTGCTCTGGGGACTGTTACATGGAAGAGAGCCGGCGGACAGAGGTACCAAGTTAGGGTACAGTCGCTCTGTCGCATCTGGCTGACAGCTTGGTGGGATTTGCTTTCTCCAGTTAACAGTCCAAATCCACCACCAGGATTCGATATCCAGGCAGCAGAAGCAAGCAGGAGATGGCCACAATCACAGAGACAGTATTCCGATGAAGGTTGCGAGAACGACAAAACCAGCATAGTGGACCGATGACAGAACAGGTCCTGCTGGAAGAGAGTGCGACGATCCACCTGATGATGTGGAGGGAATATTTCCAGGCTGAGCGAATGTGCAACGGCAAAATTATCCCCTTCGGCTACGTGAGGTACAAGCTAATATTAGAGAGTCGGATGGTGGGCCTGGGAGAACAGCCACCAGAGCTTTGCAGACTGGTCCTGAAGGAAATGACACTAGAGGAAAGATACAAAGCCCTCTGGTGGTATGCGGCAAAGGTTTTACCCCTGGCTAGCGGATGACAGCCCAACAGAAGGCTATGGCTATGGTGGCCTGGGGCTATGAGAAGCTAGTAGAGGATCCGGATTTCAGGAGTAAATCAGATTGGCATCTGGAGGATATCTTGGAGTGCCGAGAGAGAGGGGTGGAGCTCTCTGGTGAAGTCTTGTTCCAGGAGGATGTGGAATTCCTCGGAGTCCAAGAATGGGAGTTTGAAATCACATACAAAAGCCTGCTTGACTCTGTTCAGCAGGCAGGCATGACTCCATTCGGCGAGGATTTTGTGGTGGAACATGGAGAGGAGCTAGTGCATCCTATAGCTATTGATTTGTAAAAACAAAATCAATTTGTTATATTCTGTTTTGGTTGGTTGTGTTTCGGACAAAATCGATTCGTTATTTCGGAAGTCCTTCCGAAATTGGAATCGGTATAATTTTGTCCAAATTGCAATTCGGAATGAAATGAAATGCAAATATCTATGCAAAACCACCTGGGAACTGAGTTCCCTAACTATTTTATCAGAGTGCTTGGTTCCCATTTGGCTGATATTTTGGAAAGCTGCAATATTCTTCTATTTAGACACAATTTTACAAAAAGTCTATATTTAACCCCTTCACTGCGGAGGACGTGTGGGGAACATCCTAATTGATTCCCGCTATATGTGGGGGATGTTCCCCACACGTCCTCCACTTGCGGGAGCCCCCACGGAGATACTCACCTCTCTGTCTGAGGTCCCGTGGCGTTTTGGAAGTTAAGCACCTCCCGACGTCAATGACGTCAATGCCGGGACGTTCCGGCAATGCTGGGGAGATCGCCTGAAAGGGAGGGGGGAATCCATTCGGATCCCTCTCCCTCCCAATCGGGATGGAGTAGCACCACAAGCCAGGCACCGCTTAAAAGGGGAGAGTCTCACCTTTTAAGCGGTGCCTGGCTTTAACCCCTCAGACACCGGGTCGCGATTCGGCGCCTTGCGGCCTAGCTCCGGTGGGTCGGCCGTCTTGGATGGTGGCTCCACCTCCGGGTCCCTCCTCGCTGCCGGACATCATCACGCATAGCGGGATGACATCAGATAGCCAGGGAACCCCTAGCTGCCTGGGGATTTCCCAAGATAGGGGTTTCCTTTGAACCCCGTTATCGCCAGAACCATGGCAGGGTGTGATTCGAAAGGTTTGAGCATGGCCTTTCGAATGATACCCAACATGATTATTTCAAAGTAAAAAAAAAATTTAAAAAAATTTAAAAAATAAAACAAATAATAAAAAAATTTAAAAAAAAATTAAAAACATGTTTTTTTGTGTGTGCGTGTGTTGTGTTTATTAATGCAGCAATATTGTTCACATTTCAATTATAATGTGAACAATGATGCTGCACTAATGATTTTTTTTCTATGGGGTGCGTTTGCTAAAAATCACGTAATGCCCCCCAAAAAAAAGTAACAAGTCCCCATTTCTAATTTTTGTAGAAGCGCACCCCATAGAAAATATAAACGCAAACGCTCATGTGATGAAATGTGAAAAAAAACACTTTACACGCTGTAGATGATTAAAAATTCTAATTTTATTGCATTTTTTGTTATAATATATAGGAAGGACATGAAGTATACATATAAAAATGATATATTATGAATCTGCTGAGTCTACTGAAAAAAAAAATATTTCTGGGTCATATAATAAAACGTGGCTTCTAAACGCGTTTAAACATGATGAGCAAAAGCGGTAAAAATTAGCTCAGCACACAGGTGTGAAATAGCTCAGCAGGGAAGGGGTTAAATGGTGTTTCCAGTGCTTGAGTAAATTAGCAATGGCAATTTCTCTGGATTTGTGAATGGAATGACAAAGTCATTTATAAAGAAGCGCTGCATAGTTACATGGGCCGAAAAAAGATGTGCGTCCATCGAGTTCCATCGAGTTCAGCCTTCCACACATCACCTACTGCTGTTGATCCAAAAGAAGGCAAAAAACACAGTCTGAAATACTCGCCAAATATGCAACATACTGGGAAATAATTCCTTCTTGGCCCCAGACTGGCAGTCAGATTTCTCCTTGGATCAAGCAGCTTTTGCATCCCTAATTGTAATCATACAAGAGTTGAATTAACCTCTTCTTTATGATCTGACACATAGGGCCATATTACATAGTTGGTGCTAACTTAACCAGAGCTGTTGTTAACTTACCAGAGCCATTATAGCCTATGGAGATTTTGGGCAGTATTACAATGTTGGTGCTAACTTAACCAGAGCTGTTATAAACTTAAAACCTCCATAGGCTATAATGGCTCTGGGAAGTTTACAACAGCTCTGGTTAAGTTAGCACCAACTATGTAATATGGTTTTAAGCTTACAACAGCTCTGGTTAAGTTAGCACCAACTATGTAATATGGTTTTAAGTTTACAACAGCTCTGGTTAAGTTAGCACCAACTATGTAATATGGCCCGTAATCGGCTAAGTTCATGAATAACAGCTGCTTGTGTCACTTTCTTGCTCGTTTAGAGCTGTGTACTTCTTGTACAAAAAGTTAGAGAAATCATGGATAATAGGTCTTGTACTCTTGTACTCTTGTACAATTTACCAAATGAAAGAAACCACGTATATAAATGTTATATAGTGTCTCTTTGTGGCTTGTTGGCAAGAATGTATTTATGGTGGATGCTCCACTCATTTTTGGAGAGGATATCCTAGAGGGCTTGCAATGTATCCTTACTCAAAAGCTCTTCTCACCCTCTATGTTTTCTCTTAAAATAATCCCTCCTTCATAACGATACTGGCCTAAAGCATTTAGCATAATCCAGTTTCTAGGTAAATATAGAAAATCAAATCAACCATGCTTCACATGGAGTTGGACATGGCATTACAAATGAGCCAGTTATAGCTATTGTTATCTTAGTTATATCCAATGTATAGATTTCTTGATCTTGGATAGTTTCATGATTAATACAAAATAGGTGATTGCATCTTTTTGACATAAATAGTTATTGGTTACTTTTTAAGGTGATTATGTATAGTTGTTTGACGCACAGATATAAGAAAACATGAAAAGAAAGTGATCAAATTATTTTTTATACAGAATTAAATGAATGCTGTAATTGTTAGTAGTTACTAGTTGTGAAAGACCAGAGGTATGTTCTTGTTTATACTTGTGAATGGCAAAAAAAATTGGGGCCGTGTTCCAACAAAGGTATAAACGTAACCGGAGCTGATGTAACTTACCAGAGCCATTACAGTCTATGGACTTGCTAAGTTTACAACAGCTCTGGTTAAGTTAGCACCAAGGTTGGAATACAGTCCTTGGATTGTCAAAATTATTTTGTCTAAAATATTTTTTTCATTCTGGATGAGGAGGATCAGGCAATGAGCTATTTTCCCGCAGGCTACACTAGCTACCAGATGCCAAATACTCAACAATGTATGGGGAGTTAAATCAGTGGTGGTTTAAATAGTAGCTCAATCATTAATATAATATTCTGGGTGGGAAGCAGTGAGCAGCTATGTTGAGCAGGGGTATAGTGTGTTATTGGGGTCACTATAATCCTTCATATGTTTATTATTTCTTCTATTTTCTTTAAGCAAATGCCTGACTAGCCAATGTAACCCAGTCACTGATTAATGCTAGACACTATCAAATTCATGAATAAAAGCACTGCAACAGTGGACTTTTAGTTTAGTCCACATGGCAGTTCGGTGCTTCAGAATTTAGGAAAAATGTAAATTTGCCCAAAATTTTGATAAAACTTAATTCTGTTCAGACGAATCACAATGTCTCTAGTTAATAGCTTTTAGCACTGGCTGTATAATTGATTTCATGGAATAGGGGTAACTTTTCTTTCTTGTTAAATCGGGACCTATAGAAATAGGTAAGTCACGTTTCTAGTGAAAAAAAAGAGAGGTTTGAGAGGGTCCTGAGGACGAGCAAGTCACATTTCTACCCCAAAATATCAAGTTTCAAACTATGGGGGTGATTCAGAGACTTCTCTCCCTTTCCCTACACTTTGGGGAATCAAATTTCCCCACCCTGCGGTGATTTCAGCATTCACCACAGGGTCCCCGGAGTGCAGGGAACGGACCAGAAAATGTGCCGTACAACTGCCAAAAACCTGTTGAAAACCTGGTGAAACCCCGCCACAAAACGCATCCGATACGATCCGAAGTATTGGATCACTCAAAATGGCGTAAAAAAACACGCCAACACGTCTGAAAAAAAAAAGCTGATGAGCTGCCGAACGCAGCACAGACCAGCCACTGGAAAAAGCCGACAAGCTGATGAACAGGGTAAAAAAGAAAAAAGCAAAACAATTGAAAATGTCAAAATTTAAACGCTGTTTGCAAAAAACTAATGAACAAAAATGTCTGGAATTAACGTATAAGTTCCTATGAGTGAAAATAAAAAGGTCTGTTACAGAAAAAAGAAAAAATGTTACTAAAAAAAAAAAGGAAAAATATTTGCAGAAAAAATCCAAAAAAATGCCTAAAAGATCCTAAAAAATCTATAAATACAGAGACTTTTTAGTGCAGATTAAAATAATAAACAGGTTTATTAGAAATTTGATAAAAACTGGAATATTTTTAACATTGAAACCTATGGGATTCGCCTGAGTAAATCTGCTGAATGAAACACCAAACAGCATGGCATTTCAGCAACTTTTCACTGCTGTTCAGTGTTCCCTGAATAGATTAACCATTGCTTCTCTATGGGGGATTTCACTGCCTTCTAACAGGCACCGTACTTGCTGGCAGTTCGCCCAAATTTGGCGAACTGCCTGCTCTCTGAATAGCCGAATGGCCACGAAATGGCACCGTACGGGGAAATTACCTGTTCGGTGACATTTCAGGGACAGATCGTCTCTCTCTGAATAACCCCTTATTTCTTTTTTTGTTGCATTCCATACGTACGATTTTACATTTGGATGCGATCTGTCACATCTTTGAAAATTTTTATTATTCTCTATGCTAATGATACATTATATAGTCTGTCTTTATTTATTTTTTTCCAATTTTGACAAACTATTTCCAAGCAGACAAACTAAGCTTTCTTTAAAACGCTTCCTTCCATGAAAAGAACATACATTTCTGAACAGTCGAACACCCAAGACATGCTTGGCTAGAAATTCTGAACTACTCATCTATGGCAGCTGTCGGCAAAAAATTTGAAGGGTAATCCTGTAATTAAAACAGACCTTCCGTTACATTACATGTTTTTTTTCCATTTTGCTCCACACCCAACTTACGGTATGTTTCTGGCTAGTTAGCGTATAATACTAAATGCAGCTGCTTGATATTTTGATCAAGCACAAAAATGCCAAAAACCCTTCCCTGAGGTTTGGCCAAATCCTCCTCCAGGATTTTCCCAAATGTTCTAATTTGTTTCAGACTCCTTTAAATCTATGCATGATAGCATCCTGTACTTGTCCAATATATACAAATAAAAGATATGCACAAGCTTATTTCTTTTTCCTTCAAGGGCACCTGTCATGAAAAAATAATCCATTTCAAACAACGTCATAAAGCCATTAATATTTCAGTGATTATAAATATCAGAAATATGTTTTTGCTTAAATGGACATCTCATAATATAGCTTTATTGAGGTTTCCAGCAGCGACAATATGTGAAATCAGTGTCGAGATACAAAGAAGGAATATGGAGAGGTTATTGCTCGATACCTGATCTTTTGTTATCAAATTACGTGTTGCAGTGAAGCTTTGCTATCTCTCCCCTTTTACTTAATTTGATTTCTCATGCCCATCCATTGCAGTTACTATATTGTAGCTTCATCATTATTACATGTATTGATTAAAAATGGTAAATATCAATATTCTTTTTCTATGTCGACATGTTAAGAATTTAAAAATCTAAATAATAAACTAAAAAATATTGTATCTGGACGTAACAAATTCTTTGCCAGTTAACCCCTTCACTACCAAGTGATTTAAATAAAAAACTGTCAGGAACCAGTTTTCTTTTTTAAATGATTTTAATTAATTATACAGTAAGAAATATTAGGGAATATTCCCAGTATATTTCCAACTGTATTAAACTTTTTTGGCAGTCAGATGTTGCCATCTACTGGCCAAATGATGTCATCGCAGTTAGAACTACAGCTCAAGGCTCCATGCATTAGTTGGGGAAAGCATTATGGGCATTATAACCACAGGGCTAAAACTTTGGAGGCACCTTCTGGAGCCGAAAAGCAAACAAAATTATTATTCAACAAATATATCTCATTTGCATCTCATATAGCTGCTCAGCTGCAGATTAAGGTACCCTGATGGTGCCTTTGAAGTTATCTCAATCTCTGGAGTGAAGGGGATAAAACCCAATCGTTTTTTTTATACATACATATATATATATATAGAAATCTTCAAATATAGGACGCACTCCAGGACTTAGGTCATGAAAATAAAATCAATGATTTATTGAATATGCATTAAAATAATGTGCCCAATGGCACCAGCTGACGTTTCGGCCCTCACAGGGGCCTTTATCAAGGTAATAGGCTTGGGCAAACAAGACATATTTATATAAAATTAAAAAAAATCATTAAACGACTCACTGCGCTTGTAGCGTCCAAAACCGGTCGGGCGCGCAAATCAATGACGTCATTCGTCAACAACGGGTGCAGGCTCCCTGAACGGTATCCAGGGAGACGCATCCCGGTGAGCGGAAAGATTAAAAACAATTGGAGAAAGGCATCCTAAGGAGATTGGCACGAACTGAAGAGAGCTTAGAAGCTACAATGTATATGATGTAAATCTAAATAGAAGAAATCCTATTTGACTGTAGGTGTTGATATCAGGCAAAACAAATAGACAAAGTACATAAACAACATGGGCTCATGCATCCATCTAACACAGGGGTAGGGAACCTTTTTGGCTGAGAGAGCCATGAACGCCACATATTTTAAAACGTAATTCCGTGAGAGCCATACAATATGTTTAAAACTTTTTAATAACGTTGTTATGCTGTTGCTAACCAATGATGAATAAAGTACTTCTTACCATTAATGTGACTTCTGGTGCTGCATGGTTTTGCTGATGGCTTTGTAGTCTGGTTGATACGTGGTGAGGTTAAGCTTCATGCAGGCGTTGAGACTTCCATCCGTTAAACGTGATCGTAGGTCGGTCTTAATGTTCTTTAGATGTGAGAGACTGCTCACATGCATACGTAGAGCCAAACATTGTCAGTACAGCAATACTCACATGCTGCAGTGTGTGGTATGTGACGGGAAGCGCGTTCCAAGTTTTGACAATCAGCTGGTCCGCGGGTTGAAGTTTTTTCATTTCTCCCCACTTATGTTTGCTCGCCAACTCTGCTTGCTGTCGTGCAAGTCTTTCCAAATCTTCATTCAGTGACTTGAACTTATTCACACACATGTCTGAGGCCTTCAGGTCAGCAGCTTGTATCTCATAATCTCTGACAGAGACATCGGGGATGTAACTCAGGTCGGTGCTTGTTTTTCAAAGTGTAGTAAACGACCTGTTTCAATGTCGGCGATGAAGAGTTCTAGCTTGTTTTCAAATGCAAACACTGCTTGTTGCAGGGATAAGACTGTATTTCCAAGGCCTTGCATTTTCACATTGAGCTGGTTCAGATGTTCAGTCATGTCTACGAGATAGTAGAACTTCAGGAGCCACTCGGTGTTAGCTAACTCAGGATGCTCAACATTTTTCATTTCAAGAAAAGTCCGGATTTTGCTCAGACAAGCCGCGAAACGGCTGAGCACCTTCCCTCTTGACAACCAACGCACATTGCTGTGCAGAAGCAGACCAGGATAATTATTACCAACTTCATCCAGCAGTGTTTTAAACTGGCAATCATTTAAAGCTTGGCCAACAATAAAGTTGACCACCCGAATGATCAGCGACATCACCTCACAAGCTGCTCGCCACATATCTGAGCACAAAGCGCCTCCTGATGTAGGATGCAGTGAAAACTTAGGATGGGTCTCTTTTCAGGTTCATTAAGAAGCGCTACGAATCCTTTGTTTTTCCCCACCATGCACGGAGCAACATCAGTACACACTGAAATAAGTATATCCATCGGTGGATTTTTTTCTTTAGCGAGCTCAGTGAAAGACTTGAATAAATCCTCCCCTCTTGTTGTCCCTTTCATAGGCAAAACATCAAGACTTTCCTCACGTAGTGTGTCACCGACAGCATACCTTGAAATCAAGTGGAACTGGGATAAAATGGCTTACGTCTGTTGACTCATCCAAAGCAAGAGAAAAGAATGGTGCTGCATTTATGTCCTTCACTTGTCTCAATTTGATTTGCCATCAGGATGGTACGATCGTTCTTGCCGACAGAGGCATGTCTTTTATTCATTTGATTATTTTGTCTTTATCCGAAAAGTCGTCAAAGTTCATTGGCAACATCAAGCATGAATGTTTTGGCATACTCCCCATCTGTGAATGGCTTTCCGTTTCTCACAATTGTTAAAGCACCAGCAAAGCTAGCCGAATTCCAGTCACCTGGTTGGGTCCAAACACGGAGTTGCTGCTGACTAGCTTGCACTCTGCACAGTAGCTCTTGACATGCTTTCTTCCTGCTGTCCCCCGCAGGATATTTCGATGCAAATGTAGTATGGAGTGTGTTGAATTGCCGTTTTATATTTGACCGTTTCATCGATGCAATTTTATCATTGCATATTAGACACACCGCATAAGCTGCTGTCTCCACAAAGGCGAATTCCTCTGTCCATTCCTGCTGAAAAGTACGATACTTCTCATCTTTTTTTCTTTTAGCCATCTTCTTCGATAAAAGGGTTTCTGCAATTAGCTGACTACTTGATTAAAAGGAGGGAAGTTTACTTCCTGACCTCACAACGACCCGTGTACGTGTATCCAATAAAAATTTGGTGTTGTCCCGGAGCACAGCTGTGATTGGCTCCAGCCACCCGCAACCATGAATATGAGCGGTAGGAATTTAATGGATTGAAATACATGAGAATGTTTTATATTTTTAACGTTAATATTTTTTTTATTAAAGATTTGTCTGCGAGCCAGATGCAGCCATCAAAAGAGCCACATCTGGCTCACGAGCCGTAGGTTCCCTACCACTGATCTACCAAGTATATTGAGCAAAAATGAGCAATATAGAAAAGAATAAAAAAAGAATAATAAATATAAAAAAATAAAAAAATAGAAGATAAGTAGTAAAAATAGAGATTGAAGACTGTGGGCCGAAGTGAGAGAGTAAAGTGATGAGGCAATATAAAAAATATGGTCCGACATAATATATGAGTGTGAATCTGAGAAATATGATAATAAGATGATAATAGGCGGACAAGTATACAAAATATAATAAGCAGATGAAAGTGTGATACAACAGTGCATGACCAAAATGTATGCAATGGAGTAAAAAAAATGGGTAATATATCATGAAATGAGTAAAGTGAAAGTGAAAAGGAGTGAAAGGAGTGGAAAAAAATGTGAAAGATGTGTAAAACATACATGGATGAGTGAGTTGTAAACTTGATTTGATATAAAACGTAAGATATGTGTATGGAGGGTGAGACCACATAATGGGTGATTGCAGAGCCCTAATGGCAACTTAGACCATAGGGTCAATAGAGAAGCTAGTATAGCATCAAAGAAATAAAAATAAGCAAATCTAGGTAGATACAAACTATATCATAAGAAAGAAGAAAGCGATATGTATTCATTCAGGCCCTTTGGGGTAACACTCATATATTATGTCGGACCATATTTTTTATATTGCCTCATCACTTTACTCTCTCACTTCGGCCCACACTCTTCAATCTCTATTTTTACTACTTATCTTCTATTTTTATATTTTTTTATATTTATTATTATTTTTTTATTCTTTATTAAATATTGCTCATTTTTGCTCAATATACTTGTTAGATGGATGCGTGAGCCCATATTGTTTATGTACTTTGTCTATTTGTTTTGCCTGATATCAACACCTACAGTCAAATAGGCTTTCTTCTATTTAGATTTACATCATATACATTGTAGCTTCTAAGCTCTCTTCAGTTCGTGCCAATCTCCTTGGGATGCCTTTCTCCAATTGTTTTTAATGTTTCCGCTCACCGGGATGCGTCTCCCTGGATACCGTTCAGGGAGCCTGCACCCGTTGTTGACGAATGACATCATTGATTCGCGTGCCCGACCGGCTTTGGACACCACGCCCTTCGGGAATCTGGCGTTCCATCTGGCGGCACGCTGCAAGCGCGGTGAGTCGTTTAATGATGTTTTTTTAATTTTATATAAATATGTCTTGTTTGCCCAAGCCTATTACCTTGATAAAGGCCCCTGTGAGGGCCGAAACGTCAGCTGGTGCCATTGGGCACATTATTTTAATGCATATTCAATAAATCATCGATTTTATTTTCATGACCTAAGTCCTGGAGTGCGTCCTATATTTGAAGATTTCTATACCATATTTTTTGGATTTGTGCACCCAGGCAACACCATTGCAGGTTGCCACTGTTTTTTTATATATGTATATATATATATATATATATATATAATATGTTTGTTAATGATATATATTTAATATTATAATATATATATATATATATTTTTTTGAGTGTAAAAAGGAATAGTAGCAATCATTTTTAGATACTACATATTGCCAAATAATTATTCCTTGATACTAGAAGAGTTCTGGCCATAAAAGTCTTCTCAAACTTTATTTATTTTCCATCCACGCTTCTGTAGCTGACAAATATACACCGCTTGAACATATGTAAATCCTACAGAGTAGCTCATTATTAATTTCTTAACTGTTAAGAAAATAAATCCAAATATAATTTGTAGGATTTTGTATGCAGATGTTAATGCCCTCACTGTCCGTGTGTATTTTTCATTTCTTAGCAACAGTAATACTGTTATGTCTAACATACTGATAAAATGTGAAAATCAGTATTCAGCAGAGAAGTCATTTCTTGAAGTGATACATAGATTAAACCTATTCAGGTACTGAATGAGTCATTGGTATTCTCCAGGCTTCTCCCAGGGCAGCCGAGCATAATGTTATTGTTTTTTTTACATTATGAGCTGTAACCATTATGTCAAGGAAACAAAAGTTGAAGAATATGAGCATTATCAATTTATTTATTACTATTTATTACCTCCAGGACTGAAATTAATATTTTGTTATTTAGATGTTTGCGACCATGAATCTCCAAGAGGGGATTTGTACCAACGGCAATCAATCCGGATTAATGTATCTGAACGCAGGTTAATTCTTTATACTCGTGTATAATATTTTCAAATGATATTCAAAGTGATAGGACTGTAATGCATCCAGATATGATAATACATATGAATGTCTTTTACACGTGACGGATGCATAAATAATTATGTTTCCAGGGAGTTATAAAAAAAAAATATTTTCACTTCGACATTTTAAGGTGTTAAAACCCACAAATATTATCATGCTCAAACCATTCTACCATGAAACTACTAACAATTCCAGGAGCTCTTCTCACCTTTTTTTTTTTATAGCGGCCTGCAGGTCATACTCGCTGGATAAAAAAATAATAGATTTAAGAGCGTCTAACAGACTGATAAAAAAAACAGTTTTTGCATCAACATGTGCATGACTAATTAAAATAAAAAAGAAATAGTTGTTATAGAACAATTAGGGCTCTATTACATTCTTCGCGCAAAAAAAAATGCATTAACGCGAGGGGCAAAACCCTTTGCGCAGAACGTCGCATTACAATGTCCACCCAAAAAATGTGCGTTAACATCTACCGCGGGTGAACCTGCGCGAACCCATTGCGAGCGTAATGTACTTTGCGCGTCCTATACTTAACATTGTGAGCGCAAATGCGTTTGTGCACTGGTACGCGGATGGTATTACAATCTACACGCAAACTTTAGCGCACAGCATTTGCGTGCATAATTTTAACGTCTTTGAAAAGCTGGTGTTAAAGGCAAATCTGAACGTCCTGGCCGAAACCAAATACACCAGCCCGGAAATAAAAATACAGCAACGTATAGTTACACATTTTACACATACCCAAACAATAAAATGGAGAGGTTGTGCGTGTTTTTATTATTGCTGCAGCATATATACACAGATTGATTTTTACAGGTGCAAAAACGTAACGGGAGACAATTGTGGTTCTTAATTCAGATTGACTGAATCACGTGAAAAAACAGTCCGCCCACCGGTTTCTGCACGCAGCGTTAATGCGCACGCGTTTTTGCGTGTCTTTTTTACGCGCGGTATTTTTTGACGGATGAAAAAATGCGCTCGGATTGTAATACCAGCGTTAATTATCGCGCGTTAATGTTTGACGCTGCGTGCAAAAATGTATGCGCTGCGCAAGCTTTTTTGCGCAAAGAATGTAATAGAGCCCTTAGTCATTTAAAATTGCAGATTTCAGGACTAATAATTTAACGAAATCTTTGAGAATGGAAGAGGGCATACTAGACAACAATACTTCATTTTTATATAGTACCAACATATTCCACAACGCTGTAAAAGATATATGAACAAAGAAGTACTACTTTAGAACAGTAGACATGGCTTATCCCGTTAACTACTGTGATCGTGTATACAGGACCTGCAGCAGCAGCTGTAGACACAGCAGGCCAGGATTGTGTCAACATGATCTGTGCCTTTTCTGGATCAGTGCAAAATCTTTCATTTGCATTTGGGCTCCAGTAGGTTCCCTTAAAGTTTTAAGACATTGAGCATGATGCCTGAGGTGCTACAACTTATAACCAGCTCTGGGGAATGTCTCTAACAGACAGCTTCTCAGCTGATCTTCCTAGTAGTAGCTCCTTTTGGCCTCTAGGTGGAGACATATGCCGGCCAAATAGGTTATACTTGGGAATATTCACAAATTTTTCCTATTGTATGTTACAAATTATTTTCTCAAAAACCCCACTGGTTCCTGTCTTTTTTTTAATCACTTGGTAGTGAGTTTGTGCTCTGACCAGGATCCACAATGCTTTCCACAGCTGCCAAGGCAAGTCATGGTGGTGAAGTTGAATCTGGTTCTCCATGCATTTAGAGGAGAGACATGCTGGACAGGTGGTTTGATCAGGATTCAAACCTGCTTGTCCATGGTTGTAGAGCAGAGACGTTGTCAGTACAGGCGATATTTTGAAGTATTCAAGCGTATATCTGTCAAGATGTCTTGGTCAAGGACACTTGCTGGAGAGGTGCTCTGACCAGTATTCAAACCTGCATCTCCGCAGTTCTAGAGTAGCAATGACACCTCTATTCTACCCAGACGTTACATGTTCTGGTATACTTAGCTTACTGCAAAATATGCTATGCTTAATAAGATAAGGAGAACACCAAGTGCACACTGTGAGCAGATACTATACTATAACATCTCTGCTTTATAACCGTGGAGATCCAGGTTGGAATCCCAGCCAGAGCACCTCTCTAGTAAGTGTCTTTGGGCAAGACACCTATCAGTACATACTTGCCTATTTGCTGTGGAGTCCAGTGCTAACATCTCTCCTCTTCAAACGCGGAGAAGCGGGTGAAAATACCATTCAGCACATCCTTCCATTACAACTGTGGAGAAGCAAGTCTCAACTGTAAGACCTAACCACCAGGTCGCTTCTCTACAATCGTGGAAAGCCGACCCGATCCCACTCAGAAGGCACCACCAGCGAGTGTCCTTGGGCAAGACACCTAACGATATGGATGCGTCTACCTCACAAAATACTTGTACATCTCATAGATTGCAATTTCCCATGGGAACAGGGTCCCCCTGAATCAGGCCATCATCCATTTGTGGTATTCCAATGTATCAACTCCTTGCACACTGATCTTGTAAAGCGCCTCGGAATTTGTGGCGCTATATAAAGGATAATAATAAATAATGATATATAATAAGATGTTTTAGAAATACAGCTATATGTGTAATGAACTGATGAGAATATATGCAACTGGATTAAAAGTTTACTATGATGGGAGCTCTGCTTGTGCTTAAATATGTCAGTGTATATTTATAAAGAATTCGTCTTTGATCTTGTGCCTTGAAAGAGATTTTTTTTTATTATTGTCCAAATGTAAAATATTAGATATAACTTTAAACCATATGATCTCACCCACTGGAAGTGCAAAGTAAAAACACGCCAGCATCTGTGCTACATGTACCAGCATCATGCATCTTATTACTGCTCTTTACTGCTCGTTTGTGCTTGTAGTGGGTAGGAGCATCCTATTTACCCGCCACATTTTAATGTAAGGGTCAGTGCTTTCTATGGTTTATTGATGCATTAAAATCTTATGAATTGTTTTTATTTTTCCCTTTTTGTTTGCAAAGGACCTATGTATAACATGCACTGTTGCTTCTTTGGTGAAAGAATATACAGTCAATGCTGATAACATAAAAGCAATACATAATTGCTCAAATAAAATGTAAGTTTAAGAATAACACTAGAGGGACTATTACTATGTGGTTAAAAGCTTTTAGCTGTTTTTTCCATTTCTCCGTTCTATGTACCGATGATTGAACCATGTGAAAGTCTGAAATTGTTTCCATATAAGTAGCCTTTTTTTTTACAGGATCGTAAGAGAACATATCTAACGTCCTATTCCTACCCTGCCATTACGTTAACGACTGGAGGTTGGGATATTGACTCAAGATTTAAAATTAATGGCTGGGGCTGTTATGTACAGTATAATAGCTATGTGCAAGATTTGCTTGTTGGTCAGCATTAGAGGTTCTTTACTGTTGTCGTAACCCCATGGGTCCTTCCCTGTTGCCCTTTTTGTCCTAGTTCTCAGGATGCTGCACCACTGCCCCCCATATAGACACTTCTTCATCTGCCTGCAGTGACAGAAGTTCATACAGTCCCCGCAGATTGCTAATGTTCCTGACTTGGAACACTTGCAGAACACAACAATTATCAAGCTTCACGCCAAGTGTCATTACGATAATTCCAACAGACTTTTACATTAACACGCACACGGATGACAGCTACCAATGAACAACTGCCTACCCTATAAAAGGTTTCACTCCACACTCACCATTGACCTATTGTGATTATGTATTGACCCTTTAGCACACTGCTATCTACTCTCTTTTGACTTACTGGTTTTGACTCGGCTTTCCAGCTGACTATTCTTAATGTTTGTAATCCTTGATCCGGCGTATCTACTTGTCTGTGTGTATATCTGTTTTCCTTTGACCTTGGCTTGATCTTTTGACCATTCTTAGTCTATTTTAATCTGGCCATTACACGGACCAGTTTAGGGTTACTGCATTATGCCTACTGCGTTATTACTTTGTTTTAATGGCCCCCTTGAAGACTGGTGTTAGGCTGCTCATTGATCCTGGGTCACACATTGTGTGTTTAGGTCATGTTCACCATGAAAACTGTACATTAATGGCTTCTATACTTTGTATACTTCGTACAGGAGCCATTATTGACGTTTTAGGAAGAAACCTGCAATTTTTCCATGGTAGCTTGCTATTCTCACAAACTAGTCTATGAATTACATAATGAAATGCAGAAAAGAGTCAATAACAGGAACCTAAGGGTTTATATCAGCTTGCACCAATATTTTTCCTTAACAGCTTCCTGTTACCGACAAGGTTGAAATAGGGACATTTTTCATACGTCACAACTAAGTGATTTGCCATGTAATTAAAGGGTCATTACCACTTACATAAGCTGTAACTAGATTGCTTGTGCATTACAAATAAAACCACATAAACATATGCTGCTGTTTCTTTTTCTTTGCTTGAAGTAATTGCATGTACAAAAAATGTCCATTTCAATATAATACAGAGCAGGAACAGCAAAACATAAATGTCAATGTACATTATGCTGCAAACATATTACATTTGATTTTGGGCTGCAGAAGGTGCCCCCAAAGTTTTAGCCTTGTGGGCATAGTGCCCAAAGAGCTATAACTGTAAAATCAGCTGCTGAAAGCTCTTAAATATCGGGCTTTCATCAGCCGATGCAGAGAGAAATAGAAGAAAACAGACCAGCCGCTCAAACCTCTAATACAATTTTGCAATAGATGGCGCCATCTACTGGCCAAAAATAGGTTATTTACAGTAAGAAATACAATGGATATAAGCTCAAATATTTCTTATTTTAAAACTAATTAAAAATGATTTTGCAAAAAAACACTGGTTTCTGACAATGTTTTTTTTGGAAAATCTCTTGGTAGTGAAGGGGTTAAGTATGGTGATATAGATGTTCTAGCATCATTTTTTGGTAATATGTGTCTGTTAATGTTAAAGTAATCTTTTCAGTGTGCAAAAATCTAACTTTAAAATTGCTAAAACAACTTGATGATGTAAATATCGAGACGATCGGTTGCTACAATTTTATCATTAGTTTCTGAAAAGTGTTTTATTGATTCAGAATGAAATATGAAGAGCAGAAAATAAAATTAAAAGCTGTACTCTGTAGAGATGGTTCCTCTCATCTATTCATGCAATCAATTAGCGAGAACATTTTTACCAAAACATAAATTGAGGATAATAAAAATGTAACATATTCTGCAGTGCAGAAAATGAATTTGTAACTTGTATTCCTGATGAATATATCTGATAGGATGAGCTCATCTGTTCACTTAAAAATATGCAGTTTCTCCATCTAGTTATTCATGTTTAATATTTAATGCATGCATCGTTTCAAAACAATTGTTTATCATACCAGTTAAAAAATATTAGTTTTCTCTAGTTTTTGAATATTCGTATGCATGTTACTATTACCATTATGAATGGTACTCATTTATTATGGTACATTAGACGTATTATTTCTTTAGTAACTTCTCAAAGTCCACGAATTAACTGAATTTAATTTATGTCACCAGACTTTGGGCCCTATTACATTCTTAACGCAAAAACGCACGCTAAACGCATGTTTTTTTGCACGAAGCATTAAACGTTAACGCACGAAAATCACCGCTGGAATTACATTCCTCGCGCATTTTTTAATCCATCGGGAAATTGCGTTCATAAAACCGACGCACAAAAATACTTTGCGCGCAGAAATCAGTGAGCGCAATGTAATTTTTAACGCGAATCCGTCAGACGGACGCATTTTGGTGCGGACTGCGCACAACAGACGTACGTTCTGACGGAAGACAAGGTAGTGGCCGTCATTTTTGATGGATCTGGTAAAAATAACGTGCGCATCGACGTTCTCCGTTGTGAATCCGCAGTTGGGCACAGTCAGGTTGTTACAATTTGCCCTTACCACCAGCTTTTCAAAGACGTTAAAATTATGTGGCCAAACATTGTCAATTAAACTTTGCAATAAGATTGAAATACCATGCGCACACCAGCGCACAAACGCATTTGCGCTCACAATGTTAAGTATAGGATGCGCGCACTAAATTGCGATCGCAAAGGGTTCACGCAGGATCACTTGCGTTAGACGTTAACGTGCATTTTGTGTGCGAACGTCGTAATACAACCTTCAGCGCGCAAAGGGTTTTGCCCCTCGCGTTAATGTGTTTTTGTGTGCGCGAAAAATGTAATAGGGCCCTTTATTTTTAGTGCTGTTTCTAAAGTGCATATTTTTTTTAGGCTCAATTAAATAGGTTTTACATTTTATATGTGGTTTACATGGCATAAACCATTCAACTTTTGTTTAAGTGGCCCTAGCATATTGAACTGGAGGCGTCTCCATGCCATTGGAAATCTCAGTGCAATCTTCTGATCTGCAGTACCAGCCAATGTTATGTTTGCTTGCAAAGTGAGAGCATGATAACCTGCCTACAGGCAGAGCTGGATTTACACCTCAGGAGCCTGTAGGCACAAGATTCTGGAGGCCTCCCCCTTCCAAAAAAGAGTGCCAAACTAGGGGAAATATATTTCTACTTTTTGCTCTGGAGAAATGTGGGAAGCGAAAATAATAATTATACTTTTTTTAAAAAAACTGAAAAACAGTTTCTCACTGCGCTTACATCAAAAGAAGGGGCATAATCTGTTGCCTTAAAGTCCATTGAAAATGGAGCAGAATGTTAAGACTAGGGATAACTCTAAGCCTGAAACAAGCACAAATAGTAACCTAACCCTAACCCAAATTTCTAAGCCAACCCCTATCGATTTTATTTATTTTTACACATTACCTGGTCATATTGGAAAGGCATATTGGCATCATTGGAAAGGCAAGGCTCTGACCTTTCCATTTACACCTCATGTGTTGTTGGACGGTGTAAAATTCAGAGATGCAGAGATCCAAAAGCCTCTCCTCACTGCAGTGCGGCGGTTTAGGTTTTGCGTAATAATGCATTTAGCCATCACCCAACACTCAACAGAAACCGCTCTCACAAAGGTTACTAATGACCTCCTCTCTGCTAAATTCAATGGCCACTACTCCATACTGATCCTACTTGACCTCTCAGCTGCCTTTGATACAGTCGACCATTCCCTCCTCACAGAGACCCTCTTCTCTCTGGGTCTCTGTGATATCACCCTCTCCTGGCTAAAATTGTACCTCTCTAATAGATCTTTCTCAGTATCCCTTGCTGGCAACTCCTCCTCTTCAATTCCTCTGTCATTCGGTGTACCTTAAGGCTCAATCCTAGGTCCTCTGCTCTTCTCCATCTATACCTCCTCACTGGGTAAACTCATTACTGACTATGACTACAGGTATCACCTATACGGTGATGACACTCAGATCTATCTCTCCACTCCTGATCACTCTACCTCTGTTCTCGCTCAGGTCAGTGACTGTCTGTCTGGGATCTCGGCCTGGATGGCCACTCACTACCTGAAGATCAATATGTCCAAGACCGAGCGCCTTCTAATTCCCCCCTCTAACTCTACTACAATTTCTGACTTCTCTATAATTGTTGACAGTAACACTATCCTTCCTTCTGCCCAGGAGGAAGCTGCCTCGGAGTGACTCATGACTCCAGTCTTTCCTTCAGCCCCTACATTCAATCACTCTCCTCATCTTGCCGCAATCACCTCCGCAATATTGCCAAAATTCATCCATTTCTGACTGCCAACACCACCAAGCAACTCGTTTGTTATCTCCCGCCTGAACTACTGCAACAACCTCCTGACTGGCCTTCCTATTTCCCGTCTCTCCCCCCTGCAGTCCATTCTAACACATCAGCCCGGCTTCTCCATCTCACCCGTCGCTCTGTCTCTGCCGCTCCTCTCTGTGAATCCCTACACTGGCTCCCCATCCACAGCAGAATCAAATTCAAACTACTCACCCTGACCGACGAAACCCTCACGAACGCCGCTCCTCACTACCTGTCCTCACTAATCACCAAATACACCCCAGCCCGCTTCCTAAGATCCAACAATGCCCTGCGCCTGACATCCCCCCATCATTACCTCTTCACATGCCAGACTGCAGGACTTTTCTCGTGCGGCGTTGACCCTATGGAATGCACTCCCTCGCAATATTAAGCTGTCCCCAAATCTGGCTTCATTTAAACGCTCCCTAAAGACCCTTCTGTTTAGGGAAGCCCACCACCTGACAACGTAACAAGACATCCGACAGACCTAAAAATGGTCCTCACCTCTCCCTGCATTAACTCATCATGATTCACTACAGCCCCCCTCCTGTTTCTGTCCGCTCACCCATCTAGATTGTACATTCCCACACAACCTCCTGTATCTGCTGGCAGCAATACTGACCTTCTCCTGTATGTATTGTAGAATTGTCCTGTCTTTACCCTTTGCACCTTGTACAGCGCTGAGGAATGTGTTGGCGCATAATAAATAATAATATTAATAATAATCACCTCCACACTTGCTGTTTATATGGTAAATGAGAAGGTGAGTTAGTGAAGGATCACTGTTCACTTTATAACCGAAACGTGAACAACAGTGCTAAAATTAATTATTTGTATTTTATTTGTTTGTTATTTTAATGTTAAATAACAGCTACAGTTACAAGTTTTTATAAAGCACCAACAAGTTCTGATGCACTATACAATGGGAGAGGCAGAATAACAAATATATTGTCATGCCCTGCCATGCCCCAGCCAAGGACAGGACCGTGACTGTTCATGAAGGCAGCTTGTGCTCAGCGTTGGCATTCCATAACACAACCAGTTAATTCACACAACACACCACATGACACCTACTTGAGCTAAATAAAGGACTATGCCCCCTTCCCAAGGTGCTTCAGCATTGATGCTCCTTGACTCATAGAGTCAAGTCCTATTCTGTTCTGCTCCTGCTACTCCCTTTGATAGACCCTGGATGACGTCCTGACTACTCTTTCTGGTATATCCCTTTGTACTGCACCTAGATCCCCCCATGTGTCCCGTCTACTACCTGCTGCACCCCTGTGTCTACCACCCCAAAGTACCTTCCACATTTCCAGTGTCTCCCAAGTATCCTGGTACCTTCAGTCTCCTTGTGTTCCCCCTCAAGTGTGCTCAAGACCCCCGCTGTATTCAAGCCTTCAAGCCTCTTGGTACCTCGCCAGTGACCCCATATCCTGGGCTCTGCAGCCTGACCATGAACTCCAGTCTCACTGTGATTCCCATCACACTCAGCCGGCTCCTGATACTCTGGTTCCTGTAGTCCACTACCCTCCATCCATCTCTGTGTGTTTAGTGTATTTCACTGCATACTGGGCTCATAGCCACATGGCCGGTGCCCCTCCGGTACTGAACCTTACATACACATACAAATTAAAAACACAGAACAGTAGGAGAGAGAACCCTGCTCAAGAGGAGTGGGGTGACACACTAGGTGAGGGTAAATAGAGAACATGACGTAGCGGGGGTGCATGTGGGCTGGGTGGGAAGATGGAGTAAGAAACGAACAGTGGGGGACTATGGAGTGAGGCAATAGGCTTCTTTAAAGTAATGTGTTTTCTGAGACTTCTTGAAGAACTGGATGGATGGGGAAAGTCTAATATTGCAGGTGAGGGAATACCATATAAAGGGGGCAGCTCGGGAGAAGTCCTGATGGAGAGAGTTGGGGTGCGGATAAATGGAGGTGATAGCATCAGATCATTGGCAGAGCAAAGTGGTCGGGATGGGATGTACTTGTTAACTACTTGGCTGCTAAGGACGTGCTCAGCACGTCCTGCCAAGTGCTCCTGTGCTATGGACACGCTGAGCCCGGTGCGGGCTGAGATCTTGGATGTCAGCCCAGCACTCCGGGATCCCGGCGGGGACGATATACGTCATCGCGCTAGCACAATGACATCTATTTCAGGTGCCCCCCCCGCGAGTGCAGAGGAGGTGCCTTCGGACCTCTCTCCCTCCTGATCACCAGGGGGTCAGCGGTGAAAGTTAGGCACTGTTTGGAAGGGCACAGCCTGCCCTTAGAAATGGTGCCTGGCTTTAACCCCTTGGGTGCCGGATCACGATTCGGCGCCGAAAAGCGGCGGATCGTGATCCACTCCCGGAGCTGCCCGACATCTTGCATAGCGCAATGACATCAGTCCTGGAGTTAACCCCTAGCTGCCACTAATGGTGGAGATAGGGGGTTCATTGGAACCCGCTATCTCCCAATCAGTGGCAGCTAGGGGTTAATGTTTGGTATCGTTGGATCGGCCAGAGATACCAAACATGACCATGTAAAAGGTAATAAAAAAATAAAAGAATATTTAAAAAAAAATTAAACAAGTTTTTTTTTTAATGCAGCAATATTGTTCCCATTTCAATTATAATGTGAACAATGATGCTGCACTAACGATTTTTGTATGGGGTGCGTTTGTTAAAAATCGCATAATTTTCCCCCCAAAAAAATGTAACGAGACCCCATTTCTAATTTTTTTAACAAGCCTAACCCATAGAAAATATAACCGCAAATGCTTGCATGTTAAAATGTGAAAAAAACACTTTACACATTTTAAATTATTGAAAATTCTAATTTTATTGCATTTTTTGTTATAATATACAGACAGGACATGACGTATACATATAAAAATGATATATAATGAATCAGCCAAGTCTGCCGGAAAGAACGATATATAATATGTCTGGGTCATATAATAAAATGCTTCAAAACGCGGTTAAACATGATGAGCGAAACCGGTAAAAATGAGCTCAGCACACGGGCGTGAAATGCCTCAGCAGCGAAAGGGTTAATAAGGGAGGAGATGTAGGCAGGGTCGCGTTTATGGAGAGCTTTGTACGTGAGCACCAATATTTTTAATTGGATTGTAAAGGAAACAGAGCCAGTGTAGAGATTGACAAAGGGGTGAGGTGGATGAGCCTGGCATAGGCATTCATAACAGACTGCAGAGGGAGAATCTGGGATCTCTTAAGGCCAGAGAGAAGGAGGTTACAATAATCAAGGCAGGAGATAATAGTAGCTTGTTATTGATGAGCATTTTAGCAGTCTTGATTAAGACAGGGACGGAAGTGTGCAATGTTTTTTAGGAGGAAGAAACAGGATTTGGTTAGAGACTGAATGTAAGGAGTGAGGGAGAGATCAGAGTCTAAGAGGACAGCAAGGCAACAAACCTGTGATGAGGTAGGAGTAATAGTGGCACCATTCACCTGAAGGGAAATGGGTGCAGGAATGTTGGTTTTAGAGGGAGGGAAGATCAGAATTTCAGTTTTAGAGAGGTTAAGCTTTAGGAAACAGGAAGACATCCAGTCGGAGACAGCCAACAGGCAGGCAGTAACACATTCCAACACAGGAGGAGAGAGATCGGGAGAGGAAAGGTAGATTTGAGTGTTGTCAGCATACACTCGGTGCACCCAGTGGCCAGTCCAGGCCTGATGTACATCCATAATGATTTATGACCATACTTTGATTTGTGAATACAATCATTACAACTCAACATAAAAACTAAAGAAAGAAGAAAGTTCCATATACAAATGAAAAAAAGCAGTAAAATCAAATATTTAACAGCTGTGATAAGTATTTGTGGCTATTCATAAGTATGTGCATGTGATCATATATATATATATAGTGTAGATTTGGTAAATTGTGTTAGTCCAGATGGCAAAATCACCAGAGTATAGCAGTACGTAGTGATACCTTTTTTGGACTAACGTTACATTTAAAAAACAAGCTTTCGAGAGTATATCTCTCTTCTTCAGAGAATATTAGACAATATTAAAAAGCGGTGCAATATTGGTGAAACTGGCCTTGAACTGAATCTCGGGATGAACCTGCACAGACACTCCATCAAGAACCATCAGGAAAATAAATATTGTACCCCGGGACATCACTTCAATCTGACAGGCCACTCTGTCCAAAACCTCAGGATTAAGACCCTCGTGAACGTAAGACATTTGAAATGAAAATTATCACATATTTTAACACCATAAAGGAAGGACTCTATGTAGACTCTGGCTTTTTAACTCACTATCATAATGTCATGTAACATTCAGCATTGTACTTGGTTTATATGTTTTTTCTCTCTTTTTTTTTTCTTCTGTTTTTGGTTTTTTAAGTTGGGTCATTTACTCTTTCCTCTTAGACACTATCGTCAGATGCTCACCATAATGCTTATTTGTGTTGTTTTATGGGCCTATAATCTGTCCTGTTTGTTTACCTTTCTTGACCATACGATTCCATCACCAGTATTTACGACACCCCCCCCCCTTCCTTTCTGCTTGGCTCTTTATTGTTGTATTCTGTGATTTTGTTCATTATAGCTTCAAGACCTGAAGAAGAGAGTTATACTCTCGAAAGCTTGTCTTTTAAATGTACTGCTAGTCTAATAAAAATGGTATCATTATGTAATGCTCTACTCTGGTGATTTTTAGAAGACTCTATATCCCAGCTATTCAGAGCACTGCTTTACAGAGCCCATGTGCTACATTCCCCATATGCAGCAAGGAACTCTGGGTAGGACATGCAAATAAAGCCTGCAACTTCTCATCATTTTGCATCCTGGGTCTGTTTTAACACAGAACCCTCCTTACCAGCGCAATGCCATACTAGATGGCTTTTTAGCAAAGGTCAGGTTATGCAATGAGCAACAGCAACTCCTGGGCAGCTGTTTTGGGCTTATTATGCCTTCATCAGCAGAAGATAGGTCGTGACTCCTCACTATTTGTTGCTTAACCTGTAGGGCAAATCAATACTCATTTAAATTATGGTGGAGGGCAAAAAGTGAGATTAAGGTTGGGGTCAGACGAGCGTTTTTAAGAGTGGAAGGAACGCCCGTGAGAGTGGCCCTGTCTGATGAGAGAGTGGACCTGTCTGATCACCACGCTGAGCGCAGATAGTATGCTCAACGCTGCAAGGCTCGATCCTCCTATGGAGGATCGTGCTTTGCAGCCCTGTCGAACGCGTGCCCTAGCGCTTCGATGGGGAGGCTTTCTCTTTTTAAGGCTGATAGATCCCCATGAGATGTCACAGCTCATTTCAAGACCTAGCAAGGAACTCTAGGAATCTAGCCCAATAACTTTATATATGGAAAGAGATTACTGCAAATACTGTACTTGCCCTGGAAATCAATATGGCTTCATGTATTTTTTATTGATGATTTTGGTACAATAGTTTCACTCTTAGAACAAAATAAAAGGTGGTCATCTGTATATTTTTATTCTTTTAATACATTATTCAAACGTCGGGCTCTATTACTCTCTTAGCGTTAAAATGCGGACGCAAGGGAGGAAAAACTGCGCACACAGTTTTCCCCCTAGCGCCCGCGTTTTAACGCTGGATTACAATGCAGGCGCAAAAAATGCTGTCTGCATTGTTATCGAGCGTAAAATCTTGGATGCTCACGGCAGCGCTGAGCGCAGCCCTGAGCATCCACTCGCTGAGTACATAGGACTCCATTGAGTTCCTCCCTGCCGGTCACGTGACCAGCCTGATCTTGCCCCGCGAGATCCAGCCGGTCGGCATAGGGATACGCAGGGAGAGACTGGGAGGGGACATTTTCCCCCAGTCTTTCCCTGTTCCCGCCAGCCGGAGGAGGGGAACAGAGCCGTGGTCCTCGCTGCGGGACAGAGGGTGAGTATCTGTTCTGTTTTTTTATTTTTAAAGCTGGTGTTAACGGATTCTGCAGAAGCGGAATCCGTTAACACCAAGTCCTGGCTCTGGTTAACTTTGCGCTGACCAGAGCCAGGCGTTAATCAGCGCTGGGACATTGTAATACCAGCGGTGATTAACACTTTGCGCTCCCTATGTTAAACATAGGGAGCACAAAGTACAGTAACCTCGCGCAGAGGAGTGCAAGATACCAAACGCAAACGGGTTTTTAAACCCATTTGGATTGTAATATGCGGTAAATACCGCGGCAAACGTTAATGCTCACGCAAGTGAGCATTAACGTTTGCGTTAGGAATGTTATAGTGCCCATAATGTTTATTGTGTCAGCTAGGGAAAACACACCTTAATTTTGAAGATTGCATTTGTATTTATCTACCTCACCAAATACATCTATGTAACTTTGTGCTATATTCATTCTACCATTAAATACTTCACACAAATTCATCAGTCACACCTGATATGCTTGTATGTCAATGGATATAACAACATTATTTTTTATTGTAATTTCTTATGTTGGTGAAATTTTTGAGACTTATTTTTATAAATATACTACTTTTAGGTTTATGAAGTTCCCCTTCTGTAATTAATCAGTAAAAAATATACTAACGTTTCTTTCAAAATGTCTTTTCATTTAAACCATTTTATCTGCATTGATATTTGTTGACGTATGTAATATAATTCTTAGACCAAACTTCATTTACTTTTTCCTTTGTTAGTATATTATTTATGCTTTCTGAGTTACGCAAATAACAGTACAATTCCAGTTCTAAATATGTTTATAAAATTTAATCTTTACGGAAGTAATGCAAATAATTTTGATTTATTTATTTTGGACATTGACACCTTCACTACAGAGATCATGACATCTCGGGCTTCAAAGGCACCATCCGGTGCCCAATATTGAGATATCTCGATCTTCAGCTCTGCAGGCCAAAAGCAAATGAAATTAGTTTGCTGCAAATGAATTTCGTTTGCTTTTGGGCTGCATAACATGCCCTCAAAGTTTTATGCCCTGTGGGCATAATGCCCAAAGAGCTAAAACTGTGTAAAATCAGCTGACAATGTCCTGACATCAGACATTCAGGAGCCGATGTAGGGCACACGAGCTGCAACTGTAATGGCTGTAACTCAATTTGGCAGTAGATGGTGCCATCTACTGGCCAAATATGTTGTTATAATAAGAAATACATTGGGAATATGCCCAAATATTTCTCACTTTATAATTAATTAAAAATATTTTTTTCAAAAATCATTTGTTCCTGACAATGTTTTTTTTTGGAATATGACTTGGTTGTGAAGGGGTAAAAAAGTATCAACCATACAATAAATGCTACCTATCCTAAACTCATCCATTAAAAATAATTAAACATTTAATAAAATCTTTTTTCAAGTAAGTGAAGGGCAACCTCAAGCACTAAGGGTAACTAAAGTTCAACCAAAATAATAAAAATAATATCTTAAATTTACATCTTAATGGGAGCCAAGCAGTCCGAAGATCAAGGGTTCCCTTCAACGGTAATTTTTTTTTTATTTTTAAATTAAAATAATAAACTAAGCCGAAGTAATGATATATATAGTATATATTGCATATTCTAAAACCGCCTGCACCTGCCCGCTAGGAATACAGCAATCATCCATGTCACCTACCTATCTCCCTTCTTTATAAGAGGGGATCATTAAAATGACTATTATGCATAAAGTTCATTGTAATAATTTTGCTGGTTACCAGGTGGGCTGGCAGTTGAAAAATTTGGTGAATGCACTGCGAGAGGATCCGAGTGGTGTTATCTTAACTTTGAAAAAGCGACCTCAGAGCATGCTCACCTCTGCACCAGCTTTACTGAAAAATATGAGATGGAAACCTCTTGCTCTGCAGGTAATAAAGCTTAACCATAAGTCATGCACCATCATTCTAGCCATAGGCGATCTCTGCAATGCTTAAATATGTGCCTCATCACAGCAGCATACAGTCTAATAATGTGTGCCTTTGACAGTCATTTGTACAACGAAATGTGACGGTGCCCCACCTGAGCACTTCTATGCAAATTGATTTCAGTTTCTCCATTAAATTTGACGGCCTTAGATAAATACCGTTACCTGTACTAAATAGGAAAATATCCATGAATGCCTTTCTTTTGCAAATATTGCCCATGGGTGACTGGCAAAAAAAAATCATAAAATAAAATTAAAAATTGATATGTTTTGATAAATCATGCCAGGCAATCCCTGGCAGAGCTCTAAATGCTGCTTGAGAGGCCCACATTAATAAACGGAATAGCAAGCATGCCATTTTATAGCTTTTGAATATACGTTTTCCTATAACTATAACGAGGCTGAAGTATCTACATTCTGCATATTTCATTGAAGCAATAATTGAATCATAATGAGTGTCATCTTATTTTTTTAGTGGTATGATGATGAAATGAAAACTTATTCCTGGACACGTTTATCAGTAAGCATTTCAAGTTATCAGACATATATTTTTTACATTTTTTTAGTTAAGTGAAATACTGATTTTTAAATTAATTTTTTTTTGTTTTGCTTATGTTCTTTTTCATTGCCTTATTGTTACAAAACCAATCGACTTACAATTGTAGGAAGCCAAAGAAGGATGATACCGTATTTAAATTCTTGCTTTGTTGATGTAGCCTTGATTTTGGTGAGACAGTTGTGGATTTACTATTTTGTTCTTTGCGGCCTTCATTACAGAATACCTTAAATATTCAACTGTTTTCTGTACTAGAGAAATGTGATTGTCAACTATGAATAGCACTTTCAAACTATGATCTAGCAAGTAAATATTTGGTTTAGCCGATTCAAAGTTTACAGCATTGTTGATTCTATAGCAAATAGAGGGAAGGTAAACTCTTTTAACCCCTTCACTACCAAGTGATTTCCCAAAAAAACAGAAACCAGAGTCTTTTTGTAAAATCATTTTTAATTAATTAGAAAAGTAAGAAATATTTGAGCTTATACCCATTGTATTTCTTACTTTAAATAACCTATCTTTAGTAGATGGTGCCATCTATTTCCAAATTGAGTTAGAAGTTTTAGCGGCTGGTCTATTTTCTTCTTTTTCTCCCTGCATCAGCTGCTGAAAGCCCGATTTTTCAGAGCTTTCAGCAGCTGGTTTTACAGTTTTAGCTCTTTGGGCATTATAGAAAGAAGAAAGATATATATATATATATATATCTCATACAGCGTAGGCGCCTATTTATAAACCAGATTACTATAGTGTTATAGTGTGCCATAGAACACAGTAAAGTGCAACAATATATAAAATTCCAGCAGTGCGATGGGTATAAGAGAGTCTATAAAGTGCGACAGTGTCCAAATGTGCAAAATGTGCAAATTCAATGATATCCAATACAACAGTATGAATACCAGTGGGAAAAATTCCTTAAAATTGACTTCTCTTTATGTTCAAGATCCACAAATATAGTCCTCCTTTCTTGGTCTGTGTATCTCTTGCCGTCTCTCAATAATGGAGAGGATAGCCAGAAAGGAGAAAGAAGAGAAGAAGAAAAAAAAAAATCTATTCGAGGGGAGAGAAAAAAAGAAGAAATAATCGTGCAGAAAATCCCAATTAAATATGGCAAATAAATCACTCGTAGGAGTATGGAAACTCACATTTATAAGAGCCCAAAAAAAATCCCTGGCTCTAGGTTTAGGAGCTTCCAGCCATATAGAGGGTGGCGTATCCCTTCTTAAAACTTCAACTCTGGTTGCGATGGCTACAATAAGATGATAGACAGCGCTCCCATAGTATATTACCGTATTATGATAAAAAGAGGTAATAATGTATTGAACTCACCAGATATGGAGCCTCTTCCACACAGGCTCACTCAATATAGCATCAGGTACACTATGGTGGATACCCAGAACCTCTTCCCAACCATCTGAAGGCCAGATATCAGGAGCTTTCAAGCGGTGGCAAGTATATATCCAAGGAGAGTAGTCAATAGAATATAAACCATATAAAATTTATTATGCATTAAAAAATTAATTAATTAAAAAAAAATTGCATATTAAAGAATGGACAGATGCGTTACCGAGACGCGTTTCGGCATTAACAGCCTTCCTCAGTCGGTATATTTAGGTGCACTATTGTCCAAAAAATCTCCAAACAGGAGCAAAAATAAATAAAAATAAAAATAAAAAAGTCCTCCTTTATAGTCCTTTCATGGGATTATGTGAACCACATCAACAGCATAAGACTTCCTGCATCCTGTTGTGTGACCTCTGTGATTTCATATCCAGTTCATTACCCAGAGGTGCTTTGCAGTAATCACCCGACAGAGTAAACAAAACAAAAAAAACAAAAAAAAGTTTCACTGACGATCAGGAAGAGGAAGTAAATAAAAACCACTGCTGCTCAAATAAGCAACAAACAAAAATGAAAATAAATGGAGCCTGGAGATAACTGTCCCTCTGTATATGCATCACAAGTTCACAATTTAAAAGAAAAAAACACAACGCTTTTATGGGATTAGATAAACCACATGAACAACATAAAACTTCCTGCATCCGGTTGTGTGACCTCCGTGATTTCATATCCGGTTCATTACCCAGAGGTGCTTTGCGGTAATCACCGGTAATTAGATGCATTACATGATTATACCCATTCATCTATATACATGTGCACATATATGTATATATTATACAAGTTTATATTTATCTCCTTCCTATCTAATTAGAATAATTGATCTAGATGTGATAGACAGTGGTTCACTAGCCCCTCCCCCCCTTTTTTTTTTAATAATTAGCATTTTTTATTCAGTGTTTAGAATAATATATAATATGCAGAACTCCCCTTTTTAGGATAATCATATAGACCTTTTTCTTTTAAATATATATATATATTTTTTAATTCTTTATGGGCATGTGTATTCTCTTAGCTGGCATGCGGTACATATGTTCTTAGGGATGCTAATGTCAATACGTGTTTTTAATATAATGGGTTCTGTATATGGTCCCGTTTTTTCATATATGGTTTGGACATTGAGCACAGAGTCACTGTGTTATTCTGGTACAGTGTGCCCCTTTGTGGACTTGCGATGCATAGACGGACATTTATCTCCAGGCTCCATTTATTTTGTTTGTTGCTTGTTTGAGCAGCAGTGTTTTTTTATTTTTTACTTCCTTTTCCTGGTCGTCAGTGAGACATTTTTTTGTTTACTCCACCGGGTGATTACCGCAAAGCACCTCTGGGTAATGAACCAGATATGAAATCACGGAGGTCACACAACCGGATGCAGGAAGTTTTATGTTGTTCATGTGGTTTATCTAATCCCATGAAAGCGTTGTGGTTTTTTCTTTTAAATTGTGAACTTGTGATGCATATACAGAGGGACATTTATCTCCAGGCTCCATTTATTTTCATTTTTGTTTGTTGCTTATTTGAGCAGCAGTGGTTTTTATTTACTTCCTCTTCCTGATCGTCAGTGAGACTTTTTTTTTTTTTGTTTACTCTGTCGGGTGATTACTGCAAAGCACCTCTGGGTAATGAACCGGATATGAAATCACAGAGGTCACACAACAGGATGCAGGAAGTCTTATGCTGTTGATGTGGTTCACATAATCGCATGAAAGGACTATAAAAGAGGACTTTTTTATTTTTATTTATTTTTGCTCCTGTTTGGAGATTTTTTGGACAATAATGCACCTAAATATATCGACTGAGGAAGGCTGTTAATGCCGAAACGCGTCTCGGTAACGCATCTGTCCATTCTTTAATATGGAATTGATTTTTTAATTAATTAATTTTTTAATACATAATAAATTTTATATGGTTTATATTCTATTGACTACTCTCCTTGGATATATACTTGCCACCGCTTGAAAGCTCCTGATATCTGGCCCTCAGATGGTGGGGAAGAGGTTCTGGGTATCCATCATAGTGTACTTGATGCTGTATTGAGTGAGCCTGTGAGGAAGAGGCTCCATATCTGGTGAGTTCAATACATTATTACCTCTTTTTATCATAATACGGTAATATACTATGGGAGCGCTGTCTATCCTCTTATTGTAGCCATCGCAACCAGAGTTGAAGATTTAAGAAGGGATACGCCACCCTCTATATGGCTGGAAGCTCCTAAACCTAGAGCCAGGGATTTTTTTGGGCTCTTATAAATGTGAGTTTCCATATTCCTACGAGTGATTTATTTGCCATATTTAATTGGGATTTTCTGCACGATTATTTCTTCTTTTTTTCTCTCCTCTCGAATCTTTTTTTTTTTTCCCTTCTCTTTTTTTCTCCTTTCTGGCTATCCTCTCCATTATTGAGAGACGGCAAGAGATAAACAGACTAAGAAAGGAGGACTATATTTGTGCATCGCTTGAACATAAAGAGAAGTCAATTTTAAGGAATTTTTCCCACTGGTATTCATACTGTTGTATTGGATATCATTGAATTTGCACATTTTGCACATTTGGACACTGTCGCACTTTATAGACTCTCTTATACCCATCGCACTGCTGGAATTTTATATATTGTTGCACTTTACTGTGTTCTATGGCACATTGCACTTTTATATGTGTACATTGATTGAATATTTGTCACCTTAAGATTGAAGCACTTTAAGACTGAAGCACTTTATGTTTGATATATCTCTTTGGGCATTATGCCCACAGGGCTAAACCTTTGGGGGCACCTTCTGCAGCACATAAGCAAATGAAATTATTTTGCAGCAAACAAATTTCATTTGCTTTAGGGCTGCAGATCAGCATACCGAGATATCTCGATATCCGGGCACCAGATGGTGCATTGAAGCCCGAGATATCACGATATCAGGACACCCAAGATATCTCAATATCGGTAATGAAGGGGTTAAAAAATATTTGAGGGCATAATAAAAGTACAAATCATGACAACAGTCACTTGAAATAGTGTAGAGCAATGTTTCCCACACCTGTCTTCAGATCCACTAACAGGCCAGATTTTAAGGATTCCCTTGGGGAAATGCAGACTGAATCCTGCAATCACTGAGCAGTAAATCATATCACTTGTGCTGTGCTTCAGATTAGGGATGGGCTGCCGGTTCGATTCGAATGTGAGTTCGAATCGAACATCGGCCGTTCGAGTGTTTGGCGAACGCCAAACATTATGGGATGTTCATGGTCTGTTCCACCGCGGACATTCCATAATAAAAAATGCCTGCAAAATGCGTTCACAGTTCTCCTAAATATACCAGCAGCTGCCGGGACATTTAGGAGACCTGTGGCTGCAGCCCCCCAGCCCCGTGACTTCAGCCCTCCTGTTCCTCCTCCGTCCGGCCGTGGCTCCTCTGCCCCACGCCTCATCTTCATGCTGACTGAGCCCTGATTGGGCAAAGTCCTGTGCCTGACCTGGACTTTGCCTAATCAGGGCACTAATTCAATATTGAGCCCTGTCCAGGTCAGATGCAGGACTTTGCCCAATCAGGGCTCAGCATGAAGACGAGGCGTGGGGCAGAGGAGCCGCGGCCGGACGGAGGAGCAGACAGACCAGAGGAACAGGAGGCCGGGACAGCAGCAGGACAGGTGAGGTACGGGGGCCGGGAGGGCTGCAGCCACAGGTCTCTTAAATATACCAGCAGCTGCCGGTACATTTAGGAGAACTGTGAACACATTTTGCAGGTTCGACCCCCATTGGGTTGCATTGTGTTCGGCCCATCACTAATTCAGAAATCTCGCAAACCTGGCCTGTTACTGCTCCCTACGGGCTGGGTGAGAAACACTGGTGTAGAGGGTACATGAGTCAAATATACATCATACAGTATTCTTATGTGATACATCATGACATGTATAACATGAATATGACAAAATCTGTCAGCGATACATTAAATATGTAAGATGTTGAATGCTTGTTATACACCTAGAAGATGATAGACATTTTAAGGAAGACAATACAGAAATTTTGTGAAAGTAATCTTTCTTTTATTATTTCTAATCTTTTATAGAATTGATAATCAGTTCCAAGATAAAGAAAGATGTATAAGAAATTAACAATAAATCCAAAACGCATAACCACACTATGATAGTTGGATGAATAGTTGGATGAATGGCATAATATAGGCATCAGGAGGAGAGTGACCCTGCCGTGCCCAAATCCACTTTAACAAATTCGGACAAGCATGAAATTATATTTAAACTTTGTGCCACACAAACTGCTAACAAATGTATTGATATAAAAATTATAAAAATAATTTTTTATATATACTGTATATATATATATATACATCACCAGAGAGATGGAAGCACTCTGGGTCTTAGATAAAATGAAAAAGTTTATTTGAAAGTCATATTAAAAAAGGGACCGACGTTTCGGCTCCTGAAAGCCTTTGTCAAGGTATGTGATATATATATATATATCAGCCTTCTAATAAAACTGTCTTCAGATTTTTCCAACATGCATTACCTTAACAGTGGCACAGACAAGAAGCATAGTGGGAAGACATGACACAGGAAATTAGGAAGGCCCTACTATTACGTGACATTATGGTTTGGCTTTACTTCGAGAGGGCACAATGATACTGTTTTTTCCATCATGGAGATGCAGTCCACTTTCACCACATTTAGGAAATAGTTCCCACCTATCCTTTACTATGACTATTGTGCAACCTTGCTTTATCCCTTCCCGGACCAACTGGTAGCTCAGTTAGGACCTGTTTGGCAGTGTGGTAGGTAAGATAACATTTTATACCATTAAAGCTGAGATGCTCTGCGAAAGGGTAACATCCAAAATTAAATGGTGCTATTTTTTCATGCTAATAGGTTTTTCATCAATTTTGTCATTTGAGTCACATGAAAACTAATGAATAATCCAGAGTGATTAGGAAGATGAACACTCAAAAAACTAGGGATTAACCCATTAAAACAAAAATACAATGTGACCAGATTTTAGCTTTGCATAATGTTATAAACATTGTTATTTTTAGTATAGGACATGCAGTAAATTTACTGTATATACTATACTATTGGATATTGAATTTATTTCTTCCTTGAGAGTCATGATTAAACTAGGCGAGCAAATGCTGAGCACTAAAAGTTGGTGATGATTTGACTTACATAATTTAAGGACTTGAAACTGCTTAGGTTGTTTATATTATTGATTTCTTGTGCTGATTGCAGTGGTAACCAAGATTGCAATGAGAACTGGATGTTGCTCATTCTGACAACGGCTATTTACTAAATGCAACTATTTTTTTCATTGAATTGTTAACAAATGAATTTTAAAAAATACTTTATATTTTATAATGTCTCCTTTATAATGTTTGTCTGGTTTTATTGGGTAATACAATTTTTGAACTATCAGCTCAAATCAAATGAGCATCCGAGGCTTTTTGTCTACACGTTAACTAAAAAATGTAATCTTCAAGTATGTAGATTTGGATTGTGTGTATCATCTCTGCTTGCTAATGTCACTGGGTGCTTATACAAGCGTCTAAAGCTGCGGTCTGTACATTTATATTTACTATACTGGGAAGCACAAATGTAGTGGGGGCCAGAGAATATTGAGCGATTCCAAAGTCCATCATTATTCTCATTTGCAGCCATGAACAGAAAAATAATTATTGGTCCCCCATAACTGGTGTTTTCGTATTTTCAAAAAGTCTCACTCCTCTATGTAGTCTTATGGACTCCAGAAGAAGTCTGCCAGGTCTTTTTTAGTGGCTCTCAATATTTATAAGCCACTAATTTGCCGCCTGTGTTGTAAATGGAATAACACACATAGGTTTCAATACCTTGTAGGTGCACGGATGAGAACCAAGTGGATGTGAAACCTTGTGCTTTCTTTTTACAGTCAGGAAGGAAATGATGATCCAAATAGATGGTTGAGAATTTATTGTAAATAAAATATATAAAACAAACGAAATAGCCCAACGCGTTTCATCTATCGCTAGACTTTCTCAAGGGCAAATGATGAAATCAATCAAATCTCATTTCCTTCCTGACTGTGGAAAGAAAACACAAGGTTCCACATCCAGTTGGTTCTCATGCGTGCACTTACAAGGTATTGAAGCCTCCGAGTGTTATTTGATTTCTTTATCTGGAGCAGTGGACCATCTCCTGGGAGTCGACTTCAGTACCACGACAAAGCTGAGTATTTATTGATCCTCCCTTTGTCACGATTGTTGCTATTGTGTTGAAAATGAACTGGTAACACGGAAACCACACAAAACAACACGTTTTGGTCTTTGCGTCTCCCTTCTACTGACATGGTAGGAAAAGGGGCCCGAATTTTAAATATTAAGACAAAAACTTGCAGAGTTTGAAAAACTCTCAACTATATTCCAAGGTAAATGTTTTGATAAACAGATTATTACATTTTATATAAACAGCATATTTTCCACCACATTTTCTAAATCTTTGTAAATTTTTTAATCTTTGTGCACTGTAGTTTTTTTCCGTAGGAAATATTATCCCCATGATCACTGTCTGTTTGTGGCATACTGTATATAAAGTCTTTGTTGTGGAAGCGATTTTAGAAGAAGGGCGGAAGAAGTCTCAATATCCTAGGGAAGAGGGATCTAATATTTCTTTCTCCTCTGGTAGCTTACTTCATGAGCATCATACCCAACAGACCAGCAGAGCATGGGTTTCAAAGGAAAGAAAATAAGTCCTTTGTTGTGCTGCATTTTTGCCTTTCATCTTTTATCGGCTTTTCTAAAACATGCTATTCACTATATATATACTTTAAAAAGTGTTCTTTTGCACTTGATTCTTCAGCCTGTCAGCCAAATCATTGAAGGGCCCTCTTAAAGCACTTGCTATGCCTCCTATTCCCAGATTAGTGACATGCTAGCTATTTCTTAAACCCTTTCTTCTACCATGTATTATCAGTTTGAGTTTAGGCTTCACCTTAACCAAGCCGGCTACTTATGGAACACTCAGCAGCTTCTGATCACTTGAGCCGAAGAGTCCGCATTATTTTGCGTAGGATTATTTCACTGTTGGTGCCCTAGAGATGTCCTATCTTTACTTTTTTCAGAGAAAGAACAGTGAGGGCCTTGATAAAAATGTGACAAAACCGATACTGTTAACTCATTTAGAAAATGAGTTGCATCAGTTGAAAAATGTTACAGAATTTAGTTCTGTATAACCAGTCCAAGGCGGCAGTTGGACATGATTGCCGTGTGTCAAAGAAGAAGCTCAATCCAGTGTCTGTCATAGGACTTGGACACGTCCAGCACGTAATAGTCTGATCGGATTCTCACTTTCTAAGTTCAATGCATGTCCATTAAATACAGGAGGAATGAATTAGCTGTCAAACCCAAATGGGTCAGAGGTAAGAGCATCAGTAGTTTCAAATGATTTTGAGAGATCAATATCGTTTCATTGACGTTTAATCATATGAGGAGATTCTGAAGATCTGTTCTTTAGAGTTTATGTGTAGGACTGGATAGCAAAGTACTGGCATTTAGATTTAATTATAAAAGGGGTCAGCAACCTTGGTCCTCCAGAGGTTTTGAATCTCCTATGATGCTCAGTTACTCATTACATAGGCTGAGTCTCATGGGAAATGTAGCTCCAAAACATATGGAGGGCCAAGGTTGCTCATCCCTCTACTATAGTGTAGAAAATATGGTGTCTGTCATTAATCTCTAAACTTTTTAGAATCCTTCTCAGAATATGGATTCAATGGATGATATAACATCCACAATGACAAAAGGCAATAGACATATTTTTTTTATTTGCATTTTTGTGACATATTACAATTTTTGCATATGAATAAAAAGAAAACTATACATATTCCATTATTATATATGACAAAAACATTATATTAAATATTGTCTGAGCACTGAATATTGACCCATGTAAATCCAGAACCACTGACATTAATTTTATGATTTATTGCTTTATTTTAACCATTTGTTTATTGATCAATTTTACTCAAATTCTATTAGCAATTATACATTAACTTTTTGGCTGAAACTTTATCCCTTCTTGTTGTTAGCGCTACCCCAAAACGACCATCTGTTCCCACTATAAGTACGGGGGAGACCAAGATGTTAATTGGTGTTGCTTTATAAAAAAAAATTATCTTCAGTGACTCAATAAGTGACTTGAAATAAATTATTCAGCATTATATTTTTCATCCTATCTTTTATTTATAGAGCTCCAAAATATTACGCATTTCTCAACAATGGGGTTTCAGACACTTTATTGGTTTCACATATTTTTTTATGTAACTCAGAGATGTTAATTGCCTTTAGCTTGAAAGGAGAATCTAATTTGTTACCATATTATGTATTAAATGCTGGATTATGTGTTTCAGTTTTTTGTGTCAGAGATTCTTTGATATGGTAATGTTTTCTGTGGGATCTTTGTTTTGTTAGTCAAAGGTCTTGTTGATAATAATCCTGATTTCCAATGCTTTTTCACCTATGGAGGCTCATCCATGGGACCTGTAATCCAGCTCCCCAGTATCTGCTGCAGTTACTCAAATGCCAAGTAGCTAAACTACTGTTCAAACTGGAAAATTAAAACCTTATAAGTACAGAGCAGTATGTAATACTGCCCGCTAAAACGGAGCCGCAAAGGAGGAAAACCTGTGCCTGCAGGTTTCTCCTTAGCGTCCCAGTTTTAGCTCCATGATATGGGGCAGGCGCTGATTCAGCAGCCTGACCCATAAAGCAGCTCTAAGCCTGAGGATACTCAAGACGGCGCTAATTAACTCTTTGCGCTCCCCATGTTAAGCATAGGGAGCACAAAGTACAGTAAGCGTGCACTGAAAAACGCAATCTCTGAGTCGCTAACAGGTTTTTTGACCCGCTAGCGTTCGGAATGTAATTTGGGCTGAGAACGCTAGGGCCTCTTAAAGTTAATGCTCACACAGCTGAGCGCTAACGTTAGCATTAAGAATGTAATAGGGCCCAAGGTGTTCTATCCTAGTTTTCTAGTGATAGCCTCTGTTGCACATGTATATTCCATGGCATCTATGACTGCAAATTAACTTGGTCGCACAGAACAACACATGCGCATTTGATCCCATTGGCTGCTTAGGGATATGTATGGGTCTAGGGCGACTCACCCTGCAGCACTAACACATTGATGTCTGCATGGGTCTACAACCTGTACCCTTTCTATCTTTTTAAATAGATATCTTTGCTCACCCCTGGGGGGTTCCCTCTCCTGCCTCCCATTCTGATCTCTGCTTTCCCGTCCTGGATGCACTTAACCTGGCCTGAGTCTTGCCCTATCAATATGAACGTCCCTTCCTTGAGTAACACTCTGCTTACCCTACTGTCCACCTAAAACTGCAAATGTTTTACCCCTGACACAAACCCCCTTGTTCGACTTGTTGGACGCGCCACTCATGAATTAATGTCGATAGTATGCAATGTTAGTTGTACGTATATACTGTTTATCTCGGTGTCGGTGCACTTCTTTTTATCCAAGCCTGTGTGCTCTATTACACACTGTAACATGTTTATATTGTTGTTTCTGTTGGGCCTGCGAGCCTACAACCTTGCATGTCCACCCTCTGCCATTACCTGCTAATTTCTTTATACGATAATATACAGTATGATAATTCTCATTGAAAATTACTAAAAAAAATTATTTTAAAAAAAGTACAATGTTCACTACTTCAACCAGCTGTTTCTACAATTTCAAGTTTTGGGAGTGACCATAAATATGTTTCAAAATTGATCCATGTGATCAAATCCTCCATAAGAGAATACAAAGATTGGACATATTTCAGAATAGGTATAATAGTGAGAAAGAATATCATAGGAACACAAAGGGACGGGGTTGACAAAACATTTAGGGCCCTATTCCACTCCTGACATTAAGCTTAGCGTTGAAGACTTATGGCATAACGACTGGCTAATTTAGCTTCATTTTTGTACTTTCTATTCCAACCAACTCATAGATGAACTTCTGACTTTTGCACCTCACGACTTGCTTGTGCTTACCATACTTGGCGTCTTCTGTACTCAACATGGGACATGCAAGACGTAAAAGAGTGTGAGAATAGCAATCTGTTCCAAGGTGCTTAGTAAACTCGGTGTTAACCCTAAAAATTTAGTAACTACTAAAAGCTGGTGTTAGGCTAATAACAACACGTTAACCCTGTAAATTTCATAGAGCAATTACAGTCTATGGGGTTGATAAGATAAAAACAGATCTAGTTAAGTTTATACCGGGATTGAAATACACAGACACAGATGTTTAATTAGCTTCCACTGCATGTAGATCCACTATTGTGAGCTTGAGCCATTAATTTCAATACGCCATACAATTTTTCCATCTCACTAAGAATATTTAACATCACGTCTTCTGCATCTTGGTTGAAATAGACTAACAATAGACCAATAATAATAAATTAATGGTGACATTCTAATGGTTAATGGCCCATGCACAATTTTTCCATTAGCGTCTCATTGTTAATGTCTCAGTTGGAATTTGTAATGCTTCTAACCCTTTCGTCCGCTAGAGATGGCAGTAATTGCATGTATCCTTTGGCCTGGCTCCAGCAATCCCCTTTCAGACGAGGTCCACATCTTGTATGTATGCACACCTTTGCCTTATCCAGGTTCCTGGAGTTCCAGCCTGGTTTCAGCCAGTCCTAATCAGTGAAATCCACCTGCTACCCTTCAGACCTAATGAGGCCTTCACAAAAAGGAGCTACTCCCAGAAGGCAATGCTTCTACATTGGAAGCCTCCCTTGGAGTGTGGACCTGTTCCTGGTTACCTACTGTACCTCAACTTTGTTTAAAGATTCAAGCTCACCTATACTCACCCGTGAGTTCCTGATTCAAATATTTGCTTGGCTTTTCCGTGTACCGACCCCTCGCTTTGATTCAAGTTTACTCTTTCTGGACTTTCCTCATTTGTTGGATTTCGTTGTTACTGGACTTTTGCTATGGACAATGACATTGACAATTCTGTGCCAGCCGCCTGCCACGAACTATATGTCGTTTTTTGTTTTTTTTTGAGAAAGGATTTTACCAGGAACGATACATTGAGATTTCTCTAATTTTCAAGTATGTCCTGGGTGGCAGGTATGTACCGTTAGGTGTCTTGCCCAAGGACACTTACTGGAGAGGTGCTCGTCGGGATCGAACCCATGACTCCACAGGCTCTCTTCACACAGAGCAGTGATGTTACCTCTACTCCACCCAGCCAGTTTTGACCACGCTATTAGCAAGCTGCTACCTACCCCATTGTTTGTTATTTAACCCCTCTATTTTGCCTTAGCTCTTTCTCCCACGTACTTTGTATAATATATATTGTTGCTTTATGCCTTGTTAGTTCTTGTGTCTTTTAGTTTTATTTGCTAAGACATATCGCCTTTCCTCTTTTGTATTTTCTCTTTAGCTTTGTCTTTAGTTTCTCTTTGCCCTTTATCCTCTTTTTAGTTACTGTGTCAGCTCCTTCCCTGTTTCGGCCCTGTTTAGTTATTCCGTTTCTGCCTCGCCCTTATTCATAGTCTCTTTCCAGTCTCATCCCTGTTCTCAGTTTACCTTCTCTCTGTCTCGCCTCTTTGTTATTTCCTTCTTGTCTTGCCCCTTATTTAAATCCTTCTTGTCTCACTTCTTAGTTATTTCCTTCCCGTCTAGCTCTTGTTTAGTTAGCTTTCTGTCTAGCCCTTTTCGTTGTGTCCAGATACCTCCCTATTTCACTTGTGTTTTTCTGTTTTACCCAGTTACATAGTTACATAGGCTGAAAAAAGACGTGCGGCCATCGGGTTCAGCCTCTCCCACATCACCTACTGCTGTTGATCCAAAAGAAGGCAAAAAAACTGAAATGCTTGCCAATATGCAACACACTGGGAAAAAAATCATTCTTGACCCCAGAATAGCAGTCAGATTTCTCCTTGGCTCAAGAAGCTTTTACCCACATATTAAATATTATAACCCTTAATATTCTGTGTCTGCAGGAAGTCATCCAGTCGCTTTTTAAAAGTCTGTACAGTCTCTGACCCAACCACCTCAACAGGCAGAGAATTCCACAGCTTTATTGTTCTCACCGTAAAATAACCCTTCCTATGCTTCAGGCTGAATTTTCTTTCTTCCAGTCTAAATGGGTGACCCGTGTCCTGTGTATAGTTTTGTTAATGAATAGGTTATCAGACAATGGTTGATAATGGCCCCGTATATATTTATATAAGGTTATCAGATCCCGTCTAAGGCGTCATTTCTCTAAACTAAAAAGGTTTAAGCTTGTTAGTTTTTCCTCATAACTTAACCCTTCCATTCCCCTTATTAATTTAGTTGCCCGTCTCTGCACTTTTTCTAGCGCAGCCAGCCAGCTGCTGTCAAAGTAAACAACCAAACCCTGCAACACCCCCTAGATGTAGCAAATGCCTTTAATGATTATTTTGTTGGATGCGCCACCACTTTGATTGCCAAGCTAGGAAATTACATGCAATCAGAGAGGCTTCATGCAGGTAAGGCCCCTCCAACTGTGCAAAGTCCCTGTATCAGACAGGAATTCAGTTTTAGACCAGTGCCTGTCAGTGTCTTACTAAACTTCTCTGTAAGCAAATAATGAAATAGCAGTCTGGACCTGATCAAATACCAGCAATGCTGCTGAAAATCAGTGCGCCAGCAATTGCAAATCCTGTAACAACCCTAATCAATGAATCACTGGCGACTGGATACATACCCAAACTCTGGAAGACTGCGAGAGTAGTACCTATCCATAAAAGTGGTGAGAGTACTTTGGTATCCAACTACAATCCGATATCGTTGCTCCCTGTAATGTCAAAAATTTTGGAAAAATGCGTCTATACACAATTACGTGATTATTATCAATATTGGAACTACTTAACCCCGGATCAATCAGGCTTTCGTCCAAATCACTCAAATACAACAACCGCCCTTTTAAAAGTCTGCAATGATATCCAAGCTGGGTGGAACAAGGAAACCTAACTGGAGCCATCTTCCTTGATTTTGCCAAGGCCTTTGGCACAGTAGACCATGGCATCTTGTTAGATAAACTTAAAAACTCTGGCATTGGTGATCGCACGCTAACCTGGTTTCAATCATATGTATCCGACCGATCACAATATGTGTCAATTTCTGGCAGCTCCTTCCTCCCCCTCCCAGTCACTTGCGGTGTACCCCAAGGCTCAATACTAGGCCCCCTGCTATTCACAATATTCATAAATGATCTGCCCATCATCTGCAAAGCCTCAACTGTACATATGTACGCAGACGACACTGTAATCTATACCAGCAAACCAAATCTCCCGCAGCTGGAGGCCGTGCTGCAAGAACAATTCACAGAGGTAGAAAAGTGGATCAAACACAACAAACTTTTTAAATACTGACAAAACTGTAATGATGCTCTTTGGATCAGCACCTAAACTATACAAATTGCAAAATCCCCATCTATGTTTTTTTGGGACAAAATCAAATGGCACGCTGACCACAGTCACTTCTCTGAAATATCTAGGTATGTGGTTGGACCCTAATCAATCCTTTGGCCCCCACATTGAAAAACTATCATCTAAACTTTACCCCAAACCAGGTGCCCTGTACAGAAACAAATCCTGCCTGAGCCCCGTGGTAAGAAAGCAGATTGTACAACAAATGCTTATGCCAGCTATTGATTACGGAGATGTAGTGTATGCAGCGGCCCCGCAAACACACCTTCAGAAACTTACTACATTGTATAACTCATTCTGCCGCTTTGCATTACAATGTAACTACATGACCAACCATTGTGTCATGTTAAAAGCGCTAAACTGGCCATCACTGGAGTCTAAACGCACCCTTCACCTTTCCAGCCTGGTGCTTAAGAGCATTTCTGGGAAGCTACCACCCTACCTGAATAGACTGCTTCCCCCATCAGCTCCCTCATCCTATAACCTCTGATCCAGGACCAGCACCTTACTTGCAATACCACAATACAAAAAGACAGTAGCTCGGTCCTCATTTTCTTACAGAGCACCACAATTATGGAATAACCTCCCAGACACCATCAAATCTTCCCCCAGTCTTAAGTCACTCAAGAGCTCCTTACTAACATACTTCAATACAGAATCCACCTGTAAACATGTAACATAGTGACTGTATTTCCTACATATTTATTTTCTGTTAATCTGTATATTTGTGTTGTTTTTTAATATCTTGCATTGTATTACTTTGTATTTCTGTAACTGTAACACTTCAATGTTCTTGAACCCAGGACATACTTGAAAACGAGAGAAATCTCAATGTATCCTTCCTGGTAAAATCCTTTATAAATAAATAAATAAAATAATATCCTTTTTTAAGACAGGTGCTCTAAATTGCATGGCATATTCAAGGTTCGGTCTGACCACTGATTTATACAGAGGCAAAATTATGTTTTCATCCCGAGAGTGAACTCCCCTTTTAATGCATGCCAATACTTTGCTGGTCTTGGCGGCTGCTGTTTGACATTGCACATTGTTACTTAGTTTGAAGTCTATGATTATTCCTAAATCCTTCTCCTGCTTGTATTTCCCTAACTCCGTACCATTTAGAGTATAAGTTGCTTGTGTGTTCTTCACTTCAAAGTGCATAAGTTTGCATTTATCTACATTAAATTTCATCTGCCATTTAAGTGCCAAGTCCCCCAATCTATCTAAATCCCTCTGCAGCGAAGTAACATCCTGCTCACATTGTATTACTTTTCCTAGTTTTGTGTCATCTGCAAACACTGATATATGGCTTTCAATGCCTATCTCAAGGTCATTTATAAATAAATTGAATAGTATTGGTCCTCTAACAGACCCCTGAGGGACACCGCTTACCACTATTGTCCATCTTGAAAATGTACCATTTATGACCACTCTCTGTGTGGTCATAGCCAGTTTTCTATCCAAGAACAAGTATTTTCATCTAGACCAATTTTTCTTAATTTAAATAGTAACCTTTTGTGTGGAACTGTATCGAAAGCTTTGGCAAAATCCAAGTTACAGTTACAAGTTTTTATAAAGCGCTAACAAGTTCCATAGCACTGTACAATGGGAGGCAGAATAACAAAAATACATACAGGTTAAACACCCAGAACAGTAGGAGATAGAACCCAGCTCAAAAGCTTACAATATAAGAGTAGAAAGGTGACACACTAGGTGAGGGTGAATAGAGAATATGGTGCATGTGGGCTGTGTGGGAAGATGGAGTAAGAAATCAACAGAGGGGCATTAGGAAGTGAGATGATAGACCTCTCTACAGTAATGTGTTTTTAGAGACTGCTTGAAGGACTGTAGAGATGGGGAGAGTCTGATGGTACGGGGGAGGGAGCTCCATAGAAATGTGCAACTCAGGAGAATTCCTGAAGGTGAGAGTTGGGGGTGAGGGCCCAAGGATACAATAACGACAGATCATTGGCAGATCAAAGTGGTCAGGATGGGATGTACCTGTTAAAAAGGGAAGAGATGTAGGCAGGGGCGCGGTTAAGGAGAGCTTTGTAAGTGAGCACCAATAGTTTGAATTGTATTCTAAGGGAAACAGGGAGCCAGTGTAGAGATTGACAAAGGGCCGAGGTGCGAGAGGTGAGGTGGATGAGCCTGTCACAGACATTCATAACAGACTGCAGAGGGAGAATCTGGGATCTCTTAAGGCCAGAGAGAAGGGGCTTGCAGTAGTCAAGGCATGAGATAATAAGAGCTTGGATGAGCATTTTATCAGAGTCCTTATTCAGACTGGGACGGACGCATGCAATGTTTTTTAGGTGGAAGTAGCTGGATTTGGTTAGTGACCGAATGTTAGGAGTGAAGAAGAGATCAGAGTCTAAGAGGACACCGAGGCAATGGACCTGTGAGATAGAAGCACCATTCACCTGAAAGGAAAGGGTGCAGGAATGTTAGTATTAGCGGGAGGGAAGATGAGAAGTTCAGCTTTAGGAAAAGGGAAGTCATCCAGTCAGAGACAGCCAACAGGCAGGCGGTAACACGGTCGGGCACGGGAGGAGAGAGATTGGGAGGGGAAGATAGATTTGGGTGTCATCAGCATAGAGCTGTTATTGAAATCCATAGGAAGAAATGAGGTTGCCAAGAGAGGTGGTATTGATCGAGAAGAGTAAGGGACCCAGAACAGAGCCTTGAGGTACCCCAACTGAGAGAGGAGTTGGTGGGGGAAGAGGCACTGAAGGAACGAAGAGAGAGGTAGGAAGAGAACCAGGAGAGAGCAGTGTCACTGAAGCCAAGATGACGCAGCGTGAGGAGCAGGAGAGGGTGGTCAACAGTATCAAATGCAGCGGAAAGATCAAGAAGAATTTATTTATAAAGTATTTTACCAGGAAGGATACATTGAGATTTCTCTCGTTTTAAAGTATGTCCTGGGTTCAAGAACATTGAAATGTTGCAGTTGTTACAGAAATACAATCTAATAACATGCAAGATATTAAAAAGCAAAACACAAAATACAGATTTACACAGAAAATAAATATGTAGGAAATAGTCACTAGGTTACATGTTTACAGGTGCATTCTGTATTGAGGTATGTTAGTAAGGAGCTCTTGAGTGACCTAAGACTGGGCGAAGATTTGATCGCGTCTGGGAGGTTATTCCATATTTGCGGTACTCTGTAGGAAAATGAGGATCGAGCCACTTTCTTTTTGTATTGTGGTATTGCAAGTAAGGTGCTGGTCCTGTATCGGCGGTTATAGGAGGAGGGAACTGTTGGGGGAAGCAGCCTATTCAGGTAGGATGGCAGCTTCCCAGAAAAGCTCTTAAACACCAGGTTGGAAAGGTGAAGGGTGTGTCTGGATTCCAGCAACGGCCAGTTTAGCTCTTTTAACATGTCACAGTGGTGGGTCATGTAGGTACATTGTAGCACAAAGCGGCAGAATGAGTTATACAATGTAGTAAGTTTCTGGAGGTGTGTTTTCGGGGCAGCTACATACACTACATCTCCATATTCAATAGCCGGCGTAAGCATTTGTTGTACAATCTGCTTTCTTACCGGGGGGCTCAGGCAGGATTTGTTTCTGTACAGGGCACCTAGTTTGGGGTAAAGTTTAGATGAGAGTTTTTCGATGTGGGGGCCAAAAGATAGATTTGGGTCTAACCACATATCTAGATATTTGAGAGAAGTGACTGTGGTCAGCGTGCCATTTGAATTGTCCTGACACGTAGATGGGGAGATTGCAATTTATGTAGTTTAGGTGCTGTTCCAAAGATCATGGTGACAGTTTTGTCAGTATTTAAAAAAGTTTGTTGTGTTTGATCCACTTTTCTACCTCTGTGAAATGTTCTTGCAGCATGGCCTCCAGCTGCGGGAGAGTTGGTTTGCTGGTATAGATTACAGTGTCGTCTGCGTACATTTGTACAGTTGTGGCTCTGCAAACGTTGGGCAGATCATTTATGAATATCGTGAATAGCAGGGGGCCAAGTATCGAGCCTTGGAGTACACCGCATGTGACTGGGAGGGGGAGGGAGGAGCTGCCAGAAATTGACACATATTGCGATCGTTGGATACATACGATTGAAACCAGGTTAGCGTGCGATCACCAATACCAGAGTTTTTGAGTTTTTGGAACAAGATGCCATGGTCTACTGTATCAAAGGCCTTGGCAAAATCAAGGAAGATGGCTCCAGTTAGGTTTCCTTGTTCCATGCCGGCTTGGATATCATTGCAGACTTTTTAAAGGGTGGTTGTAGTTGAGTGATTTGGACGAAAGCCGGATTGATCTGGGTTTAAATAGTTCCAATATTGATAATAATCACGTAATTGCGTGTACACACATTTTTCCAAAATGTTTGACATTACAGGGAGCAATGATATCGGACGGTTAGTTGGATAGCAAAGTACTGTCACCACTTTTATGGCTAGGTACCACTCTTGTAGTCTTCCAGAGTTTGGGTATGTATCCAGTCATCAGTGATTCATTGATTAGGGTTGCGACAGGATTTGCAATTGCCGGTGCACTGATTTTCAGCAGCATCGCTGGAATTTGATCAGGTACAGACTGGTATTTCATTTTTTGGTTGTGGAGAAGTTTAGTAATGACGCTGACAGGCACTGGTCTAAAACTGAACTCCTCTCTAATACAGGGACTTTGCACAGTTGGTGGAGCCTGACCTGCTTGCAGCCTTTCTGTAGGTGTGTCATTTGTTAGCTTCGCAATCAGGGTGGTGGTGCGTCCAACAAAATAATTATTAAAGGCATTTGCTACATCTTCGGGGGTGTTGCAGGGTTTGGTTGTTTACTTTGACAGCAGCTGGCTGAGAGTGGACAGGGGGTGCTTGTATGTTACTTATGATTTTCCAAACATTTCTAGGGATTGGTTTAATAAAGTGGGAGATGTGACCTTTGCTTTTAGCAGTAACTAAAGCATCAGTCACCTTGGTCATAGCAGTTTGAGAGGGAGGTTGGATCAAGTGAGGGCTTCTTTAAAATGGAGATGATCAGAGCATGTTTGAATGCAGAGTGGAAGACAACAGAGGAGAGGGAGAAGTTGAAAATGAGTCAGAGCCGGGACAACAACTGGTAAGACAGACCAAATAAGGCGCGAGGGGATGGGGTCAAGCAGACAGGTGGTTGGGCAAGAGGACAAGAGAAGTACCGAGACATCCTCCTTGGAGATCAGAGAAAAGAAAAAGAGGAAAAGAGAACAGAAAAAAGAAGGGGCAGTTAGTGACGGAGTGAATGAGGTTGAATGGTTAATGGAGGAGGGCAATGAAGAGATTTCTAGTCTTAGTTTAGAAATCTTATCAGTGATGTAGTCAAAGTACCTTGTGTTTCTAAATAAAAATTAGTATTTGCACTGGAACCTGCCTGGCCTCATTATCACTGCACACTGGACTCGCTCCTGCTCACCTTCACACTCCACGCTTGACAGAATCGAGCCCTTAGGGTCCCATGGTAGTGGTGCCACTGTCAGGGTGGCAGCAGGCGGAAGCTGAGGTGGAACCCATAGTTTGTAATAATATCCCAAGCGCTGGTGGAGAGCAGGTGAAACAGACACAGGAACTAATGCTGGTAAATAAAGGTATATTCAGAACACACAGCAACAAGTCTGGTACACAACAGCAGAGCACTGGAAACAACAGATAAGTCCTTCTGCACACAGGTAGTGTCTCTAGGCACCAGGGATAGGGGCTATGCAGTGTCCTCTGCATGCAGGATCCCCCAAACAGGAATCAGGAGCTCTTGGCAGAGATACCTGGATAGCAGTATGGTAGATGAAGCTCGAACACTGGTAGCCACAGGTGTAGTATCTAGGCACACAGGATAGTGGGCTATGTAGTGTCCACTACAGACAGGATCCAATAAGCATGGAATCAGGAGCTCCTGGCAAAGATACCTGGATTGCAATATGGTAGATGCAAGCTGGAACACTTTGTAGCCACAGGTAGGATCACAAGTACAAAGGATGGAGGGTAATGGAAACAAACAAGAAGAGGCAGCTCACAGGACCTCACACATATCAGGAAGGGAAACTGAATGAGAGAGCAAGGAGAGGAGGGTGTGACCACAATATAAAGCTGTATGGCTAAATTGAAATGATAGGGGAAAGCAGCCAGCCATGGGAACTCTGGAACAGAGGCAGACATGGAGTGGGAAGAAGGAAAAGGCAGCCAGGACTATGGTGCCAGCGGACTCCAGGACTGTGCATGACAGCCACTAACATTAATGATAAGCCATTATCTATTCCAAGTTGAGCCACCATGTATGTTCTGACTTGCCTTGTCTGGCCACTTACTGTACTTTTACATGTTCAATACTTTGCACAAGTTCACTGGGGCACAGTGAATAATGAGTGAATCCAAGGTTGCTTGTTATTCATGTGAGCATCTTAAAAAAATAAATGGCTCCCAAAATCTGATGTTATTTTTTGCAATGAAAATAACCACTCATCCCATGAAGAAGATGGAGAAATCTGCTCCCCCTCTCTTCTAGACTGAAGAACAAAAAGAACAAATAGTTATATGGAGTCATTCTGTAAGACTCCAAGAGAGAGAATTATTATTATCATTTATAAAGCGCCAACAGTTTCGCTTTACAAAGAATGCTTTACAGCAGCGCTTTACAAAGAACCAAAGGGAGCGTGATGCAGATAAACGGACATACTGTAGGATGGAAACAAGAGGTGTAGAGGGCCCTGCTCACAGGAGCTTACAGTCTAGAGGGACTGGGGTTGGGGAAGACAAGGGAAGTTTTACTGGACAACAGAATCATTAGTGCCAGTGGTCCGGGAATGGTAGAACCATACAAGCAGCTTCAATCATGTTTGAGTTGGTGAGCAGAGGGATGAGTTGCTAGGGATGAGCCGAACACCCCCGTGTTCAGTTCGCATTCGAACTCGAACAATTTCAAAAGTTCGAGTTCGAACGCGAACACGAACCAAACTCAATGCAAGTCAATGGGACTCAAAAGTTCGATTTTTAGAGTGCCCTGCAAGAGGGCATATATGCAAGATATTTGCCATAAAAGGTGTATGGGGGTCCGGGTAGAGCCCTGGGGAACAGGAAACAAGGACAAAAAGTTTAAAAAAAGACATTTTTAAAGGAACAGTGAGTTTTCCATAAAATAAGGGTTAAAAATAAAAACGAAAAATTCCTTCAAATATCATGCCTAGGAGGTCCTCATAACCTGCCCGTGAAGTGGCGGATTTGTAGGATGTATAGAAATATCGCCATCAGAGACCCACACACGACACCTAGCCACCCTTAAGGGGTTAAAATGCACAGGGACTGGCTACTATCCTGTTAGATGAGGGAATGTATTATATGTATAAAGCAAGGTATATATGACAATGGATAGTCAGAGAATCTAGGGACTCAGCTTGTACGCTTTATGATAGACATTTTCACGTTGTGTTGTGTTACTAATGCAGAAGCAGCAAGCCCTTCCACCACGCTTGCACCAAAACTATAGATCTAACACAATAATAATTGTATGCTCACATAGGCCCTTCGGGAGAGGTACATGACATACAAATACTGGAATATTACGTTTAAATCTAAGGAGTGTGATAAAGATTTTATTAAGCCCTTGATGACAAATGACGTAACATCTACATCATTAATGATTGGCTTTACAGAGCCCTGGTCCTTAAGGGGTTAAACAGCATATCAGAGGAAATGTAGTAGAAATGAACACTTCTTAGAATTCAGAAGCACAGTGTGCATACATGTGCAGGAGCAACACCCAGTCTGCAGGCAATGTATCAAATTCATGAGACCAGACTAATTAGAAGCACATGTTATTTCCAAACACTAATTAACACTTGTTGTTTACGCCGTTTGAGAGTCCTGCTGTAAGCACATGTCATTTAGAGGTGAGAATCTTTGCACCTAGACATTAGGCAGACTGTAAAGCATGCTTTCCTTGTAAGCTAGAAAATCCACATCACCCATTGCAGCATTTTAAAGATGAAACACACAGGCGGCGCAAAAAATCCTATGCAAGCCTCATGCACAGTATGCCAGGGGTCTCAAACTCACGGCCCCCCAACATGATTTGGACTACAAGTCCCAGGATGATTTCAATGCAATACATGGCGAGGGAATCCTGGGAGTTGTAGTTCAAAAACATCAGGGGCACCAAAGTTTGAGAGCCCTGCTGCGAGCACATGTCATTTAGGGGTGAGAATCTTTGCACCTAAACATTAGGCAGACTGTAAAGCATGCTTTCCTTGTAAGCTATAAAATCCACATCACCTATTCCAGAATTTTAAAGATGAAACACACAGGCGGCGCAAAAAATCCTATGCAAGCCACATGCACTCTAAGCACATGTAATTTTGAGGTGAGAAAGTTTCAGAAAAATGTACACGTGTGCAAATATTTTAAATAGAGCCAGAATAATTTTATGACAGTCACATTTGTCTGACAAACAGATAATATGCTGCAGCATGTGTTGACATATGTTGGTAGATGTATGTAATGTGTGTTATGTGTATGTAACATGTTTATGCTATGATACATACCGCTTCCTGACGACGTACACAGTCCGTCCATTGCTAATCATCGCCCACATGCGTGCCTTCTTGCCCTGGGTAGTTTTTTAATTCAATATCTAATAAACTGTTGCTTATAATATTCTGCAGTAAAGAGTCTCTTTATTTCTAGATTTTTTAGTATTTTTAAGCATCTTTTATACTTTTTTCAAATTTTTTTTCAAACTCGAACCGAACACGCCAAGAAGTTCGAAGTTCGTGAACTTTCGAACTGCCAATGTTAGAGTCGAACTCTGAACTGATCGAACCGAACAGCTCATCCCTATGAGTTGCATCAGTGATGGTACACTAATCTGAAGAGATAGGTTTTGAGGGATTTCTTGAAGGACTGAAGATTAGGGGAGAGTTTGATAGGGCCAGGTAAGTCATTCCACAGAAATGAAGCTGCCCTTGCAAAGCCTTGGAGGCGAGAGCTGGCAGTGCAGGTGTAGACAGACGACAGAAAGAGATCGACCACCGACAGGAGTCGTCTAGACAGGACGTGCTTGGGAAGTAATAAAGACATATAAGGAGCGGTCGAGGTATTGAGGGATTTCAAAAAACGTGAGCGTCAGTATTTTAAACTGTATCCTGAAACGTACAGGAAGCCAATGGAGGGACCAGCAGAGAGGGGAAGTATGCGAGGAGCGTCTGGTGAGAAAAATAAGCTTGGCACCTGCATTCATTACAGATTGCAAAGGGGAAAAACAGGCAATTGGGGAGGCCAATATGGAGCGAATTGCAATAATCAAGTCATGAAACGACAAGCGCACGAACCACCACCTTTGTTATATCTTGCGTCAAGAAAAGGTGAACACGGGCAATGTTCTTGAGTTGATAGTAATAGGATTTTGTCACTGTCCGGACGTGCGGAGAGAATGTTAGATTAGAATCGAAGGTGACACCAAGGCAACACAGCTTGAAGTGTCGGGCTAATGAGCGTTCCATTTACTCCTAGAGAGATACATGGTATTGGGTTTTTCTTGGAGGAAGGAACAACGAGAATTTCAGTTTTGGCAAGATTGAGTTTAAAGAAGCGGGAAGACATCCAAATCAAGACGGCAGAGACCGTCAGTGACTCGACTCAGGAGAGCAGGAGAGGAATCAGGGGAGGAGAGGTATACCGTATTTTTCGGACCATAAGGCGCACTTAAAATCCTTAAATTTTCTCACAAATCGACAGTGCGCCTTAAAATGCGGTGCGCCTAATGTATGGCTGTGTTTTCTGACCTAGAACTGATTTGGCGCTCAAAAACCTGTCAATGTTTTAGGTAAGCTACGAAGCTGCACTGCTTGGATTGAGCATTACGGCCATGGTAGTCAGGAGGTGTGTGCATTCATTTTCTATACCCGCTGCCCCAAAAATGGCTCCTGTTAAGAGACATGCTTACGAAGCGGATTTCAAACTCAACGTTAAGAGACATGCTTACGAAGCGGATTTCAAACTCAACGCTATCAGTCATGCAGTACAACATGGAAATCGAGCAGCTGCGAGAGAATTCAACATTAATGAATCAATGGTACGGAAGTGGAGGAAGCAAGAAGACGCCCTGCGCCAGGTAAAGAAGACCAAACTGAGTTTCCGAGGAAACAAAGCAAGATGGCCACAGTTGGAGGACAAAATTGAACAGTGGGTTATTGAACAGAGAACCGCAGGTAGAAGCGTCTCTACTGTCTCTATTCGACTCAAAGCAACAGCGATAGCACGCGACATGGAGATCAACGACTTTCGAGGAGGTCCCTCTTGGTGCTTCCGTTTTATGAAAAGGCGTAATCTCTCCATCCGCACAAGAACTACTATCTCGCAGCAACTACCAAAGGATTACGAAGAAAAGCTGGCCATTTTCCACACCTACTGCAAGAACAAGATCAATGAAAAGAAGATCCGGCCAGAACACATCACCAACATGGACGAGGTCCCCCTCACCTTTGATATCCCCGTAAACCGTACTGTCGAGAAAACAGGGACCAGTACGGTATCTATACGTACTACAGGAAACGAGAAGTCATCCTTCACTGTAGTTCTCGGTTGCCAGGCTAATGGCCAGAAACTACCACCCATGGTAATTTTCAAGAGGAAGACTTTGCCAAAAGAAAAGTTTCCGGTTGGCGTCATCATCAAGGCTAACCTGAAGGGCTGGATGGATGAGGAGAAGATGAGTGAGTGGCTGAGAGAGGTTTACGTTAAGAGACCGGATGGCTTTTTCCACAAATCTCCGTCCCTATTGATCTGTGACTCCATGCGCGCCCATCTGACCGATACTGTCAAAACCCAAGTGAAGAAAACTAATTCGGTGCTTGCCATCATTCCGGGTGGATTAACCAAACAACTCCAGCCGCTAGATATTGGTGTCAACAGGTCATTTAAAGTTAAATTGCGAGCTGCGTGGGAGCATTGGATGACAGAAGGCGAACACACATTCACCAAGACAGGGAGGCAACGCCGGGCGAGTTACGCCACTATCTGCCAGTGGATCGTGGATGCCTGGTCGAAGGTATCAGTCTCCAGTGTCATCCGAGCTTTCAGGAAGGCCGGAATTATCCCTGAACAGCTAAGTAACAGCAACGAGACTGACTCGGATAATGATGAAAATGATGAGAGGGATCCGGGCGTGCTTGATGCCGAAATCGCCCAACTGTTAAACTCAGACACTGAAGATGAAGAATTTGATGGATTTGCGGTAGAGGAATAAACTGAAAAAGTGTGTATTTTGTATTTTATTTTACTGAACAATGTTGAGAGTTATTGTGAAAGACCATTTTATGGTTATTGTGAAAGAGTTGAATAAAGAGTTGAATAAAATTTGACTTATCAGAGTTTTGTTTCATTTAATGCGCCTTATAACCCGGTGCGCTTTATGTATGAAAATAAACCCGTTAGCAGTCGATCATTGATATTGCGCCTTATAACCCGGTGCGCCTTATGGTCCGAAAAATACGGTAATTGAGTGGCAACAGCGTATAGGTGCACTATGACGCTGTCCATGGCCTGTGGTGCTAAATATAACCGATTCAGCACCATGGCCAATGGACAGGGACGCAGTGCTGAGTCTAAGTGAAACAATATAACTAATTGATCTGTAAAAACAAAATTGATTTGTTTCAGACAGTTTCGTTTTCGTTTCAGACCCAATTGATTTGTTTTTGTACCGTTTTCAGACGGAACCGATTCCCATTTCACTTCCCGAAATACAAATCAGTAAATTTTGTCAGAATTTTGATTTGTACCGAAACAAAAAGCACATCTCTAGCGCGCCGCCAACCAGCCACCAGAAAAAGCCGCCAAGCTGCCAAAGTAACCATTACTTCTCTATGGGGAGTTCACTGCTGACAAAGATCACTATATTTCACTGGTAATTCGCCAATATTTGGCAAATTGCCAGTTTTTTGAATAGCCGAATGGTCACAAAATTGCACAGTACAACGTAGGATTCCCATTGAATCGTGTGTTTCACTGCTTCGACTTATAGGCATTAGAAGCGTATCTGTTAATACAGTGAGATGGGTGTTTATTGCATCGTTTTATTCCATTGTTATACCCCCGTTTATCTTAGAGTCTAAATTTCGTACACACCCTAACGACCCTTGCTTAATACAGGATAATAACGAGTGACGAAACATGGTCGTGTTCAATGTTTATTGTATATGCATGCACCGTCATATGTTGATAACTGCAAGGTCTTGTATAATTTTGGTGTACAGTGAATTCCAATGTATGGAAAATAATTGCACCGTACTATGTCGATAACTACAAGGTTATGTATAATTTTGGTGTACAGTGAAAGCCAATGTATGGAAAATAATCTTCTGTAAACAAAATAAAAATATATATTAAAAAAAATAAAAAAAAAAATGCACAGTACAGGGAAATTAACTGTTCGGTGCAATTTCGTGGCCAGTTCGGCTCTCTTTGAATAACCTTGTATATTACTGTCTCAGATAGAATAGAGGTCCCAATTTTTTTAATATATTTTTAAACCGATACCCGCATAAGAATAAGTAGACATTTATAAAGACCTACAATATATTCTGCAGCGTAATTAGTTGGGAAATAAGCTTAAGCCAGTTCCTTGCCATATTTCTTATTCAGGTACTCCTTATTTTTGGGCTGGGTGTATAGATGTGTATTCCCTTGAGCAGTTATTATCTTTCCCAGGTAAGGATAAGTAATGAGCAGGGCTGGTGTTGGATCATTTTGCACTCTAGGCTAGACCAGCTACTTGCGCCCCCCCCCAAAAAAAATGAAAGCAACACAACATGAAACTATAATAAATTAACTGTATTAAACAAATATAGATATAGCTTTAACCCCATGGGGACCATGTATTATGTAAGTCCATGGAAAAAAATCCCCTTAACAACCATGGATGTATATAGCGCCAATTGCGGAATTAATATGTCTGCTGACATTCTTCAGTGTCTGAAGTATGCTGGCAGAATAAAATGAAGGCACCCTCTGCATATTTACAGTAATACATGTACACCCAAACAGACAGACCCCAGGTACATGAACCCCAGACAGACGGACCCCAGGTGCATGTACGCCCAGAGAGACCGACAGACCCCAGGTATACAGTATGTACTCCCAGACGGACAGACAGACCTCAGGTGCATGTATGCCCAGACAGACATACAGACCCCAGGTGCATGTACAGGCAGACCCCAGATACATGTGTAGCGCTCACTCCCGGAGGAGCCGCTGAAAATGAACCACGGGTCAGTCTCCCCGCACTAGGGAATAAATATACTCCAACACAGTTGTGAGTTTTTATATTTATATAGTTTACTAAAATATTTGAGCAGATGTTGAGACACGGTATTCACAAGTATTATTACAGTATTTTCGTATCCCGGTAAAACGCGTAGCGGAAAAGAAACGAAACACGAGGCTTCGTATTTCGGAAAATAAAATATTCGCAACCGAACATAAAAGCAATGCAATTTCCCGATAGTTCAGAAAAAGGGACACGTAGCAAAACCCCAAACATACAATCCCTTCGTATTACGGCAAACGCGCAGCGGAAAAAAAAGAAAAATGTATTCGGAACGTATCTTTGTCTTTAACCCCCGTTCCGATTCGCAAAAGGAAATGAGTCCTGCACAGGTTAAGTCCCAGAATGTGAAAAGTGTATCTGTGTGTGTGTGGTACCCGGGTACTGTTCAACTGGCCAGTGAGTTTATTAAAGGAAGGTCTTCGACTAGTCAGTTGGGGCCCTGTGGACTTTAAAGAGAAAACAGCAGAGCGTCCTTTAATCATAAAACAGCCTTGGAGGCCTCTCACCCATCCGACGATTTCTTTAGGCTCCGCTGACCCAGGACGTCTCTCCACCCGATTTTGACTGGGGATACTAGCGGCCCGATCCGTTGTCTGACTCCACACAGCTTTTCCAGCTCACCGCCTGCTCTCCGTTCGATTCCTCCGGTCTGCAGCAATGCCTGGATCCCGGGCGGGTCTTCTTCTCCTCAGCTTGGGTGATCCTCTCTGGACTAACAGGTCTCTCTTGATCTCTCTTGGTCTCTGTTGGTCTCTGGCCTAGGCCCTCTCGTGATCTCTTCGATGCGTCTGCTCTCTTCCCTTCCCTGGCGCGCTCTGGAACTTTCTCCATGAGGCAGAGGATGTAAGTCTCCAGTCCCACCCACATCCTGTCTTCTTGCAAAGCATGCCGGGCATTGTAGTCCCAATATCCAGTATCTCTGATCGCGATAGTCTCCATCTTGTGGCCAAAAATAGGTACTGCCACAGCAAGATTTTACCACAGCGCTACACTCACCCCCTCCTAAAACTCTTGGGTCTCTCCAAGGAGGTACAACAGTTACATTACATTTCCACAATATTTAAATACAATTTACACAACACAGGTTCAGCAGCATACAGGGAGTGGGTTAGGAACACTTCCTCAAGTTGACTCATATTTTGGGCTACCTCAGCAAGCATAGCAGACACTTCGGCAACCTCCGCACCGTGGTGATGGCCTCTTCAGTGCTATGTCCTGGTGAGTCGTAGGTGAGTCGTTGGGGCGGTCGAACAGAGCGTTTTGGTTCTGGCTCAATCAGTTCCTCTTCAGGTGGAAGTACTATAGGCGTTGGCTCAATTCTTCTCTCTATCACTGGAGCAGACGTTTCTTCAGAGTATGATCCCTCCAGTGAAGGCATAGAACTATAATCACCTGAGTAAGCTTCCGGAACTACCGAGATCCCCACATCCTCAGGGACTTCCACCTGAAATTCAAGAGGCTCAGGGATATCAACAGTCTCAGGGACTTCCAACAAGAATTCAGGAGCTTCAGGCCTCAAATTACTCCCCATCGTTCAGGAACTGAGGTAATCTCTTCAGGCTCCGGTGAACGTATCCAGTCCAGACAGAAACTTTCTTCCTCACTGTCCCTTTCGCTCTCTTCGACAACCCGAGTCTGTTGAGACCGGGTAACAGGAGGCAAACATGGAACAGGCGGATTTGGCAGAGGCGGTTCATCCCCAACTGGCATTCTCACAGCCTCCCTCAAAGGTAACAAATGATTCCGGTGCCAGTTCTTGAGAGGCCCAGCCTTTCCATCCGGGCGAATCTGATACACTGGTAGACCTGGTAGCTGTTTGCAGACAATGTAAACCTGGGAACTCCACCTATCCGCCAACTTGTGTCTTGCAGCAACACCCAAGTTCTTCAATAGGACCCTATCACCGGGTTGTAGATCTTGTATCCGGACCTTCAAGTCATAGTTCCTTTTGTTTCTTTGCTCCCTGTTTCCCGAGGTCAACCGGGCCTGTTCAAATGCAGAAGCCAAATTTTTCCGAAGTCTATCCACGTAGTTTCTATGGGAAGCTACTGACGTCTGGTCTAAAGATAACCCAAATGCCAAATCAACCGGCAGTCGAGCCTCTCTTCCGAACATAAGACGGTACGGTGAATATCCAGTTGCATCGCTCTCCGTACTGTTATATGCATGCACCAGAGTAGCTATGTGACGACTCCAACTCTGCTTCTCCACATTCGACAAGGTCACCAGCATGTTTAGCAGTGTGCGATTAAACCTTTCAGGCTGAGCATCACCTTGAGGGTGATATGGTGTGGTTCGGGTCTTTTGGATTCCCAACAGCTCTAACAACTGCCCCACCAGTCTGCTTTCAAAGTCTCTACCCTGATCAGAGTGTATCCTCCTTGGCAGTCCGTAGTGAACAAAGAACTTTTCCATCAACACCTTGGCTACAGTCGGAGCGCGTTGATCTTTCGTGGAAAAAGCTTGGGCGTAACGAGTGAAATGATCAGTCACTATTAGAATGTTCCCTTGCCCACTAGCATCCGGCTCTAAGCACAAGAAGTCAATGCACACCAAATCCATGGGTCCCTGGCTCTGCAGATGGCTCATTGGAGCAGTTCGGGTCGGTAGAGTCTTTCTCTGAATACACCTCAGACAGGAATGACAATAGCTTTCTACTTCAGCCCTCATACAAGGCCAATAGAACCTATCTCGCACCAGCTTAAAAGTTCTCTCTGCACCCAAATGTCCATGCTCATCATGTAGTGATCGCAGCACACTCTCCCTATGTTTAGTAGGGAGGAATAACTGTTGAATCTCTTCAGAGTTGGTTGAGGGGCCCCTTCGGTAGACCACCCCATCCAACATCTTTAACCGCTCCCACTCTTTGTAGACCAATCTGGCTCCACTCGGGGACTTGGTTAACAAAATCTCTCGCTGGTTTGCAGACAGGGCCTTTATGGTCAAGGCAATTAAAGGGTCACTGGCCTGATCCGCTTTCAGGTCCTGTCTCGAAAAGGTAGGTAAACTTTCATCCCTTAACTGCGTAGGGTTACAGTAGAACTCAGGAACAGCCGCAGCCATAACTCCTATGGCCTCTGCTTCAATCCCTCCTTTGACCCGGCGCTCTGTTCCTTGGCACAAAGCTTGCACCCCATCTGGAGTCAACTGAGTCCATTCTGTAGTGTAGGGTCTTCTCGATAACGCATCAGCATCTCGATTATTCACCCCAGGGCGATACTTCAGGCTGAACCGAAACCCTGACAGAGCGGCCAACCACCGATGTCCCGTTGCGTCCAGTTTTGCGGTAGTAAGGATGTAGGTAAGAGGATTGTTATCCGTTTTGATCACGAACTCAGCTCCATACAGATAGTCTTTCAACTTGTCCACCACTGCCCACTTCAAGGCTAGGAACTCCAGCTTGTGAGTAGGATAGTTCTTCTCTGAAGGCGTAAGGCTCCGGCTCACGTACGCCACAGGCCTCAGCAATCCACCATACTCCTGATATAGGACTCCTCCCAGACCTTCTCGGCTGGCATCCACATGTAGTTCATACGGCTTGTGAGGGTCCGCATAGGCCAAAACAGGAGCTCGGGTTAGGCTCTCTTCAGCTTTACGAAAGCTCCTTCACATTGACTGGTCCATGCACCTTGTATAGACTCTCGAGCTTTCCTTGGCCCCGGAGCGGACGGGTTTTTGTCAGAGACCTTGCAGCCTTCTTCTGTGGTTTTCTTCTGCAGGAGTTTGTTCAGTGGTTGGGCTATTTTCGCGAATCCTCCCACAAATCTTCGATAGTATGAACAGAATCCCAAGAAAGATCTAAGCTCAGTGACGTTTCGGGGTCTAGGCCAAGAAGCTACGGCCTCCAACTTCCGAGGGTCTGTTGAAACACCTTCCGCTGAGACCACATGTCCCAGATACGTAACAGATGGTAGGCAGAATTGGCATTTCTCCAGAGACAGTTTCAGACCCTCTTCATGGAGCCTCTTCAAGACCTTCTCCAAACGTTGCTCATGTTCTTCCAGAGTCTTCCCAAACACAATTATGTCATCCAGGTACACTAATACTTCGATTAGATTCATATCCCCGACTGTCTTCTCCATCAACCGTTGGAACGTGGCTGGAGCCCCCGTAAGGCCTTGAGGCATCCTGTTGAATTCAAAGAACCCCAGTGGACAGATGAACGCAGTTTTCTCCTTGTCTTCAGGATGCATTGGTATCTGGTGATACCCACTTCGCAGGTCTAGTACACTAAACCACTTTGCTCCAGACAAACACTGTAGGGCATCTTCAATCCGAGGAGTGGCATACTGATCGGGGATGGTTCTCCGGTTCAATGTGCGATAGTCTATGCATAAGCGGACAGAACCATTTTTTTCTTCCGGACCAACACTATAGGAGATGTATACGGACTCCTGGACTCTTGAATCACCTTGGTTCTCTGTAACTCGTTCAGCTGCTCTCGCAGATCATCTAAGTCTCCTAGCGGAACTCGCCTTGATCTTTCGCGAAACGGCTTGTCTTCTTGTAATCGAATGCGGGTGTTCAGTACTCTTAGCTAGGCCCACATCGAACTCATCTTTTGAAAAACAATTCCTTCCACTTTAGAACTTGAGACTGAAGAGGTTTCTTCCATTCAGGTGAAATAGGAGCGTCCTTGGGTAGAATCTTTCATCTGGAATCTCTTTACCCCTCTCCCCATCCTGAATCGGTAGAGAGGGGTGTAGCAGACTCTACTTGCCCAATAGGCATTCGTGCTTTAAGGACTACTGGAAAATCCATCACGTTGCACACACTGACCGAGACTCTTCCTCGTGTTCTCTTCAGAGCTTTGGTGGAGATTATTTCAGGAATTACTTCGACTCCGGTTTCACTCCCATGATCAAAATCGGTTCCCAGCACCACATAGGGGCCTGGTTGCGATCCATTCAACTTGACTGAAGCCCGGAAACTCGCTACTTCTCCTGCTTGCAGAACCTTCTCTGTTCCACCCAGTCTCCACAGTCTTCCCACCTCGGCAGGTGCCTTTCGTTCTTCGACCATCCTCTGATAGACCGACGTAACATTGGGTGTACTCCTTGAGTTGAACCTTCTTCCAACACGATAGGCGTCAGGAGACGCCGCACTAGGTCAGTATTCGTCCCCACTATCAGGGAGCTTCTGTTCGCACCCGAGGGTCGAGGACACACAATAGCCAATGCATCACAACCCCCAGACTGCCCCATGACTTCAGATCCGATCTCCAACTTCACTTGCAGGTACCCGTCATAATAAGTTTCTCAGTGCCGATACCCCATATTTCCAAATCCTTCAATTCTTGCAGAGGAATGTGCTTTAAGTGTTTCTCGTAGAAGTCTCTGTAGATCAATGTCACTTGAGCCCCTGAATCCAACAGGGCTTTGGTGTAGACTCCTTTCACTTGGATTGGCACAATAGGAGAAGGACCTATCAGTTGGTCGGGAAACTTGGTGGCGGTATCCGGACACTTAGACCCCTTTTTGTTGTACCCTGGCCTTTTTCTTGGCCCGTGCAGGTTTTGGGTGTGCATTGCTTCCCCATGACGTAGACCCGGATGCCAAGGGAGTGACTCTTTCAGTCCTGGCAGGCTCTACAGTCGGCTCGGCTTTGGGCCTTTTCGCCCTCTTAGCCTTTGCTTGATTTCTGGAGCGGGGTTCAACCCTCGGGCACTCAGGTTGCTCCTTCACTGGTGCCCTCTGGCGTTTCCCGCCGGTGAGGTAGATAACAGTCCCTCCAGGGCTTCCAACAGTCCCTTGACTCTATCCTTCTCAGGCTTTCGGCCTTTGCACTGTGCGCGGAAATGGCCCATTTCTCCACACCCAAAACATCTCTTCCTAGAGAGCGGAGACGTAGTTGCTTGTTGAGATTTGGTTAAAGAGTTTGAACCAGACGCCACAGCAGCTCCCGTCGTCTGCATACCTGTGAGGAATTTCTGCATTTCTGCCTGCATCTCTGTCACCTTCATCAATACCCGACACAGTTCCGCGTGTGCTTGTTGCAATTCAACTTGAGCTTCCTGAACTTCCTTGACGGTTTTGGACAATTCACCCCATTCAGGGAGGTTCGATTCTTTAGCAGCCCTCTCTGTAGATTTAAAAACATCCGTCCTCATCAGATCCATAGGTATCTAGAGAGTCGCTTTCAGGCTGCAGACCGTCGTTATGTCTCACAGGTTGTGCATAAGCCCTTCCCCCGCCTGAAAGATTTCTCTTCTAGTAAAGCCTCTTCCTCTCGTACAACTCGGATCAGTTCCAGGTACTTTAACTCTTGGTTACCTGCTCTGCTTCTCAGCTGCATCATCACTGGATCTAGAGGTTGAGAGCTCCTCAGGATCTGTTTTATTCGGATCTTATCTACTTCGGCCGGTTCGGCCCCTTTCTTCAGGAGTATCTGGTGTAGAATCTTATCCAGGCGCCTCATGTACTCGGTCATCCTTTCACCTCTTCTCTGATAGGTGTGTTCGTACTGATATACCAATTCGGCCGCCTTTTCAGTTCGCCCAAAAACTTCTTCAAGAACGTTTAAATAATCCAAAGCAGTACAATCTTTTCTACTCAGTTTTAGGTTTCTCCCGCTTCTGACGCAGGTCCCTTAAAGCTCTCGGTGATCCTTTGCTTTTTCTGGCCTCAGGGACATCCCACTCATCCAGAGCCTGCATCGCCTGTTCCACCCATTCTTCAAAGGTTTCTTCTCCCGCCGGAGTTGGTACGTTTCCTGTAAAATTTCTTAACGTCGATAACCGAAGTTAGTGTGAGGAGGGCTTGTTTTCTGACATTTAACCAGTAGATCTCCAATAGCCACGATAAATTCAGGCCCTATCATGGCCAACGGACTAGGCGCGGAAACACTTGCGGATTCACCACGTGGCGTACTTGGCTTAATTAGTTGGACTTCCACCTCTTCGGCCAGTTTCACGCTCGTGCCCTGAAAACATGGCGGAACACCCTTTCTCCATTCGAGAAGAACATACATGTGAGAAGTATCTGGGTTTTTTTCAATGTCCAGTATTAACCCCCGATGATCTGGTGCTAGCGTGGCCACGGCCTGGCGAATCTGATCTTCAGCCCAAGTGTCTGCTGGAATATCCATCACTATACAACATTCTGACTGGCTACTGTGCTCCCACACCACTCGGCAACAGTGTCTGGATCCATATTTAACCCTTTAGATGCGGTTTTTCCAGAGACTGGATCCCGGAAACGAGCCCCCACGTGTAGCGCTCACTCCCGGAGGAGCCGCTGAAAATGAACCACGGGTCAGTCTCCCGCACTAGGGAATAAATATACTCCAACACAGTTGTGAGTTTTTATATTTATATAGTTTACTAAAATATTTGAGCAGATGTTGAGACACGGTATTCACAAGTATTATTACAGTATTTTCGTATCCCGGTAAAACGCGTAGCGGAAAAGAAACGAAACACGAGGCTTCGTATTTCGGAAAATAAAAATATTCGCAACCGAACATAAAAGCAATGCAATTTCCCGATAGTTCAGAAAAAGGGACACGTAGCAAAACCCCAAACATACAATCCCTTCGTATTACGGCAAACGCGCAGCGGAAAAAAAGAAAAATGTATTCGGAACGTATCTTTGTCTTTAACCCCCGTTCCGATTCGCAAAAGGAAATGAGTCCTGCACAGGTTAAGTCCCGAATGTGAAAAGTGTATCTGTGTGTGTGTGGTACCCGGGTACTGTTCAACTGGCCAGTGAGTTTATTAAAGGAAGGTCTTCGACTAGTCAGTTGGGGCCCTGTGGACTTTAAAGAGAAAACAGCAGAGCGTCCTTTAATCATAAAACAGCCTTGGAGGCCTCTCACCCATCCGACGATTTCTTTAGGCTCCGCTGACCCAGGACGTCTCTCCACCCGATTTTGACTGGGGATACTAGCGGCCCGATCCGTTGTCTGACTCCACACAGCTTTTTCCAGCTCACCGCCTGCTCTCCGTTCGATTCCTCCGGTCTGCAGCAATGCCTGGATCCCGGCGGGTCTTCTTCTCCTCAGCTTGGGTGATCCTCTCTGGACTAACAGGTCTCTCTTGATCTCTCTTGGTCTCTGTTGGTCTCTGGCCTAGGCCCTCTCGTGATCTCTTCGATGCGTCTGCTCTCTTCCCTTCCCTGGCGCGCTCTGGAACTTTCTCCACGAGGCAGAGGATGTAAGTCTCCAGTCCCCACCCACTTCCTGTCTTCTTGCAAAGCATGCCGGGCATTGTAGTCCCAATATCCAGTATCTCTGATCGCGATAGTCTCCATCTTGTGGCCAAAAATAGGTACTGCCACAGCAAGATTTTACCACAGCGCTACACATGTATGCCAGACAGACATACCCCAGGTACATGTACACCCAGACAAACATACAGACTCCAGATACATACCCAGACAGACAGACCCCAGAGTGAGGTGAGCAGAGTAAGGCATCCTCATCTGCTGCGTGGTGACAGCAGCAGGGTGCGGCTGAATGAGAATGGGGCAGACATGGGTGGCAGATGTCCTCTCTGAAGTCAGAGGAGGCACTGCAGACTAAGGGAGCTCCCTCTCTGACATCATCAGAGGGGCCGCTGTTTTGGATTCTCTGGCTGGCGGCCGGTTACTGGGCTGGAAAAAGAAGCGGTCAACAAAGAGCCACCACTGCCTGGTTGGGCCGGCTGCGCCCCTAAGCGGCAGTGCACTCTAGGCTTCTGCCTAACAGATTGTTGTTCATAAAGAAATTATGGTTTGGTATCAGGGGCTTAAATACAGATATGTAGGTATCATTTTGATTGTGATCAATCAGATGTTTTGTTCCTCAGTCTTCTGCCCTTTGTTCCTATGATGTGTTTTGTTATTTTTTACACCTGGTTTGAAATACATAAAATGTTTGCTATTCTTGTGAAAGCATTGAGCATATGGATCAATTTTCAACCCTTTTTAGGATCGCTTCCAAAACTAGAAATTGTGGTTAGACGTTAGAACATGCACACTATTCATTGTTAGTTATGGCTGGTAAACGGGATTGTGTTATGTTATATTCAAAAGATATATGTTATAATATATCTTTCGAAATATATGATAATTCTGCTGGTAGTTTTTCCTGCATGTGTGTGTATATACGTATATACACTGCCATTGATTTAATCATAGTTCTGTTAAGATACAAAGGAACCTGGAGAATGAAAAGTAATTTATTCTTTTTTAATCTGAAACAAGTGAATATTCCTTGCTATAATTATAATTAATTTATAGTAAGTGTGTGTTGGGATTCAGCTACAAGAGAAAATATGTCAACCCCTGTCTCTTGATAATATGACCCTTCAACATTCTGCCATGATTACGAGCAGATGACCTTAACTACATTATAACTACACTATGAGAAAACATACATTTACAGCACAAAGTGTCATAGCTTAATTTTCAATTTTTTACATTTCGGAGCACAGTCAAGATTAGGAACAGTAATTACTAAGGGCCCTATTACATTCTTCGCGCATACGTTTTCGCCCGCGCAAAAACACATTAACGCGAGGGGCAAAACCCTTTGCGCAGAACGTCGTATTACAATCTCAGCGCAACAAGCGCGCGTATACGTCTACCGCGGGTGAACCTGCGCGAACGCTGCGTGAGCTTACTGTACTTTGCGCGTCCTATACTTAACATTGTGAGCACAAATGCGTTTGTGCGCTGGTACGCAGATGGTATTACAATCTATGCGCAGGAATTAACGCACAACCTTTGCGTGCATAATTTTAGCAACTCCTAAAAGCTGGTGTTAATGGCAAATTCTATCAACCTGGCCGAAACCAAATACACCAGCCCAAAAAAAAATACGCAGCAAAGTATAGTTACACATTCTACTCATACCAAACCAATAAATTTGAGAAGTTGTGCGTGTTTTTTTTATTAACGTAGCATATATGCGCAGATTGACTTTGACAGGCGCAAAAACTTAACGTGAGACAATTGTGGTTCTTAATTCTGATTGGCTGAATCGTGTGAAAAAAACAGTCCGCACACTAATTTCTGCGCACAACGTGCACGCGTTTTTACACGTCCGCTTTACGCGCATTATTTTTTGACGGATGAAAAAATGTGCGAGGATTGTAATATCAGCGTTGATTTACGCGCATTAACGTTTAAAGCTTTGCGCAAAAATTTGCGCGTTTACCGTGCATTTTAGCATGAAGAATGTAATAGGGCCCTAAAGAATCACTTTGTGCTAACAAATAAATCAATTTCTACTACTACTCTTATACGTTTCCTGGTCATTCAGAAACATTGATGTAATAGATATGTAATTGTTTTATGTGCTAAAGTAGCAATTTTACTTTGAAAATCATAAAAGATAATGGGCACTATTCCCTAGTGAACACGAACGTAAACGTTTGGATGTGTGTCAGGATAAGTGACTGTAACGCACGCCACCTATATTACCTTCCTATCGCTAAACCCATAAGAAATCACTTAGCGCATCTGTTTTTGCGCTAGCTTCTACGAGCTTACTGTACTTTGCACATCCTATACTCAACATGGGAAGCGCAATCATTAATTAGGATTTCGATAAGTATGGTATCATAAAGTCCTAGCGCTAATTACCACAGGGTTGTGCAAGCCCAAATTTTAGCTACACCTAAAAATGAAAAAAAAAATTTTTAGCTACACCTAAAAATTCCACCTTTTCAGAATCATTTAGCACCCCCTAAAATGACACCCAATAAATCCGATACTCACCTCTCATCCCATGGTGAGAACGGTGGCCCAATCTGCTGCTTCTTGTCTCTGGGAGCAGTCTGAGACTGGGAACAAATTGACTTTTCTTTACGTGTATATAGCTAACCATAATATAACAAATCCTGAGTTAAATAACAGAATTTCTTTATTTCTCAATGGTGAGCACTGGCTCCCATGGTTTCAAAATAAAGGCATTAAAATACTGACTTTAACTCCTTCACTACTGAGTTTTTTTCCATAACATCATCCTCAGTAACCAGTGGCTTTATGGAAAATCAATTTGCAGTAGCCATACAGTGAAAATGTGCTTGGAATGCTCAAAAGCACACTTTCTTACTGTATACACTATTTGACATACAGATGGTGCCATCTGCTGGTCAAAAGGCACTACTACAGTACATCTCTTTACTACAGCTTGGGCTCCATGTTTCCTTGAAGGGGAAAAAGGAACTCCAAGCTGATCAAACTGTTTTAGCACCTCTGCGTCTGTCGTGCACAAGATGCTGAAACTTTGGCGGCACATTCTGGAGTCCATTTGTAAAATACTTTTGTTTTCAATAAACTAAATTCACTTCCATTGCACAAGAATTAGACTAAATACTACTATACTCGATGTGTGTCAATATATGTTGCATTATTGCTGTTAATGATAACCTACATTAACAGTACCAGGGACAAGTTGAAAGGGGAGTTATAAGTGTACAGTCGCAAGAAAAAGTATGTGAACCCTTTGGGATTATGTGGAGATTTGCATGAATTGGTCATAAAATGTGCTCTGATCTTCATCTAAGTCACAACAATTTGAAAAACACAGTCTGCTTAAAATAATACAACACAAACATTATATGTTTTCATGTTTTTGTTGAACAGAACATGTAAACATTCATAGTGCAGGGTGGAAAAAGTATGTGAACCTTTGGACTTAATAACTGGTTGACCCTCCTTTGGCAGCAATAACCTCAACCAAACGTTTCCTGTAGTTGCAGATCAGACCTGCACAACGATCTGGAGTAATTTTGGACCACTCATCTTCACAAAACTGTTTCATTGTAGCAATATTCTTGGGATGTCTGGTGTGAATCGCTCTCTTAAGAAGGTCATGCCACAGCATTTCAATCGGGTTGAGGTCAGGACTCTGACTGGGCCACTCCAGAAGGCGTATTTTGTTTTGTTGAAGCCATTCTTTTGTTGAAGTACTTGTATGCTTTGGGTCATTGTCCTGTTGCATCACCCATCCTCTGCGGAGCTTCAGTTGGCGGACAGATGGTCTTACGTTTTCCTGCATAATGTCTTGATAAACTCTGGAATTCATTTTTCCATCAATGACAACAATCCGTCCAGGCCCTGAGGCAGCAAAGCAGCCCCGAACCATGATGCTCCCTCCACCATGTTTTACAGTGGGGATGAGGTTTTGATGTTGGTGTGCTGTGCCTTTTTTTCTCCACACATAGTGTTGTGTGTTTTTTCCAAACAACTCAATTTTGGTTTCATCTGTCCACAGAATATTTTGCCAGTAGTGCTGTGGAACATCCAGGTGCTCTTTTGCAAACTTCAGACGTGCTGCAATATTCTTTTTGGACAGCAATGGCTTCCTCCGTGGTGTCCTCCCATGTACTCCATTCTTGTTTAATGTTTTCCTTATTGTAGATGTGTCAACAAAAATGTTAGCATGTGCCAGAGATTTCTGTAAGTCTTTAGCTGACACTCTAGGATTCTTCTTTACCTCATTAAGCATTCTGTGCTGTGCTCTAGCAGTCATCTTTACAGGACGACCACGCCTAGGGAGAGTAGCAACAGTGCTGAACTTTCTCCATTTGTAGACAGTCTGTCTTACCGTGGACACATGAACATCAAGGCTTTTGGAGATACTTTTGTAACCCTTTCCAGCTTCATGCAAGTCAACAATTCTTGATCGTAGGTCTTCTGAGAGCTCTTTTCTGCAAGGCATGGTTCACATCAGGCAGTGCTTCTTGAAACCAGTAAACCCAAAACTGGTGTGTGTTTTTAAAGGGCAGGACAGCTTTCAGCAACACATCCAATAATATCACACTGATTGGACTCAAGGTTGGCTCACTCCTGGCTCCAATTAGCTCTTGGAGAAGTCATTAGGCTAGGGGTTCACATACTTTTTCCACCCTGCACTGTGAATGTTTACATGTTATGTTCAATAAACACATGAAAACAAATAATGTTTGTGTTGTATTATTTTACGCAGACTGTGTACTGTTTTTAAAATTGTTTTGACTTAGATGAAGATCAGAGCACATTTTATGACAAATTCATGCAAAACTCCACGTAATCCCAAAGGGTTCACATACTTTTTCTTGCCACTGTATCTATTATCATAACGGGAGAAAGATGTAGAAAAAATGAAAAACTGAGAATTGGAGACATTAGAAAGCATATGGATAATAAGTTCACATAGAGAAAGCAAACTGATTTAAAAATAGTGAAATTGTTAGCATGAAGAATGGAAGCTTTAATAGTTATGGGCAAGAAGACGCTATAGATGAGGGCTAAACGAGCACAACAGTGTTGCCCTGGTATCATCTTCTGAAGTCCACAGAACTCCCTTTAGAGAAGCGTGAACTTGCTTGAACTTGAGTAAATCGGCTCGCTCCAGGGCAGTGGAAGAAGACTGAGAACAGTTTGATCTCTGTGTTCTGCTGCAAACAGCCAGAGGAGACAGGAGATCACACCATCCTCTGCACCACGGAACCATGAGTAACAAATTTTTTTGTGTCTTTATTTTACAATGATAAATTATTTTGCTCCAGTATTTCCGTTCCTTATTTCCTTAAATGGAAAAGCCATCAAGTTACAGTAAGGAGCCGCTAAAGCTTGCAACTCGGTTGGAATAGCATCTCGAGCCGGTAAGTTAAAAGCAGAGCTGAGGAGTATAATGGCCCGAGTTGTTAACTTATCGGCTGGGTTGGAATAGTATCTCGAGTTGTGGAGTATAATGGCCCGAGTCGTTAACTTATCGGCTGGGTTGGAATAGCATCTCGAGTTGTGGAGTATAATGGCCCGAGTCGTTAACTTATCGGCTGGGTTGGAATAGCATCTCGAGTTGTGGAGTATAATGGCCCGAGTCGTTAATTTATCGGCTGGGTTGGAATAGCATCTCGAGTTGTGGAGTATAATGGCCCGAGTCGTTAACTTATCGGCTGGTTGGAATAGCATCTTGAGTTGTGAAGTATAATGGCCTGAGTCGTTAACTTAGCTGGGTTGGAATAGGATGTGTAACTTTACACACTACATGGAACCAGAATTTAATATAAAGTCTACATCAAACAGTTCTTTTGATAATGTGCCATGGCAGTTTTATTCTTCCTTTGTTGGATAGTTTTACAAATGCAACTCAAGTGAATCTTCTTTATTGAGAAACGTTTTACATCGCAAGTTATGCTGTAGCATATGAAACAGCTTTCCTGTGCCTCAGCTGCAGGTTCCTTGCTGAATGATAGCTGCTTCATTACTCTTGAAATGGCTCTTCGAATATATATTATAATTTTGGTTCGGTGTTCTATTATCAAGATGCTATCTGAACGATCGCAATCTTGCATTTTCAGTTTCTTCCCTACTGGGTTTCCACAAAATGCCTCATTCGTGGTGTCTTTCTGATTAAAGGAAAAGTATTGTTGTGATCTACTGTCGGCAATATTCTATAACGTATCCATACATTCCCCTTTGAAGTTACTTGATGATCATTTTAAAGAGCACAGCGTACATGATGCTCACGCTTTTCAGTGAGAAATAGAGCTATATTTACATTAAATGAAGTGGAAAGGCTATGGTGTTGAGTCATTTATCAAACAGAGATGTGAGAACGATTGTAAATCTTTTTTGAAATGTTATGTTTAGAAATGTTACTGTCTCTTCAGCTCTTCACTATACACTTTGTCAAACGTTACCCCTGTGATTTTTCATTTATTTTATTTTTTATACACCGATAGAAACCAACAAAGTATTTTATTGTTGGTGTTAAACCTGTGCTCATTGCATGACACAGTTTATTCAATGGAAAATAACACTTTAAACTTGAAATCAATTTTAGTAAGCTTTGGTATTTTTTAATATTTTAAATATTTAAGCATAAAAGAATTGCTCTTAATCCTGATGGCGGAGTACAACAAAAAAAAGTAGTTGCAGACAGTGTTGCCAAGACTGTGATGGGGAACAGTTTAATTCCTGCATTATTATTATTATTCGTTGTTTACATAGAGCCAGCAGATTCAATAGCAGTGTACAAGGGGTTGATACTTTTGACCACCACACTGTCGCGGGCTGCTGCTGTGTGTCACTGCGCACTTACCGGGCCTCGCTCTCTGATTTCTGCCTGCCCCCGATCTGGACCTTTCCTTACCACACATTTGGAATGTCCCATCTGTACCTCGCTCTGGAGCCCCCTGTTCTGCCTTGTGGGTTGTTCTCAGCATGTCGTGGTTAGTACCTACCAAAAGTGGTGCAAGAAAGGACAACCGGTGACTCAGCATCAGGGTCATGGGTGCTCAAGGCACATGGGGAGTGAAGGCTAGCCTGTCTGATTGATCACGGTAGCTCAAATTGTTGAAAAACATAATAATGACCATGATACAAAAGGTGTCAGAACACACATCTCTTATAGATTGCAAGTTCCCTTGAGAACAGGCTTCGCAAGAATCATACTGTATCAACTATGTCTGTGTCACGGTTTGGGGGAGGATAGGAACCAATACACCATTGGTTCCTATCCTCCCCCAAACCATGACACAGACATAGTTGATACAGTATGATTCTTGGGAAGCCTGTTCTCAAGGGAACTTGCAATCTATAAGAGATGTGTGTTCTGACACCTTTTGTATCATGGTCATTATTATGTTTTTCAACAATTTGAGCTACCGTGATCAATCAGACAGGCTAGACCTCACTCCCCATGTGCCTTGCGCACCCATGACCCTGATGTTGAGTCACCGGTTGTCCTTTCTTGCACCACTTTTGGTAGGTACTAACCACGACATGCTGAGAACAACCCACAAGACTTGCTGTTTCCACGATGCTCTGACCCAGTCATCTAGCCATCATTATTTGGCCACTCAACTCACCCAAATCTTTTTGCTTGCCCCTTTTTCCTACTTCTAACCCAAGACTTTTATGCTTTCTTAATCCAGGTTAAAAAAAACACAATTATGTTTTGCCTATAGTGTTCTTTAGCTACAACCTGAACACCTGTTGTCACTCATCCACTTGGATACCCTTGGAAACCCACTATAACACACACCTGGGATCATAGCAAATTTCAGGCACACATCCACAACTTACCCAGTGGCATTCACAATTTGTCTTCTCCCATGAGGGTCGCTTGCAAATTCCAAACTTCAGAAATTAAATCAAACAATATTCAGTACTAGTTAGTGGATCACCGCAGTCCACACTAATAAAACTCACATAATGAGTGGTATGTCTGAGGGTATCACAGAGTTCCACAACAATAAAACTCACATATGAAGTGGTATGTTTGAGGTTATCAAAGATTTCCACAGCAGGAAAACTCACAATAATGTGCAGTGTGCACTATCAAACAGCTCCACATCTACGAAACACAAAGTAATGTTAATTATGCATGACTGCATCACAAAGCCCCACTGTAAGAATGTGTGGTGACTGTGTTTGATGAGTGTTTGTCAATTGTCTGTGATAATTTGTTGACTGTAAATTATATGTGTATGTGTTGGCCCCATGTGATATGTATATGAGGGATTTGTATTGGCTTTGTATGATGTATATAATGAAAGTGTTTCATGCTTTTGTGTTTAAAAAGTGTTGGGTTTTTAATTGATTTTAGCTTTATTAAATTATTCCCTTTCACTGCTCTCATTTTTTTTGCGGGAAAGGGGCTTAACCCGTCTTGATCCATTGGTTAAAAGTACACCCTTGTGGTCCAATGGGAGAGCGATTGTTGCACACTTCTGAGTATTGCACACTATAGTTTTCTGTGTGGTACACAGTGATGAATCAGAGATGACGGGGGTGCACAACACTGCAACCCCAAAAATATGAGCAGGAATTATTATTATATTTAAAATATTGCCATTACAGCCGACTGCACTTTGACTCTGCCCCATACAGTTGTTGGGCGTCCACATGACCGAGTGCCCAAGTGATGAGTCCATGCAAGGGGTTCAGAGGCTAAAAATTGCATGTCGACCAGAACTTTGACACCCTTGCCTTACACATGATGAGGTCCAGATAAGCTCACAACTATATTTGCTGATAAAAGATCATTCAATGATTAATAATTACCAAATATATGTAATTTAAATATCGTCTTTATTGCTTAAATGTTTAATAATAAGACTGTAAATTTGAGTATAATGGAGACGGAGTTATTACTTAGGGTGATTGAACATCTCTGGTATAATTAAAATGCGTAAGCATGCAGATTATTACATAGAGCAGAAACCGGCTGGCACAATGCATAGATACTGTAGGTGATGAATACTTTGAGAGTGCCTGTAAATACATGAATAGGGCACTATCAGCTGCCCTGAGCCAAAACCGGGACGATAAGGGAGAAAATTTGCTTTTGCTAACTTCCCCTTAGCGTCCCGGTTTCCCCAGAAGATTGTGGGGCAGGCGCCAAGTCTGGCAGCCTGCCCCTTAGCAATCGCTAAGCTTGCAGATGCTGGGGCAGCACTACGGCGCTGTCCACAGCATCCCCTACATGGCGTCCATAGGACACCATGGAGGATCGTGCTGCTGTGGAGGATCGTGCTGCCGGGTCACATGACCGTCAGGATCTCGCCTCTCACAAGATCCTGCTGGTCAGTAGAGTGTTAAGTATAGGGAGCGCAAAGTACAGTAAACGTACTCAACAAATCATTGATTAGCGAGTGCTAACGGGTTTTTTAATCTATTAGCGATACGAAGGCGATGTGGGTGCAGCACTATGACCTCCTTTAAGCTAGCGCTAACACTAGTGTTAGCTTGAAGGAAGTGATAGAGCCCTCAATTTTTCTTATTCTAAACGTGAAAGATGCTTAACCTTATCATTCATACTACATTATAATGAATATCATTGAGTAATGATATTTAAACTGCAGGAGAGATTTAAAAATGATATCATGTAAGCAATTGTATTATGTAATATATGTAATTTTCTTTTTACTCTTTGCATGTAGGTAAAGTTTCCTTAGCAGAACAGGAGAGCTGAAGCTATTTTTTCCTCTTAGAATAGATCTGTACATATTTATGAGGCTGTGCTGATAGTAAAAATGTAAAACCTTAATCAAAGTTAGATGAAATACACACAAGGGCTTTAGGATGACAAGATTAACTAGGAGTCAGAGAACAATTGCTAAGTGCTACTTGAGAAAGAACCTGTCATCCTTTCTGAAACATTGTGAAATTTGCATTCACTTGTGCATTTGCTGCAATTGCAATATATATAATTATACTGTAGATGTGTCTGTGCCCCTAAGATACCATCTGCACAGTTTATTATTCTACAACAGAATTTCAGATGGCATGTCTCTTGGATAGCATAGTCTCTAGTGTGTAGAATGCACAAGTAGTTCAGTGGTTTACTCTAAAACACTTGAGGACATATTCTAAGTGAGCCGTTATGCTAATGAGAGCCATTAAGTACAATGGCTTATTTGTTAATTGTCATTGTCCTTTTCCAGATGAGCTACAAACTTTGCTTGCAGCTCAGCTACTGCAGCAAGTTACTGTATTGTTAACACTTCCTATACTTTGTATTGTAAGTGCTCGTTTCCCAGCAGTTGGAAAAGAACAAGCCATGCTTACTCATTATTCTTGTCTCTAGTCATTAAAAAATATCACCTCTCAAAACCTGGTGTTAAGTGATTTTGCCAATGTAAAATCACTTGGCACAAAATACAAAAAGATTTAAAAAAATCTATACTCAGTTCTGGTCCCACAGTGAGGACAATGAAACGATCCACCGCCAGCAGAAGGAAACTGGAAAAAAATAGTCCCCGGTGTCCTTCTGTTGGCCCTGTGAGATCACTCAGACGTGAAGGACTCTCTTCAGTTTCCATGGCGTAACAGAGAACAGCTCCCATAGATTAGAAATTGAGCTGCTAATGTTACAACTCTGAAACAAGGGGAAATAGAATTAATAAATTAACTGCTCTGTAGGATATTTCCTCATTGCAGACTTTATTGAGAATCCTCTAATACCAACATCTTGTTAATGCAGCCAAACAGCAGATCTTTAAACTGTTTCCCAAACAGGACATTGATGTAAGATTTACATCTCAATGATATATCGTTTAGGCTTTCCACACATATACTGACCAGTATGGACACTTTTACATACCTGAAACAATGGAATATAGAATTCACTGCTCTGCAGGATCTTTCCTCCTTGTACACTTTATTGAGAATGAGGATAATCTGCAAGAGCTCTCCATGTGACACAGCAGACAGAAGCAATCAGTTGCCACTTTTAACAACACTCTACCAATGGAATGTAGAATAATGTCTGAAGTGATCCTTAAACAGTTTCAAACAAAACTTAAAAACAATCTACAACACTAATGTAGCAGTTCACTTGTAGTAAAGCCTGTAGTAAGGAGCTCCTAAGGATGACCAGATCACGCCACATTTAGAATTAGAGACTCCTTGTAACAGATCTCCATACCCTGACTGGGTCACATCTGTTAATGCCGCTTCCTTGTCAGACCCCTGTTCTCTCACCAGCAGGCTTTCATGCCTTTCTCCAGTCCTTAGACAAAGCTGAAGGATGTGTACAAGTAAAGAGCCTTGCTAGTATCTCCCCAGAAATAAGACGACATGTAGATCTATGAATTTTATTACAGCAACAACTGCTCAGCCTTTAATGGGATAATATATACAGTGACAGGCAGAACCTGACAGCCAATGGAAACCGATACCCTGTCCTCGCACTGCACCTCATCAAATTCCCTCCCCATGAAAATGCTTTGAGTTTGCCATGTAGATAGGTTTCTGCAGTATGCTTCTCAGAGTGTGAGCATAATCAGACCTGGTACAGACAATGGGATAAACATTGCTCAACATTTCCGGATAAAACAGAACAATGACAGTCATGGATGGGGAACAGGATTATAGTCTAAGACATCAGATAATGGAGCAGTGCTTGCCTGACAAGGCAGATCAAGAAGAGACCACTCAAACATACACCAGATAATAACACATTCCAGAGAGGGGAAGCTGGAAAAGGCAAAAATAACCCAACCAGTAATCGTATCAGCAGATGGTACCAGACACACACATAGACAATAACATTATTCAAACATAACACAGATTACAAGAACACCCTGCACCCTACAGGCACAGGGTAACTTCAACATAGGAGAGGGCAGGGAAATAACATCAGGCCTGCAGCTCCCAAATACACCTTTAGGCCCATGTACCCCAAGCTCAAAGTGATGCACGTCACACTCGCTATTACCAGCTTAGACTAAATAGTGCTTCAGAGTGGGTTGACTAACTGGCAGATTTTGCATGTGTTTCAGATATAAGGAAATGGGTACTATAATGCTCCTTCAGACATAACATCTCAGAACAAATGAATAAGTGCCATGTATCAGCGGCCAGATACGGCAGTGAAGTTCTAATTATTTGTTCAGTGTCCATTTATTGTTTTTATTACAACAGGGGGTTGATGTGTTCACTGTTTCTCACAATGCTCCTTCAGTGACAATTAAAGAATTTTGTGCTCAGTGTTCCTTTTTCGTCTTCCTGTTCTTTGTGTTCAGAAACCTCAGGTAATAAGTCAACAGCTGCCATAGCCTTAGAAACAGAAAATTACATTGATTAAGGTTTTCCTGGAAAGATCAAAGTCTTAATGAACACACGCACACTGTTTTCAGGTTCTTCTAATATTACATCATATGTTTTGTAGGTATTTTAACTAATACACTATTATTACCAGTATTCAATATTCACCAGCTTCTATACTGTGAATGAAAGATGAAAAGATAAAGACAGGTTTTCTATTACATTATTTTTCTTCAGTGTAATGAAACTAGAATAAAGTGCAATATTCATTTGCTGGTAACAAACAAAGAGATTATTCACTATGTACCGGTGTTTGCTTTTGTTGCAAACTATGGCACAAAATCACCATTGTTGCAAACACAACATATTTCAGCATTCCAGAGAGAAACTAAAATGATGGCCCGAAAAACTTCATTCACGAAGCTTCACCTGCTGCTATTTGAATTTCCCTATTTGTGAAACATCACAGTTTGTTGCAGTTGTAACAATGGCAAACACCAGTACATACTTAATAACCCTTTAAATAATACATTGCTTTGTTTAGTATTGTTGAGTTGGAATCACTCAGTAAGTCTATCATTGTATTATTGATACGCTGTGAAATCTTTAACTGTACGAGGCGCACGTTTTGAATGCATGCATACATTAGGTAATGTGACAAAGCATTGAAATTGCAGTGGGCCTATTTTTTAATAGTTATGTTTTGTTGTACTTAACAGCCCCTCATTTCAAGGAGTCCCACAAGCAGCCTAGCTACGCCTTCAAGCACAATAAGCACACCAACCAAGAGAGATAGCTCTGCCCTCCAAGACCTCTTCATTCCTCCACCACCTGCAGAACCCTACACACCAAGGTATAGTGTGAATTTAGAACACAAAATCTGTTTGCTTGTTTGTTTACTGGAAGAAGTCTCTACGAGTCAGAATTAAGTGAGAAAAAAGTGCTGCTACTGCTGTGAAAGTTGAAATGTAGGACCCTATTACAATCTTCGCGCAAACGTTTGCGCTGGCGCAAAAAAACATTAACGCGAGGGGTAAAACCCTTTGCGCTGAGCGTCGTATTACATTGTCAGCGCAACAACGCATGTAATCATCTACCGCGGGTGAATCTGCGCGATCGTACTTTACTGCGCCCGTCCTATACTTAACATTGTGAGCGCAAATGCGTTTGTGCGCGGGTACGCGGATGGTATTACAATCTGTGCGCAGGAATTAACGCATAGACGTTGCGCGCAGAATTTTAGCAACTCCTAAAAGCTGGTGTTAATGGCAAATTTAGTAATGTCAAAGAATCACAAAGTAACACTTGTTTTCCAATATGACAACAGAAAATCTCACAAATTAAGTCCACAGTTATTTTCAACATGTAGGCTGTTTTTTGTTGTTGTATAATTTATTTTTAAAACTGCATTATCTGGTTTTTAAAATCCATGTGGGAAAATGTAGTTTACTATTATTATATTACATATAAATTTAATATTTCCCATATATCCAAGAGAACACTTTCAAATCAAACTAACTGATCAAATTGGACTGAATACACTTCTTCTTTTTTAAAGTTGAGATAGATTTGAACAATATGTCTTTGCTCCCTTTTGAGCACAATACAGAATTAGTAATACCTATCAGGATGCCTACCATTTTTCAAATGCTCAGAAAAGAAAAATTGAATAGAGAAATATTCCTAGGGATTCGGATTAAATTGTTTTCCTCTTTTCGTACTTCCCTGGCTTTTGGATGATGCTAAAAGAAGTGTCAGCAGGAGGGTTCTTCCAATCCTACTGTTCTCTTCAATCCAACAAAAAGGATATCTTGGTGTTTTGCAATGACCCTAGTTCAAAGGCATGAATTGTTATGGAGTTATTTTTTATCTTTTAAATGCACTATTAGGATGCTTAACCATAACAGCATAATCATGGCACAATAATGTATTTATCTACCATCTGCCACTTGCGTCTGCTGAAAATCATCAGTATGGTCACTTTTTGTTAGCTGTGTATCACAGTAAATTTTTGTCGAAAAATCATCCGTAGTTGACATAATTCCCACCAATGGAACCTGCTATGCTTATCTTTTAAATCATATATTTGTGTTCATTCTAAGTTGCTTTCCCATGTCTTTAGGTACTTTCTCAAACTATTTGTAAGGGTGTCTGTTACTTAAATCTCTGTTTATGCTCTCTGAAGGGATGAAAAAGGAAACTTGCCTTGTGATGACCTGAGTCGACACAATGTCGGAAAACCAGTGTCTAAGGGGTCAGAGTCTCCAAACTCATTTTTAGACCAGGAGTACAGAAAACGATTTAACGTGGTAGAAGAAGATGCTATCCTTTACTGCTATGAATATGACAAAGGAAGGACCAGTGTGCAGGGTCGGAGAGAAAGCACACCTACATATGGTATGCACTTTACTTAAAACTTTACACATCGTTGAAATAATAATGTTGGAACATCACTGTCCTTGATATCTATTAGCAATGTTTAAAGGAAGTGTCCTATTCAATGAACATATTTGAAGCCCTGTTGCCTTTTTAGTGGACTGCTTTCTGAAAACGACTTGTAGAACTGTATATAGAAACGAACTGGGAATATTGTTATATAAACCCCTTAACCTCAAATAATAAAATAAAAATTAAAAATATTTTAAATAATAATATATACATAAAATAGTATACAGGATAAAATATCACTATTGCTGACCTGATGTTATGGTGGTGAGGTATTTTAGTTTAAAACAATTTTAGTACAGCACAAATTTGAATCAGAATCAACAACACTGCATTTTTTCACATCTCCAACTTTATCAAAGAAAGAAACACCATATAGTTCTTGCCTGTTGATTTTACAGACTGCTAGTTCACTTTAACCCCTTCACTACCAAATGATTTAAAAAAAAAACATTGTCAGAAACCAGTGTTTTTTTTGTAAAATAATTTTAAAATAAGAAATATTTGAGTTTATTCCTATTGTATTTTTTACTTTAAGTAACCTATTTTTTGGCCAGTAGATGGCGCCATCTACTGCCAAATTGAGTTAGAGGTTTGAGTGGCTGGTCTATTTTCTCCCTGCATCGGCTGCTGAAAGCCGGATATTTCAGAGCTTTGAGCAGCTGATTTTGCACTTTTTGCTCTTTGGGCATTCTGCTCACAGGACTAAAACCTTGGGAGCACCTTCTGCAGCACAAAAGCAAACAAAATATGTTTGCAGCAAACAAATTTCATTTGCTTTTGGGCTGCAGATCAGCATACTGAGATATCTCGATGTCAGATCACCAGATGGTACCTTTGAAGCCCGAGATATCTCGATATTGGTGGTGATGGGGTTATTAAACAGTGGGCCCTATTCCAAGGTTGGTGTAAACATAACCAATGCTGTTGTAAACTTAAAATCTCCATAGAATATAATAGCTCTGGTACATTTACAAAAGATCCGGTTAACATCAATCTTGGAATAGGGCCCAGTGTCTTACATTGATTCAATCCTGAATCCAGAATTCAAAACAACAGTCAAATCCAAAAGTATAAAAAGTATACATTTCTTCACATTTGTATTAGAACTGATTTTTTTCTACTGACACGATTTCATCCCCCTGTCCCGGGGATTGAAAGTGCCGTGGCACCATTCTACATTGAATTTGGTAAGTCTTGGTAGACGCTATTTTTTTGTTTAATAATTAACCCCTTAAGGACCAACAGCGTAATGTTTAAGACATAAATGCATTGACTTTAAAGACCCGTGGTCCTTAAAAGGTTAAAGTAAGCTAATTAAAAACTAGTATCTCTTGCAAAATATGATTTAAGATCATCGTGGCATATTTTTTTAATCTTATTTATTTTAAGGTTCCTTAAATTTAAGCAGATTGAGGAAAATCAAGAATCCAATAACATTGAGAAACACCTACAGTGGCAAGAAAGTATGTGAACCCTTTGGGATTACATGGAGTTTTGCATGAATTGGTCATAAAATGTGCTCTGATCTTCATCTAAGTCACAACAATTTGAAAAACACAGTCTGCTTAAAATAATACAACACAAACATTATATGTTTTCATGTTTTTATTGAACAGAACATGTAAATATTCACAGTGCAGGGTGGAAAAAGTATGTGAACCCCTAGCCTAATGACTTCTCCAAGAGCTAATTGGAGCCAGGGGTGAGCCAACCTTGAGTCCAATCAGTGTGATATTATTGGATGTGTTGCTGAAAGCTGTCCTGCCCTTTAAAAACACACACACCAGTTTTGGGTTTACTGGTTTCAAGAAGCACTGCCTGATGTGAACCATGCCTCGCAGAAAAGAGCTCTCAGAAGACCTACGATCAAGAATTGTTGACTTGCATGAAGCTGGAAAGGGTTACAAAAGTATCTCCAAAAGCCTTGATGTTCATGTGTCCACGGTAAGACAGACTGTCTACAAATGGAGAAAGTTCAGCACTGTTGCTACTCTCCCTAGGTGTGGTCGTCCTGTAAAGATGACTACAAGAGCACAGCGCAGAATGCTTAATGAGGTAAAGAAGAATCTTAGAGTGTCAGCTAAAGACTTACAGAAATCTCTGGCACATGCTAAATTTTTGTTGACACATCTACAATAAGGAAAACATTAAACAAGAATGGAGTACATGGGAGGACACCACGGAGGAAGCCATTGCTGTCCAAAAAGAATATTGAAGCACGTTTAAAGTTTGCAAAAGAGCACCTGGATGTTTCACAGCACTACTGGCAAAATATTCTGTGGACAGATGAAACCAAAATTGAGTTGTTTGGAAAAAACACACAACACTATGTGTGGAGAAAAAAAGGGACAGCACACCAACATCAAAACCTCATCCCCACTGTAAAACATGGTGGAGGGAGCATCATGGTTTGGGGCTGCTTTGCTGCCTCAGGGCCTGGACGGATTGTTGTCATTGATGGAAAAATTTAATTCCAGAGTTTATCAAGACATTTTGCAGGAAAACGTAAGCCCATCTGTCTGCCAACTGAAGCTCCGCTGAGGATGGGTGATGCAACAGGACAATGACCCAAAGCATACAAGTAATTCAACAAAAGAATGGCTTCAACAAAACAAAATACAACCTTCTGGAGTGGCCCAGTCAGAGTCCTGACCTCAACTCGATTGAAATGGTGTGGCATGACCTTAAGAGAGCTATTCACACCAGACATCCCAAGAATATTGCTACACTGAAACTGTTTTGTGAAGAGGAGTGGTCCAAAATTACTCCAGATCGTTGTGCAGGTCTGATCTGCAACTACAGGAAACGTTTGGTTGAGGTTATTGCTGCCAAAGGAGGGTCAACCAGTTACTGTATTAAGTCCAAAGGTTCACTTACTTTTTCCACCCTGCAATGTGAATGTTTACATGTTCTGTTCAATAAAAACATGAAAACATATAATGTTTGTGTTGTATTATTTTAAGCAGACTGTGTTTTTCAAATTGTTGTGACTTAGATGAAGATCAGAGCACATTTTATGACCAATTCATGCAAAACTCCACGTAATCCCAAAGGGTTCACATACTTTTTCTTGCCACTGTATAACAACAATTAATTTATTTGACTCTGTATCTACAATGCATTCGTATTGAATGATTTAGTGATACAAATCAGGATTATTACTTCAAGAAATACAAAATTGTGACCATTTTGCATTCATCAATCTATATGTCACACCAGCCTTTTATATAAACAGATTAGTTATATCTCAGATCAAATACCTTCCAAATTGTCAATAAACAAGTTACACGTACACAAATCTTGCAAAATTATTCTGCAACACATTTATTATACAGTCAGGTCCAGAAATATTGGGACATCAACACAATTCTAACATCTTTCGCTCTATTCACCACCACAATGGAGTTGGAATGAAACAAACACAATGTGCTTTAACTGCGGACTGTCAGCTTTAATTTGAGGGTATGTACATCCAACTCAGGTGAACGGTGTAGGACTTAAAGCAGTTTGCAGATGTGTCTCCCACTTGTTAAGGGACCAAAGATAATGGGACAATTGGCTTCTCAGCTGTTCCATAGCCAGGTGTGTGATATTCCCTCATTACCCCAATTACAATGTGCAGATAAAAGGCCCAGAGTTCATTTCAAGTGTGCTATTTGCATTTGGAATCTGTTGCTGTCAACTCTCAAGATGAGATCCAAAGAACTGTCACTATCAGTGAAGCAAGCCATCACTAGGCTGAAGAAACAAAACAAACCTATCAGAGAGATAGCAAGAACATTAGGCGTGGCCAAAACAAATGTTTGGAACATTCTCAAAAAGAAGGAACGCACCGGTCAGCTCAGCAACACCAAAAGACCCGGGAGACCACGGAAAACAACTGTGGTGGATGACCGAAGAATTTTTTCCCTGGTGAAGAAGACACCCTTCACAACAGTTGGCCAGATCAAGAACACTCTCCAGGAGGTAGGTGTATGTGTGTAAAAGTCAACAATCAAGAGAAGACTTCACCAGAGTGAATACAGAGGGTTCACCACAAGATGTAAACTATTGGTGAGCCTCAAAAACGGGAAGGTCAGATTAGAGTTTGCCAAGCAACACCTAACAAGGCCTTCACAGTTCTGGAACAAGATCCTATGGACAGATGAGACCAAGATCAACTTGTACCAGAGTGATGGGAAGAGAAGAGTATGGAGAAGGAAAGGAACTGCTCATGATCCTAAGCATACCACCTCATCAGTGAAGCAAGGTGGTGGTAGTGTCATGGCGTGGGCATGTATGGCTGCCAATGGAACTGGTTCTCTTGTATTTATTGATGATGTGACTGCTGACAAAAGCAGCAGGATGAATTCTAAAGTGTTTCGGGCAATATTATCTGCTCACATTCAGCCAAATGCTGCAGAACTCATTGGACGGCGCTTCACAGTGCAGATGGACAGTGACCCAAAGCATACTGCAAAAGCAACCAAAGAGTTTTTGAAGGGACAGAAGTGGAATGTTATGCAATGTCCAAGTCAATCACCTAACCTGAATCCCATTGAGCATGCATTTCAATTGCTGAAGACAAAACTGAAGGGAAAATGCCCCAAGAACAAGCAGGAACTGAAGACAGTTGCAGTAGAGGCCTGGCAGAGCATCACCAGGGATGAAATCCAGCGTCTGGTGATGTCTATGCGTTCCATACTTCAGGCTGTGATTGACTGCAAAGGATTTGCAACCAAGTATTAACCCTTTCGCTGCTGAGGCGTTTCACGCCCCTGTGCTGAGGTCATTTTTACCGGTTTTGCTCATCATGTTTAAACGTGTTTTGAAGGCTTATTTTAGTATATGACCCTGACATATTATATATTGTTCTTTCCGTCAGACTCGGTAGATTCATAATATGTCATTATTATATGTATACGTTATGTCATGTCTGTATATTATAACAAAAAATGCAATAAAATATGTATTTTCAATAATTTACAATGTGTAAAGTGTTTTTTTCACATTTTAACATGCGAGCAATTGCGGTTATATTTTGTATGGGGTGCGCTTGTTAAAAAAATTAGAGATGGGGTCTCGTTACATTTTTTTTGGGGAAAATTACACTATTTTTAACAAACGCACCGCATACAAAAATCGTTAGTGCAGCATCATTGTTCACATTATAATTGAAATGGGAACAATATTGCTGCATTAACAAACCAAAAAAAATAAAAAAAAGTGTTTATTTTTTTTTATAATTTTTTTTTTATTTTTTTGTTATTTTTATTTTTCATTTTTTTTTTTGACAAAATTTTTCACAGTAGTGTTTGGTATCGTTGGAACGGCCATGCTCTGGCCGATCCAACCATACCAAACTTTAACCCCTAGCTGCCACGGATCGGGAGATAGGGAGTTCATTGGAACTCCCTATCTCCACCGTTGGTGGCAGTTAGGGGTTAACTCTAGGACTGGCGTCATCGTGCTACGCACGATGACGCCAGTCCTCAGGGGGAGTTCCCGGAGGCTTGGCCGACATCCAAGATGTCGGCCAGCTCCGGGAAAGGATCGCGAACCGGCGCTTTTCAGCGCCGATTCGCGATCCAGCTCCCCAGGGGTTAATGCCAGGCACCATTTGGAAGGGCAGGCTGTGCCCTTCCAAATGATGCCTGGGTTAACCCCCGCAGAGCCGCCAATCGGGAGGGAGAGAGGTCCGAAGGACCTCCCCCCTCCCTTTCAGGCGCCTCCTCCGCACATGCGGGGGGGCACCTGAATTAGGTGTCATCGCGCTGCCGCGATGACACCTAATTCCGGCGGCTGCGGTCCCGGATGCCGGGCTGACATCGAGGATGTCAGCCCGCACCGGGGGGGCCAGCGATCGGCCGGAACCCGGCCGAACGCTGACCCCAATGGGAGGACGCGCTCAGCGCGTCCTCCGCACAGCAGCGGTAATGCTGAGGACGCGCTGAGCGCGTCCTCAGCATTGAAGTGGTTAAGAAGGGAAAGTCTGATTTATGATTATTATTCTGTCCCCTTACCTTTGGTCCCTTAACAAGTGGGAGGCACATCTGCAAACTGCTGTAAGTCCTACACCGTTCACCTGAGTTGGATATACATACCCTCAAATTAAAGCTGACAGTCTGCAGTTAAAGCACATTGTGTTTGTTTCATTCCAACTCCATTGTGGTGGTGTATAGAGCCAAAGATGTTAGAATTGTGTCGATGTCCCAATATTTCTGGACGTGACTGTATTTCAGTATATAAACACTAATCATATATTCCTTGACATTCTTTCTCCCATATGAGGTACATGCAGCATAGCATATTGTAATACAGAACAAGCAGCAAGATTTTTTGCTAGTTTCCTAGTAACACTTATGGTTTCTTTCAGTGAGTGATGTTGTATTTGCAAATGACATTGTTTTCTACAATGAATATTGCGCTATTCTGAAAAGAACACACAGTCTTTGATTATTTTAAAACCGTTCTTTGGTCTTGTTTTGTCATATTCTAATTATAAACCAAAGCTTTAATTATCACAAAAATACCCAGATGTTCAAATGGCCGGCGTCTTTCCAAAAATATTTCAAAAATATGTAACAGTTTTAACATTTCTTACCGCTGTCACCACAAAACAACTCATACACGCCCTGGTAATCTCCCGACTCGACTATTGCAATAATCTCTTATCTGGCCTCCCTCTGTCCCGCCTCTCCCCCCTACAATCCATCCTGAACGCCTCCGCCAGGCTAATTCACCTCACCCGCCGCTCTGTCTCTGCCGCTCCCCTCTGCGAGTCCCTTCACTGGCTCCCCATCCACTGCAGAATTAAGTTCAAAATCCTTATCCTTACCTACAAAACCCTCACTAACTCAGCGCCCCACTACCTGTCCTCACTAATCACCAAATACACCCCAGCCCGCTCCCTAAGGTCAAACAGTGACCTGCGCCTAGCTTCTCCCAGCATCACCTCTTCCCATGATAGACTGCAGGATTTCTCACGCGCAGCCCCCACTCTCTGGAACGCTCTCCCTCGTGCTGTCAGACTTTCCCCTAACTTCTCTTCCTTCAAACGCTCCCTGAAAACATTCCTATTTAGGGAAGCCTACCACCCAACTCACTGACGCAACCATCAATCCCTCTCACCTTACAGTCCTCTCCTCCTGTTTCCAACCCCAACCCTCCTAGATTGTGAGTTCCTACGGGAATAGGGCCCTCATCTCCTCCTGTACTGTTTGTCAAATGTTGTTCAATGTATTGTAACCCTGTCTGTACTATGCTTATTGTACAGCGCTGCGGAATATGCTGGCGCTTTATAAAATAATAATAATAATAATAATAACAAAGGGCTTTGGAATGAACTGTGAATTAACAACCTCCACTTTTATTATTATAATCATCATCATTTATATAGCACCAACAGTTTCTGCAACGCTTTACAAATCAATGAGGACAGAGTCAAAATTACAAACATAGGAGCAGAAACAATAGGTGTACGGGCCCTGCTCGAATTACCTTACAGTCTAGAGGAGTTGGGATAGAGTAAGATAAGAGGAGTTTTATAGGTTGTCGGGATCACTAGCACTAGTGTCACAGAAATAATGGGGACAAGGAAAGGGCCTCTATCATGATGTGGGGGAAGGCAAGGAGAGGGGGATAGGTTGGCATCAGTAATGTATGCTAATCTGTTGAAATGGGTATTAAGAATTACATAAAGGCCAAGATTAGGGGAGCGTTTGATGGTGCTAGGTAGGTCATTCCACAGGAACGGAGCTGCCCTAGAGTAGTCTTGGAGATGATAGTTGGAGTCGCAGGTGAAGACAGAGGTCAGGTAGAGGTCGCATGCTTACTGGAGTGCTCTAGAAGGGTCGTGCTTGTGGAGTAATGAAGGCATGCAAGGAAGGGGCACGTTGTTGAGGGCTTTGAGTGTGAGTGTCAATATTTTGAATCAGATCTTGAAGGGTACAGGAAGCCAATGAAGGGACCGGCAGAAAGTGAAGTGAGGAGCAACAAGAGAGAAATATAAACTTGGCAGCTGCATTCATTACAGACAAAGGAGGCGGCAATACGGGCATTGTGGAGGCTGATTAGAAGAGAATTACCGTAATCAAGTCGTGATATAATGAGAGCATGGACCAGCACCTTCGTGGTATCTTGCGTAAAACAAAAGCGGATAGGGCAATGTTTTTAAGTTGATGAAAACAGGATTTAGTCACTGCCTGAATGTGAGCAGCGAATGTAAGGTCAGAGTTTAAATAACTCTGAGTCAGTGAGCTTGAGGTGGTGGGCCATTTACGCGTGGAGAGTTGGCAAGAGGTCTTCTTAGAAGAAGGAATGATGAGAATATCAGTTTTGGCAAGATTGAGTTTAAGGAAGCGGGAAGGCATCCAGTTAGATACAGCAGAGAGGCATTCAGTGACGTGGTCCAGTAGGGTAAGAGAGAGATCGGGGGAGGAAAAGTTTATTTCTGTGTTGTCAGTGTATAGGTGGTACTGAAATCCAAAGGAGCTTATCCGCTTGCCTAGAGAGGCAGTATAGATTTTAGAAAGAGGGCCCAGTACTGAACCTTGGGGCACACCAGCAAAGACAGGCTGCAGGGAGGAGGTATTGCCAGAAAAGGAGAAACTGAATGATTGTTGCAACAGATAGGAAGAGAAGCATGAAAGTGCTCAGAAAGAGTTTGTAGGAGCAGTGTATGGTCTAAAGTGTCAAAGGCAGCAGAAAGGTTAAGAAGGATCAATAGAGAGTAATGTCCATTAGATTTGGCAGTGACAAGGCCATTGGTTAGTTTAGTTAGTCGTTTTTGTTGAGTGCATTGAGTGAAAACCAGATTGCAGAGAGTCAAGGGGAGAAAGAGAATTGAGGTAGTCAATCAGTTGGGCATCCGCAAGTTTTTCAAGCAGTTTGGAGGTGAAAGGGAGTAGAGATACAGGGCGGCAGTTGGTACTAGAGTTTGTTTTGTTAGGATCGGAACTATGGTGGCATGTTTGAGGGGGGCAGAAAAAGCCCTAGAGCATAAGGACAGATTAAAGGTATGGGTCAAGGATGGTAACAGAGAAGCAGATAGTGTTAGGTGTGAGGGGATGGAGTCAAGTGGGCAGGTGGTAGGGTGAGAAGAATGTAAGAGCATAAATACCTCTTGTTCAGTCACGAGAGGGATTGAGTTAACTGATTGAGGATAGATATGACAAAGATCTACTTGTGAGGGTGGTTATGCGTTGTTGAGATTTCAGCTGTTATCCTGTCTATTTTTGTTGTGAAGAAGCAGGCAAGATTGTCAGCATTGTGGTCGGTGTGAGGAACAGCCACAGCAGGATGAAGAAGGGAGTTGAAGGTGTTCAACAGGCGTTTTGGGTTCCAGGAGTGAGTGTTTATGAGGTCAGTGTAATATGCTTGCTTGGCTAAAAAGAGAGCAGAGCGTTAGGCCTGAAATATAAATTTATAGTATAGAAAGTCTGAGGTGAAGTGGATTTTCCTCCAGTAGCTTTCAGCAGTACAGGAACACCGTAGGAAAACGAGTTAATTTGTAATTGCATAGTTGCAAGTTCTGTCGTCTCATTGACATGGTTTTTAAGTTGCTAGTTTATCAAGAGTGGAAAAAAGGATAGAGCTGTAGCAGGTGGTAGCTTCATTTAGGCAGAAGAGAGATAAGAGAGATGACAGCAACGAGGATGTATCAGCAGAGCATTGCTATAGATTAGTAGAGAGTGGAGGTTTCAGGGAGCCTTATGAGGTTTGGGTTCAGATGGAGGTTGCAAGTTAGAAGATGGTGATCAGACAGAGTGAAAGGTTTAAATTGAGGTTAAAGTAAAGCAAAGCACAACTAGGAGAAGATGAGATCTAGAGTATTGCCAGCTGTGTGCGTTGGAGAGTTGGCCCACTGAGTGAGGCCAACAATGAAGTTATGGAGAGAAATCGCAGCTGAGCTATGAGGCGGATCAACAAGAATGTTACAGAGGACAGGTAGTGTGGAAGCCAAAAAGAGAAGTGGTCAAGGAAGAGAGAGGGGTTGGCCAGGGGCACAGTAGGTAACAGCAATGCGAATGGAGAATGGTTTAAATAGGTGGATGGTGAGGACCTCAAAAGTGGGGAAAGTGAGAGATGGGCTGGATGGAACAAATGGGACAAACAACAATCCTACCTCACCACCTTTTTTGTCACTCGGTCTAGGGGTATGCATTATTTGAGGACCTCCATGAGTTAGGGATGCAGGTGCAGTATCAGATGGGAAAGCCAGAATTCAGTTAAGGCCAGCAGATGTAGAGATTGTGGGATGAAGTGACCATATTGAAATAAAGCTAATTTTTTAGTCTTTCCAAAATGTAAAATAATTTCATAAATTTCCCAAACGAGTCATGCCACAGATGTTCTAACATTAGTTACATTATAATGTATTACTTAGCCCCTTCACTACCAAGTTATTTTCCATTAAACCACTGTCGGGAACCAGGGTTTTTTTTAATCGCTTTTCATTAATTAGGAATATTCATAATGCATTTTTTACTGTAGTAACCCTATTTGACAGGCAGACATAACCCTTAGTTATCAATGCAAATGTGCTAAAATGTTTGTGGCATATTCTGGAGCCCAATCACAAACAAATTTTGTTTGTAATAAACAAAACCCCTTTGCATTACTCAAGAATAAGACCAAATTGAGTATACTTGATATTGAAGCACTAGCAGGTGCTTTTGCAGATCGAGTATATTCAAACTTGGCATTGAAAGGGTTACAAATAAATTAATTAATTTAAAATTCATGCATTCCTTGTTTTTTCCTGTTACTAGGCAAACTACGGCCAATATCTATGCCAGTGGAATATAATTGGGTAGGAGAGTATGAAGATCCCACTAAGATGAAAAGAGACAGTAGAAGAGGTCAGTTAAATGTCTGCCACATCTTTGATTAAGGATATACAAATAACATTCTAAGCAGATATGTGTTGTCAATTGCAAGATGTAAATCATATTGTAATGCATTATTATTAAGATATATGTATATATATATCCAATGCAACTGGTCATGCCTAGCTCCTAGCTGATGAGGGTCCAATAAACCAGAAACAGCGCTGTCCTAGGAGTGACTGACCAGCTGCATAAACCTGACCTCTGCTAAAAAAAAAGCCATCTAATATGGCAGTGGTTCCCAACCGTGGTCCTCAAGTACCCCCCAACAGGTCAGGATTTACAGATACCTGAAGCACAGCACAGGTGATATGATTTGCTGCTCAGTGATTGCAGGATTCAGTCTGCATTTCCCCAAGGTAATCTGCAAAACCTGGAAACCTCGCCTGTTAGGGGTACTTGAGGACCGCGGTTGGGAACCATTGTAATATGGCATGGCATTGATTTAAGGCAGGGTTCTCAAACTCTGGCCCCCCTGATGTTTCTGAACTACAACTCCCATGATTCCACGGCCATCTATTGCATTCAAAGCATTCTGGGACTTGTAGGCAAAAACATCTGGGGGGCCGTGAGTTTGAGATCCCTGATTTAAGGGCTCTGTGTAAAAACAGACCCAGGATGCAAAAAAGTGAGACAAATGTCATTTGCATGTCCCACCCAGAATTCCTTGCTGCATATGGAGAATATAGCACAGGGGCTCTGGGATGCAGTTCTTTGAATTGCTGTGATGTGCAGATGGCTTCTGCAATAATAAACATAAATATATATATACACTCACCAGCCACTTTATTAGATACACCTTGCTAGTCCCAGGTTGGACCCTGTTTTTCCTTCACAACTGCTTTAATTCCTCATGGCATGGATTCAACAAGGTGTTGGAAGCATTCCTCAGAGATTTTGGTCCATATTGACTTAGCATCAAGCAGTTGCTGCCGATTTGTCGGCTGTACATTATGTGAATATCCCATTCCACCACATCCCAAAAGGTGCTCTATTGGATTGAGAGCTGTTGACTGGAGGCCACTGGAATACAGTGAACTCATTGGAACAAGTTTGAGATGATTTGAGCTTTGTGACATGGTGCATTATTGTCACATCCCACGCTGTGTTGGGTCCCCAGTGGCCGGCAGCACCTTCCTCACTGCCAGGGCCGGACTGGGGATAAAAACCAGCCCTGGAAATAATTTCATACCAGCCCCAGTAATGTGCGTTGTGTATGAGGGTATCACAGAGCTATACAGTAATGTGCGTTGTGTATGAGGGTATCACAGAGCTATACAATAATGTGCGGTGTGTTTTGAGGGTATTGCAGAGCTATACAGTAATGTGTGGTGTGTTTTGAGGGTATCGCAGACCTATACAGTAATGTGCGGTGTGTTTTGAGGGTATCGCAGACCTATACAGTAATGTGCGGGGTGTTTTGAGGGTATCGCAGAGCAATACAGTAATGTGCGGTGTGTTTTGAGCAGATCACAGACCTATACAGTAATGTGCGGTGTGTTTTGAGGGTATCGCAGACCTATACAGTAATGTGCGGGGTGTTTTGAGAGTATCGCAGACCTATACAGTAATGTGCGGGGTGTTTTGAGGGTATCGCAGAGCTATACAGTAATGTGCGGTGTGTTTTGAGCGGATCACAGACCTATACAATAATGTGCGGGGTGTTTTGAGGGTATCGCAGACCTATACAGTAATGTGCGGGGTGTTTTGAGGGTATCATAGACCTAGTCTGTGTGTGTGTGTCTCTCTCTCTTACACACCTGGTCTGTGTGTCTCTCTCTCTTACACACCTAGTCTGTGTGTCTCTCTCACACACCTAGTCTGTGTGTGTCTCTCTCACACACCTGGTCTGTGTGTCTCTCTTACACACCTGGTCTGTGTGTCTCTCTCTCTTACACACCTGGTCTGTGTGTCTCTCTCTCTTACACACCTGGTCTGTGTGTCTCTCTCTCTTACACACCTGGTCTGTGTGTCTCTCTCTCTCTCACACACCTGGTCTGTGTGTGTGTCTCTCTCTTTCACACACACCTGGTCTGTGTGTGTGTCTCTCTCTCACCTGGTCTGTGATGTCCCTCTCTCACCTGGTCTGTGATGTCTCTCTCTCACCTGGTCTGTGTCTCTCCCTCACCTGGTCTGTGTCTCTCCCTCATATGGTCTGTGTCTCTCCCTCATCTGGTCTGTGTCTCTCCCTCACCTGGTCTGTGTCTCTCCCTCTCACACCTGGTCTCTCACTCTGTGCAGCAGCAGCCAAAGGAGCACTGGGTACATCCCCCTGTGCTGCTCCTCCTCCTGTGAGGCCCCAGCACTCAGGATGGCTGCCCGGGGAATGCCTGATTTACACTGGTTAAAACCAGCATCAAATTGCCTGGCCTGTCTGACAGGCAGCACTGTACACAACAGCAGGCAAACAACTCTGAATGCCCGGTCACAGAGAGTGCTGGGGGAAAGATGGAGGGACAGAGCCAGCACTCGGCAACGTGTCTGGCAGGAGATCGGGCAGCTGGCCCTGTGTGGGAGACAAGGGGAAATATCCTCCCATATGCCCTTTCTCTGTTAAAAGTGCGCCGCAGGTTGGTGGCTCTGCTTACCCTCTGGGAGGTTTGCTGCAGGACATTCTGCTCCACAGTCATGGCCCAGCGCCGCCTCCTGTAGCTCAGACCCCAAGCTCAGCGAGGTGACGTGTCTGACGGCTGTCAGGGAAGTGCAGAGGGATCATCGAGTGCCGAAAAGCACGGTGACCTTTGGGCTGGGGCCTTCAAACTACCTCTCTCCTCTGCGGCATTCACGTTATGGTGGAGCCACGCGCTAGGAGGAAGTGATGTTATAGGATCACTTCCTCCGAGCGCAGAGACAGGAGCTGCACGTGATAGTGGAGGCACTGCACGTGACAGCGGAGGCCCTGGCTGCAACGCTTGGCAGCAGGGATTTAAAAAAAAACGATGGGTGTTGGGTCCCACTGAGCGGCGGGGCCCTTTTTTGGCCTAGGCCAAGATACACTAGTGCCTGCGCGTCTACACGGCCCATCACATGGTTAGTGAAGGGGGCAGCGCCAATACAGCGTACGTGCCGTTGCCAGCCTTGTGAAGGCACGTACGCTGCAGGGGCTGTCAGCCCTCCTTAATCACACGGCGTAGCCGGCCCCAGCCTGCTACCAACCCGCAGGCCGCGGCCGCTGGTTGTCAGTCCCAATAAAAAAAAATGGAAAAAAATAAAACTGGCCCCAAAGTTAAAGCAGCCTACCGGGATGCCTCCCGGTATCCCGGAGGCCAGTCCGGCACTGCTCACTGCTTGCTGGCCAGCCGCCAAGTGAAGTAGTGAGTGGTCACGGGTCCAGGCTGCAGGTGGGGAGCGGCGTGAAGATGCAGCGTTTGCCGAGTTTAAAGTCAGATGCCTGAGATGTGTTCCTTGCCCTAACATGGTTTATCACTCCTGTTAGTGCTTGTTTATGTATATTCATTTTGATACACCTGTGTATGACTCTGGTTTGAAAAAAGAAGAAGAAGGACCTTCCGCGAGACCATAATGAGCTCACTGTCAGTGCCAGATGACCACATACATACAAATGTAATTTCAAAATTTTCAAAACATTGGGTATATTAGTGCTGGCTGTAATATTATTTACAGGGTATTTGCATGGGTTTGGTAAAGCAAGTCTCAAGTTTGCTATACCAAGCCCATGCAAATACCTTGTAATTAATATTACAGCCAGCACTAATATACCCAATTTGGGGTAATTCTGAGGAATGAACTAAGTACATGCACAAGGTGTTCACAATTGTGTTTTTAAACACATTTTAATTGTTGTTAAGTGTCAAGAATGTTCTGAAAATTTTGAAATTACATTTGTATGTATGTGGTCATCCGGGAACTGACAGTGAGCTCATTATGGTCTCATGGAAGGTCGTTCGTCTTCTTTTTTCATACCACTATTTATATGGGTTTATCGCACTAAATTGATTACAGTACACAGATCCCTAATCTTGGAGAAGTCTTGTACAGGGCATTTTCCATTGTGCAAGTAATTTCTCTTATCCTTATGACTCTGGCTTGTATGACTTACTCTCCTTGCTACTGGCTGATGACCCAACCTGGTAATCGACCTCTGGCACCTGGCTAACTATCTGATCTGGCAACTGAACTCTGGCATTGCTCTGACTATCCGACTGGTATTAACTCCTGGTATCTGGCTCACAAGCATCCCTGGTATTAACCCTTGGGGTTTGTTCTGGTTTGTTCATGTCTACCTCTGGTTTTGCTTATTTGTGGAAATAGTTAGAATTATCGGCCACTTCAAGGACCAGCAGTGTAGATTAGTTGTCCTACATACAGGGATCAGATATTATATCTAAGAGGTACGTGACAATTATCCTGCTGGAAGTAGCCATAAGAAGATGGGTACACTGTGGTCATAAAGGGATGGACGTGGTCAGCAACAAGACTCTGGTAGGTCTTGCTATTTAGACAATGCTTAATTGGTACAAAGGAGCCCAATGTGTGCCAAAAAAATATCACCTACACCATTACCCCACCACCACCACAAGCCTGATTGTTGATACAAGGCAGGATGGATGGATCCATGCTTTGTGTTGTTTATGCCAAATTCTGAAACTACCATCTGAACTACCAATGAAATTGAGACTCATCAGACCAGGCAAGGTTTTTCCAGTCTTCTGTTGTCCAATTTTGGTGAGCCTGTGCGAATTATAGCCTCCGTTTTCTGTTCTTAGCTGACTGGTGTGGCACCTGGGGTGGTCTGCTGCTGCTGTAGCTGCTGCAAAAATATCAGGCCATCTGCTTCAAGGTTTGATGTCTTGTGCATCCAGAGATGGTATTTTGCATACCTTGGTTGTAACGAGTGGTTATTTGAGTTGCTGTTGCCTTTCTATCATCTCAAACCAGTCTGCCCATCTCCTCTGACCTCTGACATCATCAAGGCATTTTCGTCCACACAACTGCCACTCACTGGATATTTTCGGATCATTCTCTGTAAACCCTAGAGATGGTTGTGCATGAAAATCCCAGTAGATCAGCAGTCTTTGAAATACTCAGACCAGTCCGTCTGGCACCAATAATCATTCCACATTCAAAGTCACTTAAATCCCCATTCTGATGCTCGGTTTAAACTTCAGCAGGTTGTCTTCACCACGCATAGATGCCGAAATGCATTGAGTTGCTGCCATGGGATTGGCTAATTAGCAATTTGTGTTAACTAGCAATTGAACAGGTGTACCTAATAAAGTGGCCGGTGAGTGTATAGAGCTATAGCTATTTCACCTTATAGCACATTATGAGGTCTATTCACTAACGGTGAAACTCAGGAGAAGTGGCAGGAGAAGTGAAAATTCTAGGTCAAAATAGCCAAACCAGAAAAATTCTCCCATTTATCTCACTTTCCAAATTGGCCATTTGTTCAAGATTATTCTCTTCTGCCACTTCTCCTGAGTTTCAACTTTCGTGAATAGACCTGTATGTGTCAATGTTATTTATTTATACATCACAGAGTTATGCTTTTGCAGTGAATAATGTTACAGATGTCATCTTAATCAGTTTTATTGTATCTTTTAAAATCAATACTACTAAAAGACAAAGTATTAAAATAATTTGATCACTTTTTAAAAGTGCGTCCAGATATTTCATTAAGATACAATACAAGAGTAGTAGGTAAATCTGTGTAAAAACATGATGATCTGTGTAAGAAACAATGCTGATCATTGTGATTACATTTTAAACACTTGTATTATTATTGCTGTTATTTACATGATTTCTAAATACCTACGATAGCTTCCTCGCTGCTAGAAATTAAAGCTTAATTTTTATTCAATTACTATTTTTCTAAAAACAGATGTTACATAAGATTTTTGTGCACGACGAGCTCTATTGGGATTGAAGAGGTGATTTGCAAGCAAGTGCTATTGTCATTAAGTTACATCTGAGTTCCTGTTTTCCATTTCATTTTGATTAGAAAGTTCACTACTTAGATACATGAGTAATGACAAAATAATTCTGGAGGAACATATGTTACAACAAAGGAGTACCAAAAAAGACACAGGGAAGAAATCCAAAAAGAAAGGGGAGAAGAACACAAGTCCAAGCCACTATGGCATCCTCACTGGAGCACAGATGGATTCACTTCGACAGGATGTTGTCAGCCCGTCAGTGCCAGACACCTCTTCATACCATGTGAGTAGGAACAAGATTATATTTTTGGGAGATATTAAGTAAAAACTGTAATGTTGCCGAAATCAGCACCATTTACACATGTATTGTGGCCTTTTTTCATTTTGGGAGATTCAAATTTGGGCTTACAGGCATTTCGATTTCAGATAAAAATTGATCTTCAATATTGCGTCTCACAACTAAAACTTTTCATTGGAAATATCGGCTTTAGCGATTTAACCTCCCTGACTGTTATCCCGAGTGTGTCTCGGGGTTAAATATTACCGCTGAGAGCGGTAACCCCGAGACACACTCGGGCTGGATACATAACCTCTCCGTGTGCTCCCTCGCTGATCTCTGCAGTCTCCTCCGGCGATCACGGCGTTTTACTTCCTGGATTCTTTCTAGCGAGGAAGGAACTAGGAAGTATAAGGCCACGGTCGCAGGAGGAGGCATCTGGGGACATCGAGGGAGCGCAGGGAGAGGTGATGTGTCCAGCGGCATACCGAGTGTTGCTCGAGGTTACCGCTTCCAATTTAGGAATTTAATCCTGAGCCACGCTTGGGAATACCGCTGGGGGGGGGGGGGAAATAATAGGCCGCTTTTAGACACGTTTTTTCACAAAAAATAGACCGCCAGGGAGGTTAATACAAATTTATCAGGATGGCGATTTTCAAAAAAAATATCAAATGCTGAAAGGTTTTCCTAAATGGATTTTCAGGCAGGGAAATAGAAAGAATAAGACTGAAATTTTGCTAAACATTGGATTTTTGTAATAGCCATATTTAAAAACAAAAATCTGTATGATGCTGGCCAAAACGAAATATTTTCGGGATTTTACCAGGCTGCTTGTTTTCAGACCAGCATCAGTTTTCAAACTTCGTCTCTGGCGAACGCAGCCAATATTTTTTTCTGCAAAATCAGCTGATAGAATTGAATCAAGTCTTCATCAGTAGATAATGTTTCTAGAAACTGTTTAATTTGTTTCTGATGGTGTAGGTCTTACAAGCTGTTGCAATATGTATAACCGTAATAGAATTGCAAATATCTAAATTAGTACCAAGTGTATTGATTGATGCAATTACAGGTATACCAGCATTTGCTATGCAGTGCACTCTCTTTAATACCTTAATGTGGTAATGTTGACACCACTTTAGCTCTTTATGTGTCTGAGATTTACAACAAAAACATTTGAATCTTACTACTCCAATAGCAAAGCGCAACACAGAAATGAACAAGAGAATGGTACGTGACCATATAATTCCCCAAAAATTTGATGTAGTCACAGGAGATTTGAGGCGTTTGCCTTCATCAAAAGAGACCAATCTACTAGCCAGCTGGAAACCAGGAGGATAATAATTACTACCTGTCATATTGTTAAAACTTAACCTTTAATAGTAAATCAAAACATATTTTAAAACCAACTTGACATTGAAGATGACCATGGACATGCTTCACAAGCAACACAACAACATCCTAAGATATAACACCAACATGACACCTTAAAATTCAAACACATCCACTGTGTATGAAGAGAACTAAATTTTCCTTGATACACTACAGGTATTAGAATTGATTATTGAAAGATTTTTACAAATTCTAGTTTAAACTTGAATTGTGGTCTCTCGATCCTTATCTCGGTGTTTTCCTTTTTTCCTGTTGCTACAAAATGATGATTCATTCACTCTAATTTAGGAAATTTGTAAAAACAACTTTGAATAATCAAAAATAATAAACAGATAATCAGCCAGGATGAGGCGCACCTGGCTTCTCAGTGAGTAGTAAAACAGACATTTTACCTTAACAACCATATCATTACTTCAGTTTGGAAATAGCTTGACCACCAAATTGAAAGAAGTCTAACAATGAAATCATCTGCCATTTTATTATTCAATCAATTCCGTTAAAAAATTCTTTCACGATCTAGAAGTACCTGTAGTATGTTTTACTTCCATTCATATTCAACATCTGTTGCTTGTGATGGTTTCCAGTGAAAGCTGCCTATGTTATGGCTACAAATCTTACATGCTTCATGACAACTTAACCTCTAAATCCTAAAATCCGTTTCTGGCTAAAGAAATGCCCTCGATACATGTATATAACCTTCTAGCCAAAATCTAGCTTAACACTTAATGTTGTGAGAAAAAAAAAACACATAATCCTCTGTACAATACCATATGTAGTATTGTTTTGTTAGATTTCTATTAATCTTTACATTTTACTGAAAAAGTATACAGTTTTAATTTGTCTTCTTTTCTCTACATTGTCATTCCAAAAGCTGCCTCATCACAGCATCACACAATTGCACATATTCTGTGTGTGGGCGATTCAGTGATCTTTAACCCTCTGCTTTATTGTTGAATGACGTGATTAACATTCATTCATTTTCCCCAGACCATCTCCTCTATGATGCGCCCATTGTTTAACTCACACAATTTACAATATGAATAATGAATATTAATATTCTATAATATCGCCCCCTGAAACCAAGCATGTAATTAAACACTGCTCTCTTATATTCTTCTAACATCCCCTTTTATGCCATCTCCAGGAAGTTGTATGTGTTGTCTTTGTATTGTACTTTTGCAATTGAAAGCAGTCTGTTTATTGTAAATAACGTTCAAGAAGAGCAAGCACAAAAAAGGTTTCCTTGCGAAATATCAGAATTAGAGGAATAGCTTTACATTAAAATTGACAACTATTTACTATCAGTCTGGCACTTAACACACAAGAGTAGGTAAATATTACCTTTTCTACAGTCATTTTAAAGTAACAGTCTGTTAAAAATAGAGTTCCCTTTTTCTGCCCATAAAAACAGTGAGGGAAAACATTTTATTTGACCCCCCTGCTGATTTTGCACGTTTGTCCACTGACAAAGAAATAATCAGTCTATAATTTTAATGGTAGGTTTATTCTAACAGTGAGAGACAGAATAACTACAAAAACACCCAGAAAAACACATTTCAAAAAAGTTCCCGAATTGATTTGCATTTTAATGAGTGAAATAATTATTTGATCCCCTATCAATCATCAGCAAGATTTGTGGCTCCCAGGTGTCTTTTTTACAGGTAACGAGCTGAGAATAGGAGCACTCTCTTCAAGGAAGTGCTCCTAATCTCAGTTTGTTACTGTACCTGTATAAAAGAGCAAAAGGCCTCCACCATGGCCAAGACCAAAAAGCCATCCAAGGATGTCAGGGACAAGATTGTAGACCTATTCAAGGCTGGAATGGGCTACAAGACAATAACAGCTGGTGTGATTATTTGCAAATGGAAGAAACACAAAATAACTGTCAGTCTCCTGCGGTCTGGGGCTCCATGCAAGATCTCACCTTGTGGAGTTTCAATAATCAGGAGAACAGTGAGTAATCGGCTCAGAACTACACGGTAAGATCTTGTCAATGGTCTCAAGACAGCTGGGACCATAGTCACGAAGAAAACAGTTGGTAACACACTACGCCATGAAGGACTGAAATTATGCAGCTCCCGCAAGGTCCCCCTGTTCAAGAAAGCACATGTACAGGCCGAAAAAACTCACCAGAGCGGCTGCAATAGCCAGGAGTAACAGCCCAGTTCATGTATAAAACATAACAAGAGAAAAAAGATGTCATCTGCGCTCGTTTCTATGTATTTCCATGCACAACAAAACACTATCAGGAGGTTTTAGTTTGTTTTAATGGCCATTGAAACGTAAGCTCACTCGCCCCGCCAAGGCACCTCTTTGTAGAGTGAGTACCTAACCAATGTACCAAAAGCTGCTCTTCTGTCACGAATTGCTCTGTTCTGGGGCGCCTGGCAGCAGCTTCCTCGCTGCTCGCTGGCCAGGCGCCGAAATATAACGCCACCGGGTGCGCTCACGTGGGATGCCGGGGGGCGGAGCCTGGCGTATGACGCGGACCCGCCGGGTTTAAAACCCGGCTTCACTAGTTCACCGGTGCCCTGACGTGGTATTCACTTCCCGCAGAGCTCTTGTGTTTTTTGGCAAAATATCTGTGTCTGACCTTGCTTCTGACTTGAACCATTCTGTGTATGACCCCTGGCATTGGCAAACGAACCATTCTGTGTATGACCCCTGGCATTGGCAAACGAACCATTCTGTGTATGACCCCTGGCATTGGCGAACGAACCACCCTGTGTATAACCCCTGGTATTGGCATTTACTCTTCTCACGGTTCTGCTCTTAACTTTGGTACGAGGTCAGTCTGTGTGGCACCCTAAGCACACATCAGACTACCTCTTATATTACTAAGGTCCTAGGGAGAACGAATACTCTATTCTGTACATTTGTCTGGTGTTTACCCTTGTTTGTCTATTGTCTGGTTAATTATCTGTCTAGTTGTGCCGACCATTCAAGGATCGGAAGGGTAGAAGCGGTCTACGTATAGGGACCACTATTCTGGTATTCAGGGGGATTCGTGACAGTCTAGTTGTGCCGACCATTCAAGGATCGGAAGGTTAGAGATCGGTCTACGTATAGGGACCACTATTCTGGTATTCAGGGGGATACGTGACATTACGTCAGGGCCAATGGATCCCGCAGACCTCTCTAATCAGTTGGCACGTATCGCCGCCAGACAAGAAGAGCAGGACCATAGGATGGACCAGTTTGCTCTTGCTCTTCAAACCCTGTTAAATCGGTCCAGTGGAGGAACCACAAGCCCTCCGGACCCAGTAGTGCCTATTGTCAGCTCAGCCTCTCCCGAAAGAAATAGGCTTAGTATGAAGGCACCATTACGTTATGATGGTACACCAAGTTTATGCGGTTTTTTGACCCAACTTGAGATCTTGTTCGAGAATAACCCAGGGTCCTGTATGTCTGATAAAGCTAAAGTAGGATATCTGATCAATCATTTGACAGAGAAAGCTTTATTATGGGCTACACCCTTGTGGAAAACAAGAAGCCCATCATTTACGACTATGAGGGTTTTACCTCAGAGCTCAAACGTACCTTTGATCCCTCTAGAAGGGCTACTAATGCGGGTAGATCTTTGTTCCACATAAAACAAGGTAATAGGAGGGTCTCTGACTACGCGATAGATTTTAAAACCCTGACTTCAGAGGTTCTCTGGCCGAACGACGTCCTAACCTTAGCCTTTACGGAAGGTCTGAACGAGGCTTTTATGTTCGAATTAGCTCCATTGAAATTGCCAGAGACTCTGGATCACCTGATCGATTTTTGTATTGCCATGGATGATCAAATTAGGGAAAGGAGACATCCCAGAGATAGACCTAGAAGGCTCTTGCCTTCCCTACCCCTTCATCCAGAAATACCGGTACACCAGGTGCCCAGGAAAATGTGAAAACAGATATACCAATTGCAGAGCCTATGCAGATAGGAAAAAACTGGTATATCAGAAGCAGAGAGAGCTCACAGAAGGGAAAAGGGGCTCTGTTTCTATTGTGCAGGGGCAGACCATTTCCGCCTTCAATGTCCTCAGAGACCTAGGGGTGGTAGGGGTGAGAGTGGCAGATCGAACCAAAGACCAGCCAATACCCAGGTTATAGGGTCTCTTTATGCCTCCTTTGTGAATAACGAAAAAAAAAAATCCAGGATTCTGGTACCAATCTCATTAACATGGGACAGGGTTCACCTTAAGACCGAGGCCTTCTTGGATTCAGGGGCCTCAGGTAATTTTATGGACAAACATTTTGCTGCTAAATGCCTCATACCTCTGGTTCTCAAAGAGAGCCTTTTAATGGTAGAAGCTATAGATGGAAACCCTCTGTCCTGCCCTCATATTACCCATGACACTATTTTTGTCTGTATGGAAACAGGAGTATTGCACCATGAAAAAATATGTTTCCAGATCATTGAATCCCCTTCATGTCCTGTCGTGCTTGGGTTTCCGTGGTTGGTAAAACACAACCCGGTTATTGATTGGGTCCAAAGAGACATAAAAAACTGGAGCCCTCATTGTCAGTCGAATTGTCTGGGCAAGGTCGACTTAATCGGTAGCCTCAATGTTGCCACAGCCCCTCCTTTATCCACAGAAGTTCCTGACCATTATCTGGATTTAAAGGAGGTCTTCTCTAAGTCCAGGACTGAGGTCCTACCGCCACACCGCCCGTACGACTGTGCTATAAACTTACTCCCCGGTACTATGCCTCCTAGGGGACATGTCTACCCTTGTCCCAAAAAGAAAACAATGTTATGGAGGAATACATAAGGGAGAATCTAGACCGAGGATTCATCAGACGCTCCTCCTCTCCTGCAGGAGCGGGTTTCTTTTTTGTCTCCAAAAAAGAGGGAGATCTGCGGCCTTGCATAGATTATAGAGACTTGAACAGGATAACCATAAGGAACGCATATCCCATACCTCTCATCACCGAATTATTTGATCGATTAAAGGGGGCCAATGTTTATACGAAACTCGATTTACGCGGAGCCTACAACCTAGTAAGGATTAAGGAGGGCCATGAATGGATGACGGCTTTTAATACACGAAGTGGACATTACGAGTATCTAGTGATGCCCTTTGGTTTATGCAACGCGCCAGCCATTTTTCAAGACCTCATAAACGATACCTTACGGGAATTCCTGCAAGTATTTGTTATAGTATATCTGGATGATATCCTGATTTACTCCCCTGATATTGTAACCCATCATGTTCACGTGAGACAAGTACTGAAAAAACTATTGGAGGCTGGGTTGTATTGTAAACTAGAGAAATGTTTATTTGACATAAGAACAGTACATTTCCTTGGCTACATAATAACTCCCGAAGGTTTCCAGATGGATCCTAAGAAACTTACAGCAATCCTAGACTGGCCCCTACCCCAAGGGCTGAAGCCATCCAGAGGTTTCTAGGATTCACTAACTATTATAGGAGGTTCATTAAAGACTTTTCAGTTTTGGTATCTCCCCTCACGGCTATGACAAAGAAAGGGGTGGGTGCTCAGAAATGGACACCCCAAGCCAGTCAAGCCTTTGAGGCACTCAAACAAGCGTTTACTACTGCCCCTGTTCTCAGACATCCAGATCCGGCTCTGCTGTTCCAAGTGGAAGTTGACGCCTCCGAAATAGGTCTTGGTGCAGTATTGTCCCAAAGGGAGGCACCCGACAAACCCTTGCATCCATGCGGCTTCTATTCCCGGAAACTCTCCCCGGCAGAGAGAAACTATGATATAGGAAACAGAGAGTTATTAGCGGTCATATCGGCCTTGGCAGAATGGAGATACCTGCTGGAAGGGTCTAAAGACCCCATCATTATAATTACTGATCATAAAAATCTCACATACATTGGAGATGCCAAAAGGTTAAATTCCAGACAAGCAAGGTGGTCATTGTTTCTTTCAAGCTTTAATTATGTATTAACCTATAGACCTGGGTCCAGAAACGTTAAAGCAGACGCTTTATCAAGACAGCATGAGTCCTATGAACATAACATCCAAGATCAGCATCCCATTGTACCCCAAGAAAGGATTATAGCCGCTACCACGATTAACGTCTCGTCTCCCTTGATGAAAAGGCTGCAAACAGTTCAGGGATCAGCTCCTGAGGGGAAACCCCCCGCGAAACTCTTCGTACCTGAAAGTGAAAGGGTAGAATTACTAAACGTTTATCATGATAATAAAACCTCTGGGCATATGGGGATTACCAAAACGGTGGCCAGCATCAGTAAGGTCTTCTGGTGGCCCACGTTGCGCCGAGATGTAAAAGATTACATAGCCGTGTGCGAGGTATGCACAAGACATAAAAATCCCAAAACAGCACCCATTGGTCTACTCCAGCCTCTGCCGATCCCAGAACGACCATGGTCACATTTGGCAATAGATTTCATAGTGGAATTACCTGATTCAAGAGGGAATACAGTAATACTTACTATCATAGATCGGTTCTCCAAGATGGGTCACTATGTTCCTCTTCGTAAACTACCTTCGGCAGCCGAACTGGTGCCTATTTTCATAAACAACGTGGTCCGCATACATGGTATTCCTCTTGGGATTGTCTCCGATAGGGGTACCCAATTTGTCTCCAGATTCTGGAAAGGGTTCTGTAAGAATGTGGGGATAGACTTATCCTTCTCTTCGGCCTATCACCCCCAGACTAACGGAGCAGCAGAACGCGCCAATCAAAACATAGAGAAGTATCTCAGATGTTTTATATCAGAACAACAAGATAACTGGTCAGATCTGCTACCATGGGCAGAGTATGCCTTGAACAGTGCAGTAAGTGAATCCACAGGACATTCTCCTTTTTTCACTGTTTATGGGTTCGATCCTCCCGTACTCCCTGCTACGTTTCCGGATACCACTATACCTGCTTTAGATGACCATTTAGCGTCCTTGAGGGAGACTTGGGAGAGAGTTAAAAAGGCACTAGAGAAAAGCAGTGTTATCCAGAAAATTAAGGCTGACAGACATAGAAGGCAAGCACCTGTGTATCAGGTTGGGGACAGGGTTTGGCTTTCTTCCAGAACATCAAGCTCTTAGTGCCCTCCATGAAGTTGGCACCTAGATATATATCGGTCCCTATAGGATTCTGCGGCGACTCAACCCAGTCTCCTATGCTTTGGCATTGCCCCCCATATCAGGATACACAATGTGTTCCACGTGAGCCTTTTGAAACCGTTGTTATGTAACCGGTACACCAAGGCCCGTGCTCCACCTCCTCCTGTCTCTGTGGAGGGCGAGGAGGAGTTCGAAGTTAAGGCCATTCTGGATGCCAGGATGTCTAGGGGTCCTTACAGTACTTGGTCGACTGGGTGGGTTACGGTCCGGAGGATCGTTCTTGAATTCCGGCTGCGGAGGTCCATGCCCCTCGGTTGGTGAAGTCCTTCTATTTGGCGCACCCCCGTGCCCCTGGGGGTCGTCCAGTGGCCGCCCATTGAGGGGGGGTTCTGTCACGAATTGCTCTGTTCTGGGGCGCCTGGCAGCAGCTTCCTCGCTGCTCGCTGGCCAGGCGCCGAAATATAACGCCACCGGGTGCGCTCACGTGGGACGCCGGGGGGCGGAGCCTGGCGTATGACGCGGACCCGCCGGTTTTAAAACCCGGCTTCACTAGTTCACCGGTGCCCTGACGTGGTATTCACTTCCCGCAGAGCTCTTGTGTTTTTTGGCAAAATATCTGTGTCTGACCTTGCTTCTGACTTGAACCATTCTGTGTATGACCCCTGGCATTGGCGAACGAACCATTCTGTGTATGACTCCTGGCATTGGCGAACGAACCATTCTGTGTATGACTCCTGGCATTGGCAAACGAACCATTCTGTGTATGACCCCTGGCATTGGCAAACGAACCATTCTGTGTATGACTCCTGGCATTGGCAAACGAACCATTCTGTGTATGACTCCTGGCATTGGCAAACGAACCATTCTGTGTATGACCCCTGGCATTGGCAAACGAACCATTCTGTGTATGACCCCTGGCATTGGCGAACGAACCACCCTGTGTATAACCCCTGGTATTGGCATTTACTCTTCTCACGGTTCTGCTCTTAACTTTGGTACCGAGGTCAGTCTGTGTGGCACCCTAAGCACACATCAGACTACCTCTTATATTACTAAGGTCCTAGGGAGAATGAATACTCTATTCTGTACATTTGTCTGGTGTTTACCCTTGTTTGTCTACTGTCTGGTTAATTATCTGTCTAGTTGTGCCGACCATTCAAGGATCGGAAGGGTAGAGAGCGGTCTACGTATAGGGACCACTATTCTGGTATTCAGGGGGATTCGTGACAGTCTAGTTGTGCCGACCATTCAAGGATCGGAAGGTTAGAGATCGGTCTACGTATAGGGACCACTATTCTGGTATTGAGGGGGATACGTGACATCTTCTGAGCAACTGCATGCCCCTCCTGCTGCTTTTCAGCTAAGGAGAGGCAGACAAAATGGTGGGTTTATTTATACGCGCACCAAGCACTTCCCATTTGGGGTTGAAAACAAAAACATGGAGAAAAGGAACAGCAGCAGAAATGACGAACTGGTGTTACAGCATAATATACATACATACATGTACAGGCCTGTCTGAAGTTTGCCAATGAACATCTGAATGATTCAGAGGAGAATTGGGTGAAAGTGTTGTTGTCACATAAGACCAAAATCGGGCTCTTTGACATCAACTCGTCTCGCTGTGTTTTGAGGAGGAGGAATGATGCCTATGACCCCAAGAGTACCATCCCCACCATCAAACATGGAGGAGGAACAAACATTATGCTTTGGGGGTGTTTTGCTGCTAAGCGGACAGGACAACGTTGCCGCATGAAAGGGACGATGGACAGGGCCATGTCCCGTCAAATCTTAGGAGAGATCCTCCTTTCCTCAGCCAGGGCATTGAAAATGGATCGAGGATGGGTATTCCAGCATGACAATGACCCAAAACACACAGCCAAGGCAACAAATCAATGGCTTACGAAAAAGCACATTAAAGTCCTGGAGTGGGCTAGACAGTCTCCAGACCTTTCCCATAGAAAATTTGTGGAGGGAGCTGAAGGTTCGAGTTGCCAAATGTCAGCCTCGAAACCTTAATGATTTGGAGAGGATCTGCAAAATCCCTCCTGAAATGTGTGCAAACCTGGTGGCCACTGGCCAACTATAAGAAACATCTGACCTCTGTAATTGCCAACAAGGGTTTTGTCACCAAATATTAAGCCATGTTTTATACAGGGGTCCAATATTTATTTCACTTATTAAAATGCAAATCAATTTATAACTTTTTTGAAATGCGTTTTTCTGGATTTTTTTGTTGTTATTCAGATCAGAGCAGGAAAGAGGGGGGGAGAAGGCAGGGACTCCATACATCCTGACCAATTTAAAAAGATAAAGTGGTCAGGAGGATGCGTAAAGTGTATACGTTTTAACATGTATATAGATAAAATGTTTTCTTTTCAAAAATTTAAATTTTGTTATTTTCATGATTGCCTTGGATTTTTCTTTTGTGTAATTAAGAAGCAAGCATAATTATATGAATTTAACTGAACTCTGATTCCACCTTGCATGACTGCAACGGATTAATATTCATGCACAGTGTGTCTAAAATGCCTTGTCTCATCCCAATCTGTTTTTTCACACCCCTGTATGCCGAGAAATATGTATTTTTTCGTTGTTAAGATAAAGGATCTTTATAGGAGCCAAAAGGTTACGCGTGTGTACGTCCAAATAAATTCTCCTAACTTGTTTCTTTTTTTTTGTACTCAAGATTTTTTATTATGGAAGATAGTCAGCATAACAACAAACTGTAATATAATAGTTGGTCTCGCAGGGACAAACAATAAAATATTACACCTGAATGACCACGCAGGGGCAATATATGTCGTCAGAATAAACAGCAGGTGATATAAAAGTCATCTAAGAACTGCAATGTGGCAACGAAAAACATTCCCAAACGGGGGTCTCATCACATAAAGAGATCAATAAAATAGGGAGAGGTAAATAAAACAGCAATATCCTCAACAATAAGCGCCAAAGAGGGAAGGGTGGGAAAGGGAGGGGACACACACCAAAAGAGCCCCAGGACCCAAAAATAAAGAAAACAATAATGGGGGTGGCAAAGGCCCAATATGTGACCTTCCTGGCTGACCCCCAGGAGTCCAAAGGACAAAAGGAGGCCGCGGAAGTGTGCAGGTCACAAGGCCAGGGCGCTCGAGGGCCAAGTATGGCAGGCAGAGCCATGGTGGCCGCCACAATGGCACACCTTGAAGCAGCCCTAGGATGCCAAAAAATAAAGGGGGAGAGAAGTGAAATTAAGTGCAATCTGGTGCGTGTGTGGAAAAGGGGGAGAGAGAAGGAAAAAGGGGGAAGGGGAAAAAAAAGGGAGCACTCAAACGGCATAAAAAAGTAAAACAAAAAGTCAGCCTTTACTCAGCGGAAAAAGGCATAAAAAAGAAAAACAAAAAGTCAGCTTTTACTCAGTGGGAAACGGCATAAGAAAGGGCTGAAAGTCCCCAGCCGGGGAGCACGAACAAGAAAATGTCAGGGGAATCCCTAAAAACAAAAGGCAGAATGAAAAATAAAAAAGAGTCATCTTAGGGAGCACCTCAGCCAGCGTCCCAAAATGGTGGATCACATAAGGCAGGCAGAGCACTGCAAGGAAGGCTAGGTTGTGCAGCCCAAGGTAGCCAGCATGCATGGAATGGGACAATCAGCTGATGAGGCCAAGACCAGCACTGCCGCACCGCATCACGTGGGCCCTCAATCCCGAGTGGCACAACGGACGCAGACCCCACGAGAGGGGTATCAGCAGGCGTCTCAACAAATGCAGTCCTGGCTAGATATGTGGTGCATTCAAGCTTTTCAACATCATCAAGCGGGGAAGAACAGCTGCAGCACTGGGTCTGGATCCTCCAGGTCAGCACTTTGTGGCCCATCAGCCACCACGACATTCGTACCGCGTGTAAGCGGATCTCGCGGCTCTCCGCCCTCCTCTGCAGAAGGGTCTTCTATGTGACTGGCAGGGTAAGCATCCCCGACAACGCTCCAGCCAAGGCCTCCGCCCGTAGCTCAATCCCCAGCACGGCCATCAGTTGGCACCAGGTACCCTGTGTAAGTGGGGCATCGTCACCTCCAGGCAGCTGCTCCAAGCAGGCCTCAAGATTGTCCAGCACTGCTTCCAGGCTCCCGGTGGGGGAAGGGCAAGCCAGCTGCCACCTGCCCTCGCCCTCCTCCACTTTCTCCGCTATAGGGATGTCCGCAGCAGCCGAAAGATGGGGGCCCTCCATCTCTGCAGTGCACAGCATCCGGTCATCCAAAAATCTAAAGGCCGAACAGGGAGAAGGCCGGAGCCCAGTCCTCAAGATGGCCGACAACAGGCCGTGCCAGGCCGGGGGGACAGAAGCCTTTTCCTCAGCGTGGCTCCGGAAGGGGGGCCAAAACGAGCTCCGGAGTTTACCACCCGATGGCCAGCTTCCCAGGGATATTCAAAGGGTCTCCCCCTTTTCCATCCACAGGGGAAATCCAGGCAGAAATTCCATTTTCCGTCTTCTTCCCTGCTAGGCCGGTCACGCCCCCCCCTAACTTGTTTCTACACCTGGGTGCCTGGTTCTTCTCCTGTCCATGTGGCACCATGAGGAGAAGTCTCTAAAAAGCAAATGGAATCTTTATATTGGAGATAAAAGTAAACTTTAATTGTAAAATTTCTATCATTTTATCAGGGGACACTACAGATATTTGGAAGAATAATGTTATATCTTCAAACTAGTGGTAAAATTGTTACCTAGTCTTTAAAGGAACACTCTGTGCAGTGTGACCATTCAGTTTCATTGGAGTAGGCACACAGCCCTGTCCCTCTCCCTCCTCCAGGGGGCGCTCAGAGGGTTGATTCAGCCCTGTGTATGAAGGGACGTACTCTTGCCCAGTACTTGAACTTGAACACTGTGCAGAGGTTTCTAGGGATTCAGGACTTTTGGGAAATAGGTCCCACCATGGCTCTCAAGGAGCCCTGGCATTGAGAGCCAGTGGATTGGTTGGTACATGCTCGAGCATCCTGCCAACCTATGATCATGTGACATACTATGGCTTGTAGGAAGCAGCAGTATATCATGTTGGGAGGTTCTGACAGGTAGATAATTGCTGGCTACAAGGTAAGTTTAAACTCTAAGTGGTTAATACAAGAGGAGCCACAGAGGGGTTTATGTTCAATCCCTCTGTTTCTTTCACTTCTATTTTAACCCTATAATATCCCTTTACACATATAAAATAATTTTGACCAGGGCCCTTTACACTTCTTGACCTCTATTTCACAGCAGATCTAAGCCGCTCCCTTGGCATTCTTGCTTTGTGTCATTTCAGGTACCATAGTTCTGGACTTGAGTGCTCATGATTACTGCTTCTTCAGGCATCCTCCTCCCTTACCTTGATGCAATCCCATCATTTTTGCCATATTATTTGAGGTGTCTGCCCACAGTCCCACAGTTGAAATTTCTGAGCTAATAACTGTGGCCCATTATCAGATACTAGTATCTTAGGCAATCCGAATGTCGCAAACAGCTTCTCCAGGGCATCAATGGTGGCATCAGTTGTAGTCTGAGACAGTAATACCACTTCAGGCCACTTGGAATGTGCATCCACCACTACTAAGAATATCTGTCCTTTCACTGGTCCTGCAAAGTCAATATGAATTCTCTCCCTTGGGTTAAGAGGCCAAAGCCAGGGTTGAACTGCACCTCTAGGATAGCATCTCTGAGCCTGGGCACATCCTGAACAGGCTGCAACGTAGTTGCCTATATCCTCATCCAAAGTTGGCCACCATACATGACCCCTGGCTTTTTGTTTCATCCGGACTATTCCTGGATGCCCTTCATGCAAAATTTGTAACGTGGGTTTCTGCAAGGCTGGAGGAACAATTACCCGCTCTCCCCATAGCAAGCATCCCTCTCTGACAGCTCAAGATTCCTGGAGTGAAAAGGTCGGAGACGTGGAGAGGTTTGAAATGGCCAACCATGTTGTACATAAGACAAAACTTCTTGAAGATCAGCATCCTTACTGGTCTCTTGGGCTATTTCAACAGCAGTCAGTGTTTTGCTAAAGTAAATGGAAGGTGGTGAATCCCGAACATAATTGGTGGAGAGTGGAAGAGGAAGGCGTGAAAACGCATCTGCATTTGTATGTTTATCATGAGGCCTGTATCAGATTTCATACTGATAAGCCCCCAGCAGTAAGGCATACCTTTGGAGACGAGCGGCGGTGGTCTGAGAAATACTCTTTGTAGGATTGAATATTGCCAATAGCGGCTTATGATCGGTCAACAGCATAAAAGAACGGCCATAAATATAAAAGTGAAACTTCTTCAGTGCCCAGATTATCCCTAAAGCCTCCTTGTCAATTTGTGAATAATTGCGCTCAGCTGGGGTGAGGGAGCGAGAAGCAAAAGCTACAGGTCGATCTGTACCATCAGGCATGGAATGGGACAGCACAGCCCCCAGCCCATAAGGAGAAGCATCACAGGCAATACTCAGTGGTTTAGACAAATCATAGTGAACCAAGACTCTGGAGCTGCGTATTAGTTCCTTTGAAGCTTTAAAAGCAGCCGAGCAGGACTCTGTCCATTTCCATTTTTGTTGTTTTTCCAAAAGCCTATGCAACGGAAACAAAATATGGGCTAAATTGGGCAAAAATTTATTGTAATAGTTCAACAGCCCTAAATATGAGCGCAGCTGCGTTACATTCCTTGGTATGGTATGGGCGCCTCTACCAATGCTTTCACTTTCTCATCAGTGGTGTGAAGTCCAATTTTATCAATAACGTGACCACAAAATTCCAGGTGATCTTTCAAGAACTCACATTTGTTTAAATTAACTTTGAGTCCATTATCCATTAGTATCTGGAGCACATCTTGTACATTCTGCCGGTGCTCCCTCTCCGTTCGGCCAGTGATCAGCATGTCATCCAGCAGACATTGTGTCCTCGGCACTCCAGCAAGCAATTCATCCATTGTACGCTTCAAATTGCTGGTGCTGGTGCTATCCCAAATACCATTCTGTTATACTGGAACAGCCCCTTATGAGTATTGATGGTGAGGTAAGGCCTGGATCCTGGATGCACTGGTAACTGCAGGTATGCATGTTTGAGATCCAGCTTGGTGAACTGCTGTCCCCCGGGCAAAGTCGCAAAAATGTCCTCAATCTTTGGAAGTGGATATTTATCTACAGCAAGTTGAGAATTAACAGCCATATGGAAATCCCCACATGTCCGAATGTCTCCATTCTTTTTACGCACAGGCACAATCGGAGAGGCCCATTCATTGCAGCGCACTCTGGAAATGATCCCAAGGTTCTCTAGATGCATCAATTCCACTTCAACACCAGCTTTAAGTGCAAAAGGTACAGTTCGTGCCTTAAAAAATTTTGGAACAGCATTTTCCCTCATATTTAGGGACATTTGCCGTCCCTTAACAGTCCCCAAAGTATCATCAAAAACCGGGGCAAACTTCCTCTGCAAGTCCTGTATCCAAGCTGAAACCACAGGTAATGTCTGTAAGGCGTGGAAAGCATTATTCTTTATGTCTGGCATTCCCAATTTATGAATCCATTCTCTTCCAAATAGTGGAGGACCCACAGACTTCATAATATATAACGTCAGCTTTTCCGAGCGTCCATTTAACTGCACTCTCACATGTACGCTGCCCAGAGGGGTTAATACTTCCTTTGAATAAGTCTGTAGACGAACAGCTGTCTTAATCACTGTAACATTTAGTTTTAATCTCCGACAGTCTTGCTCAGTAATCACAGAAACGGCAGCTCCCGTGTCCAGGTCCATGGTCAAATATTTCCCTTCAATCTTCACTGGAACAGAAATGGCTGAATCAGCTGAATCCATCTTATAAAGTTTTACTGTTTGAATGGGAATGTGGCCATCTGAGTCATCCGTGGAGTCTTGGAGCTGGATTTGATATCTCTCTTCTGAAGCAATTTATGCGTCTTCCCTTCATGCACCGTCCCTTCCTTACAGACGCTTTTAGTATGCCATCTATTTCCACAGGAGTGACAAACGGCATTGCGGAAACGACATGAGTGAGATTCATGTGAAGTCACCCCACATCGATAACATCCATTTTTGGGCTCTCCATGCACCGTCCTTTGACGTAAGGAATTGTACTGTTTATTCCGCTTGTACCACTCCCTGGTATCTGTATGGAATATTTCTGCCTCTTGCTCAGTCTTTTGCTTCCTATGCAAAGCATCAGCTTCTCTGGTGACTTGTTCCATGATGCTAGCGATATCCATAGCTTTGTGTAAGGTCAGCTCTTTCTCGGTAAGAAGTCTCTTAATCATATCTTCACACTGTAACCCCATCACAAACTGGTCTCTGAGGGCTGTGACTAAATACTCCCCAAACTGACAGGTACTTGCCAACTTCCTGAGAGCGGAGACAAAGGAGGAGACGCTTTCTCCAGGTTCCTGATGTCTTTTATAAAACTTCCATCTTTCAGCGATTTCAATTGACTGTGGTTGATAGTGGGCCTGCAGTAAAGCAACTAACACAGCTAACGGCTTGCTTGCAGGTTTCTCTGGATACAGGAGATCTGTGAGTGTGTCGTACACCTTCGCTCCAATCGTTGTGAGGAACACGGCTACCTGTTTTGTCTCCAAAATGCCATTAGCAGTGAGATACTGTTCAAACCTTTCCACCCAAGAGATCCAAGAGTCAGTGTCTGGATTAAAATCATGCAGAGTGCCAATCAGCGCCATCATGCAGATCCAACAGCCTCGTCGCCACTGTAGTGTTCTGGTTAATACGAGATGTCTTGGGTTTTCATTAATAGGTTTATTAACAACTAAGCACACAGGTTCCTATAACAGCAACTGGCTGCATCACTAGTCAGTCTCAACTGGCAGACAAAATGGACGACCAACTGTCAACAGCCAACTGCCAAAAGAAACACCCACTTCCCCCCATTGGCAGCCAGCACAACTACACCACAGTACCTAATACAGGATTGCTTATCTAATACCTGTAGACATGTGCCAAATCTGCTTATTGCGAAACCCGGCTCTATTGGCACCCCCTGTGTTGCCATTTTTCTATTTTCATGTGCCCTCACCATCTCAAATAATGTTTTGCTATATCCAAAGTGAGCACTAGATGCTGTCGTGCCTTTTGTCAAAGCTGACTTTGTTGCTCGCACGCTTTATTAGGATTGTGACCTCCTCACCGAGCGTCTCTGTGGGATTAAAAGCATATTACTATTACTATGTAATATGTTTTTTTATTTTGTATCATTGTGAGCTTTTTCGTATGCCTGTTCTATTAAATTTTTCTAGTTTGGTGAATAATTCTCTCTGGTTATATGCATTCATATCTGTACAAAGCTATAGAAAGTGGAGGACCAGAAAAAATAAATAAAACCTGTGCATACATTGGCACTTAGGCAGTGGCGGAAGTACCAGGGTCGCAGCTTGGCCGCTCACGTGGGAGAGAAACCACCTGACCAGCGCACGAGACCTCGCGCTGATCAGGTGGTTTCCGGCGAGCGGCCAAGCTGCATGTTTCCAGCGGCCGCTCGCCAAGGAGGAGAAAAGAACGCCGGCGGAGCCTGTCCGGGGCCAGCAGAGGTAAGTAAGAGCTGGGGGGCCCTTATACCCATGAGCTGGGGGGCATACCCATGTGAGAGCTGGGGGGCAAATCCATGAGAGAGCTGGGGGGGCATATCCATGAGCTGGGGGGCATATCCATGTGAGAGCTGGGGGGCAAATCCATGTGAGAGCTGGGGGGCATATCCATGTGAGAGCTGGGGGGCAAATCCATGTGAGAGCTGGGGGGGCATATCCATGTGAGAGCTGGGGGGCAAATCCATGAGAGAGCTGGGGGGGCATATCCATGAGCTGGGGGGGCATGAGCTGGGGGGGCATATCCATGAGAGAGCTGGGGGGCATATCCATGAGCTGGGGGGGCATGAGCTGGGGGGGCATATCCATGAGCTGGGGGGGCATATCCATGAGAGAGCTGGGGGGCATATCCATGAGAGAGCTGGGGGGGCATATCCATGAGCTGGGGGGCATATCCATGAGAGAGCTGGGGGGCATATCCATGAGCTTGGGGGGCATATCCATGAGAGAGCTGGGGGGCATATCCATGAGCTGGGGGCATATCCATGAGCTGGGGGGGCATATCCATGAGAGCTGGGGGGCATATCCATGAGAGAGCTGGGGGGGCATATCCATGAGAGAGCTGGGGGGCCATATCCATGAGCTGGGGGGCATACCCATGTGAGAGCTGGGGGGCATATCCATGAGCTGGGGGCATAACCATGTGTGAGCTGGGGGGCAAATCCATAATCTGGGGGGCAATATCCATGTGTGAGCTGGGGCATATCCATGTGTGAGCCGGGGCATATCCATGAGCTGGGGCAAATCCATGTGTGAGCTGGGGCATATCCATGTGTGAGCTGGGGCATATCCATGTGTGCGCTGGGGCATATCCATGTGTGAGCTGGGGCATATCCATGTGTGAGCTGGGGCATATCCATGAGCTGGGGCAAATCCATGAGCTGGGGCATATCCATGAGCTGGGGCAGTATAAATATATATATCGGGGGGGTATATACATGTGAGCTGGGGGCATTTTTATATGGTCTGTTCTTATTGGAAAGCGTCACATGACATTAAAGAAAAGTATCGGTACTCGGTATCGGTGAGTACTTTTAAAAAGTATCGGTACTCGTACTCGGTCTTAAAAAAGTGGTATCGGTGCATCCCTAGGCAATACTAGCTTTGTTTCATTTTGCAGTGAAAAATAAGTAAAAATACATAGATTTTTTTTGGGGGGGGGGCCCTTCGTGGATTCTTGCACCGGGGCCCTCAGGTTTCTAGTTACGCCACTGCACTTAGGGTTGGCAGATCGGCCATGTTTTCCTGGGCACATTACAATTTCATACAGAGGGAGATCAAAGGGAAGGAATTGCCCTGTAAAATGTATAGCATATATGCTTCAGCCGGAAAATCAGTTTCCTAATCAGGATTAGGCTTGTGCACCGATTTCTTTTTCGGTTCGATTCGATTCGGTTAGTTCGGATTTTGTAAATTTTCGTTTCGACTCGTTTTGGCCGATTTTCGTTTCGGTTCGTTTTGTTTCGTTTTTCGTATCGACTTTTTTTTCGTGATTTCGGAAATTTTCGTGTTTTTCGGAACGTCTGTTCTCTTTGTTTCAAAGTGTCTATTCGTTTTGACGTAAACTAATGGTTTTTCGCATACGATAATTATAAGATACGATGATTCTGCCGATACGATAATTCTGTCATTGAGATTTCTCATGTTTTACAAGAAGGATACATTGAGATTTCTCATGTTTTACAAGAAGGATACATTGAGATTTCTCTGGATTTCCAGGAAAGATACATTGAGATTTCTCATATTTTACAAGAAGGATACATTGAGATTTCTCTGGATTTCCAGGAAGGATACATTGAGATTTCTCATGTTTTACAAGAAGGATACATTGAGATTTCTAATTTTTTACAAAAAGGATACATTGAGATTTCTCATTTTTTACAAGAAGGATACATTGAGATTTCTCTGGTTTCCTGGGAAGGATACATTGAGATTTCTAATTTTTTACAAAAAGGATACATTTATTTATTTATAAAGGATTTTACCAGGAAGGATACATTGAGATTTCTCATGTTTTACAAGAAGGATACATTGAGATTTATCTGGTTTTACAAGAAGGATACATTGAGATTTCTCTGGTTTTCCAGGAAGGAAACATTGAGATGGGAATGATACAAAATTTAATTACAGTATCAGCGATATAAATACGATGTCCGAAATTACTGAAATGGAACCGAAATCAGGAATGGAGCCGAAATCATGAATGGAACGAAAATTTATTTTGATTTTACACATTTCTAGTCCATTCGAAAATTCCGAAAAGTTTTCGTTTCGGAACGAAAATTTGTTCGGATCTGCCGTTTTCAGATCGGAAAATTTTCGGAAATTCGGCCGAATCCGAATGCACGAATCGGGAAATTTCATGAAAATTACGAAATTTCGAAACCTGAAACATACATCCCTAATCAGGATTGGTCACATGGGATTCCTTTTTGATTTCCCTGTAACATATGGATTCTACATACTGCAGTATTGCATTTTTCATGCATAAATGTGGTTTATGAGTCCAGAAAAACACATGGCTGATCTGACAACCCTAATACCACTACAGAGGTTACATTTTACTTGCTAGTAGAGTTGCCAGATCGGCCATGTTTTTCTGGACATATATAATTTATTCACATTGATGGGCAGTGCATGAAAAATGCCACCCTGCAACATGTAGCATCCAGATGCTGGAGGTAAGAAATCAAAAAGGAATCCCAGGAGACCTGCCTTGATTTCCTTCCTGCAGCATATGAATTATACATGTTGCAGGGCACTACATTTCCCTGTGCTCCCCTCTGCATGAAATAGCAATATGTGTCCAGGAAAACATGGCCGATCTGGCATCTCTACTTGCGTGGGTGAGGGGAAATGTATGAGATTTTACCTCAGACATGCTGGATTCTCTGTTTCACTCTACTATGTTATAATTTCACCTCTGCATATACAGTGTGTATTTTAAATAATTGTATGCATTGCACATATTACCATTTCAAGGATATTTTGCTAGACGTGTTGACATTACATGACACTATATATCCTTGATATATATGAGAGCATGCAAACATCAAAAGGGACACCTGCTGCGAGTGTTTTGCTATTGTCTGCCTTGTTGATTTGCTTTCCCAGCATAAGAATTCTACATACTGCAGGGCAGCACAGCTCCGAAACGAGATGAAAGAAATTAATCACACAGGAAAAAATGGAGGTCATGGCCTATCAGGGTTATCCAAAGAGATTCGAATTGCTTGAGAAAGGTAACCGAACGCTGAAAATCAGGGTTCGGTTACCTTTCCTGACCATTCGGCTATTCAGAGAGCAGGCAATTCGCCAAATCCTGTCGAATTGCCTGCACATACGGTGCCTGTTCGGTCCCTGTTCGAGGGCAGTGAAATCCCCATCAAAAAGCACTGCTTCGGCTATTCAGAGAACACAAACCAGCAGTGAAAGGTTCCCCTAATGCCCTGCCATTCGGTGGTTTAATTCGGCAAATTTATTCAGGAGAATCCCATAGGCTTCAATGTTAAAAATATTCCCGTTTTAATTCAATATCTAATAAACCGTTCATTATAAAATTCTGCAGCAAAAAGTCTCTTTATTTATAGATTTTTTAGGATACTTTAAGCATTTTTCTGAATTTTTTAAAAAAAAATTAAAAGTCCGATTTTTTTTTTATTTTTTTTCAGTTTGCTTATTTTTTTTGTAACAGCCCTCTTTATTATCATTCCCTGGACCTCCTGTGAAAATTTCAGACATTTTCGCTCAGTAGTTTCTTTGCAAACAGCGTTTCTTTTTCCCAGATTCATACAAATGGTTTTTCTAATTTATTCACTGCCTCCTCTACGTCACAGCTGCTTCGGCTCTGTGTGATTCGGCTCCCGTTCGACTCCTGTTCGGCTCCTCTTCGAAGGTTAATCCAGATGTTTTTGCTTGTTTTCATAGTGCATTCGGTTAGTTGTCGTCAGGTTTTCGGCAGCGTTTCCCTGCAATTCGGGGACCCTGTGGTGTTTGCTGAATACACCGCAGGGTCACCGAAATGCAATCGGCAAATGGAACCGAATTGAAGAGAACGAAAAGTCACCGAACGTGCGGTGACTTTTCGAATCTCTTTGGATAACCCTGTTTATGTAACACTGATGAAAAGCAGTACATTTAGATGTAGGCATCTGATAAGCATTTACGAGATTAATGAGTGATTCTGGCAGATTAATTTTAAAAAATCGTTAATTAGCCAAAATTGTGCTTTTTGCAATGGAAGTGCATGCAGAACCTGCTTGTTTAAGTGATGATTCTATTCCAGATGAGAAAGCTAACAGCTCAAAATGGACGGACAGTAATGTAAGTCCTATATATCTTTATGAAAATGCTGATGATCTCTCAGCCTTCTAGTTCATTATGTTCTAGGGAAATGCTATGTACAAGGGTATGGATTTCCAACCTGATTTGTATCTCCAGGAATAATAGTTTGGAGAGAATGTGTGTTCTAATATATCTAACCAAGGGTTGCCAGATCAGCCATGTTTTCCTGGACACACATAGTTTATTTAGGCTGATGGGGCGCTGCATGATAATATAACACCTCAGCATGTAGAATAGAAATGTTGCTGGTAAGAAAGCAAAAAGGAATCTTTGGTGACCAGCCTTGACTTCCTTCCTGCAGCATATGAATTATGCATGTTGCACGCTTTTCTCTGTGCTCCCCTTTGCATTAAATAGTAATACATGCCCAGGAAAACATGGCCGACCTGACAACACAAGTCTAACCATATACTTCTGTTTGTGGATAAATGGCAGCAGGACATACTGTCATTTTAATCATCTGGTAATTCTAAAGAGATATTAAAGCATTTATTAAATCTATAAAACTTATGCACAATCTTGTCAAAATGCTGGTTAGAGTTGCCAGGTTAACTATGTCGTGCAGAAGTCCCAGGAAAGGGGTTGCCCTGTAACGTGTATTACATACATGCTTCAGGAGGATAATCTATTATTGTGTCACCTGAGCTTCCTTCTTCATTTGCCTGCACTGTATGAACTATACATACTGCAGGGTAACATTATTTCATGCACCGCCCGTCAGGAAGCATAAACTATAAGGCCTATTCAGTAAGAGCAGAACTTGCAACCAATTTGCACCGAACAGTGAATTTCACCATACAGTTAGGTTTGCCAGGTCGGCCTAGGGTTGCCAGATCAGCCATGTTTCCCTGGACACATATTACTATTTCATGCAGAGGGGAGCACTGGGAAAAGTGCTGCCCTGCAACATGTATTATTCATTTGATGCAGGAGGAAATCTAGGCAGTTCACCTGGGATTCCTTGGTTTATTTACCTGCAGTGTATGGATTATACATGCTGCGGGGCAGCATGAATAAATTATGTGTGTCCAGGAAAACCTGGCCGATCTGGCAACCCTAGGTCAGCCATGTTTTCCTGGATACATATTGCTATTTCATGCAGAGGGGAGCACATGGAAAAGTGCTGCCCTGCAACATGTATAAGTAATATGCAGCAAGAAGGAAATCAAGGCAGGTCAGCTGGGATTCCTCTTTCATTTCTTACGTGCAGCATGTGGACGGGATTTTTCATGCACTGGCCATCACCATGTATAAATTATATGTGTCCAGGAAAATATGGCTGATCTGGCAACCCTACATATGGTGCAATGTCATGGCAGTCTGTCTATTACGGCTAGAGTCAGATGAACGCAGTCTGAGCGCACTCTGTGTGCGTGCACAACAGACGGACGTTCTGACAGAAGATACTGTAGACACCACACAGTCCAATTTTATGATGGAGGTAGAAAAAAAGGGAAATATGGGAAACAAAATTAATATGAAAAGGCATTTTGTGCGTCAAGGTGAAGGACGTCGCAAATGCGCTGCGTCTGACGTCTCCTCATCAAGCACACAGAACGCTACGCGGACATGGTGGACGTGGCGCATTCTGCGCGTCCGTGTTAGCGGTTTTACATTCTTGCCTAACTTGAATCCGTTTGCCACGTGCGTTGTGCGTGCGCAGTTCGGTGTGGACGCACTTAGTGTTGGGTCTCTATTGCTCATGATTCTATGCTACAACAGACGTTAAGGCTAGGGTCAGACGAAAGCATTTTTCCCCGCGAACGTGAAAAAGTGCGTCCGAACGCATTGATGTATTTTTTTCACGGAATGCGCAAAAACGGTCAGACGAGGCGCATTTTCGGGCGTGATTTTGTACAGATTCTCAATAAAACTCTTTTTGCGTCTGGACGTTATGTAGGCTGGACATTAGCAGCTTCTGACATCTCCTAATCACGCAAACACGCCGCTATGCCGCAGCTGCGCACTCAGTACCTCAGTACTAGCGGTTCAGCGTTCTCAAAAAAATGCGTTCAAATTCCACTTGCGTTGCACGGCCGGACTTTCGTGCGGCCGTACTTCGTATATTGGCCGTCATTGCCTGTCATCTGCTGCTAGTGCGGCTGTAATTATGTGCGCCAGAACGCACGTTAAAAGTGCGCTGGTCTGACCCTAGCCTAAACTGTGCAGCAACACGTACGTGATCACTGCGTCCGTCTGACACGGGCCTCAGAAGTCTGTCAATTTGCCAAATATTGGCAAATTACCAGTTATATACAGTGCATTTACACACCGATCAACGCAATTCGGCGACAGTGAAATTGTCCCATAGAGAGTTAATCTATTCAGAGAATGCAGAACTGCACCGAAATGTTGGTGAAATCCCCTGATTTTCAATGGTTCAGTTCGACAGGTTTAAACCGCGAACCCCATAGGATTTAATGTAAAAAGAAATTAGTTTTTATTCATTTTTTATTCAACCGTTTAATTTTTATTTATTTTTAAATGTAGGTGGTATTCTGGATTTTTGATTCACATTTTTATTGTTTTAACCTCCCTGTCATCTAATTTTTTCAAAATTTGTGTCTAAAAGTGTCTAAATTTTTTTGGAAAGGAAACGTGTTATTTTATATAGTAAGTCTGTAATAATTAGGAATAACTCCCTGAATTCCATGCAAACAAGAGTCTAGTAAACACACTGAGTCAGTTTGAAACCCGAAATAATAATTTATTATTCCAAAACTAATTATCCAAAATAATGCAAATAAATTATATTCAATAATATAATCAAACCAAAAACACAGAAATCTTTCAGAAAAAAAGAGTGCAATATTATTCACTGCATATTGCCTCAGTGTAAACATCCTTGGTATGGTATATTATTTCAATTATGTACACTTATTTATACAGCAACATTCATAATGCATACAGTCTAAGAGATCTTAAAACCATATGTACAGTAAAGTCCAGCCTTAGAAAGTGTATGGTCTGTTTCTGATCTGTTAGTGCCACCCAGTGGCCATTCATGAGCAAGTCATGCTGATTTTACATAGAAAAAAAATATATATATATTTCAGTCTTCTAATTTGCTGCCTGGTTCCGCCCCCCCCTGCATCGTGTGACTCGCAGGGAGTGTTACCAGGAAGCAAGTCGCTGCGATCACACTGTGGGGGACAGCGAGGGAGCGCAGGATGCGGTGAGTATGCAGCCCGAGGTGTGGCTCGGTTTGAACCCCCATATCTCCCGAACGGTGGCAGCTAAAGGGTCTTTGATCTTTGTCATTTATTTTTTTATTCTAATATTCAGGCAGGACATGACGTATACATAGAATAATGATATATTATGAGTCTGCTGGAAAGACCAATATTTAATATGTCTGGGTCATATAATAAAACATGACTTCAAATCGCGTTTAAACATGATGAGCAAAAGCAGTAAAAATGAGCTCAGCACACAGACGTGAAATGGCTCAGCAAGGGGTTAAGGCTGGGGTCAGACCAGCGCACTTTTAACGTGCGTTCTGGCGCACATAATCACGGCCGCACTAGCAGCAAATGACGGGCAATGACAGCCAATATACGAAGTACGGTCGCACGAAAGTCTGGCCGCGCAACGCAAGTGGAAAATGAACGCATTTTTTCGAGAACGCAGAACCGCTAGTACGGACGTACAGAGTGCGCTGCAGCGGCATAGCGGTGTGTGTGTGTGATTTGGAGACGTCAGACCCTGCTCGTGTCCGGCCAACATAACGTCCAGACGCAAAAAGTTTCCTGGTTTGGATCCATAAAACATCACGCACGAAAATGCGCATCGTATGACCGTTTTCGCCTATTCCGTGAAAAAATCCGTCAATGCGTTCGGACGCACTTTTTTACGTTCGCGTGTAAAAATGCTTTCGTTTGACCCTAGCCTTAACCCCAACATGTGATTCTGCTGACCGTCCCAGGACATCTTTGGAAATGAGAGAATTCTCAATGTATTCTTGATTTATTGTAAGTTAATAAATTGGGATCTGGTGAAGCTTTTCACAAAAACTGATAAGTTTGACCAACGTTATATCTCCATATATCATTATTTCCTAATTTTGTAAAATACACTAAATTGTGATCACATTTTGCATCAAGAAGAAACGTATTTAGTATGTCAGAAGAAACTGATTGCTGTTGCCTATAGAATAGAAAAATCCCCCTACAAGGTTGCTTTCAGATCTACACGGAGGTAAAGCATAGACATTCTCCTCTAGGCAAATACTGTACAAACTCCATGTGAAGCTACAATTTAATAATGTGATTCGACATAAACTGAAAGGCTGTCTACTTTTTGCTCATCAAATGCGGCTTCAAATCTTCAAATTACCACTTTTTCTTCCTTTTTCTAACACCCGTTTGTTAATCGTGTTTTTTTTTTTTTTGCTCTCTGGAGTCTTGCAATTTAGTCGCTGTATAAATGGCTTAAAAGAAGAAGAAAAAATGAAAAATGCAACACCATTTCATCGTTCATTACTTTGATGATAAAAACACTGGTTAAAAGATAAGGGTCAAGATTCTAAAATGACCCCCTAGTAGCCCCACTTTTTTCCTTAACCTCCCTGGCGGTGTTCCCGAGTGTGTCTCGGGGTTAAATTTCCCCGCTGAGAGTGCTAACCCCGAGACACACTCGGGCAGTATACATTACCTCTCCGTGCGCTCCCTCGATGATCTCTGCAGTCTCCTCCGGTGATCGCAGCGTTTTACTTCCTGGATTCCTTCCCGCGAGGAAGGAACCAGGAAGTATAAGGTCGCCGGTGGAGGCAGCTGGGGACATCGATGGAGCGCAGGGAGAGGTGATGTATCCAGTGGCATCCCGAGTATTGCTCGGGGTTACCGGTTCCAAAATAGGAATTTAACCCCGAGCCACACTCGGGATGCCGCTGGGGGGGGGGGGCAAAATAAATAGATAAAATAGACTGCTTTTGGACGTGGTTTTTCCCAAACATTAGACCGCCAGGGAGGTTAAGTTACAAACTTTAAAAACATTTTGCTGTTGTTATAATTAACAAAAAATTAACAATTTAGGAACAAATGATGGGGATATGGATACAAAATATGATCATGCATTACGTAAGCCTGCGAGCACTTCAATGAACTCCATCACAGCAGGTCCTATCCTTCCTAACCTAATCTTCAAAAATAAAAATGGGGATTATCTGCAATAAAAGCAAACAAACATAGGCTAAAACCCCTTACACCTGAGTGCCATATCCACGCTAATTTTGCACTCACAAACGGCAATTCAATCAGGCATCAGGCGCACCCCTAAAAAAGAAGAAGTATTGGCTTCCAAGTCCAATTTTTCTTGATTATCCACCACCTGAGCCCAGGATCTCAAATCCCCAGGCTGGATGTTAGTAGGAAACGGCTATTAACCCTTTCGCTGCTGAGGCTTTTCCCGCCCCTGTGCTGAGGTCATTTTTACCTGTTTTGCGCATCATGTTTAAACGTGTTTTGAAGGCTTATTTTAGTATATGACCCAGACATATTATATATCGTTCTTGCCGTCAGACTCGGTAGATTCATAATATGTCATTATTATATGTATACGTTATGTCATGTCTGTATATTATAACAAAAAATGCAATAAAATATGTATTTTCAATAATTTACAATGTGTAAAGTGTTTTTTTTCACATTTTAACATGCGAGCAATTGCGGTTATATTTTGTATGGGGTGCGCTTGTTAAAAAAATTAGAGATGGGGTCTCGTTACATTTTTTTTTGGGGAAAATTACACTATTTTTAACAAACGCACCGCATACAAAAATCGTTAGTGCAGCATCATTGTTCACATTATAATTGAAATGGGAACAATATTGCTGCATTAACAAACCAAAAAAATAAAAAAAAAGTGTTTATTTTTTTTTTATAATTTTTTTTTTTAATTTTTTTTAATTTTTATTTTTCTTTTTTTTTTTTTTTACAACTTTTTTCACTGTAGTGTTTGGTATCGTTGGAACGGCCATGCTCTGGCCGATCCAACCATACCAAAATTTAACCCCTAACTGCCACGGATCGGGAGATAGGGAGTTCATTGGAACTCCCTATCTCCACCGTTGGTGGCAGTTAAGGCTAGGGACAGATGAGCGCATTTTCTGCGGCCACCGTCAAAATGTACGTCGATGCGTGCGCACGCATTTTTTCACGGAATACGCTTAAGTGGTCAGACGATGCGCAATTCTGGACGTATTTCATGACGATGGGGTGAAAAGAAGTCTAGGGAAATCCGGCTGTTTGAACGTTATGTTGGCCGCACACTAGCAGCGTCTGACATCTCCTAATCACGCACACACGCTGCTATGCGGCCGCAGCGCACTCTGTACGTCAGTACCAGCGGTTTAACGTTCTCGAAAAAATGCGTTCATTTTCCACTTGCGTTGCGCGGCCGGACTTTTGTGCGACCGTACTTCGTATATTGGCCGTCATTGCCCGGCATCTGCTGCTAGTGCGGCCGTGATTAAGTGCGCCAGAACGCGCGTTCGCACTGCCTCAGTCTGACCCTAGCCTAAGGGTTAACTCTAGGACTGGCGTCATCGTGCTACGCACGATGACGCCAGTCCTCAGGGGGAGTTCCCGGAGGCTTGGCCGACATCCAAGATGTCGGCCAGCTCCGGGAAAGGATCGCGAACCGGCGCTTTTCAGCGCCGATTCGCGATCCAGCTCCCCAGGGGTTAATGCCAGGCATCATTTGGAAGGGCAGGCTGTGCCCTTCCAAATGATGCCTGGGTTAACCCCCGCAGAGTCGCCGATCGGGAGGGAGAGAGGTCCGAAGGACCTCCCCCCCTCCCTTTCAGGCGCCTCCTCCGCACATGCAGGGGGGGCGCCTGAATTTGGTGTCATCGTGCTGCCGCGATGACACCAAATTCCGGCGGCTGCTGTTCCGGATGCTGGGCTGACATCCAGGATGTCAGCCCGCACCGGAGGGGCCAGCGATCGGCCGGAACCCGGCCGAACGCTGACCCCAATGGGAGGACGCGCTCAGCGCGTCCTCCGCATACCAGCGGGAATGCTGAGGACGCGCTGAGCGCGTCCTCAGCATCCAAGTGGTTAACAAAAAGACCAAAGGATTTAATTCAGGATACAAAATACAAGTATGCATTTGTGACAGATTTTAAGACGCAATTTAGATTGATTGAAAATATAGTAAAGAAACATTGGCCGATATTGAGTAGGGACCCTATTTTGAATACTGAACTCCCATCAAACCCATCTGTGATCTATAGGAAGGCTAGAAATTTTAAAAATGTTGTAGCTCCTAGTATACCTCACCCTCCTATCAAAGTCGGTATAGTCAATCCCGGGTTTAAGAAATGCGGGAATTGTAAGGCATGTCGTTTTATACCAAGGACTACATATCAGTTCACCAGCCAGGTTACTGGGGAATTTTTTAAAATTAAGGAAAATATAACATACAACAAAATTCGTTGAGAGTATCTCATTCAATGTGCCTGTGGATTGCAAGACGTTGGTCGTACCACAAGGAAACTAAAATGTAGAATCTTGGAACATATGAGTAACATACGTAGAAATATGTTAACTCATTCCGTGCCGGTGCACTGTAACAACTGTGGTTCATATGATTTAAAGAAACTTGAATTTTTAGGAATTGAATACATAGAAGCCGACTGGAGAGGGGGGGATAGGGTCAAGAAATTGTCCAGAAGGGAAACCTATTGGATCCATCGCTTAAAAACATTTCAACCATTAGGGTTGAATAGCGAGTTGGATCTAGTATACTTCTTAAAGTAAATGTTTATTCTGAAGTGAAGAAATGCTGTACAAATTTGATAATGTATTGTTGTATGCAGTTTTTTAATGAATTTATACTGTATCATCATGATTTGTATGGTTTTCAGAATAGAGATTGGATTGGTAGTTCAGAAGAAGAGAATTTTGGTCTAATTGGAGACTACTGGGGGAATGATGCACGTCTGGATATAATAAAAGGAAGACCCGATTAACATGAGAAATCTCTCCACCTTTTGTGGGCATGTCCGTATGAGGAAGGAGAAACTTGCTGTTGCCAGGGAGATCTCTGGAGGCGAGTGGGTCCGTGTAGGAAAAGAAGAAAAAAAAGGGGGGCTTGCTGAGGCTGGGGAGACCCCTGGACGCAAGTAAGATGCAGTCAGGAAACGCGGCTGGACGGACATGACACTATCAGGGAGATCTCTGGACGTGAGCAGGCCCGTGCAGGGAAGGGAGGGCTCGCTGTTGCCTGGGAGACCTGGACGCGAGCAAGATGCAGTCAGAAGACTTGGCTGGACGGACATGACGTATCGGACAAACAGTGCCATGGCAACGGAGCCAGACACCGGAAATAGGAGACGTGCATTAGAACGGCTGTTAGGGATTCCCTCGTTATCAACACACTATATATATGGTGAAGCCTAGTATAGATGCCACTCTTGAGGAAGTCATAAGAACGAAACGCGTCGAGTGGTGGACCCTGGAACCGTGGAACTTGGGTGTTGGACCTGATGTGTACCCCTGGAACCGGGTGACTTTTTATATGCGATTTTAAATTTATAATGATGTACGTGCAATAAATGAGGATTGTTTTAAATTGTTGCTGTGGTCTTTCACTATAGCATTTTTTTTCTCTCCCATTATGATGAATTGGTACATGACAAAATGAAAATAATCTAAAGGAGAAACTGGATCCTTATTGGTCACCTACATGCCTGATTGAATTGCCGTTTGTGAGTGCAAAATTAGCGTGGATATGGCACTCAGGTGTAAGGGGTTTTACCCTATGTTTGTTTGTTTTTCTTCCTAACCTAATGCCTGCTCTTATGCATCATTGCAGGGCCAATTTAAACCTTGAACAGCAGAGTTCCAGGAGGATGTACAGTACTGTATGCATCAAGCAGTGGGTTAATCTCACGAGAGCAGTCCATATAGTTAGGAAGTTAGGATCTGCCACAATGGGGTATACTGATGTTGTGACAGGCCTATGCAATGTATGATCATATTTCGAAACCAAATCCCCAACATTTATTTCTAAATTAGGTGTTAAAATGTTTAAACTATATTGTGGAGTGGTCTGCATTTGTGTGTGTGTGTGTATATATATATATTTTCTTTTTGGGACTATATTAAACATATTTCAATGGAACATTATAGTGTTTATTAAAGCAAGCCTTTTAACAAAATCAGACTGTTAAAGTATTTTTGCAATTGAGGCCAATTAAATATTTTCTGCCTATGGTGAGTTAATTCTATTTATTCTGCATACTGCTTCTTATAATCATTGTTTGCAGTAGGCATAGGGATTTGCATCTGCTGTGGGCAGGGGTGCATTGCCATCAGGTACAGAGTTATGCAACAGGAAGACCGAAAACTCCACTAAAAATTAATCCACTGCTTTTTCAACCCTTTCGCTGCTGAGGCGTTTTCACACCTCTGTGCTGAGGTCATTTTTACCGCTTTCGCTCATCATGTTTAACCGCGTTTTGTAGCCATATTTTGATGTATGACCCAGACATATTATATATCGTTCTTTCCAGCAGACTTGGCAGATTCATAATATGTCATTATTATATGTATACGTTATGTCATGTCTGTATATTATAGCAAAAAATGCAATAAAATTTGAATTTTCAATCATTTATTATGTGTAAAGTGTTTTTTTTCACATTTTAACATGCGATCGTTTGCGGTTATATTTTCTATGGGGTGCGCTTGTTAAAAAAATTATAAATGGGGACTCGTTACATTTTTTTTTTTTTTGGGAAAATGTCGCTTTTTTTTAACAAACGCACCGCATACAAAAATCGTTAGTGTAGCATTATTGTTCACATTATAATTGAAATGGGAACAATATTGCTGCATTAACAAAACAAAAAAAAAACTTGTTTATTTTTTTTTAGAATTTTTTTTAAAATATATATTTATGACCTGTTTTCTACAAAGAGAACAGAATAAAAATTCTTAAATGTATTGGGTTAATTTCTAAACTTTGTGCAGAAGAATGTGGACCTCATATTTCAGCTTGGCCTAAGGCCTCACTAACCCTAGAGCCTCTGTTCCATCTAATATTGTCACCGACGATCTGTGCATGCGAAGGAGTGACTTAATGCCAGCTGATCTAGCAACCAGCTGGTCATCGTAGCCGTGCATGAACAGATCTTCAGAATAGCCAGCACGGATACAGCAAGTGTGGAGGCAATGTCTGGTCATCAGATAATGCCTCCCGCTAAGTGCGCATGTATGAGACACACCACACATAGGGAGAGGGGGGGATATAGACATTGACTTATGCAGTGAGGAGTAAACACACTTATTCTGCTCTCTTTATCTATGCGCATATTACCCCCTCCTGTCAGTGAGCAGTATACGTATACTCTGTACTGCTTTCTGTATATATCCATGTCTAGATCCCTCTACCTGTTGCGTGTCTTACGCATGCGCACTGGGCAGGAGGTATTCTCTGACGGTCAGATATTGCCTCCGCTCTTGCTGCATCGGAGTTTGCTATTCTGAGAATCCGTGCATGCGCGTGTGTGACGTGACGACCAGCTTGTCGCCAGATCAGCTGGCGTTACGTCACTCCTGCGCATGCTCAGATCGGTGGCGGCGGTATTATGTGAAGGGAGATGTTCTTTGACGGGACATCGCCACTGTATAAACAGCATTAAAAAATTCCAAGTGAATCCACATAATCATAAGAGTTTTAAATATTAACTTTCTTTCTAAATGTAGGGATTATATATTTGTAAACACTAGCAGATTTATAGTGGGTGTTTCAAAGCTGACAGAAAAAAATAGACATTATTGCAGATGGCGTAATGTTACATAATATAAAAGTATTATGATTAGCACTTGATACAGGTTAAGGGCACTTGTATGTTCTCCTGGTCTGTAAGGTGAATTTGTACATTTGGATGTAACAGTTCTTGTTACAAACATATTTAAACATTGCTATTTGAACTTGGAGCTATTTATAAAAAGCAGCTGATATCTCTTCTAGCTCTCTCACTGTGATGAGAAGAGAATCTAATTTTTTCCCTGGTTTAAAAAAAAAATATCTGCAAACCCAGAGGGAGGCGTAGGAGTGAAGCATTCTTCAGACCGGAGGAAATAACAGTGTGGGAGGACTGCGCTTAAATAAAATTCTGACTCTAGCAAGCCTCCTGTATATGTTCTTATTGTAGAACACAGAGCTTAAAATATATTTACGTTTCCTTTTTTTACTTACATTTAGGTGCGGTTTCATTTTCACGGTTCAGTAAGACATATTGAGCAATTGTCAATACACTATCGTATATTCAAGCAGAATATTTGATATTGTTCCCCAATACCAGATTTGGAGAATAGAAATATGTCAAAAGGTCCGCTATGCTGTGAAGAATTTGCGACAAAATTGGAGAAATAAATAATGCTGCTTACTAGTCTAAATGTTTTTTGCAGCACTCAGAGAAAATTTAGTTTTTGTTTTCTTTTTTGTTTGTTTTTAAACGTTTTATTCTCAGATATTTTTCTCAAATCTGTTACCTTTTTAAGGTTAGGTATGATTTCAGTTTCAAAGAGGTTTATGTCCTAATTTTGAAGAATTAACAAGAACATTCAAAACAAAGTATCAATATGGATGTGATATGCCGATATATGGACAAAAGTCTTCCCATCTTCTTAAAAATGCCCTCTGACCGCATTACAGTATGGTGCAGCACTGAGGGCAACGTAGTGGGGCGTCCTGGCCTGGAAAGGCAGAATCTGCTCAGCTGCAAGGTCGAGGTCACATAACATTGGTGCAAGTTTCACGACACTGTCCGAAAATATCTGCCCGGCATTTCCGATGGGTTGATGGCTTAAGGGAATCCCCCAAAACCATGGATCCTATGGGGTTTATTACATGGGGGGGCCCACTCCAATGTCCAATTAACCACTAAAAATGGCATTAATAACAATATACAAATATACAGAATCCCTAGCACAACTGAACAAGTGATAATATTACCACCATTTACTATGCAGTAGTGCACGTATATAGTTACAATATTGCTGATATTACACACATATGTATATGTATTGGCATGCAAATGGTTATAGTGACATGCAGAAAGAAATCCCAATGCATCCTTGCTGGTAAAATAAAGGGATGTGCATGGCTGAATTTTTTTTCATTAGTTTAGTTTCATTACGTTTCTAAATCATTTAGTTTTCAGAATTTCGTAACGAATTTCATTTAGTTTCGGATCGATTTTGAAATTTCGAATCCCTAGATAAAACCCCAATTAATCAAATTTTGCTGTTTAAAAGCAAAGCTAGGGTTAAATTTTAAGTGGTGTCACAGATTTAGTATTTGAGTCAAATTAAACAGTGAAACAAAATTAATTTGTTTCATAAAGTCTTTTCATGACTATTACTTGTATTGTAAGTTAAGATCAATTCGATAGTTGATATCCATTTGATAGCTCATTTCAAATTCGATAGTTGATATCAGTTATTCAAATTTTTCTTTTATGATGATGACTCAATGTAAAATGACATTAAATTCTTTATATACCGTTTCGTTTCAAATTCGTATCGCTTCGTTATTCGGAAGTACTTCCGAATACGAATTATCAAATTTCGTTCCAAATTCTGAATTTTTCCAAAACAAATGCACATCTCTAGTAAAATGCTTTTTCAAAAAAATGTATATAAGGAGTACTCCTATTTTAGCAATCTGTTATTTAAGTGTTACACATGTAGGATGGCACAACCAATTTCCAGGATATTCACCTTTTCTCCACGTTCTTGGTGGTTGATGTCACCATACACATTGAAAATAATAAACTGAATGTACCATAGGGCAAAACCGCTGTAACAGGAGTGATGGCAACGATAAGAATTGTTCCTGTAGGACCCTACTCTCACTTTTCAGAACCAATTGTGGCTCTAACTCTGTGCCTTTTCACTTTCTGGTGGTGCCCCACCAAACTCCAGATGAAATTAATGTATTTCCAAGGGGGGGATAGTAGATTCTGGAACTCCTGTTTAGTGAAAACCCCTCCATCAATAATACAAGTAGGACTCCGGGCAGCTTATGTTTTCCTTGTCTTTGAACGTTTGTTGCACGCTGCAAGGTGTACATTAGAGTATTATGCAAAGGTCAGACACTTCACTCGAAGTCCCATCTTTCCCACCTCTCTGTCTGGAAAAGGATCCAATGTACACATGGATCTTGATCTATCCCTATGCGCTTCAGGTTGAGAAGCCCTTTGCTACCCGACCTGTATGGGTGTGCTCTTTTGCTTTTATTTATACTCCTATAGTTGATCTGTGCAACATGAGTATCTCTTTTGTTTCATATCCAAAAAGCAATTTGTGCGTTATGCTATTGTAAGTTTCCTGGTTTTCGATCACATTACTGTTTTAGGGTGGTGTGTTACATCAATATTTTCTTCCTTTTGTTTTGTGTGTGATTGCATTGCTCTTCTATTCTACATTCAATGTGGTGAAATACCTCAATTTGTACACTGTATAAAGTTATTATTATATTATTTATTGCAAACTGTGCACTCATTCTTTTATTTTTTCCTTTGGTGATTGTGTATCTTTTTGTTTATAAAGCAGCCTCCTTTTATAACCTTATTCAGTATTGCACAACACTTTTCTTGCCTTACAGTTGCTCTTTGTAAGCGATTAGTGGGTTTTTGTATCTACCACCCTCCGAACACCTGTCTTTCAATAAGAAGGCAGCCATTTTGAATTGCATCACTGTTTTTAAACCCTCAGTGACTGTTACTAATAAAATTAGAAAGCTACAGAGAGCATATGGTGGCAGTAATAACTCTAGTCCTGTTATCGTTCCAGGACTCCTGGCTTTTATCTGGACAGGAAATAGGAAATGGTTATATGTTCATACACTTATCCCTCTGCGCTCACTGCTAATTTTGAATATTTTGTTTGTGTTTTTATAAAACCAGAATAATAGATTATCACAACCTTTTAGATGAGGTTGCGGATGTGGGATTTTATCTGAATGATAATTATGGTGTGATTTCTCCCTTGATTCTTAGTTAAAATGGTATAAATGTTCTTTTGCTGTCAAGTGTTGATGTCTTGAGGTGGTGCGATTCTCCAGCTACGTATGTAATAATTCTAATACTATCTCCAAATCAATGCTCTGCTGCTGCAGCAGCACAAATTACAGCTTTCGAGGCAAGCTGTCTGTCTGATACGACAAAGAAAGCGACTTTTTTTCATTAATATCCTTTAGTCAAAGCGATGTTTTCATTCACGAAGAGAACGAATGTAATTAGGCTCCCATGTGGTGTCATGGTTTCTCGTCCGGAAATCTGATGTTATTTCTTGTTTGCAAATGTATTGTAAGCTTCTGGCATGTGTTGGCATTTAGAAATATTGACCTTTTTTCTCTGTACAGATAGAACCATTACAGTGTTTGTTGGAAAGGAACTGTACTGATTTCATTACAAGTGTGTAAATATTCTGTATTATAGAGGTGTGTTTTTTGTTTCAGTTTTTTAAAATATTTCTACACAATAAACATTTCACATTTGTTCCATTTTAGCATTAACCTCTTGAAAACCAATGACTCTTATCATAACAGTCCGATCCTTTTATGCCTATGTGACCTTTTTATTTTGCATTCATAGTTCAAAAATCTGCTGTAATGAAATGGACACTTTACACAGTGTGAGTAATATTATTTGCCTGGGCACACCGCTGTGAGTTCCCTACTACCTCTTCTCCCTCAGATCTGTCACTCGGAGGGCTCTTTCAGGCATTCAAATGAACGGGCTTATTCCTGCCAAGAACCTCAGGAAAGTCTTGGCTCAGGTTTCCTGGCTTAGAGACCTTTGGGAACTAGCCTTATCCAATGGCATCAAAGCCTTCCTACATTGAGAGCCGCTGGATTGGCTGAAGCACCCTGCCCTCCCTGTGGTCACATGACATGCCGAGCTTGAATCATGTCATATTCTGCTGGGATCAAAGGGACAGCATTAATAAGTCTACTTCATATTGTAAACTATAAGTCACAGTAGTGTACGTTTTTCTACAGCACTGCTGTTGGTAGTCTGTTTTTTTTTCTTTTTTGTAACTGTGCAGTTTACCGGCCCCCTGTTTGAGATGCGGGGGGGGGGGGGTTGGCCTTTCCACCAATTGCAGCAGCTTTTTTGCCATAAGTATAATTAATTTTGAGTGCCACAGACACTCAACCCCAGGGTTCATCTTCTGTGTACTTGGAAGTGGATAAAGCAAGGGGACGTGGAAAACCTAATCGTTGCTAAGGGATACCACGGTAACAATACAAGTAAAGGATCAAGGGGGGAAAGAAACAAACTAAAAATTGGTGGGATTATAATTTAAACCATATTGTACCCTGGTGGGACATCACTTTAATCTAACAAGCCACTCCATCCACAACCTCAGGATTAAAGTCCTCAAAGGAAATTTTAAAGACTCTCCTAAACGTAGAACATTTGAAATTAAAATGACCTATTTTAACACTATAAAGGAGGTAGTAGACTAGATGTTGATTATTATTCTTTATTAAGCGCCAACACATTCTGCAGCGCTGTACAAGGGACAATGGGTAAAGACAGGACAATTCTACAATACATACAGGAGGCAGGTCAGTATTCCTGCCTGCAAATACAGGAGGACATGAGGGCCCTATTCCTGTGGTAACTTACAATCTGGATGGCTGAGGGGGTGAGAAACAGGAGAAACATATACAGTGTGGGCAAGGCTGACACGTGTAATGGAAACTGAGGGCAAAAGGTGGAAGGAACTTTAGTTACATCTGTTGTCTGGCATCAGTAGACCTATTAGCTCATCATTTAAACTTTTATCCCTTTAAAGACGAACAGAAGGGACTGTATATTATGCATCTGTCCCAGCATTCAGGGAAATGAAAAAGGGGATCTTTGTTTGAGACAAATGTGTCCCATTGCCCACCCAACTTTTTCCCCCAAAGTTATTTCACTCAAAAAATGTATTTTGTGTGTGTGTGTGTGTGTGTGTGCGTATATATTTAGATTATAGTACCCAACTCCATATCATTAGGTTGTTAAGGGTTGGTATATTGGAAGGTGTGGCTTGGGGAATCCTAATTATGGTATGCGCTTAACATTTAGCATGTCCATCCCCAGAATTCCCATGGGTGGGGATCCGGAGTATAGTGTGAAAAATTGTATGTGTAGTCCTCACTGTGCATGGTTTGGGTATGCACAAGACATTTCCACTCCCCCCACCTGATGTCCCATGGACTACAGCCCCCGACTCACCAGTGAGAATACCCGCCCCGTTCATTATTAGCAACTGAACAGCAGTACCCACTTTCTCACAATAATTTGGTTCCAGTTGGGCTAGAATAGCTTAGCTGATATGAACCGCATTTACCATGTTGGACGAGGGCATAGGTTGTTATAGGGAGATAATTGTGACCCCCATAAGTGTTTTATATATTTAATGTTTTCAGTAGTGACTGGCTATCAAGCTTTGTCCAGTTGCCACATAATGCTGCATGAAGAAAAATCAAGTAAGCAATTAGATGGACTAATTCAGATATTGTGTGTCTTGTTCATGGAATGTTTTGTCCATGTGGCATTTCGTTGATCTTTATTCAGATGAAAGGACAAATTAAAAAAAAAACATTAATGCAAGTCTTTGTTATGAATGCATACACTATATTGCCAAAAGTATTCGCTCACCCATCCATATGCGAGTCAAGGCAGGCGAGCGAATACTTTTGGCAATATAGTGTAAGTCTATTTCCCAATGATCACGTACTGTTGTAATTTTTGTTCCCCCCCCCTCAGTTTTTAAATGTGTTTTATATAAGTATATATGTATGTCATTTTTATGGTATACAGTATAGTTTAAAACATTTATTGTAATTTTAAAACCTATGGTTCCAAGAGTAAATCCTGAAATGGGAAGTGTGTTGAACCTTATGGTCCTTAACTGCTCATTTCTGTGAGGCATGGTGGCATCTGGATAACACTTATGTTCTCCTTTTTTATTACAATGTTGTTTCGCCAGCTGTCAGTTTCCTGGGTATTTTGTAGCACAATACATCCAAATTAACCTGGAGACAGTGGTATAAATCAAATTATTTAATTAGTATTCCATTACTCACTGTTTGTAAATTAGAGAAATCAAACATGTTCGGTTACCTTGGCATACTGATGAGTTTGATCTGGAACCTTGCTAATCTACATTTGGAGATGGTGTGAGAATTTTGCAGTCCATTAATCGTCTGTTGGGTACTTTGAAAGAACGTTGCCAAGTTAAAATCCATTCAGGAAGAACAGCTTATGCTCTTAAGTAAAGGGGTAGAGAAAGATCAAGGCATTTGTGCAATAATTCTAAGCATTGGCACCTGATTAAATGCAGTGTACTGGCATGCAGAACAGATATCTACAGTATGCTTTTGTGGTCTTTATTATTTACTAAAATTAATTATGAACACTGACTTAAAATATGACTCTTTAGAGAAAAATTGTCAGGCTATTCACTATGGTTCCTCATGTCTGAGGAATTCAAAGATTATGAACGAGTTAGGCTAATGTCAGACGAACGCAATCTGAGCGTACTCTGCGTGCATGCATGACAGTCAGACGTACTGACGGAAGATACCGTAAACACCCGCACGGTCTGTTTTTTTTTGACGGATGTATAAAAAAAAGGGAAATCTGGGAAACAAAATTTAATTAAAATTAAATGACAGGTACAATCAGCCAGACCAAGAAACCTGAGCGTCAACGTGATGGACGTCGCAAATGCGCTGCATCTGACGTTGCGTCATCACACACACACAGGCTGCTACGTGGACGTGGCGCACTCTGGGCATCCGCTGCAGCGCTTTTACGTCGAGGCCTAAATGGTGTCCATTGCCACCTGCGTAGTGCGCACGTACTTCGTGTGTTGTTCATTATTGATCACAAATCAATGTTACCACGGACTTTAAACTGTGTGGCGACACGGACGTGATGACTGTGTTCGACTGACGCTAGCCTAAGTTGTTCAAAATTCAAGAGACTTTGCTCTAGCAGAGAAGGACGATGACATCCTGGGAAATGTGTAACTCTAACATTTTACTTCCTCCTCATTTTGCTTTGATTTCTTTTTCATCTAGTCACACACACACACACCACACACACACACACATTGTGTGTGTATATATATATATATATATATATTATTACAGTGCCTTCGGGAAATATTTATACCCTTTCAATTTTTTACCTTTTTTCTTATGTTGCAATCTTCTGTTCAAATCATTTTACATTCTTTTTTCCTTTTTTTTCACCTTTTATAAACCCTACAACGACAAAGCAAACACTGATTTTTGACAACCTGGCAACTTTATTAAAAAGAAAACTGAACTATTTTTTTCTGAATGCAATATATAATATAAAACAAAAGCATTTTCTTATTGTTTAAAATGGTTATGGGGCACAATTTTTACTTTCTAATAATTGCAGTACAAATTGTTCAGTGGGAGTGATACATTAGATTGTAATGACTAGGGAGGAGACTTGCCTTATTTACAATATTTCACAGGTCACATAAAACCTTGCATTGCTGTTAATGATTAGGGCTATATTCTTTAGTTGTCACTATGCTAATTACAGGAAGTGTTACACATAACGTTTCCTGTAGTTAATCAACAGGAAAAGCCATTCCATTCCTGCCGAAAGCTGAGCTTGCGGCTCAGATGTAGCCGTTCCCCTACGTGAGGTTACTGTACATTAACGTCTCTTACACTTACTATAGGAGATGTTAATTGTAACCTCCTGGTGGAAGCGCAGGTTACTTTGGAATTCCATCTGGGAAACGGTATTTCACAGAGACATAAAGACTTCTAAAAAGCTGGAGTTTTAATGATTCTGAAAAGATAAAATCGTTTAACACGCTCAAAAAACACCATTAAATCCCATACTCGCCTCTCATCCTACAGTGAAAAGGGTAGCGCAATCTGCCATTTCTCACTGGGAGCAGAGTGCGACCGGGGACAAATAGTTCCTAGTATCCCTCAAAAATTACTCACAGACGGGATGTGCAGGTCTCCATGGAGTCCTATGGACTCCATGATCCGATACTCGCAATACGGAGCACTGCTGCTGGTATCTGGCAGCTTTGTGCTTTGTTACGTGGCTAGGCGCTAACAAAGCACCTACCCCGAAATACGACCGTAAGGAACATCTGCAGGTGCAGATTTTCCGGTTTACTGTCAACCATGGAATAGGGCCCCGTGCTCCTAGAATATTGTGTTTTATCAGTGAGCTTTGCTATACGTTCTAGTAGGTTCTTATTTGTTTGTCATTTTTCTCTGTAAAATGTTTCCATGTGATATATTCTAATGTTAGAAAAATATGTATTTTTTGTTCACGTATTTAACATTTGTACAGCAAAGCTCCTCAGAAGCAGGATTCTAATCTCTCCATATTAAAGAGAGTATTTATACATGTTACTGTATACACAAAACTAATGGCTTGAATTGAGCAGACATAGAAGGGATTGCTCAAGCTGCATTGTTTTGAGGTTAGGATAAGTTTGGAGCTAACCAAACATTTAAGATGCATGCATGATGTAAGCTCCTTTGAACATGAACTGATTGTTGGTTCTTGGCATGATTGCTACAGCCTGGTTTGATTTTCTCACCTCAGTCCCTAGCGTTTACAAACAAGCAGTGTTGTACAGAAGTGTATCTCTAAGGCTAGGGTCAAACTAACGCATTATTCGCAGGGACCGTCAAAAAGTGCATCCGAACGCATTGATATATTTTTTTCACGGAATGCGTGAAAACGGTCATACGATGTGCATTTTCGTGCGTGATTTGTTACAGAGCCAAACCAGGAAGCTTTGGGTGTCTGGACGTGATGTTGGCCGGACATGAGCAGTGTCTGACATCTCCTAATCACGCACACACGCTGCTCTGCGGGCGCAGCGCACTCTGTACGTCAGTATTAGCGGTCTGCGTTCTCAAAAAAAATGCGTTCGCTTGCGTTGCGCGGCTGGACTTTCGTGCGGCCGTACTTCGTATATTGGCCGTCATTGCCTGTCATTTGCTGCTACTACGGCCGTGATTAAGTGCGCCTAAACGCACGTTAAAAATGCATTAGTCTGACCCCAGCCTTCATATAAAACAAATGGGTTTCAGAAGCAGAAGTCCTGGCTGCGTTCTATTCTTGTCATTTAAGACTCTTGGCGTGACAAATATTACTTTAATCTTTATTTGCAAAGTATTTTACCAGGAAGGATACATTGAGATTGCTCTCGTTTTCAAGTATGTCCTGGGTATATATACAGATGGCTGAATCCATATTGTGCAGAATCATATGCCACACAAACCCATGGACGTATCCAATGTAGGTCTGCCAGTTAACACCTAGTTTGCAAAATCACCCCATGTCCTACAGTAAGTGCTGGTACAGTTTTGGAAAGATTGCCTTTGCTCTCAATGAAGTTTGAAGGAGTAGCAAATGTATATTCTGACCATGAGGATGTGTGCAAAACGTGTCAAGGCCTGTTCTTGTTTGAGCTAGAACAATTACCGGCTGGGTGGAGTAGAGGTAACATCACTGCTCTGCATGGAGACACAGGTTCGATCCCAGCAAGAGCACCTCTCCAGTAAGTGTCCTTGGGCAAGGGTACATACTCGCCACCCAGGACATACTTGAAAACAAGAGAAATCTCAATTTATCGTTCCTGGTAAAATACTTTCTTAAAAAATAAATCCCTCTTAAGTGTTTGTATATTGTCATGTACTGGTGCAGATCTTCTCTTTGACATACTCCGTCATTGCACCAATGCATATGAATTGTGACAGAAAATCCAAAGAGAGAATCTACAGCAGTTTGAACAAGATGTCCGTTTTGTTCCAAAATCCTTATTGACACTTTACCTTATTGCATTTTTTTTACCGTGTGCGTGTGTATGATGCAGTTCTTTGAGTTGCTGTGATATGTAAATGGCTTCTGCAATAATAAACTTTATAAATTACAGTATGGTGGCTTTTTTTTATCTAATTTTTTTGCCCCCCAGCACAACTCAAATAAGTACTGCTTTACCCCACGGGTCCAAGCATCCAACTGCAACTGGTCATGTCTAGCTCCTGCTGAAGAGTGTCCAATAAACCCGAAACAGCGCTGTCCAGGAGTGTCTTTGACCAGTTGCATAAACCTGATCTCTGCTAAAAAAAAACAAACATCTGGCATGGCATTGATTTAGGCTGCTGTCAGACGAGCGTAGTGTTCACGTCCGTGATTGCGCCTAAAAGTACGTCCGTGATAGCATGACAGGAAGCCCATTGGAGCCCGTTACACGAAGTACGTCCGCACTGAACTGCGGACGCACAACGGCCGCGGCCCACGGACGCAAGGCAGGCAAGAATGTACAACCGTTAGAATGGCCGCACAAAGTGCGCTGCGTCCGCAACGTCTGCATAGCTTTGTGTGTGAGTGATGGAACGTGGTCAGACGGACTGCATTTATACGTCCAGCATTTTTCACAGACAAAATGGTTTTGCATTTTAATTTATTTTTCCCTCTTACATCCGTCAAAAATAACTTCAGTGAAAAAACGGACTATGTGACCACTACTGCGTCTTCCGTACTGACGATGTCCGTACTGCACGGACGTACAGTCCGTAGAAATCACGCTCGTCTGACCCTAGCCTTAAGGGTTCCGTGTGAAAACAGACCCAGGATGCAAAAAGGGACACAGATGTCATTTGCATGTCTTACACAGAGTTCTGTGCTGTATATGGGGAATGTAGCACATGAGCCCTATTCTGCCCCGCTAGCAAAGCTGTGAGGCGTGTGTGCTTGAGACTAAGTCTGTATTGACCAGTACTCACACAATGAAAGTTCCACAGGCAGTGTCAACTCAGCAAAACTCACACGTAGAAAGATGAATCCTGTTGAAAACTTTAATGATCAGACTGACAATCTATTGTAATAGTGTTCAGCAATGTAGGTGAAAATACATTAGTTCTGTCCAGAATTGAGCAAAGATGGCTGCTAGGTGACCAGTAAGTACCTCCAGAACTAGACTGAACAGAAGGGGGTGAAGCTAGCTGGATACAGCAAGGCTAAGGGAACCCAGCAGGAACAAAATAGCTATGAAATAATAGCTGTAAGCAGCAAAAGGCCAATTCAACACATAACATTAAAATATACAAATAAACCCTGACTCATGGGGCATTACAAGGCCTGTGATTCAGTTCTTTGAATTGCTGGGATGTGCAAATGGCTTCTGCAATAATAAAATTTTATAAATTACAGTGTGGAGGTTTTTTGTCTAATGTTTTGCCCTCCACCACTAATATATATCAATTTTTATATGTAACTATACATGCAACTGTGGGCCTTTTACGAGGCATGTCATGGTAATCGCTTGACTGCTAATACCTCCTGAGGTTAGGATTGATGAACTTTTACATTCGTCGACAAAATGTACCTTATTAATAGGATGAGAAATAATGGTAAACTGCACTCGTAAGTAAAGATATTTTGGCTGTGAAACATTGGAAAAAGTATTCAAATGCATCGGACGCTCAAGGATATATTTCTTTTTGTATTTGTAGACATTCCAGCAATCATCTTTGCAACATAAATCCAAGAAAAGAAACAAAGGTAAGTAACCTTGATACAGAAGCGACTATATAATAAAATGATTTAAGTGACTAGAACTAGATATGGAATGTAAACGGATGGAGAACTTCAGATGGGAATATTTAAATACTGTCCCATATCACATGAGCATTGTTGTCAAAGAAGCAATTAATTGTATTATGCATTCGTTCTTATAACCTCTGTACACATTCATTTTTTCCCCCCTTGAAACCGCACTTCCTCACCATCCAAGCTGGCTTATTAGCAATGAGGAGCTATTATTTTAAAAGCATAGTTAACATTTTAAATACAAATGAGACGCTGCAATGATTCATCCAGACTACCTGGTGGGAAATACTATCCTCCAACACACTTCTAATTCTTATGCTCAATCTGTTTCATGATATGTATTTATTTTAGGTTTAGATTACTTGTAGATGCATTTTAAAAAGGTGGGATAAGAGTTTATTTCTCAACTAAATCTAAAAAATATAAACATCTGTTGCCAAAGATCAAAATAAATTAGCAAAGCAACTTTAATGTGAACCAGGCTAAGATTAATTCATCAGTGTTATTTTTACTATACATTATCAGCGTTCTTCAAAGAGCACCACAATTGCACTGAACGGTGAATTTCCCTGTACGGTGCAGTCATGTGACCATTCAACTGTTCAAAAAGCGTGCAGTTCCCCAAATATTGGCGAATTACGGTCGCAGTAAACTCCCAATAGAGAAGCAATGGTTAATCTATTCACAGGACACCGAACAGCACCAAAATGTCAGTGAAATGCCCTGATGTTCAGTGGTTTCATTTGACCGTTTTAAACCGGCAAATCCCATAGGTTTAAAAAAAAAAAATTCCCTGTTTTTATTAACCTGTTTGCTGCGGACAGCGTTCGGCTGCAGAGGACGTGCTCAGCGTGTCCTCCCATTGCAGCCGTGATCGCCCATGATTCTGGCCGATCGCTGCGGCCACCCGGTGCATGAATCCGGGACCCCGGTCGCATGAATAGCGTCCTTGCGCTGGGTGTGATGATGTCAATTCCAGGAACCACCCCCCCTCCCACCAGTGCAGGGGAGGGTTGGTCCTTTTGGACCTCTCTCGCTCCCCATTGGTAAGGGGCAGCAAAAAAAGGCAGGCACCTCTTTGAAGGGCACAGCCTGCCCGGATTCGGGTGAGGTGGGATCCATCACGGCCAATCATTCACCTCGCTCGCCTCTGCCGGCTAACTAATCGCTAGTGAAGAAGACAGGTGGCCGGTAGCCTCATGCTTCACTTTACTCAATGATAAATGACTGGAGACAGAGCTAGAAACAGGAAGGAGGGGTTTCTAAAATTATTCCCTGTTCTTAACATCTAAAATGCCATGTTTATTTGTTGTTGTTTTTTTTTTGCATTCAAAAAGTTTTTATTGATGTGAGCGCATGTTGCATATAAAATAAAAGCAAAATATCAACGCACTGCGCACATTAATGAGATACAGCAAGAATGTGCTCGCAGATTTAGTATCTTGACAAAGGTCTAATAATATCCTCAGCATGTCAGTGCTCCCTTATCAGATAGTAGCACTTTAATTCTACATATGGTGAAAACATGAGCTATCGTAGACACTCACAAATTTACAGGCTGTCCTGTTATACTTAAAGGAAGTCAAAAATCAAAAGGGGAGAAGAGAAATAAAAAGGGGGGGTGAGGGAGAAGATGCTAGACAGATAAAACAGAAGACAAGGAAATAATAAATGTAAGGAGGAGAGAAAGAAGTTGCGGTTGTATCAGAATAGTTTGAGAGAGGTGGTAGGGAAGGTGAAGAGATGAATTTCTGTTCAATGTTAACTTCTTCGACCATGCATTTTGCATGACATAATTAATTTTGTAACTCTGTTATGTTTTCTCTAAGGTCCTGTTCCTGGTAAAAGCAAAAGACGTATATCATGCAAGGACTTGGGTCGTGGTGATTGTGAAGGATGGTTGTGGAAAAAGAAAGATGCCAAAAGCTATTTCTCCCAGAAATGGAAAAAGTATTGGTTTGTTATGAAGGACAGTTCTCTGTATTGGTATACAAACGAGGAGGTGAGACTTTAACTAATTTGCTGTAACACTGAGGGTATGCAAATTCGTGAGTAGACCCTTGTTTGCTATGATCAGTTAGTGAAACTATATTGTAGAGAAGATCATTGCTCAATTTTTCTTGTTACAGCATTTGATCTCCTGTTAATCAATGTCAACAAATTATTATGGCAGACAGGTGGGGTTGATTTACATAAACCCATGCTAACCATACCAGTTTTGTTTACGATTTGTTTATTTTAACATATTTTAGCAGAACAAAAATATTTTTTTATTACAACTCTGTTCATTGATATGAGTGGACAGAGCTCCTTATGGATGTCCTTCCACTCTGACGCCTGTCTGGCCACCTCGCTGAGCGCAGATAGTGCGCTCAGCGCTGCAAGGCTCTTTTTTCCCCCCCTATGGAGGATCGTGCTTTGCAGCCCCGTCCAAAGCGTGCCTAGCATTTTGACAGGGAGGCTTTCTGCACATCCGTTTGTAGCACGTGCAATACGTGCATGCACTACAGCATGTGACCAGCCCTGTCGAAGCATCACAATGCTGCGATGGACGCCAGGAGGCACGTCCGTACAAGCGCACCTAGCATGCTCGTCTGACCCCGGCCGAAAGGATATTGTACATAAACGCTTCATTTGTGATCAGTATAATGTTCCAGTACTACTGGAGCTTGATAAGGTCGGGGTCAGATGGGTGTTTTGCAGAGTGAAAGGAATGTCCGTGAGAGTGGAAGTTCCTTACACTCTGATCCCTGTCTGGCCACCTCTAGAGGATCGCGCTTTGTAGCCCCTTCCAACACGCAACGTAGTGCTTAGACAGGGAGGCTTTCAGAACGTCCACAGCACACCCAGTGTAGTGTACGCAATTCGCGTACCTGCTAAAGCATGTGGCAGGCTCTGTCGAAGCATCACAACATAGTGCTCTCGTCTGACCCCAGCCTAAGAAGTAAAAATATCTAAAATGAAGCCAGCTGTTTACTGTTTATCTCTAATATGTTAATAGGAAAAAAGCCAATATAAAGTTGCAGTATCATCAGATAAGTGCAGTGTAAATCCCCTCTAATTTTGTATTTGTCTTCTTGATTTCTTTTGTGTATGGCAAGCATCTTAATATATGGATCCACAATGCACCGTGACCACTATAGATTATACAGTGTGATTTATATAGACCTGAACCCAAGGTTTTCATCATAGATGAATGAATGAAAGGAAATTAATGAGTTTCAGGAAACGTACCTCCTCTAATGCTGAGCACATGCCTTCACAGCAAGTGCTGGAAGTGAAGGTCATTTTCTGTTGGGCACGTGTTGATGCGGTGCAGTGTGTTGTTGCTAACCTGTCTCAATATTGCATCATCAGTGGTTTGGTTCTAATTCCCAGTGTTCTCTGCTAAGGTGTGAATCATGCGGGAATTGTTTAGGTAGAAACAGAGGTTTGAAAGGGTCCTGAGAACGAGCAACAGCACTAGTGGCCTGCTCTACGGTGGGGCTCGCTCGGGTCTCACAAGGTTTTAGCTTGATTGTTCCATTACAGGGACAACTGCTCCATATGCAAATCAGAATGCTACACCCAGAAAGGATGGCCAGTACTGATTGCCAAGGACGTCATCCCTGCACGAGAGATTCAGCAACCCCCAATGATCATTTCAGCCTTGTTAGGCCTCGTCAGGAGGGTATAGCTGACACCCCTCCAGGCACATTGAGAGGCGAGATCTTGCAGGTCATGTGACCCAGCAGTCAAAACCTCAATGGACTCCATGGAAGGGATGCTCGGGGTGGCGCTTAGTGCTGCCTTGAGTATCCTGAGGCTTAGTGCTGCATTACGGGACAGGCTGCTGAATCAGCGCCTGCCCCATAATATGGATCTAAAACAGGGTCGCTAAGGAGAGTATGTAATACTGCCCTTAGTATTTTAAGTTTGTTTTTTGAGATTATTTGCAATGTTACTATGAATAAATGTGTGCACCTTGAAACCATATATAACTGACAATGGTTCTCTAAAACTTAAATGTCTGGTCCATTTTGCAACCTAGTATATAGTATGCTATCAAAGAGAATGGAGAAACCCTGAGCTAATTATGGAGACACTTTTTGAAATTCGGATATGAAAATTATACACTCCAAGTCCATCGGAGCACCTCTAACAATGCTTGCCGGGCCGAGCTGGGCAGACTCCCCTTACTTCTTGCAGTACAGAAGAGGGCGCTATCATACTGGGACCATCTAAACATCAGCAGCCTCAACTCATACCACCATAAAGCCCTACTGGCCAACAAGGACCATCCAAAACCATGTGGGCTGCAACAACTCATATCCACCCTGATCATCCAAAGCCTCCATGAAGGCAACCTGACAAAATATCAAATAAAGGCCCTAATTAACGATTCCAGGGAAAACTATATCAGAGAATGGAGACATGATATAGCAAACTCCAAGAAACTCACCATTTACCAATCCTTACAGAGGGAATACAAACCGGCCCCATACCTGGAGGTACTACAAGAGCCCAAGGACAGACAGATCCTGAGCCGGTACAGACTGAGCGCCCACAGCCTGGAAATTGAATCAGGGCGGCATAGACAGACCTACAAGCCCAGGGAGAATAGACTGTGCCAGCATTGTGACCAGGAGGCCCTGGAAGATGAGGTCCACTTCCTCCTACAGTGCCCCAAGTACTCAGTATTGAGGGAAACTCACTTCCAGAGACTCTCCGCTCTCATCCCGGACTTCACCTCTATAGAAGAGACGAGGAAACTCCACATCATACTGGGAGAAGAGGAGCCGGCGGTGAAAATATCTGCCCAATACGTCACAGAATGTCACAGACTGAGAGGAACATGAGAGATCCTGGATTTATAAATCCCCAACACGGACTCGCCCCCATCCCCCTTCACATTATCCCTTACCCCTGATAATGTCCATGGACTTGCCCATTCCCCCCATATATATGTCCCACTACCCCCCCTCCTCCCCATATGCTTTGGCAATGCTAAAATGTATTTGGTCCTGCCAATAAAGCTTATTTTGATTTTGATACACTCGGTATATCAAAGTAAAACCTCACACTGAGAAAAACATGGCTTTTGATTTGATGCATGTTTCTGTTGCAGTGGCATGGTTTTTACTGTGATATACTGTACGTATCGCCCTGTGTACAATTTGTTAAATTATGACTGCTGCTTTGAAGACTTATTTTGTTATTGCACTGATTGAGTCGTTTTTATCTCCTCGCTGACTGTTGTATTTCGGGAAAATTATTACCTTAGGTGGTACTATCAAATTCTTTGAACTGAAACTAAAGAAGAAAATCTGTGCCCGGAGGTTTTTTTTTGTGGCAATAAAATAATAGAAATAATACTGTCCATAGCTTGCTTGATTTCAAATATCATATTAAAAATAAACAATTAAAGAGAGATTCCGCATGTTTCTCTCTCGGTTTCCCCAATATATGAATTTGTGTTTTCCTGTGCACATAGACAGTGACTTCATTACATGGAAAATATGCAATTCTAGCTATACATTATGATGGTTGTTTCAACCAAGCAAAGTATAGTAATAGACATGTTCACAGGAACAACTGTAACATTTCAATGTTCTTGAACCCAGGATATACTTGAAAACCAGAGAAATCTCAATTTATCCTTCCTGGTAAAATACTTTATAAATAAATAAATAAACTTTGATTGCATTATTCCAATAGTGCAACATTTCACTGGACAGTACAAGTATTGGGACTGCTGCCCTGTTTAATCTAACTGATTTTACACTTCAATGGAAAGAAAACCATCTTTAAAATGTGTCATGAATGTTATTCAATGTTCTGTAGCTTTGCATATACACAACTCTGGCTGCCTGCATTGCTCCCTGTCTTGGCGCATTTACTGTATATGCCCCGTCGCATAAAATAAAGGGCAGAAATGCACAACTGCCTAATCCATAGCCGATAGGGAACCTTGAATGGAATGATGGGTGTTCACAGAACCACGAGGGGCCAACCTCCAATACATTCAAGAAGTAAGAATTCCATGAAATTGAAAGAGAGCCTTTTTACAGCAGACTCGAGTTACAACTCAAGCCGAAACGTCAGAATCTCCAGATTAAAACCATCTCTTTTATAATCTAAAAATGGTGTGACCAGCTTCTCTTTCAATTTCAATGTCTACCGATGGGTTGGCATCCCTTGGAGCTGTGAGGAACCCATCTTTCTTTGTCATATATTTCTTTGCCTTTTGGTGTCTTCAGGCTCCCTCTGTGTTTATCTGAAGAAAGAATTCCATTTCCAGCAATGTTCGCATTGCAAACACAGACTTTCTTGAGCTTAAGAAATCTTACACTGGCAGTCGAAATGTCGCCTGTAACAAGTTATAGGTGTTTTCCCTTTTTGGGAAACTGGAGTGCCTGGAATCCTTTCTTCTGCTTGGCATACTGGCGTAAGACTATCAATGTTGAAACATATGTTTGTGGTATGTCTGTTGCTGCCAAATGTAATGGTTTCAGCATTCTAGAAACCGTCAAACTATCGAGAGATGCCTGGAGATTAGACTCTTTCAGGATATAGAGAGAGCCAACATTTGGTAACCACAACATTTATTGAAAGAAAACTCTGGTAGCAGTTTCATTCTTCATGCTATTGGCATGTAATACCCAAACCTAGGCAACACAACTTTGGGAAAACTTCACTTGGTCTGACAAAACTCCATACCTCCTGATTTTAATATTTTTAATACCAAAAGTATATGTTTGTAGTGGAATAACATTAGTGACATGATTTTCTTAGCATACGTTGTGCCCTAATCATCATAAGCTGCCTGAGAGAATCCGAGCAGGTGTCTTCGTGTGGCACCTGCCTGAACAATTATGAGGAATACCACTGAGAACCATAGTAGAGTCAACTAAAATGTGTGAAGATGCTTCCACGGAGTTTCATGTTCAACTGTCTGACTTTGTTTTCTGTTGGTATAGTATGGTTTTTGTAGTGGCTTTTATAAAAAAAAAATGTGGTGGCTCACTATTAAATATAATGCCCACATAATAGTCACTAGTAAATTAATCGTCAAATATAACCATGACAGACTGATCAAGCTCAGAATTCCCAATAATATGTGATTAAGAAGGTGATTTAAGCAGTATGAATAGGGAAGATTAAAAATACTAACTTTTATCCTTTAGCAGTGGACTAACTGAAGCCATCTGTTGGAAAGATATGTTCATAGACAGACCCCCTGAACCATTAAGAGATTACCAGGGCCAGATTTATAACTAGGCAGAGTAGGTATGTGCCTTCAGACGCCTACCACAAGGGAGCGCCTTGCAAGCCTTTTGCAATCATTTAGATCCCTGTGTCTCTGGAGCCCTAAGGGCTAGAGTGACATACAAGGTATCATTGGAAAGGTCAGATTATGGTGTTATTCTAAAGTGATCAGTGATGCTGCACTATAACCTTCTTATTTCCCACACTGCCAACAAGTATGAAGCTGATGATGCAAAGCATTGTTTCATCAACAACCTACACCGTGGCACTGCAGTGAGGAGAGACATAGGGACTTTGGAACCCAGCATCTCTGAATTGTACACCGCACAAGGTTATGTGAGGCGTCATTGGAAAGGTCAGAGTCTGGTCTTTACAATAATACCAAACATGACCATATAATGTGTGAAAATAAAAATCTGAAAAAAGTAAATGCAAAATTTATTTTTTTCTCCGGCAGAGGCAATATTTGCTTTTTACATAAAAAACAAACAATGCCACTGCACTAACATATTCTACTCTTTATTTTTATTTGCGCAGAAACTGTTTTTCAGTTTTTAAACTTTACATTTTTTGAGTTTGCCCCAAAACGAGATTTAAAAAAATCATTTTGGCATGTTTTTGGTGTTGTGTTTTTTTTTTTGGGAGGGACTAGGAGCGCTTTACATTTCTGTGCCTACAGGCTCCAGAGATGAAAAATCCGGCCCTGGAGCTCACATACTGGTACAGTTTTAAATATTGTGATCTAGCCACTGGACACACGGGTCAGTGCTTCAGGCATTTCTTTATTGGGCAACCACAGTACATGAAAAGCACTCCTTAAACAAGAAAATAAAACAAATAAATTTAAAGCCTACTCCTTATGCGTAGCCTAACTAAACATTTGTTTCCCCTTACTACAACATTGGGCAGCTAAGCCGCTTACCAATAAGCAAAACAAAATAAAATGTACTTCTTTTAGTAGCTTCAGGCTTTTGTTTCCTTCCCTGTTGCACCCAGCACGAAGACTGCCCTATCACCTATATTTGCAGGGCAGTCTTAATCAGGCGTCAGCTGATAATTAACCCTATAGGGGGAAAAGGGGCTTTTTCATCCGCATACTAATAAAACTGTGGTGTAATACCCTGCCCCTAATCACACTGTCACATTATGTTTTGGCAGATTTCGTTTTTCAGTCATTGTGGATTTTATTAAATAGTCATTAACCCATTCACTACCAAGCTTTTTTTTTTCTTTTCTATAAAACCACTGGCAGTATCCAGTGTAAAATGAATGTACTCTTCATAAAATACATTTTAGAAACCGTAAACTGCTTTGACAGGCAAAGGTCTCCTTCTGCTGGTCCGAAACTGTTGTTGCATGAATAATAATAAAGCTGAACCAACATCTTTCTGTAAAAGAAAAATGTATCTCCAAGCTGTTCAGCTTCAGCACCTTAGACGACAAGCCCAAGGTGCTGAAAATTTGGGAGAACCTTCTGGAGCCCATTTGCGAATGAATATCATTTAAAGTAAATGAACTTCCATTGCATTGCTCCAGAATAAGACCTTATCAACATTCGTTGAAGTTGGGCTCCTACAGGAGGCTTTGAACATCAAGTATACTCAAGCATAGTAATGAAGGTGTTAATAAACAGTGTTTTATCTCTGAACAGTGTAATATGAAATGCTATTACTTTTTTAAAACCATAAAAATAATCCAGCATTCCGTTCTCAATACAACCTTGTAGTTCTATTCTACCAGCAAAGGAAGGTTGTATGAAGAATGGAGTGCTGGATTATTTTTTATTGCTTTTGTTGTTTTTGGACCTGGGAGCGTGAATCCATTACGGCCGGAAATGTGTACAGAATCGCTGCAGTGATTTGTTAGGTTACATACTTTTTTTTTTTAAGTCACTAGTAATTTACCTCTTTGCCATTACCATTTTTTTTTTTTTTTTATTCAGGAAGAAAAAGCTGAGGGATTTATTAGCCTTCCTGAATTTAAGATTGATCGGGCCAGTGAATGTCGAAAGAAATTGTGAGTAAACCTTTTTTTTTTCTTTTCTGAAAAAAAATTAAAACTAAAAATTACTTTGGCTGAAAGTAAAAGCTACATCCAGATACATTTCCTTGATTTACAGAAGCAAATAGAATAAAGGGAATATAATAAACAGCTTAATGTTGCGGGATTAGGAAACTCTGCTATTCAAACAAAAATATGGTGCTTTCATTCTTCTGCTCCAAGCACCCGACCCCTTAATCCAGCACTACTTTTACTTCCTTAGATTTTCTTTCTATTTGTCATTTTTTGTTCTAGATTCCAGTTTATGAATTTTAAAATACAGTTGACAAAGCCTATTTGTGTGCATGATCTGAATTACAGTTTTAGATGCTAATATTTAAAATGACAGCGTTTCTAATGCCCTGTCTTTTTACGCTCCTAGTGCATTTAAGGCATGCCATCCGAAGATTAAAAGCTTTTACTTTGCTGCTGACAATTTAGATGATATGTCCAGGTAAGACAAAGGTTTAGATCATTGTGGGAACTACAGTATGTCCAAAATATCTTGACAACTCAATGTTTTAATGATTAAAAGCAGGTGTCAAGTTGAGCAGGATGTCTTGAACACAATTCCTCCACTATATTTTCAAGAGAAACAGAGTTCCTTTTAGGCCGGGATCAGACGAGCGTTTTGCAGAGCAGAAGGAACGTCCGTGAGAGTGGACGTTCCTTCCACTCTGACGTCCATCTGGCCAGCTCGCTGAGCGCAGTTAGTGCGTTCAGCGCTGCAAAGCTCGATCCTCCTATGGAGGATCAGGCTTATGCAGCCCCGTTGAACGCACGTTGTAGCGTTTCGATGGGGAGGCTTTCAGCATGTCCTCTGTAGTGTGTGCAATTTGTGTGTGCACGCTACAGCGTCACAATGCTGTGACGGATGCCGGGAGGCACGTCCGTATGAGGGCATATAGTGTGCTCTTCTGACCCCGGCTTTAGGCTCACAAAGTGTTATGTGTATTAAGTTTCAGTCATAGGATTCCTTAATAAATCACCAGAAATACAGGATGTTTATTAAACTGATCAGGATGATTACCTTAAACCCAGCTTGTCATTGACATCAAATATGAGTGTGGGGTGGTGACAAGTTCAGTGCAAAATGTCAACGGTTATTTTTTGAAGCCAGAATCTTAGAATTCCCACACATTTTTTTAGTACTAGACCCCTGATTAAAGGTGTCTTTAATCCCCGACCCAACTGTATTCCTTTCTTTATGGATAATTGGGTTTCAGTGCACCGCAATTCAAATAAATACATTGCTTGTCTGTACAGTGAATGAAGTCAAGTCTTTTCTAGTTTGTTTATGTTGTTTCAACTTGTAGGTTGAGTACGTAGATGCTTGAGGGAAACCCATAGCTAGTTGTCATGGTTGTGATCGGGGTTGCAAGGAGAGAGCCACAAAGCAGGGATAAAGGGCACAAAAGGCAGGAAAGTACTATAGTAGCAGTTCTAGGATTTATTAAGGGGATTTCAGGATACATAGAATGCAGCTTATTGTAGACCTGTGAAGATCAGGACAAGAACAAGGTGGACACAGGAACAGATGGTTAATGCATGAAGCAGTTTGGGCACAGGAACAGGTAGTAACAGCAGTGCAAACACAGGTTGCACATACAAGACTTCAGATTAAATGCACAGCATCGACAAGTTCCATAAACCCTGGGTAGTAGTGGAAACCTTTTTAAATGGTGCCCCTTACACAAAAACCTGATTTCGAATATACAAACTAACAGGTGGACTGACACAAAACCCTGGTCTGTACATAAAGAATAACATTTATGGCCCACAAAGGATGTGTAATAGATGGAAGGTTCGAAACAAAGTTTAACAATCTCAAAAACAAGGATTAAGTCCTTATGGTGACAGCCTGAACGCAAGTCCTCTTGTTCTTTCTCCCTGACCTGCTACATTACGACACAAGTCCTCTCTGATTGTCCAGCATGGCTTTAGAGAACTTTAGTAATCTACGGTTTATTTATCCAGATGTCTAAGTAATGGAGAAAGTGCCAGAAGATGATTATTCGAGCAGGGTAACTTGATTCTGACACAAACAGAAATTAGCACAATATGAATATCAGATAGGTTCTGTTTCGGCAGTGTTAGTTTTCTTCAACATAAGATGTTGTTGTACTTGTATCTGAGTCATAGGAGACTTGGCTGTGTGGTGTGTTGTAGATAAAATGCTCAAATAAATGTCACTATTCAAAGTCCTGAATTCATGTCTGTATTTATCTCATTTCTGTAAGTTTTTAACATTCTATTTGTTCATATCAACACTTCTTGGTCTAACTGGAGTAACAGAAAAGTATTTTGTTTGGTTTTTGTCCACTTTTAGAGCAGTTTTAGTAGAAATTGGGGTAATTGGTTTGTTAAACATGGTAAGTAAATAAATATAACACTCATCAAACCAGCTGAGGTTCATTCCATTTTATAGCAAAATTCTTGAACCCAATAATTCTGGCTAAACCATGAGCCATCATGAGAGCTGTTTTTACTAAACACTGTTATTTTTTTGTGGAATATTTGGAAAGTATAACAGGATAGGAACACCCAGTCACTGATTTACTTTCACCAGGCACATATGCAAGCCCTGTCATTAATATTGCAGTTATCCTAAATTTTATGTTTAGTATGCATTTTACAACCGTATATTGACCAGACTCATCGAAACACTTAACATACGCTTTCTGTGTGTTTTGAGAAACCTAGATTAAAGGGAAAATTAAATAACTAATCATGAAAACCTTATCAGAATACAGACAGTAGTGAGCCTGAATCAAGATTATGCTACCTTTTTTATGAGAAAAAACAAGAGGTTTGTGAGGGTCCTGAGGACGAGCAACGATACTAGTGGCCTGCTCTATGGTAGAGTCCGCTCAGGTCTCACAGGGTTTTTGCTCGATTGTACCATTACAGGGATGATTGCTCCATATGAAAATTGGCCTGCTCTCACCCGACGATTGTTTCGGCCTTGTTAGACCTCATCAGGAAGGTATAGCTGACACCCCTCTAGGCACCTCGAGCAAGGGGTCCACGTCTGGATTACCCTGTAAATTTATGGTGTGCAAAAAAGGGGGGGTTGCTGCATCTCTCAGGGGTTGCTGCATCTCTCATGCAGGGATGACGTCCTTGGCAATCAGTACTGGCCACCCTTTCTGGGTGAGAGCAGGCTGATTTGCATATGAAGCATTCATCCCTGTAATGGTACAATCGAGCAAAAACCCTGTGAGACCTGAGCGGGCCCCACCATAGAGGAGGCCACTAGTGCTGTTGCTCGTCCTCAGGACCCTCACAAACCTCTCATTTTCTCACTAAGTATACAGGGTCATTCAGACATGGACCCCTTGCTCGAGGTGATTAGAGGGGTGTCAGCTATACCCTCCTGATGAGGCCTAACAAGGCCGACACAATCGTCGGGGGTTGCTGCACCTCTCGTGCAGGGATGACGTCCTTGGCAATCAGTACTGGCCACCCTTTCTGGGTGAGAGCAGGTTGATTTGCATATGGAGCATTCATCCCTGTAATGGCACAATCGAGCTAAAGCCTTGTGAGATCTGAGTGGGTCCCACCGTAGAGCAGGCCACTAGTGCTGTTGTTTGTTCTCAGAACCCTCACCTACCCCTTTTTTGCTTACCTTTTTATGTCCTCCCTTTCAATAAACCCCTTCAATACCAAGGGAGTTTCCAGAAACCAGTTGTCAGAAAACCGTTTCTTTTTGTCATCTTTAATTCCTGTAAGAAATATTTGGGAATACTGTTAGGTTATGTCAGTAAGGAATACACTATTTGTCAGGCAAATGTCGCCATCTACTGGCAAAAAGGAGTTACTGCAGTTGTGTTCTCCATGCAGGCTTAGCTGGGAAATTGTCAAGGGGACACATTCCCAGCTGATTTTAAAAAGTGTTAACACCTTGGGCATCATGCCGACGGTGCTAAAACTTTAGGGACATGCTCTGCCACCCAAATGCAAGCAAATTGAATTCCTATGCATTGCTCCTGTGGAACACCATATCCACTATAGTAGATATTGGGATACCAGTAGATGCCCCAGTAGATGCCTCAAGTATAGTAAAATAAGTAAATGTTGGTAGTGAAGGGATCAAGCTATTCTTTTTTTTTAATTGAACTATAACATTTTAATATCCATCTGACTTTTTAATTGACTTGTATAATAGGTATATAACCACAATACATAGACTATATATGTTGCCTGTTTGGACACCTGAGCCTATTATGCTTCATATTAAAAAGATACTCCTCAGTCTTAGTAATGTTAGTGTTTATTAGAACTCCTTAAACCACAAGTGATTAATAGCACTTAAGCAAATCTTAATTTAGTCCAGTCAAGCAGGGTTAAAGTCATGGAAATCTTTATACCAAATGATTTAACAGTCCATTATTAATGTATTAGCAGCCACATATTTACCATGCTACTATGAGCTCTTACCAGGGTATGTATTTTAATAGAAGTTTTGATTTGTTCTTACCATAAGGCTGACTGGTTTTATAATAGTTACAGTTCCAAGTATTTATAAAGCGCCAACAAGTTCCGTAGCTCTGTACAATGGGAGAGCAAGAATGACAAATATACATACAAGTTAAACACACAGAACAGTAGGAGAGCGGACCCTGCTCTAGAGCTTACAATCGAAGAGGAGAGGGGTGGCACACTAGCAGGTCTATTCACAAAGGCTAGGGTCAGATGAGCGCATTCTCTGCTGACTGTGCGTTCATGCACAACGGACGTTCTTTCTGACTGACGAGCGACAAGGTAGTGGCCACAGAGTCTGTTTTTGTGACTGACGGTTTTTTTGACTGATGTAGAAGGGAAAATAAATTAATATGAAAAACATTTTGTCGCTCAAAAATGCAGTCCGTCTGAATTCGCTCCATCACTCGCACACAAAGCTATGCGGACGTTGCGGACGCAGCGCACTCTGTGCGTCCGTTGTAGCGGATTTACGTTCTTGCCTAACCTGCGTCCGTTTGCCGCAACCGTTATGCGTGCGCAGTTCCGTGCAGACGTACTTTATGTGTGGGGCCCCATTGGTCATAATTATATGCTATAACAGACAACAAATGTGCGGCAACACGGCCGTGATCAGTGTGCTCGTCTGACCTGAGCCTAAGGGGGAAGTCAGAAAAAGTGGCAGGAGATGTGAAAATTTTAGGTTGACATAGCCAAACCAGAAAAATTCTCCCATTTATCTAACTTTCCAAATCGGCAATTTTTTCTACATTGTTCTCTTCTGCCAATTGTCCAGACTTCACCCTTTAGTGAGTGTAAATAGCAGAGTATGTGAAGTAGCAGGGTGCATGTGGGCTAATCACTGCTCTCCTCCTTTTTAGTGAAAGCAAATTCCTTCTTGCTATAATTGCACATCCTCAGGCAAAATTGGACTTTATTGTGCTTCTCAGAGTTTGGTCCAGTTGGATCCCTTCCATTGCGTAATCACATAAATGATTTAATTTCTCTACTGAAGGCTCAATCCTTCAGCTTTCAAATCCCATAATTAGAAGGGACGATACAGATAGCTTTTGTTAGCCAAGAAGATATTGATTTATGTTTAAATTTCAACACGTCGTGCAATTCTTCGTGTGCGTAATGAAATATTGAACATTCTGGTCAACGTCCAGATAACCTTTTAAGACCTTTTAATTGTTATATAATCGGCTGGTAAATCTCTGAAGGCAAGGCCAAAGCAAACATTTGCTTAAGCTGTGTATTTTATTCCAAAAAGGTCTAGATTTGTGCATTGCTGCTTTTAGTTTGGAGGCTTTGAGCTTTATAGCACTTTGTTTACATTTGATATTCATAGTTCCTCTTCAAAACATCAAGGATGTGCATATTTATTTACATATTTATCAGCAGCATGCATTCTGTATTCACTTCCTGATCTATCGGTGTATATTCTATATATTTAAATGTTTCTAACATGTGCAAAATATACAAACTGTGTGCTTTAATGCTTGCAGACCACAAAGTGTAAATGCAGAGTAAGTTCAGGAGCTGTAGTACTTTCTGTAGCTGTTTTGATAGATTTGCTGTCCATCATTCAGTGCAGTGTGTTTGCTACTTTATATTCAATCACTACATTAGTATGTATTCGAGGGCTAGATCTGTTTGAACTTGATTCAGGAAAACCATCTAAGAAATTCAAATATCATTGCAGATTAATTGTTTAATGCAAATATTGATTTTGCACTCACATATTTATTTTTCTTTATCATTAATGTATAACTTCTGAATGTACTTTGGATGAACCTTGCAACACTTTGTTTAGTTTTTTAATAGATGCTCTTCAAAGCTCACTAGTTAAATCTTGTCACCTGGATGTAACGTGTAATAGGATACGATTGGCAGATCGTGATGACTGCCAGAAGCAGCCTTATGACAGAGGTCACGGTTGCCAAAATAATTGAACAGTTGATATTTGGTTCCTTGAAATAGGACTGCTCGTGACTTGCAAATACATGGGTATCTCATAGGTTATAGCAGATCTGTTAGAAGAAGGACAGAGTTCATACGATGAGCTGTTTAATCAGTTAGAGGGGAGCCAATTCTGTTGCCCTCTTTAAATACCGTACAGCACCGATGCCCATCTCAAATGTGTAATATTTCTCACTTACATGCTATTAGTATGCGTGCAAAGTTTTTAATGAAAAACATTCACTATATTTGAGTAATCTAGACTAGGGTTTCTTAAACCTGTCCTCAGGACCCCGTAACAGGCCAGATTTTGCAGATCACCATGAGGAACTGTAGACTGAATCCTGCAATCACTTTGCAACAAATCATATCACCTGTGCTGTGCTTCAGCTATCTGTCAAACATCGCCTGTTAGGGGGTCCTCCTGAGAATAGGTTTGAGAGACACTGATCTAAATCAGCCATCACAATAAATAAAGGCACACTAAAATATCAACAGTAAAAATATATTTTAGAAATATTTATACGTAATAAGTGGCTTCCCCAGAGGAAGGCCTTGACGTCCGGACATTGGGGTGGTGTAACCTTGGATGAGCCCCATTGTCAAGACTGATTTGCAAAAGAGGTATCATGCTTTACTTTTTGATTGTCTCATGGAAAACAATAGGTTACAGGGAAATGAGCAAACCAAGCATTGTTTGTTTGTTGTATGGATATATTGTTTATTCCCATGCATCTACACATATATGTTGCACATATACTGAAAGTATGGTCAATAATTCCAATGTGCGAAGGGAGCGGGTTGGGTGAAACCAGAAGTGCTTTTATTTAAACATTTTCTGCAACACAAAGCATGACTTCAGTTCTGGTAGGATTGTACTTTAATAATTTGTTCCTTTTTTTTTAAACATTTTGGGATATTTTGTTCCTTATACACTAATACTCATTTAGATATATAACCGTAACATTCACCTATGCAGGAATAACGTCCTTATAGAAAATAATAAACAATTAAACATGTACAGATATATGATTACTCAATCTACATTATAGTAGGCTAATGGTGCAATATAATCAATACAGTATAACATTAGATCCTATAGTCCTCACATTCCCTGTATGCTGGTGAGCTATGACACATCAGCACAACCCACTGACATCTGTATACTGTCTTATCTAATTACACAGCAGCCTTTTCTAATCGCAGGGATGTGAATTAAATCACTTTTGCCCTGTTTATAACCCTGGATATGCTAACTCTTACCTGCAACACAAAGCATGACTTCAGTTATGGTACGATTGTACTTTGATATTTGGTTCCTACCAGAAACAGAAGCTCTGCTCTTTGGTTCCTCCCTGCTAAAGGAAACCTCTTGCATGAACACATGCTCATCATTCAGGCATTTCACTCTGCTGCCATCTACTGGTCGTTTAATAGAAATGCCATTAGTTTGCTTTATAATGTAACATTTTAATGGGGTACTTAGTTTATTTTAATGGGGTACCTTATTTTGGCATACCTTACATATACAATACTTATTAGACATGTCAAAAATATAACAGTATATTATCTTATTTTGTTATGCTTTGTTTTATTGATCTGATTGCAGCTATTATGGAAGATAGAATTTTCACTGAGCATCCTCATTCTATAATCCTATTGTTCTCAAGCATATGGAGTTGTGTATAAAGTTCTAATTAATAAATTGGATGACAATCTATTTAAAATTATATATATATATATATATATATCATTGCAAACCCCTATAGAATTAAAATTCTTGTGTAACAACATTCAAAAATTTGGTTATTGATTTAAAATTCAGAAGAACAATATTGGTGAAATTGAATAAAATGCAGGAAAACTTTATTAAACCTAGTTTGATATGTGATCTCCTGCAGAGAATCCAATATACGCCTTTAATCCTTTCCTGGTCTATGAGCAATGTTGCTTGAATAAACCGTCATCAATGTTATGTGGCACAGCAAAACCAATTTGTCCTGCACAATTGTCCTGAATATCAATGATCAGAGTTTTTATTTTTACAATCTTCAAGGACCAATAACATACTCTTCTGATTTTTGTATTGTAATCTCTTAGGAGCCTGTGGTCACATGGAGTGCCCTGCTTTTATATTTGCCATTTCTATATGGCCCCAATTTAAATACATGACATTCTATTTTTCAATAAGGTTCACTGGAGTCTCTGTTATAAATGTACACATTGCCATATTGCCCTGTAATGGGTTAAGGAGACAACCAAGCCAATATTTAATGCATCTGATAAAATAGAGGTTTTGTATTTATTTCGTCTTTAGCCAAAGGTAAGGTAATTAAATTGGGTATGCATTAAAAACGAACCGACGTTTCGGCTCCTCAGAGCCTTTATCAATGTATAAAACCAAACCTAAAGTGCAGACTTAAATACAGAAGACATAAACTCACCCCACCAATCGTGTACCACCGCGTCCTGGGTTGCACTGATGGGCTCGAAAGCCAGCCACTGTGCGTGTGATGTGGAAACAACCATGTCATTCTGTAGCAACTGTTTCAAGTCCACCAGCACAGAGGCGTAGTAAGGTCATGAGGAGCCCGCGGGCAAGTCCCCCAATAGTGCTCCCATGTGTTATATAAGCTAATGAATAGTAACGCATTATGCCATCACTTTCAAATTTGCTCAGTGGGGGAAACGAGAATATGAATTAGTGCAGCGACATTGTTTGCATTATAAGCAAATAATGCCACTGTGTGTATGAACGTATCACAGAACTCCCCAGCAATAAAACTCACAGTAATGTGTGGTGTGTATGAGCTTATCACAACAGCTCCACAGCAATAAAACTCTCAAATAATTATAAATATAATTTATATAAAAATACAAGAATTCCTTGCACAGTGCTGTAATGGCAGGGGGGGCACTGTGTCTCCCACCATGCTGTAATGACAGGGGGCACTGTGTCTGCTGTAATGCCAGGGAGGGCACTGTGCCTCACCTCCATGCTGTAATGACCGGGGGCACTGTGTCTGCTGTAATGCCAGGAGGGTCACTGTGTCTGTGGTAATGCCAGGGGGGGGGCACTGTGTCTCCCGTCCATGCTGTAATGCCTGGGGCACTATGTCTGCTGTAATGAAAGGGGACACTGTGTCTCCCCTCCATGCTGTAATGACCGGGGGCACTGTATTTGCTGTAATGACTGGGGGGGCACTGTGTCTGCTGCAATGCCAGGGGGCACTGTATGCTCTAATGCCAGGGGGCAATGTGTCTGCTGTAATGCCAGGTGGGGCACTGTGTCTCCCCTCCATACTGTAATGCCAGGGGGGCACTGTCTGTTCTAATGCCAGGGAGCACTGTGTTTGCTGTAATGCCAGGTGGGGCACTGTCTCCCCTCCATGCTGTAATGACAAGGGGCACACTGTATCTGCTGTAATGACAGGGGGCAGTGTCATTACAGCATGGAGGGAAGACACAGTGCCCCCCCTGGGGAAACCTTTTTACTGTTCCTCCCACTAAGGGCCCCCCAGGGAATCCCCTTACCTCTGCTGCTGTCTCAGGCTGCCTCTCTCTCTCTCTCCTATCCTCACACATAGGGAAGCAGGCTGTAGGGGGTGGTGCCTCCTCTCCGTGCAGCACACACACAGAGGGAACACACGCTGATGGGATTTTTCCCACCAGAGAAGTTCTGTTTTTTTAACCAGTAGTTCTGCCCCTGAGGGAAACACATCGGTCCACTCCTGCTTCCAGTGCCCCTCCCTGACAGGCGCCCGGGGGCAAGTGCCCCCCTTGCTACGCCACTGCACCAGCACAACCAGGACGCCGTGGTACACAATTTGGCTGTGAGTTTATGTCTTTTGTTTTAAGTCTGCACTTTTATGCTTGTTTTTATACATTGATAAAGGCTCTGAGGAGCCAAATCGTCAGTTCATTTTATACCCAATAAATTACCTTTTTAGAAGACCCAGAGTGCTTTCACATTTTTTGGTTTTCTGCATATTTTCCCTGCAGTGAATAGCACAGCCACCTGGGCAGTACTATTCTCCTTTTTCTCAATTTCACGAGACTAAGTGCACTTTGCCCCCAGATGGCGGCATATATATCTATCTATACTGAATTCTTTAAAGTGGACTTGTCATTCACAGAATAAATTCTATCTGTTGATTGGTTTTCTGATTTGGCTTTTAAATTTGAGGTGCAGCTACAGTAGTTATTGTATGTTGCTGCAGTTAGTAGATGCAATGATTTGCCCTGTAGCCTATGCAATTACAATTCTTAGAAAGTACCAATGTATTCTGCAGCCCTTTGCAATGGGTAAAACAAAGCAAACCTAAGATTAACATAAGTTTGACCCTGCTCAAGAGTTTTCAATTTACTCTCCCCTCTTTGTGTCACCCTTCTTCTCTTATATTGAGAGTAGGGATGAGCTGTTCGGTTCGATCTGTTCGGAGTTCGAATCGAACATCGCACGTTCGGCTGTTCGTTGAACTCCGAACATTTCCACGTGTTCGACGAATGTTCGCCCACAATACACCACAATGGACCACAATGCACTTTTCCACTGGCCTGAAGCTTGTAATTGGCTACAGCCTGCACCTGACCACAGTTTAGGTGCAAGACTATGCCAATCACGGCTCAGAGTCCTGATTAGGCAAATTTTGCCCAATCACGGGCTCACAGAGCTAAGTCCCGCAGCACACTATATAAGGCTTCACTCAGCCACAGCGCGTGTTTTTTCAGAGGAGATTGTTGTGTTAGTGTGTGTTCCTACTGCCAGCAGCTAATGGTGGGGTCTCACTTCTACAAAATATCTGGGAATTGTTGTAATCTGTATGTTCTCACTGCCAACAACTATTATGGGGGTCTCATTTCTACAAAATATCTGGGAATTGTTCTAATCTTTGTGTTCTCACTGCCAGCAGCTATTGTGGGGGGTCTCACTTCTACAAAATATCTGGGAATTGTTGTAATCTGTATGTTCTCACTGCCAGCAACTATTATGGGGGTCTCATTTCTACAAAATATCTGGGAATTGTTCTAATCTTTGTGTTCTCACTGCCAGCAGCTATTGTGGGGGTCTCACTTCTAGAAGATATCTGGGAATTGTTGTAACCTGTGTGTTCTCACTGCCACCCATCAGGGGGTCTCACTGATTTATAGGAGGTTCCTGGGAATTGTAATCTGTGTCTTGTCACTGCCACCCATCAGGGGGTTTTACTGATTTATAGGAGGTTCCTGGGAATTGTAATTTGTGTCTTGTCACTGCCACCCATCAGGGGGGCTCACTGATTTATAGGAGGTTCCTGGGAATTTTAATCTGTGTCTTGTCACTGGCTGCCAGCTATCAGGGTGTCTCACTGAGTTATACCAGAGTTCTGGAAATCTTTAATCTAGATAACACAGTTGAAACAGAGTTCTGCATATCTCCCAATTTTATAACAGAGTTGAATCCGAGTTCTGTATATCTTTAATCTATATATCACTCACCATGTCAGAAAGACCAAAAAGGACAGGCAGACGCTCCCAGACACAGATAAGTGGGCAAGCAGCCTCTGTGTCGGAAGGCTGTGCCCCTGGTCGTCGTGGATGTGGTGCATCCTCTGCAGGGGCACGCTTGTCCTTTCTAACTGGTGCTGGCCATCTTAAGCAGCAGCAACATACAGAGGATTTGCAGGATTGGCTAACCAGGCCATCCTCATCCTCCGAGTCTTCTGCCAGCCAGGCGTGTAGTGCTTTACAGTCCACCTCAGCTGCCAAAACATCTAATTCAGCCTCCATGTCAACAGCTACACCTGCCGTAGCCTCGCCATCATACACAGAGGAGTCAGCTGAATTGTTTGACTACAATGACAGTGACATGCTTGAGGATGCGCAGCAACTCCAGTGCTCTGATTCAAACTCTGAGGTTGAGGAAGGGAGTAAAATCAGCCTAGAGGGAGGGGGTGCCAGTGACAAAGAACTGGCACTCATGTTCCCCCAGCAGCTGCAGCATATTGCCAAGTTGGCTCCAGTGACGAGGAAATAGGTGGTGATAACCATGATGAGGTCACTGACTCCACCTGGGTGTATGATCGCACAGAGGAGTCAAGTGAGGAGGTGGAGGAGGCACAACAAAAACGAGGCACAACGTCCTCTATGAGCAACCGTAGCCAGTCCAAGGCATCAGATGTCAGAGCTGCTCAGGTGCAGAGCGCTGTTGTCTCAAAGCACACATCCAGGAACTCTGCTGTCTGGGAGATCTTCATGACCTGTGCAGCAGACCACACTGTTGCTATTTGTAAGCTATGTCTGAAGAGGATCAAGCATGGTAGAAACATCAGCCGCTTGGGTACCACATGCTTGAAGCGACATATGACCACCTGTCATGCATCCCGTTGGCACAACACTTCCCATCGGTCTTCATCTGTCTCTACCCCCACTATATGTCATGCCATGTCTACAACCTCCACTGACAGGGATGATGTTATAGTAATGGGTGTACCAGGTCCTTCTTCAGAAAGTGACAGCATCCCATCAGCTGCAGATTTACGCAGTCAGATTTCATTGCCCCAGCTGCTGCAGCGTAAGAAAAAATATAGTCCCAACCATCCCCTTGCACAGCGTCTAAATGCCAGCTTGGAAAAATTACTCGCATTGCAGCTGCTGCCTTTCCAGCTAGTGGACTCTGCCTCCTTCCGTGAATTTGCCGAATGTGCTGTACCACAGTGGCAGGTTCCAAAACGCCAGTTCTTTTCACGGAAGGCCATTCCAGCACTATACCAGCACGTGGAAGACAATGTTATGGAGTCATTAGGAAAGGAAGTCAGCAGCAAGGTGCACATTACGTTAGACACGTGGTCCAGCAAGCATGGACAGGGCCGTTACATTTCCTTCATGGCACACTGGGTAACTCTGCTTGCAGCTGGGAGGGATCCAGGACGGGGCTCTGTGGTGGAGCTTGTTCATCCACCACGCCTCTAGAAAGCTGCTTGTATGAGGTCTGTCTGCTCCACCACCTCTTCCTCCTCCTTCTCTGTCTCTAGCGAAGTGGCAGTTAAACTGACGCATGGCAGGGGCTACGCAATGGCTCAAGCAAAAAGTTGTCATACTGTGCTTGAGCTGGTTTGTTTAGGGGACAGGAACCACACCGGGCCAGAAATTCTGTCAGCTCTGCAGGGGCAGGTGCAGAGATGGTTAACACCATGCCAGCTTCAGCTGGGAATGGTTGTCTGTGATAATGGCAGCAACCTTCTCTCTGCCCTACGCCTGGGTAAGTTGACGCATGTACCATGCCTAGCACACGTCCTAAATCTGGTGATACAGCGTTTCCTAAGCAGGTACCCAGGGCTGGCAGAGCTTCTCAGCCAGGCCAGAAAAGTCTGCAGCCACTTCAGATGGTCATTCCCAGCAAGTGTTCGCCTGGCAGAAATTCAAATAGAATTCCACCTTCCCACAAACCGTCTGCTCTGTGACATGCCCACCAGGTGGAACTCGACATTGGCAATGCTGCAGCGTCTGCACAAGCAGCAGTGGGCCATCAATGAGTACCTGTGTGAGTATGGCACAAGGACACGTTCAGGTCAACTTGGTCCCCCCTCCGCAGTGGCTGATGATCAAGGATGCATGCACTGTACTTTCACCATTTGAGGAGGCAACGAGGATGATGAGCAGGGACAGTGCATGCATCAGTGACACAATTCCTTTAGTGTTCCTGCTGGAGCGCACTCTGCGGGGAATTATAGATGTGGCACTAGAGGCAGAGCAGCGGGAGATAGAGGAGGACTTCCCTAGCTCTCAAGGCCCCAGTCTTTATGCAGACAGCATTCCTGCGGGTCCTCAGATCAGACAGGAGGAGGATGAGGAGAAATATTTAAGTTGTGGGGGCACTGAAGGTGGGGATTCCTCAAGGGAGGGTTTTGTGTCCCCAGAAACCCAAGGACTAGTACGTGGCTGGAAGGAGGTAGTGCACGATACGGTCATCCTCAGCGACCAGGAAGACTCAGAAGCTAATGCCACATCCAACCTACGCTGCATGGACTCCCTTATCCTGCAAAGCCTGCTAAAGGACCGCAGGGTTTGTGCTGTCAAGGAGAGGGATCATTACTGGTTGGCAACCCTTCTTGATCCACGGTACAATGGTAAGGTTGCAGAGCTCATCCTGCCCTCACATATGGTGCAGGACTACCTATGGGCAAGGGCAGACCTGTATACCTTTACAGCAGATGATCCACTGGTTTACTGGGTGTTGAGATTAGATCACTGGCCAGAACTTAGCCAATATGCTATGCAGTTACTAGGTTGCCCTTCATCCAGCGTGCTTTCTGAAAGGATGTTCAGTGCCGCTGGAGGTTTTGTCACAGACAAAAGAGTGCGTCCGTCCACCGACTCTGTAAACCGGCTGACATTTCTAAAAATCGATCAGTCCTGGATCAGCAGCTATCAATCCCCTGATGCTGACGTAACTGAATAGATCGGGGATCTCTTCTGCATTCCCAAAACCTCCACCACTAGCACTCTTCCACAATACCTCAGAGGGGTTACGTTGTGAAGGCACGAGATGGCAACAAAGGCCCAATATTTGGGTGCACTGCCACTGATGCGTGTACCAGATTCATATAATTTTAATATTTGACCGCAGGGTCCACCCCTGCACTCTTCCACAATACCTCAGAGGGTTTACGGTGTGAAGGCACTAGCTGGCACCAAAGGTCCAATTTTAATGCACCTGTTGTTACTTTCACCTAAAGCCTGCATATGTTTCACCATAATTTAGCCAAAAAATCACTAAACTTGTTCTGCGTGTACTAAAACGTCTCCTCTTTTCATACAGGCTGCCGCCCCAAGCAGTGGTTTATGAATAGATTAAAGGAAAATCATTTACCGTCATTTGAAATGTCATTTTTTTTCTTTTTAAATTTTCTATACATCCTATAAACCTCCTAGCACGATATTTGAAGGAATTTTTCGTTTTTATTCTTAACCTTTATGTCATGGAAAAATCACTGTTCCTTTTAAAAACCTTTTTTTTTAAAACTTTTTTCATTGTTTCCTGTCCCCCAGGGGACTACCCGGACCCCCATACACCTTTTTATGGCAAATATCTTGCATATATGCCCTCTTGGAGGGCACTCTAAAATTCGATAGTTCGATTCGTGTTCGCGTTCGAATTCAAACTTTTTCAAATGTTCATGTTCGAATGCGAACCGAACACGGTGGTGTTCGGCCCATCACTAGCCTCCATTAGAGGGTGTGTAATAGCTCTGCAATGTAAACATATTATTTCATGCCTTATATAGGTCTTTAGTTATTTATAATTTCATGTTAAATTCCCTTTATATGAAACTCCAGAGAAATAGAATTTGTGTGTTTAGAAAAGTGCATATAAATTGAAGTTGGACATACAAATGATAGACCTCCTGAAGGCAGGATTCCCAATGTGTCTATTATTTTGGCTCCTTAACAAACAGAACTAAGCACAGGTTCTTATCATTTAAAGGAGTCAGTGGAAGTGGAGACAAATCTAGGGGAGACAAAACCGTGAATAAGTTACAGAGTATAGCGTTCTGTCATAACAATTCAAGGTTTTTAACATAGGCATTCATCCAATGCAAAATGCGTAATATCTGTGAATTTTGACTTTGGCTTATAAATGAACACGTAGCACATTGAAATATTTTGATTACATAATTTTTTCTTACATTTTTAATCTATAGTATCAATGAGATTAATAACTTTTGTCTTCCTTTCGTAGATGGCTTAGTAGAGTTAACTTGGCTGCTTCTGGCTATGCAGAACGAGAGCGCGTCAAACAGGACCAAGGTAGTTTAAGTAAGTAAACCTTTAATATTATATCTGAAAATTCCAACTATAGAAGAATTAGCCTATGCTATCATTTTATCTAAATGGCTTTTTCAGGAGTTTGTTGACCGTGTGGACATTAGGAAGTTTGCAAGTGTAATATAACTTAACTGCTACTTGAATATGTAAATTACAGGACAAATAACTGATCATGCTTCAAAATTACCAGTGCTTGGAAACCAAAATTAGCTTTGAGTTTGGAGCGTTCTGAACAGCCTTGTGGCGGTGTTAATTGTTTATGAAATAAAACATACCTTATTTGAAAAAGATCTTTGTCCCTCTAGATCAGTGTTTCCCAAACCTGTCCTCAGGACCCGCTGACACGCCACTTTTTCCAGATATCTGAAGCACAGCACAGGTGACCAGGGGCGGACTGACAACTAATCGGGCCCCCGGGCAATAGGAGGTTATGGGGCCCCCCTTGTTCCGCACACTCACAGGAGGCTACACCCATAAAAAACCCCACCCCCTACAATGCAACACCCACATGTACATTATTGTGCTAAAGAATTCATTTCTGAACTCCAAAAAATAACCTTTTCGAAAATCCACTTGGACCCAGCAGCGAATTATGCCCCCCTCCATACTTACAGATGGCCACTGCACTGCTGCAGCAGCCATCACCCACTCATTGCAGCTAAGGCTACACCCCGGCACAGAAAGTCCCTGTGGAAAATGTGGGAAAATGCCGATCACTTTAACAGATACTGTACAATCCTGATACACTGCACATTACAGAGCTCCACAGCAATAAAACTCCCAGTAATGTGCAGAGTGCATGAGCGTATCACAGAGCTCCACAGCAATAAAACCCACAGTAATGTGCAGCTCACACATGGATATATATTGCCCAGCAGCTCACACATGGATATATATTGCCCCCAGCAGCTCAAACTTGGATATATATTGCCCCCAGTAGCTCACACATTGATATATATTGCCCCCAGTAGCTCACACATTGATATATATTGCCCCAGCTCACATATGGATATATAGTGCCCCTGCTTACACATGGATGTATATTGCCCCTGCTCACACATGGATGTATAGTGCTCCTGCTCACACATGGATATATACTGACCCCAGCTCACACATGGATGTATAATGCCCAGCTCACACATGGATGTATAGTGCTCCTGCTCACACATGGATATTTACTGACCCCAGCTCACACATGGATGTATAATGCCCAGCTCACACATGGATGTATATTGCCCAGCTCATATATGGATGTATATTGCCCAGCTCTCACATTGATATATACTGACCCCGGCAGCGGTTTTGTAAGGGACCACGGCGGCGGCGCTCCAGCGTGCCTTCCTTGGCTCCACGTGCACCCTGCATTGCCGCCTCCCCCACGTGATGCGCGCGCTTCATGTGAGGGGGCAGCATCAATGCAGGATGCACGTGGGGCCCAGGAAGGCACACTGTAGCACCGCCGCTGTGGTCCATTACAAAACCGGGCCCCCACTGACTCGCGGGCCCTCGGGCAGCGCCCGAGTGCCCGATGGGTCAGTCCGCCCCTGCAGGTAAACTGATTTGCTGCTTTGTAATTGCAGGATTCAGTCTGTGTTTCCCCAAGGTGATCTGCAAAATCTGACCTGGTTGAGGGTCTCAAGAACAGGTTTGGGAAACACTGCTCTAGATTGCCATTTGCCAAACCTGTCCTCCGGTCCCCCTAACGGGCCAGGTTTTCCAGATATCTGAAGCACAGGTGATATGATTTGCTGCTCAGTGATTGCAGGATTCAGTCTGCATTTCCCCAATGTAATACTTAAAACCTGGCCTGTTAGGGGAACTTGAGGACAATGGATGGGAACCACTGCTCTAGATGGATTTTCCACATTTTATGACATTTATGTAACAGACTGAAAGGATTACTAGTTTTTAATGATTATCACAGATCTCCAGGATCTATGTCTTCAATTGGAAACTGAGGACAAGGATCTTGTGAGTAATTCTTAATTAAGTTGTAAGTATGTCTTTCCTTAGAACCAAAGATATAAATTTCCATAAAACTGTACTCCCTACCCAGATCGTCACAGTGCTTCTGATTACATTTATTCGCAAACTAATTTGAAGTGCTTCTCCACCTGCAGGTCAATCAAATATGTTTAAAGTTGTTTAAAGCATTGATACCGAACACAGGGGCTTTAATTAATCTTCTTTTTAATGGCAGTCCTCTTTGCTGGTACTCCAATACAGTATTTTTCTAATCAAATATATTAAATACTATATGCATCTTTTCTCCATAGATTATTGGAGTGAGAGTGATCAAGAAGACGTTGACACACCATCAACACCCAAACAAGACAGTCCACCGCCTCCTTATGACACATACCCAAGGCAGGCCTCAATAAGCACACACTCGGTAAGACCTGTGAGTTACATACTGCCCATTTTAACCGTAAGAGTGAATGAAAAACTTGCCTTGAATCCAGCCCTTGCTGTTGGTTCTGAATTTCCAAGCTGTGGCTTCCACTCCGACTACAGCTGTCACGTCACCAGGCAGATGCTGGATGTTCTAGTGTACAGCCAGTCCACTGTCTCTCAATGTGAGTGCCTTGTGAACCATTAGCTATAGATGGAATGGAACATGTTCACTCCATTTTACAGGTTGATCCCTTCCATCGACAGGCCCTACAAAGGCTGGGATGTAGGAAGACACTTGGTTCGCTGTGAGCATTCATTTTGCATTGAATGGTAACTGTGTTTGGAGTGTCCCTAAAGCTTAAGGATCATTCCTGTTTGTCTGCTAGTATTCAAAACAAAGATAACGCATGTATCTATTATTTCTTTTAAAAGCTATTCTTTATGCTATTTCTTTAAGAACAAAAAACGGGGGCTTGTGAGGGTCCTGAGAATGATCAACGGCACTAGTGGCCTGCTCTATGGTGGGGCCCGCTCAGGTTTCACAAGGTTTTAGCTCAATTGTGCCATTACAGGGACAGCTGCTCCATATGCAAATCAGACTGCAATCACCCAGAAAGGCTGACAGTACTGAATGCCAAGGAGGTCCTCCCTGAAAGACAGATGCAACAACCCCCGACGATAGTTTCGGCCTTGATAGGCCTCATCAGGAGGGCATAGCTGACACCCCTCTAGGCACCTCGAGCAAGGGGTCCACGTCTGGATTACCCTGTAAATTTATAGTGAGCTAAAAAGGGGTGATTGTGAGGGTCCTGAGAACGAACAACGGCACTAGTGGCCTGCTCTACAGTGAAGAATGATGAGAAATGCTCACACACTCAAACTACTTTTCTAAGGCTTTCCTTTCCTGACACATATGTAGGAAGAAAAAGACCCAAATGGGTAACTTGGAAACTGGCTAGTATGGGAAGTGCAGCATTCAATAACAACTTAGTATCCTGAAGAACGGCCTGCCATCAAAAATGCAGCTATAGATTAAATATTCTTACTTACTACATGAAAACCATAATAGTTTCATTAAAAAAAGAAAGCGAAAATATTTGACGTTCTTGTGTCTGGGTCATAATTTACACTTAAAATTGCTGAAACTCTATTTTGCAGAAGAATCAAAATACAAAATAATCTGCATAGTTTATACATAACACATTATATATAACGGACTCAGACGATATCTCCTGTGTATTTAATTTTTATTCGACCATTTCTATTGACCAGGTACAAACAGATTTTATAGCAGATGCGTACCATCATTGAAATCCATTTCATTGGCATGTTTAATTCTAACTTTAAGGTCACTGGGTATTTAACATTTTGTTTTTTGCAGATGAGTTGTACCAGTCCTTTTGTGGAACCAAAACACAGGCTGTCTTCCACAGAAACCTCTCAATCACAATCCTCACATGAGGACTATCGTCAGGAAGTCACTGGCAGCACCACAGATTCACCTATAAGGAAAACTGCCAGTCAGCGGCGTTCTTGGCAGGATTTAATTGAGACTCCTTTAACCAGCTCAGGACTTCATTATCTTCAGACTCTTCCTTTGGAGGATTCTGTTTTCTCCGACCCAACAGTTGCTTCTCCAGATCACAGACGACAGTCTACTCTTCCAGCTCAAAAGTGCCACCTACAAGAGCATTATGGAAACTTTCCTTTGGTCGATGGTGGTAGATTACAAGTATTAAGTACCAGTGGGGCAAAACCACGTAGTTTTACCCTTCCAAGAGATTCCAGCTTAAGCCATTGTGCTCCATTGTCACCAGTGAGTATTCTGGAACCAACAGAGTCCTCTCATAAGCAGGAAACACAAGAGGAAGGACCTCCTGTGGAGACGGAGAACCAAGAAGAAGCAAGTAGGTGTCACAATGAAATTTAGCATACAATTGTGTTGTAAAGTAAATGGCTTTTGGCTTTGCATGTGAATTCTGTCCTATTAAAGTATCCTTCTATGGAAAGTGCATCACACACCTATATTAGCAAATTATGGTTACCCTAATTTGGCCTAAATCCGTAATTGATGTGCTTAATGAATACAAAGTGCTTTGAAGTGCCTCATTAAGTTTTGATAGTTGGCTTGAAGTCTTTCCTTTAGTATCTAAATTTACAGTGTAGAGTGTCTGGATATAAAATCTAATGTTCCCAATTAGCAAGTGTTCTAATTAGTCTCTTAGTACTTATGTCAAAGGAGGTACATTGTATCAAAAGAACAAAATTACTCCGTTTAGGAACTACTGATAAGAAAGAGGAATAAAGTCAATGTTTCTGAATCCTGAGGATAAAACAGATTCTACCTAATTAATACCTTAGGTAGATTTAGATTAGATAATTATATTATTTGTTTTATTTCCTGGGTTTTCTGCTGTTTCAAACAATGTAATCTTCAACTAACCATTTTTCCTTCTCCTGAAACCCATTTTATGTCTTCTTGGATACAGTCACCAAGTAGATTATAATGTCCTCATGTTCAACTACTTTACTATCAATCACACCCCATATAAAAGTAACATAACATTTCTGCAAGCAAAACATTCTGTAAATCGAATCTACGTTTGCTATTCTGAGTAGACGCATGCACGGGCAAAATATTTTTTCATACTTTTCAATTTGATGCCTTTGCTTGGTCTGACTTTTGTTGAATCGCTTTTCAGCTTCCCCAAAATCAAAACTAATTATTTTGGTTACTTAGAATCGATTTAGTTACTGGTAATTGTTGCTGCACAACAATTATGTAATTAAAATCCCACCCATTGGCAGCAGATGAGGAGTCGATTGGACTGCCTGGAAGCCCACATCTTATTCATCTTACATCTTATTCCGAGTATACTGTTAACAGAATATTTGCAATCTAGAGTGATAGCAGAATCTCTGCAAATGCCAATACCTATCATCAACCGTAACCACCAGCATTTTAAATGCCATGCTATAATACTACTAGTGCTAAGAATCCGTCTTGGTGGTATTACTTCTCAACTGCAGAGGACTCCAATGTATATTACTATAAGATCACAGTGACACAAATCTTGTGGCAAACCGGTTTCTGGGACAATATAAATGAAGAACTAATTGACTATTGTTCATTCTGAAAAAAGAGGAGGCAAAGGATTCAGGTGAGATCGACGAAGGGGAATTTTGCTTTTGTTATTCATTACCTTTTGAAGAGTTATTTTGTGTTGAACTTAACCGTTTTTAAATGACTTTTTTATTTTACCTGCGTTAGTATTATATAGCAATAACCACACGGAGGTGTATTCACAAAATACCATAATCTTGCAAAAAGCCAAGCACTTACTTATTATCACTAGACTTCCATTAATGAGTAGAGCTGTGATAATTTGTTTGCACAGCTACAATTACTTGTCATAGGTATTATTATTCTGTATTTATAAAGCGCCAGCATATTCCGCAGCGCTGTACAATGGGGGAGTGCAGACATGAGACATACTAAAACACATAAGGAACAGATGGCCCTGCCCTTAGGATAATTGTCCTACTGATACAGCACTTTACACAAGTGCTCAGCTAGACATCCCATGAGTTTACAATCTAAAGGACAGGGGTAAGTGAAACAAAAGGGGAGCTGGGGAGTGTGGATCTGGTGGCTAGAGAGAGAATAGCAAGCCACAGGTTGATTAGTAGACATGTGCATTTGTTTTAGTACTAAAACGATTTAGTCAGAATTTTGGGATAATTTAGTTTTAGTATGACTCAAGAGATACGAAACTGCTCAGTACAAAAAACGAAAGAAACTATAATAAAATGCACTACATTTTAGTTTAAGTCCTTTTTGTGATATTACATTGATGAGTGAAGGGTGAAGATTGAAGAGTGAAAGTGAAGAGCGCAACATCGCAAAGCTACAGAAAAGGTTTGTATGCGTAATCCTTCCCGACCCCCTACCCGTAAATCTGACAGTGATAGAGCTCCAGAATACTCACTCGCAGCACAGATAGCCAGCACAGGAAAGGAAACCTTTACTTAACCCTTGCATGTCTATGAGACAGACAAGATGATAAAAGCAGCTGGAGAAGGAAAACATTCAAATAAATCACACTGAAAGCAAATTACAGAGGAGGGTTGGATAGTAAAAACCCCTTTATAACAAGCAGCGATGGGAGAAGAGAGGGACTTTATAAAATGTGTGTTATCTCCCCTACCACTCTACATAATAGGGGCTTAGGTCTGAAACATTTTATATTATCCAGGAGCACTATCCCCCTTTCCTCATCTATAATACACGTTTTATATAAAGTCCCTCTCCTCTCCCAGTGCTGCTTGTTATAAAGGTTTTTTATGTCTGATACATTTAGTATACAGCTCTCACAGTTACTCTGTCATTATGAGCCTTCAGTGTGATTTATTTGAATGTTTTCCCTGGATTTAAAGTGCTTTATTTTATTATAAAAATAAATTTGCACCAGTCATCTCTTCTCTGAGCTTTCAGACCGATTTACGTTAATATTTTCCCTCTCCCCTGATTTTATATTCCTGTGTCTACCCCACAGAGATACAAACTTTAAGTAAAAGTTCCCTCTCCTGTGCTGGATAAGTATTGCATTCCGAAGTTCTGCACCCTCCACATGCCAATGCAGTAGGATGTTCTATACAGAGAGGGGCATTAATCAATGCAGGATGATGTTCTATACATTATACAGAGAGGGGTATTAATGCAGGAGGATGTTGTATACATTATACAGAGAAAGGTATAAATTGAGGAGGATGTTCTATACAGAGAGGGACCACTACAATAGTAATTGTATCCACTGGTTTTCGGATTAATTAAATTAGTTTTCATACTAAAGAACTGAAAACGAATTTCTTTAGCAACTAAATAAATTGCATTTTAGGACTAATCCATTAGTTCAAAACGAAATTTTGTGCTGTGCACATGTCTATTGATTAGAATAAAGTGGCTACAGGTGGAGGGGAATGAATAGGTTTGGGCCTAGGACTGGGTGGGAGGGTGGATGGGGCGGGTGGCAGTGCAGAGTCTGGAGTTTGATATGTATTCATGAACATCACAGGAATGGCCACGGTCCAGTGATGATAGGGATAGCTGCTTTGTCACCAGACCCAGTGACCATACAGGAAACAACTCGAGTGAGAATAAAAGACCAGGACACAAATTCTGTCTTGGGTGTTTCTTATTACTCTGGGGCAAATTTCATTCATTCAGTCAGTTTTGTCAAAATAGGAGTGTCACAAATTCATGGATTACAAACCAATAAAGAATCAATACGTCAGTAATATAGGAAACATGTTTTTTCTACTTTGGGCAGTACCTAGACTTACACAAACATTTCCTGTCCTTGCCTAGTAGGCACGACTAAATTGACGTCACAGCTATATCCTGTTCTTGGAATAAGAATGTTCCATAGGATATACAAACAATTAAACATCTGTGTCCCTCCCTTCCTCTCGGCCAGCCAGCCTTTTTAGTTTCAAGAGGAAGTGGAGTTGAATAGAAAATTTGCACTCCTTAATAAAAAACAGGAAGCCAAGAGAAAGGCCAGACTCAGCATTACCTCATGAACACATTATGTATTTGCTGAGCAGTCAATCAGGCCCTATATATTTATATAGCTATCAAATATTACTAGAATATAGAAATATGTATACAGTGAATTAGCTACCATATTTCAATTTCCTTTCAGAGTGGTGGTGCCTCTGTGTTGTGAGCTTGGGGGTGCAGAGTCTGGAGTGGTGGTGCCTCTGTGTTGTGTATGTCTGGGCAATCTGTGCCCAAGGTGCATACACAGGACACAGGACAGATACTATGTTGCAAAAGGATTGCATAAACAGGACAATGAGGCAATGGGAATAGGACACTGGAAGGGAATAACAAGGCTGGACAAGGAGTTAACCAAAGTAATAAGAAATACAGAGCACTGGGGAAACGCAGAGTATACACACAGACTATACAGGGACAGGGAGCACAGATGGTACAAGGAACAAGAGTGAACACAGACTATAGTGCAGTATGGGAGGAATACAGAGACTATACTAGACTACACAAGGGCAGACACAGGAAGAGCGCTGACCACATGATACGAAAACAGGAACAACACAGAAAGTGGGTGGTAATAGAGAGCTTGGAGCAAGGGGTAATACTCAGTGGGTTGCAAGGCTCGAACATGGTGAGTTGCATCGCAGGAACCTTTGGAAAGATAGGCTTCAGGAGTAGCTACATGTTGAACACACCAAAAGTAATACAATGCAGAGGCCTTCACTGAGTGGAACACTCTTTTGCTGAAGTCCATCAGGCTGCTGATAGTGGTAGCCAGAGAGGATCATGGCAAACCCAACATGGATCATAAAAGGGATGTGGTGCACTTGAGCAGAAGGGAAAACCAGGAGCGTTACAGGGAATGGAGTCAGCCAGGTTGACCCCAGTGCTGGCACGAGTCTTGGCACATTTGGGTCTTTCAGCGTTGGCTTCCTGACAGATACTTGACATTACTGTGCCTCACACAGAATGCTTACCATTCAATGTGGGATAGATCCAAGCGGTCAAGTCCTAAAAAAATTTAGTGTGAGAACTCCAAGGTTTAAGTCCGCCAATTAGCCAATATAATCTCACATGTACCATAAACAAACGCTAAAATCTTATATATTTATGTGTGTATGTATATATATATATATATATATATATGTATGTATATGTGGAGGGAGGCACTCGAGGACTTGTTCCATAAAAAGTAAAATTTATTGGGCAATCATGCAAAAACCGACGTTTCGGCCCCTAGAGGCCTTTATCAAGCACCAAGGCTAGCAAGTACCCACTATTCATTGGGGGCCTCCTAGGAGTCAGCCGCCCGGGGAAACGAGTGCCTGGTTTTTGATATTTTTTTCATATATGTTTTTGGGAACCAGGAATCTTCTGTCTGCTGTGCCAAGGAAAAGCCTCCAGGTCTACAGCTTCGGCTTATTCCTGGGGGTGCTAGCCAGGCTCTCTACATGCTCCAGGCCTTGAGCTGCGGCTGAGGTACAAGAGAAAGGTGTGAGAGTCACGAGGAGAAACTGGGAGTCCAGCGAGGAAGCGGCACTTGGCATATGTAACCCTGTCCGGTCTTATATATTTCTTATTATATATATAGAAATATATATATTTCTTATCAAGTATATATAACAGATCCAGGATACTTAAAAGTGAGACAGAGGTCATTTGCATAGCCTACCCAGAGTTCCTTGCTGCATATGGGGAATGTGGCACAGGAGCTCTGGGATGCAATTCATCGAATTGCTGTGATGTGCAAGTGGCTTCTGCAATAATAAACACACTTATTATAGTGTGGAGGCTTTTTATCTCGCTTTTAGTCCTTCACCAAAACCCTTGTAGATATATATATATATGTAGATATAATATATATATATATATATATATTTGATAAGAAATGACGGCACTCAAAGGCTCGCGTTCTTCTTAATGTTGCTTTATTGGGTTAATCCATAACAGGTATATATATTCTATATATATATATATATAACAATAAATGTAAAATTCAATAGGGAAACCTATATGTAAACACCTAAAACATAAGCTTTGTAGTGTATGGGATCAAAAGGAATTTCGTTCTCTCTGCAAAAAAAATAGTGGAGGAACTGCGTTCCCACAAGTTCCCCCTGGACTTGACTCCTAATAGAGCCCATTTTTGCCCATTCTTTAAATGCATAATAGAAGGTTCTTAGCATCTCTGAATTTCTGTAATTCCGTATTGATTTTCAGAACACAAACTGAAACCTTAATTTTAAAAAGTGTTCAGGGAAGAAAGTAATCTAATACTTGCTTTCTCATTGAAAGGCGCTGTATACATAAGGGCACATTGTGCTTTGTGAGTTGTAAAAGCTATTTGTTTCATAAGAGTAAAGAAAATGTAAGATGAATATTCCATTTCAGATTATTATTCTTGCAGTTTTCAAGACTTTTATAGATATGTAATTAAAGTAACGGTGCATAATAACTACAGTATAAAATTCAACCTGCAAACATAGTTTAGGCCTTTAGCTAGATGTTTAAATCTGATGTCAAATGATTTATCTGCAGAAGGCACCATTAACTTCTGTGCGAATTATTATGGATAAATCATTTGACATCAGATTGTAATCATATGACAGTATTTACCCAAAGGAATTAAATTGAGGCCTCCGTTTTAAAACAAAGTTGAAGCTATTCCATATATTTCAATTTTAGGTGCCTGCCCAAATACTGCATTAATGGGCAAGTGTAGATAATACAAAATAAAGCTGATGTGAGATGCACTTTCCATTGTTTTTGGGGTTTGTGTTCGGTCATAAACAAAAATGTTGTCTACTGCATAAACTATTAAAATTTAGCCACATATGGTTAATTTGTCTCTTAAAGTTTAAGGTATGTTTTCCATATGGAATAAATTTATAGATTAATATGGCCTGTCATCTAAAATATGTTTTCTCATATTTAATCATATAAAACTTGGCCCTTATTTGATCTAGGTTAACATTATTATCATTATTATTATAAAATTTTGTTATTTTTTATTTTAATTGCAATTTGTAAAATAAATCGAATATACATGTTTTTTTTCATATGTTCATTCTATTCTGTCATTATAATCCATTATTCTCCTTGAACTATAAGAGAAGCTACATCAGATGAGACGCCACTAATTTATGTTCTTAAATCTTGAACATTATCCCCACAATCTATTTGGTGTCAATCACTGTGAAATGTTATATATACAATGTGTTTGTGCTATCTCTGTGTGTCTTGTTGAAATGTCAAATTTTTGTGGTGCAGAGCAAAATCGTTATTGGGTGTTAAAATTGGAAAGCAAATATACCCTGAAGAGGAAAAAAACCCTGGAGATTTACTATTGGCTTCTCCTTGCGCTTGATATTGGGATTAGGAAATATTTTTGGCTTTGAAGTATTTTTAATTTGTTTAATTTATTACAAGAAATTTTAAGATCTTTCATTATCATGTTGTTGTAGCTACTTGCTCGGTTCCCTGATATTATTACAAGGCAGAAGAAAGGTTTATAGTACATGCTATTTAACATGCAAGAGTTTTTAAACAGTGCACTCTAAGGCTAGGGACAGATGAGCGCATTTTCTGCAGCCACCGTCAAAATGTACGTCGATGCGTGCGCACGCATTTTTTCACGGAATACGCTTAAGTGGTCAGACGATGCGCAATTCTGGACGTATTTCATGACGGTGGGGTAAAAAGAAGTCTAGGGAAATCCGGCTGTTTGAACGTTATGTAGGCCGCACACTAGCAGCGTCTGACGTCTCCTAATCACGCACACACGCTGCTATGCGGCCGCAGCGCACTTTGTACGTCAGTAGCAGCGGTTTCACGTTCTGATAAAAATGCGTTCATTTGCTGGTTGCGTGGTGTCGGCGCACTTTCGTACGCACGTACTGCGTATATTGGCCGTCATTGGCCGTTATGTGCTGCTACTGCCGCCGTGATTTAGTGCGTCTGCACGCGCGTTCCGACTGCCCCACTCTGACCCTAGCCTAAATTGGGGTGTCAGGAAGATTTGTTCCACTGATTTTATGTGGGACTTGTATTGGTCCTGCAACAAGGTGCTTTATGGTGGATTCGAGATGTTCAAACATCTCTGAAGCTTAAATAGTTCTACAATAAATTGTTTTAGGTCCTGAAGAATGAATGATGGTCCGTACCGGTATAGCAATCAAAGTGCATCTATCATTGGCAAAACTAATTGACATAGATCGCCATTATTTTTTCTTTAGCCTGTTGCTTTGCTCATGGCAGGGACACTTTAAGGATCTCTTTCTGCATTTTAATGTCCTACAAATAAAGTATCAACAGGGCTTTGTGTGCGTGTTTGATAGTTCCCACTAGGGAACATCCAGTGTAGTTAAATAGCCTTTAGCAACCTAAACATATGTTATGTAAGAACTTAATACCTTAAACATCTAATTATTGTTTTGATTATTTTGACAGAAAATATTTTTTAATATTTTTGTTAAAGCAAGAGAAAGGGTTCCGGGCACACCCTAATGGTTACGACTAAAACACATATATATATAGTCAAAAAGGTTATGCACTCATGGTTCACCACTTACTTTCAATACCCGGTGCTCAGCTATGGCCTCAATTGACACCAAACTGCAGGAAAGCCTGCACACCAGGGATTCTTAGGAAAAATTTCACTTTATTGATCCATAAAAAGTCAACGTTTCGGCTCACAACAATGAGCCTTCCTCATTGTTGTGAGCCGAAACGTTGACTTTTTATGGATCGATAAAGTGAAATTTTTCCTAAGAATCCCTGGAGTGCTGGCTTTCCTGCGGTTTGGTGTATATATATATATATATATATATATATATATATTAAAAGCAGTTTGCAAGAGAATATGTAGTATATACTGAATAATTCACGCAGAGGATGGAAGTACTGTAAGATTGGAATACTTCTATTTAGTTGATTTCTTCTCTTTTCCATGGTTCCGGCGATGTAATCCAGGTTCCAGGGTGGGAAGGACGAATAAGTGGGCTCAGGAAAAAATGTGTATTGATGAAAAAGACCAGGCAGTAAGACATGTATCAAAAATATAAACTTTTATTTAAATTAAAAAAGCCATATGGCAGGAATAAATCTAAAAAATGTGACTTTAGAGATTACTCTGCCTCAAAAGGACACTCACTGAAGAAGCCTATATGGCGAAAACGCGTTCTGGTGATCCTTTTAAAGCTTTTTTTTTTATTTTGTAGCGCTCACTCCCGGACTCCGGTCAGTCTCCCCGCACTAGGGAATAAATATACACCAGCACTGTTGCTGTCTTGGAGTTACACTGGACTCTGCTCTTTCCTTCATCCCCCACATCAAGTCTCTTTCCTCCTCCTGCCGATACCAACTGCGTAATATTTCCAGAATTCGGCCATTTCTCACCGCTGTCACCACAAAACAACTCATACACGCCCTGGTAATCTCCCGACTCGACTATTGCAATAATCTCTTATCTGGCCTCCCTCTGTCCCGCCTCTCCCCCCTTCAATCCACCCTGAACGCCTCCGCCAGGCTAATTCACCTCACCCGCTTTACAGTCCTCTCCTCCTGTTTCCAACCCCAACCCTCCCAGATTGTGAGTTCCTACGGGAATAGGGCCCTCATCTCCTCCTGTACTGTTTGTCAAATGTTGTTCAATGTATTGTAACCCTGTCTATACTGTGCCTATTGTACAGCGCTGCGGAATATGCTGGCGCTTTATAAATAAAGAATAATAATAATATACGTTATATAGTTTACTGATCTCAAATAAACTTGCATATATAGAGCAGCACGGTATACATATATATTTACAGAAGTTCGTAATTAGGGATGAGCCGAACACTCCCTGAGTTCGGTTCGAAGCCGAACCCGAACTTTCCAAATGTTCGGATCCGAACTCGAACCCCATACAAGTCAATGGGGCTGAAAATTCGGTTTTTAGAGTGCCCTCCAAGAGGGCATATATGCTAGATATTTGCCATAAAAGGTGTATGGGGGTCCTGGTAGTGACCTGGGGGACAGGAAACAAGGACAAAAAGTAAAAAAAAAAAACGTTTTTAAAGGGACAGTGAGTTTTCCATGAAATGAGGGTTAAAAATAAAAACGAAAAATTCCTTCAAATATTGTGCCTAGGAGGTCCCCATAACCTGCCTGTGAAGTGGCGGATTTCTAGGATGTATAGAAATATGTAAAAACCAAAAAATTACATTTCAAATGACGGTAAATGCTTTTCCTTTAATCTATCCATAAACAACTGCTTGGGGCGGCAGTCTGTATGAAAAGAGGAGACATTTTCAGACACGCAGAAAAAGCTTACTGATTTTTTTGGCGGTGAAAAGCAGGAGAATGACTGGAGAATGGAAAATTCTAGACCAAATAGCCGATTTGGAAAGTGAGAAAAATGGGCGAATTTTTCTGGTTTGGCTATTTTGACATAGAATTTTCTCTGCAGTCATTCTCCTGAGTTTCTCCTTTCTCTGAATAACCCTGTCAGGGTTATTCAGAGAGCATGAAGAGCAGGAGAATGACTGGAGAATGGAAAATTCTAGGTCAAAATAGCCAAACCAGAAAAATTCTCCCATTTAGGCTAGGGTCAGACTAGCGAAATGTTATCACGCGTTTAGGCGCAATGACAGCCAGTATACGAAATACGGTCGCACGAAAGTCCGGCTGCGCAACGCAAGTGGAAAATGAACGCATTTTTTCGAGAACGCAGTACCGCTAGTACGGACGTACAGAGTGCGCTGCGGCGTGTGTGCGTGATTTGGCGACGTCAGACCCTGCTCATGTCCGGCCAACATAACGTCCAGACACCCAAAGTTTCCTGGTTTGGATCCGTAAAAAATCACGCCCAAAAATGCCCATCGTATGACCGTTTTCGCGCATTCCGTGAAAAAATAAGGCAATGCGTTCGGATGCACTTTTTGACGGTCGCTGTGAAAAATGCGTTAGTCTGACCCTAGCCTTATCTCACTTTCCAAATCGGCTATTTGGTCCAGATTGTTCTCTTTTCCTGCCATTCTCCTGGTTTTCACCTTTCTCTGAACAACCCTGAGAGAGAGGTGAAAGCCAGGAGAACTGGCAGGAGAAGAGAACAATCTAGACCAAATAGCCAATTTGGAACGTGAGTTAAATGGGAGAATTTTTCTGGTTTGGCTATTTTGACCTAGAATTTTCACTTCTCCAGTTATTCTCCTGCTTTTCACCGCTCTCTGAATAACCCTGTGAATGTTTAATCCCGAGGTGAAAAATAACATCGCTTAAGGCTAGGGACAGATGAGCGCATTTTCTGCGGCCACCGTCAAAATGTACGTCGATGCGTGCGCACGCATTTTTTCACGGAATACGCTTAAGTGGTCAGACGATGCGCAATTCTGGACGTATTTCATGACGATGGGGTGAAAAGAAGTCTAGGGAAATCCGGCTGTTTGAACGTTATGTTGGCCGCACACTAGCAGCGTCTGACATCTCCTAATCACGCACACACGCTGCTATGCGGCCGCAGCGCACTCTGTACGTCAGTACCAGCGGTTTAACGTTCTCGAAAAAATGCGTTCATTTTCCACTTGCGTTGCGCGGCCGGACTTTTGTGCGACCGTACTTCGTATATTGGCTGTCATTGCCCGTCATCTGCTGCTAGTGCGGCCGTGATTATGTGCGCCAGAACGCGCGTTCGCACTGCCTCAGTCTGACCCTAGCCTAAGGCTGGGGTCAGACGAGCGCAGTTATCACGTCGGTGTTGCCGCACATTAGTACGTCCGTGGCAGCATAGCATTCTGACCAATGGAGCCCCACAAACGAAGTACGTCCGCACGGAAGTGCGGATGCATGGCGGACGCAGCAAACGGACGCAGGTTAGGCAAGAACGTAATACTGCTAGAACGGACGTGCGGAGTGCGCCACGTCCGCAACGTCCGTGTAGCTTTGTATGTGAGTGATGAAACGAGGTCAGATGGACTGCATTTATACGTCCAGCATTTTTGATGGACAGAATGTTTTTTCATTTTAATTTACTTTCCCTGCTACATCAGTCAAAAAATCCGTCAGTGAAAAAAACGGACTGTTTGGCCACTACCTTGTTGTCAGTCAGTAAGTACGTCCGTACTGCACGGACGCACAGTCCGTACAAAATGCGCTCATCTGACCCTAGCCTTAGATGTTATTTTGAATTTTTTTCAAACACCAGTTAACCACTTGGCTGCTATGGACGCGCTCAGCGCGTCCAGCCAAGTGGTTCTTCTGTGCTATGGACGCGCTGAGCGCGTCCATGCACAGGAGGCAGCAATCCGCTGGATTCCAGCGGATTGCTGCGCCCCCTGGTGCGGGCTGACATCTTGGATGTCAGCCCAGCACTCCGGGACCCCGGCGGAGCAATTAGATGTCATCGCGGCGGCGCGATGACATCTAATTCAGGCGCCCCCCCGCATGTGCGGAGGAAGCGCCTGAAGGGGAGGGGGGGGAAGTCCTTCGGACCTCTCCCCCTCCCGATCGCTGGGGGGCAGGGGGTTAATCCATGCACCGTTTGGAAGGGCACAGCCTGCCCTTCCAAACGGTGGCTGTGATTAACCCCTGGGGAGCCGGATCACGAATCGGCTCTGAAAAGCGCCGGATCGTGATCCTCTCCTGGAGCTGGCCGACATCTTGGATGTTGGCCAAGCCTCCAGGAACTCCCCCTGAGGACACGATGACGCCAGTCCTGGAGTTAACCCCTAGCTGCCACCAATGGTGGAGATAGGGAGTTCCATTGAACCCCCTATCTCCCGATCCGTGGCAGCTAGGGGTTAATGTTTGATATCGTTGGATCGGCCAGAGCATGGCCTTTCCAAGGATACCAAACATGCGCATGAAAAATGTTTTAAAATAAAAAATAAAAAAAATACAAAAAGTAAATAAATAATATAAAAAAATTCTAAAAAAAAAAAAAATATTTTTTTGTTTTAGAATGTTAATTTGTTAATTTGTTAATGCAGCAATATTGTTCCCATTTCAATTATAATGTGAACAATAATGCTGCACTAACGATTTTTGTATGCGGTGCGTTTGTTAAAAAAAGTGAAATTTTCCCCCAAAAAAATGTAACGAGACCCCATTTCTAATTTTTTTAACAAGCGCACCCCATACAAAATTTAACCGCAAATGATCGCATGTTGAAATGTGAAAAAAAACACTTTACACATAATAAATTATTGAAAATTCAAATTTTATTGCATTTTTGTTATAATATACAGACATGACATAATGTATACATATAATAATGACATATTATGAATCTGCCAAGTCTGCTGGAAAGAACGATATATAATATGTCTGGGTATTATATCAAAATATGGCTACAAAACGCGGTTAAACATGATGAGCGAAGCGGTAAAAATGACCTCCGCACAGAGGTGTGAAAGCCTCAGCAGCGAAAGGGTTAAATGTAGCATATTAGGATGTTTTAGGGAAATTATTTCTCAAATTTCAATCAGAAGCAGACACCACTCCACCCTCAGTATGGTGTACAATGTATCAAATTGATTACCAGACTAAAAACACCTGGTGTTATGCCCATTTGTGAACAGAGGTCATTTAGAGTTGATAATCTTTCCACGTACACATTAGTTTTTAATTCAATATCTAATAAACCGTTGCTTATAATATTCTGCAGTAAAGAGTCTCTTTATTTCTAGATTTTTTTAATATTTTATTAAGCATTTGCTATACTTTTTTCAAAATTTCTTTTTTTTTTCGAACTCGAACTGAACTCACCCAAAAAGTTCGAAATTCGCGAACTTTCGAACTGCCAAAGTTCGGGTCGAACTCCGAACCATCCGAACCCGAACAGCTCATCCCTATTCGTAATGCGCCAAACGCGCAGCGGAAAAGAAAAAAGGAATTTTAACCCCTTCGTTGCTGAAATGTGAGTCCCGTACAGGTTGTGTCCCAAGAAGGTGTACGTGTATGCGTGTGTTGGTACCCGGGTACTAGATTCAACTGGCCAGTGAATAAAACAAACAAATCTTCGACTAGTCAAGTTGGGGCCTTGTGGAATTAAACAATGCTGCAGCGTGCGTTTCTTTATTTTACTACTGCGGCCTAGGAGGCCTCTCCCCCATCCAATAGGTAATCTGTACAGGACCCGATCAAGGATTTCTCTCCGCTGTTTACTGGGACTCTGTGCCACCGGATCCGCTCCCTGTTTGTCCGATCTCCACACTGCGTACAACGATTTACTGCCTGCACTCCCAATGGATCATCGCAGTCTCCTTACACGGGGTCCAGCCGGAACCAGCTTCTTGTCCTCAGACCTCCCAGCTTGGTATAGACAGATCTCCGCAGGGTCACTGTCCCGATCCCCAGCACCAGCGAGGTAGCCCCTGCGCTCTGGCCTGGTCACGATCCTTAACAGCTCTGCCTGCGTCCTTCTCCTTTCAGCTCCCAGCTCACTCTGAGCATGCCTTCCACGAGGCTGCTGATGCCTTTCCTTTTCCTACACACCCACTTCCTGTCCTCACGCAAAGCATCATGGAAAATGTAGTTCAGTGCCTTCCTTGTTTGTCCAGCATAATCTTACCATGGTCTCTGTTTCCCTCTGGTGGCCATTGTAAGTAAATGCATCAGAACAGTCTTTTTAAAACAGCGCTACAATTTTATACCAAATAAAATAAACAAAATTTAGATTTATTCCTGCCATATGGCTTTTTTAATTTAAATAAAAGTTTATACTTTTTTATTTTTATACATGTCTTGCTGCCTGGTCTTTTTCATCGATACACATTTTTTCCTGAGCCCACTTATTCGTCCTTCCCACCCTGGAACCTGGATTACATCGCCAGGAACCAAGGAAAAGAGAAGAAATCAACTAAATAGAAGTATTCCAATCTTACAGTACTTCCATCCTCTGTGTGAATTATTCAGTATATATTACATTTTCTCTTGCAAACTGCTTTTATTATATATATACAAATATAAGTAAGATGCTGTTTCAGTACATTACCGTTAGGGTGCGCCGGAACCCTTTCTCTTGCTTTATCTTATTGTGTCTTTTGAGGTGTGTGGACACTTTATATTCTAGCGGCAGCACCCACCCTAATACTTTATCCGAAGTGCTGTCTCCACATTTCCATTCCCTATTTATATTTTTGTTGTTTCTTTTGGAAGACATACTGATCAAATCAGTTGGTGTATAATATCTTAACTATAAACACACTGGCTACTTTATTAGGTACACTTTGCTAGTCCCTGGTTGGACCTCCTCTTGCCTTCAGAACTGCCTTAATTCTTCGTTCAGGCTGCTGGAGGTGGTGTAAAGAAGTGGGATATATTTTCTAAACAAATATTTTACCTTAAACTGTGCTAATATGCCAGCTAATTAAAGTAATACATTTCATTCCTCTTTGATTAAATAATACGTACTTGCAAAAAAATTTGAAGCTGAATATTTTAACCCTTCCCAAAAAAATTGCCCTTCCTAAATTAATTAATTAATTTTTTTATATCCGTGAGCGTCAAGTTCGGCATGCCATTTAGTCACATTTAAACAAGATAATAATACATTTTGTTCCACAGCTCTGTGCCAAACCATAACTGAAATATGCATTTTTCCGCAAACCTCTGGAAACACAAAAAAACAGTCCCGGACTTGAAGCAAATATGGCCGCCATTTTTAAACAAGTCAGTATAAAATTAAGATAATCTTGGTTTTAAACTACCAACATATAGGTGTCATCACCGCCGAAAAATATTTATTAAAAATGGTTAAGCGACTAATGAATTGTTTTTTCTGGACCACTGGACCACTGAATATGGATTGACCCTATTTTTTTTTTTAATACGTTTCACATTGCGATTTTAACAAGTATTTAAAACAAAATTGCAGTCATTTAAATTTTATAAACCTATTGTAAATTATATTCTATTTTAGCCAAGTTTTGTTCCCATGATGTTATTAGAAGTGCTACGTATGGCATATTATCATGTATTACTGAGTTATTTTCTCTAAAGATTTAAAGCCCTGCTCTTATTTCCACCTCTCTCCAGCTTCGCTTGCCCCCAATGAGCATTAGAATTAGTCTAACATGTCTTCTTGAGTGGAACAATTGGCATTCATTGATGTATGATTGTCTTGCTGTGATTCAATGAACTGAGGTTATTAAATATGACAGGTCAGCTGTCTTGTTGAAGAAAGAAAAGTTCTCTGGCATTTTTTTGAGCACCTAGTGGAAACACAGTCCATTTTGTCTTCACAAAATGTGCTTGAAATCCATCCAGAAATTCCTTGCAATGCTTTTCTGTGAGACCTTTTGACTGGTACAACTTTTCATCTTGACAAGCTAATGGCAAATGTACAGTCCACTTTTGTTTTATTTTCAATTTCAATATAGAACTTTCTTTCAAGTATATTCCAATGTGAAAATGGACCTTTTTTATTTTGAACGGTTTTATAAAATCCAGGTCTATTAAATATTTCACTCTCATAGTTTCATAGTTACATAGTTATATAGGCTGAAAAAAGACATGCGTCCATCGGGTTCAGCCTCTCCCACATAACCTACTGCTGTTGATCCAAAAGAAGGCAAAAAACCCAGTCTGAAATGCTTGCCAATATGCAACATACTGGGAAAAAATTCCTTCTTGACCCCAGAATGGCAGTCAGATTTCTCCTTGGATCAAGAAGCTTTTACCCACATATTAAATATTATAACCCTTAATATTCTGTGTCTGCAGGAAGTCATCCAGTCGTTTTTTAAAAGTCTGTACAGACTCTGACCCAACCACCTCAACAGGCAGAGAATTCCACAGCTTGATTGTTCTCACCGTAAAATAACCCTTCCTATGCTTTAAGCTAAATTTTCTTTCTTCCAGTCTAAATGGATGACCCCTTGTCCTATGTATAGTCCTGTTAATGAATAGGTTATCAGACAATGGTTGATAATGGCCCCGTATATATTTATATAAGGTTATCAGATCCCCTCTAAGGCGCCTTTTCTCTAAACTAAACAGGTTTAAGCTTGTTAGTCTTTCCTCATAACTTAACCCTTCCATCCCCCTTATTAATTTAGTTGCCCGTCTCTGCACTTTTTCTAACGATATAATATCTTTTTTAAGACAGGTGCCCAAAATTGCACGGCATATTCAAGGTGCGGCCTGACCATTGATTTATACAGAGGCAAAATTATGTTTTCATCCCGTGAGTGAACTCCCCTTTTAATGCATGCCAGTACTTTGCTGGCCTTGGCGGCTGCTGTTTGACATTGCACATTGTTACTTAGTTTGAAGTCTATGATTATTCCCAAATCCTTCTCCTGCTTGGATTTCCCTAACTCCGTACCATTTAGGGTATAAATTGCTTGTGTGTTCTTCACTCCAAAGTGCATAACTTTACATTTATCTAGATTAAATCTCATCTGCCATTTAAGTGCCCAGTCCCCCAATAATCTAAATCCCTCTGCAGCGAAGTAACATCCTGCTCACATTGTATTACTTTTCCTAGCTTTGTGTCATCTGCAAACACTGATACATGACTTTCAATGCCTATCTCAAGGTCATTTATAAATAAATTGAATAGTATTGGTCCTATAACAGACCCCTGAGGGACACCACTTACCACTGGTGTCCATCTTGAAAATGTACCATTTATGACCACTCTCTGTACCCTATCTTTTAGCCAGTTTTCTATCCAAGAACAAGTATTTTCATCTAGACCATTTTTTCTTAATTTAAGTAGTAACCTTTTGTGTGGAACTGTGTCGAAAGCTTTGGCAAAATCTAAGTAAATCACATCCACTGCGACCCCCTGATCTATACTTCTACTTACTTCCTCCATAGAACATAATTAGGTTAGTCTGACATGATCTGTGTTTCATGAAACCATGCTGATTTTTGCCAATTACATTATACCTCCCAATAAATTCCTGAATATTACCTTAGTAACCCCTCAAATACTTTCCCAGCCACAGATGTTAAGCTCACAGGTCTATAATTCCCAGGCACAAATTTTAAACCTTTCTTAAATATAGGGATCACGTCAGCTTTTCTCCAATCCTCTGGTACTATTCCTGAAAGAAAAGAATCTTGAAAGATTAAGAACAGAGGTTTACATATTTCAACACATAGCTCTCTTAGTACTCGCGGGTGAATTCCATCTGGCCCTGGGGCTTTATTAACATTCACATTGTTTAATTTCTGTAGACTCTGGGCGACCAATACCCTATTGATCGATCTGGACACAATAGAAGTAGAGTGTGATGCAAGCGAACTCACCTAAAACACTTTAGGAGTTATTCAGAGAGCACCAAAATTTTGTGCTCTCTCCTTCAGCGACTTCGGTGCGCTTCGGAAATTTTTTTTCATTTCTCTGACTCTGCAGTGAATTCAGCATTCACCGCAGGTCTCTAAAGTGAGCTGAACGGGGTCTGCAACATAATGATCAGACTGCTGAACCTAGCCAACAACCCGCCGAACACTGCCAAAAAAAGCCGATATAGACGGTTGAATAAAAACAATAATTATTTTTCCATTGAAACCTATGGGATTCGCTTGTTTAAACCTGTCGAACGAAAGCACCACAAATCCGGGCAGTTCGACGTCGACTCCTCAGTGCAGTTTGGCATTCTCTGAATAGATTAACCATTGCTTCTCTACGGGACAATTTCACTGCCACCAAACTGCGGCGATTTGAGGCGAACTGCACCGTATTTCACTGGCAATTCAACAACATTTCGTGAATTGCCAGCTTGGTGAATAGTGTAACTGCTGTGAAATTCACCGTTCGGTGCAATTCGGTGTCAAGTTCGACTCTTGAATAACCCTTTATCCCTCCCTTATAGCTATAACACAAGCTTATTGCTGATTAGCAAAATGCGAGGGAAGTAAGCTGCTGCGATGTCGGCAGGGCCGGCGCTGCCGCTAGACCAGCTAGGCGGGCGCCTAGAGCTCAGTGCCCACCTAGGGCGCAGCCGGCCCGACCAATTATAAAAAAAAAAATTGGCCGCGGGGCCTGGGGCAAATATCCATGTGTGAGCCTGGGGCATATACCCATGTGTGAGCCTGGGGCAGATACCCATGTGTGAGCTGGGGCAGATATCCATGTGTGAGCTGGGGCAATATATCCATGTGTGAGCTGGGGCAATATATCCATGCCATGTGTGAGCTGGGGCAATATCTCCATGCCATGTGTGAGCTGGGGCAATATCTCCATGCCATGTGTTAGCTGGGGCAATATCTCCATGCCATGTGTTAGCTGGGGCAATATCTCCATGCCATGTGTTAGCTGGGGCAATATCTCCATGTGTGAGCTGGAGGCAAATATACCCATGTAAGAGCTGGAGGCAAATGTAGCCATGTGATCTGGGGGCAAATGTACCCATGTGATCTGGGGGCAAATGTACCCATGTGAGCGGGGGCAATATATCCATGTGAGAGCTGGGGGCAAATATACCCATGTAAGCTTTCTTTTTTTTGGGGGGGTGCAAGTAGCTGGTCTTGCCTAGGGCGCAAAATAGTCTAGCACCCGTCCTGGATGTCGGAGAGTCAATCGTAAGTCTCAAACTCTTGCACTGATGCCTGCCTGCCAAATCCCATGACATGGAAAGCCTGTACACCCTCCAAATATAAACCGTAAACACCAAGTTTAATATTTGTGGATACACGACCGTGCAATAACAAAATACAAGAAATCAATTCACTATAAAAAAGATCACATTTTTACAAATGTAAATTTAAAAATATGTATTTTTATATAGCTGGAGCAGAAAATAGCCCTTTTTATTAAACTAAATTTGAAGCACAAGTTTCTTTTTATCAACCAAAGTCTAAAGTCTACATTTTTAATTTATAAATTTTGCAGATGATTTTCTGACTTTTATGTTAAATCATTGCAATTGTTTTACAAAGGTATTACTCTGTACACGCTATGACATAACTTCTAAATTAATCTAACGCAACAATCGCTAATCATATTAAGCTGAAATCTCTATATAATTTAGAATGTGGAAAATTTAATAGGTATTTTATGTAATCGGTACGTGACTCATGCATGACATATTAGCAATGCTTTTTCTCTAGGAGAAAAGGTGGGGTTACAACATGAAGGGTCAAAAAGTGCCAGGCAGCCAATGAAAATAAGGCATAGGCTCGCATTCAGCCAATGAAGAAAGGCTGCATGCCAGCGTGCAGCTTATGAATAGAGCCAGGGCCCGGCCGCAACATTGAGTTGCCTGGGTCCAAGGATGAAACCCGTGTGATTGCTCCGGCTGTGAGAAGCACGAGGGCCTAGCGAACAGCAATCCTAGATTGCTGTTAGCTTTCCTTTTAAAGCTGGCTGCCTCCTCTCCTTTCTGGCAGCATGTGCCACATTAATTGGAGTGTCAGTCCTGCTGATAGGTGCCGGTACAGTGTGCCGACAGAAAAAAAAAGCCCTGCATGTTGGTATATCAGGTGTAGAAGGGCAAATTACAGGAAGGCTAGGACACCATTTTCAATCCTGAGTAGAAAAGAAGTTTAAACGCAAGGGTCAAGTTGTGTCGGATGACTTGAACGCAGTTCCTACACTATTTTTTCAGGAGGAATGGAGTTCCCATTTGTCCTACATACTGTAATACTTTTATTGGGTTTCAAGCATACGATTCTATATTACGTCACTTTGAAATATGTTATTTTTGCAATTATTCCCTTATACCCTGTCTTTGTACTTAATTGATTATATGAAATTTGCATGTAGTTGGATGGGTTAGGTGCTACATGTCAATTCCTTGTTCTTCACTTTGCGTTTTGGCCACTGGATGTCCATTAAGCACTATCACATTTTTATTATATTTTCAAGAATAATAAGAAAATTAATTCTATGTTACGAAAGAAAAAAATATGTTTGTCTGGTTTAGGAAGATGTGTTATTTATTGGTCTCCTTCTTGTGTAGGGAAATATTTTATTTTCCTTGATAAACAAGTCTAGGTAATATTGTATTATAGGGACTGAATTGTTGAAAAAAAACAAAACTTGTTTTGTGTAAATTCCAGATGATTTGACCGTTTCATTAGTTACGGCTGTAGCAACTGTTTTTTTCAATTTACAGGATGATTGCGAAGCATATTCTTATCTAAATAGAAAGATCAATATCTGAATATTATTATAACCAACACAAAAGCTGAGGTCTCCATTCCAACCAAACTATTATGGTTAATGAGTGAGCTGTTAAGTATAACATCTCCGAGCATTTCAGACTGGGTTTTTTGCCTTCTTTTGGATCAACAGCAGTAGGTGATGTGTAAGAGGCTGAACCCGATAGATGCATGTCTTTTTTCAGCCTATGTAACTATGTAGCTATAAACACTAGAGCAATGGTTCCCAACCCTTTCCTCAAGTCCCCTAACAAGCCAGATTTTAAGGATGTAACACACTGGCAAACAATTCCTTCTTGACCCCAGAATGGCAGTCAGATTTCTGCTTGGATCAAGAAGCTTTTACCCACATATTAAATATTATAACCCTTAATATTCTGTGTCTGCAGGAAGTCATCCAGTCGTTTTTTAAAAGTCTGTACATTCTCTGACCCGACTACCTCAACAGGCAGAGAATTCCACCGCTTTATTGTTCTCCCTGTAAAATAACCCTTCCTATGCTTTACGCTGAATTTCCTTTTGTCCAGTCTAAATGGGTGACCTCGTGTCCTGTGTATAGTCCTGTGTATAGTCCTGTTAATGAATAGGTTTCCATACAATGGTTTATAATGGCCCCGTATATATTTATATAAGGTTTATATCATTTGTGTTTCTTTGGTATACTGATCTGGCTTGTATCTGACCCTTGCTACTCTCTGTGTTCCCGACCTGACCTTGTTTATTATTCTTGTGTCCTCCAGTTCCCTTGATTTCTTTGGCTATCTTCACTGACCGTTCTCTAATCATCTGGCAACTCATTTTAGCCCAGCCACTGAAAGTATCTCTGTTATTGCCTAGCTGTATGTTTAGGTTACTTATACTGTGACAGTTGGATCTTGCATTTACATAAAGAGTTTCCCTCTTTAGAAATCCTATAAAAGTCAACTGCTAGAATTGTAGGTACAGGGTGACTTCAACATAGGAGGGTGCAGGGATACTATATAAACATCAGGCCCTCACCTTCCAAATGCATCTCTAGGTCAATGCACTCCAAGTTCAAAGTGACTCTCATCACACTGGTTTATTATGTTAATCTTAACTGTGGAATTTAAAGGGATTTAAACAATATTGTTTCCTGCAATTTAATTCTATAATGTATTTATGTTTATCAACAGTTTTGCAGCTTTTTATTCTGGGTTTTATTTTTTTTTCAGTCTCCTCCAATGCCTAGCCAGCCCTCCTTCAATTAATCTTTTTGCTAGCTGCGATGTACAGCTTTGAACTCTAAGCAACTCTAAGGCATAATTTTTTCTCCTGTGAGATTTTGTGGTTATAAATGTAATTGTTTAGAAGTTCTGGAAGTTAACTTTCTTTATTAAATGTGCTAAGAGCATGACCATGTACACTTTTGACAAATCGATGGTTGCTTTAGGAAAGAACATAAGATTTTATGTTTTTCAATTTTTCTTTTACTTGACTACCTGACAACCTCTGATTATCCCAAGAAACATTATAGTGTTTCCCTAAGAAAGGTAGACTACAAATACATAGCTCAGTATTTATTGTAAACAACCATGTTCCTTCTTGTGATTTTTGATCTTGAAAGAGTTTGGGAGGCAGTTCAACGTGTCTCTATACAAGTTTTATGCTTTCTTCATGCCCTTACAGAGAAGGCAATCAGTTATTTATGTAGCCCCAACAAATTTTCTAGCACTTTACAATGGGGAAGTACAGACATGAGACATACTAGTGATACAGTATAAGCATTTGAACAATGCCAGCATATTCTGCAGCGCTTTACAATAGGGGAGCACAAATAGGAGACGTACATGATACATAATGAAAAGATGACCCTGCCCTTAGGATAACTGTCCAGGTAAGACAGCACTTAACCACGTGCTCAGTCAGACATCCATTGAGTTTACAATCTAAGGGACTGGGGTAGGTGAAACAAATGGGAGCAGATGGAATGTGAAGATGGTTACCAGGGCTTGCATGGGAAGGACCAGAAACCTGGGCTTAGTAAGAGTAATTAGAGAGAGACGTGGAGACAGCTAGAAAGGACACCTGAAATTATGGGCCAGGCCTGGGTGGGAGGGTTGGCTGGGACAGCAGAGGGTAAGAAGCAGTTAAGTGTGTGCTGTGGAGAGAGAATAAGGTTTGGTGAAAATGCACAGAATGTTAACCATACATAAGGGACAGGTGACCCTGCCCATAGAATAATTGTCCCATGAATAACTGTAATGATACAGCATTTTATACAGGTGCTCAGCCAGACATCCTGTGAGCTTATAGTCTAACAGACAAAATTAAGTAAAACAGAAGGGAGCAGGGGGGAGTGTGGAGCTGATTGTCAGAATATATCATACACTGCATAGGGAAAGACCAAAGATTGGGCTTTATTAGGTCAATCAGAGAGCGAAAGGGAGGTAGCTGGAGGGGAGAGATGTAAGATTAGGAGGATGGCTGAGACTGACTGGTGAGACTGCAGAGTGGAAAATGCAAGACCATCCAAAAAAAGAGTAAAAACAATGACCCAATTAGTTTACCAAATGAATGTTACTCTACAACACGGGAGTCTATGGATTGCTGGGTAAAAAAATCTTTCTAGTAAGGCTAATGTCAGACAAACGCAGTCTGAGCGCACTCTGCGTGCATGACGGACGGACGTACTGACGGAAGATATTGTAGACACCACACAGTCCGTTTTTTTTTGAAGGATGTAGAAAAAAAAAGGGAAATATGGGAAACAAAATTAATTCAAATTAAATGACAGGTACAGTCAGCCAGAGCAAAAAAACTTCGGAGCGTCAACGTGATGGACGTCACAAATGCGCTGCGTTTGACGTCGCGTCATCACGCACACAGGCCACTACGTGGACGCGGTGCACTCTGGGCGTCCCTCGTAGCGCTTTTACATCGAGGCCTAGATGGCGTCCGTGGCTTGGTAAGAAAATTCTCTTTTTTATAAGGTTTCATATTGGCACACACCTGAGGTTTCTTTTTTATTAAACAGGACAGACTCCTCTTGTTACCATTTTCTAAACTAATTGTTACAGCCTTTAACAGCATTGCATGGTAACTATGCTAATTCACTCCTTAAGGACCATTATCCTGCCAAACCATTCACATTTTTCTAATGAACTGGTAATGAATCAGTGCTCTTTGGGCATTTCTAAGCATTATTTAATTATTCCACTTAGCTGTCTGTTTCTCTCTGGCTCTGTTTGGACAGTTTTACAAAATAGTATTCTTCAAGAATAAGAGGAAAAAAAAGATCTCCTCCATAAAGAGTAACAGGGCAACTTAAAACTTTTTGTGTGCTGTTTATCAAATGTTTTTATGAACATCTTTTCTGGAGGATCTTAGAGTTCATAGGATATTAATGGAAATGCAATATGCAAAAAACTTTATTGTTTTTATTTTATTCTTTGTTGTTCGCGTGCCTTTTTGGAGGGATCTCTTTTAGCTAATTAGGCTGTATCTAGAAAAAGTGTTTTATAGTCTTATCTTATCTATCCATTGTAGATCAGTCTAAAATAATAATATTTTTAAGTATGGGTTTTGATTTTCCCAGCTTCTTTTTGTACACCAGTCCCATAGGACCTGCACAGAGTGATGTATTGGTGATACCTACATAACCAATTCATCAGTTCCTGTCTCCAGCACATAATCAGTGACCAATTTTGTAATCAGCAGGTGGGAAATTCAAAATCCCGGCTGACTGATGACATTTCTGTTGGTGGAGGAAACATCTCTGCTTCACACAAGATTTTGTGAGAATAGGCAGGAGGGAGGTGAGTGGAGGGGGGGGTGCCACTCCACACAGCCTGACAACTTTAAAAAGCTATCGTGGTCAGGGTATGTAGAGTGGCCCTTGAAGCCTCTTTTTTTGGTACTTTTTTCCCCCCTTGAAAGTTCAGTGAAGGTGTTCAACATACAATATTTCCATTACATGGGAGTTCCCAGATTCCCCTATTATCATGACAGGGAATTATAATAACGACACGGAGGCGAGTATTATGCTATATTTCCTTTACTTAGCCAATAGCAGCAAAGAACAATCTCTCAAATACCACAACAAAAGTATTTATAGAGAAAAATATACATTTAAACAATATATAACCATAACATGCATTGGTACAGTCCAGACAATGGTACAGCCCAACTCCATAAATCCTCTGACCGCCGTTAGCTCCTCCTCTTTTCTGATGCGAGACGTAACAACTTCTTCTTTAACTCAATGAACATCGGAAGGACTTCGTTCTTTCAGGTGAAGACGATCCCCAACGTGAGTTCCACAAAATTCTGGCACAACTTCCAAAGCTGTCAGGGAAATCAACATGTTAAAGGTCAACAGAGCTTACCAAAGGAATATATAGAAAAGATCCTCATATATCAGGGTGGGGAAAAACATTCTAACATTTGGGCGGGATAATACTCGCCTCCGTGTCTTTATTATAATTATGATTCCCCATCATGATAATAGGGGAATCTGGGAATTATCCCACAAGACATGGAGGCTCTTATTATGCTAGTTCAAAGCTTAAGTAGCTAATGAATGTGACATGTGAGACACCGGTTTAAAATAAAACTCCCTAAAGGTGGATTCTCTGGACCAGTCGGCTGTTTTTAAGATGTCCTCAAGACGACATCCATGGATAAAAGCTCCGGAAGCAGAAGCACTCCGGGAAGAATGAGCTCCGAATAAGGAGACATCAATACCAGCTTCCGACATGATCCACTTAACCCACCTAGCGAGTGTGGTAGAAGTTACAGATTTATATGGTTTACGTAACAAAATAAATAAACATAGAGATTGAAGTGACCTGTTAGGGGCAGTGACGCTTTTGTATTCTTTTAAACAACGCACCAGGCACAAACTAGGGCGTTGTGGGAACTCTGGGTAGAAAACTTCTGACAATGAAGTTTTTGTCCAATTAGAAATCAGAAATGTCACTCCTGTGGGGGAAAAACATCTACCCCCTAAATCCAGAGCCCGAACGTCTGAGACTCTTTTGCAGGAGATCAAGCAAAGCAAAATGGCTAATTTAGCCAAAATTTGTTTAATGGACTAAACTTCATTATCAGGCCATCCATCCAACAGACTAAACACAACATTAACATCCCAGGTGTTAGAATAACGAGGACGAGGAGGTCTCTTACATCGTATACCCTTTAACAATCTACATACAATTGGATGTTTTCCCTGCAGGAACCCCGTTAAAACATTGATGTGATGCAGATATCGCTGACCTGAAGTTATTAATTGTGCGATACGCTTTCCCATCCTCAAATAAACAAGTGAGAGATTTTAACAAATTGCTCAAAGGAGCCGATATGGGATCAACCTGTTGTCCCACACACCAAGAAACCCATGTGTTCCATGCTGATCTATATCTCCTTCTAGTAGATGGTGCCCATGAGCTCGACAGTAAGGAGGCAGTTGCCTCCAAAACCTCGAAGGAAGACCATTGACCCCTGAAACTTTGAACGCTACTAACCACATTGAGTGGGAAACTATGAGATTCTGAAGTGGTCCCTCTGGGTCCCACAGGGTGGAGTCGGAGATTCGAATCAATCTGGGAGTGTCTACAACCAGCTCCAGAAGTCGTGGGAACCATGGTTGAGACCTCCCAGAGTGGTGTTATGAGCACAACTGTAGCTAACTGTGATAGTATTAACCGTATTACTGATAGAATGAGGGAAAAAGGAGGAAACGCGTAGAGTGTCCCTAGAGGCCAGGTCTGAACCAGAGCATCCGTAGCCAGAGCCATGGGGTCTGGTCTCCAACTGTAATAATCTGGAAGAAGGGTATTGAGGCGTGACGCAAATAAATCTATAGAGAATGGACCCCAGAGAAATGACAAGGCGGCAAACACCCTGGTATCCAATCTCCAGTCGCTGGAATCTATCAGATATCGTGAGTTCCAGTCCCCAACAACATTGCTGAGGCCTGGAATAAATTGGGCCTGAACTGATAGTCTGTGAGACAGCCAAAAACCCCAAAAATACTTTGCTGCCTCTGCCAACTGTCTGGACCTGGGACCTCCCAGATGGTTGATATACCGCACTGCGGAAAAATTGTCCATCTTTAATAGAATGGAACTTGCCTGGAAGTGTTTGGTAAAGCTCTGAATAGCAAACAAACCAGCGAGGAGTTCCAGACAATTTATGTGTAATCCCAATTCTGCTGAATCCCATCTGCCGCCTGTGGATAGCGAGCCGCAACGCGCTCCCCACCCAGATCTGCTGGCGTCTGATTCTATAATTACTAAATTTTCCTATTTCATAACGGAAAGTTTGATATTTTATTAAGGACACGGTGGCGAATATTTGCAGTCTCTTTCTCGCTTTAATTTAAACCGCAGCAAGAAGATAGACAGAAAAGTATAAAACTTGACAAAAAATAGTATCAACATGGTACATCCTGCAACACCCCTCCCACAGTGCAGTATGGAATGTCCAAAGTCTATATATGTTTCTCCCCAATGTCCATTAAACCTCTTTCTTGAAAATAGCGACGAAGACGCCTAGAACTGAAGAAGTCCAACGGGAATTAAAACGGATGAAGGACGAAGATGGATCATCCAGTAGAAGAGGATCCAGTAAAGCCAGTACTTATTGAAATGTACCTGAGGCTGAAAAGAGAGAACACAAAACACGGAATGTGTGTTAGCATGTGAGTCTTTGACTGCGTGCAATACGAAGAACACGCTGGACTAGCGCTGAAATAATTTCAGTACACGAAAAATCAAATAACTTTATTGCATCAAACAGTGTAATCTATAGATATATAAATACAGTATCGACATGTTCATAAAAAAACAAAGTCAGAATTTTATTGAAGTATTTGACAATCGTACAACTTGACAGGGAGGGAAAAGGGAGGGAAATATTTGCCTCCGTATCCTTAATAAAATTCAAACTTTCCGTTATGAAATAGGAAAATTTAGTAATTTTAAGGCAGGACACGGAGGCTCATATTTGCAAGTTCAAAGCTCTCTGAAATCATATCTACATCAAATATCTAACACACCGGAGGACCAGTGTGATACAGGCTTAAAATAAAATTCTCTAAAAGTAGATTCTCTTGACCAATCAGCTGAGCGTAATAGATCTTCTAAACGGCAACCGGATGATACTGCCTTAGAAGCAACTGCACTTCGTACAGAATGTGCACCGTACCGGGAAACATCAATTCCTGTTAATTCCAAAAGCCAACGAATTGGTTGGCGAGCTGACCGGAAGGAAGGGTGGCTTAAATGAAATAAACAAGGGCGTTATCTGTAAATTATGTCGAAGAGGAAGAGTACGTTCCTCATACTCTTGTAAACAACGGACGGGGCATAACCCGGGTTGTAATAGGAAACTCGGAAAAAAAGCCTGGGAAATGGAAGTTTTTGTGCGTCTGGAAATATCAAAATGGACACCCTCAGGGAGGAAGGAGCGGACTCCAAAATCTAGTGCCCTCACATCTCCTACACGTTTACAAGACACTAAACAAAGGAGCATCAACAACTTGGCTGATAACTTACGCAGGGATAAACCATGATTATCAGGCCAGGCGAGTAAAAACCGCAAAACGATATTAACGTCCCATGTCGTAACATATCGTGGTTGTGGGGGACGAGCAAAACGGGCACCTCGTAGGAGTCGACACACTAGGGGATGACGACCAAGCGAAACACCCTCAAAGCCTATATGTCCTGATGACATAGCTGATCGTAACACATTCAAAGAGCGATAAGCCATTCCGGAGTCGAAAACTGAAGACAAAAAATCTAGCACAAAATTTAGAGGGGCAGAAAAGGGATCTTGAGCCCGTTCGATACACCAGCTAGACCATTTGGACCAGCAGGAACTGTATACTCCTCTGGTTCCTGGGGCCCAAGATTGTTCAAGCAATGCGGCAGTAGAGCTCGATATGCCACCTGAAGTTCTACTGATCCTGACAGCAACCACCCCATGAGTTGCAGATGGCCTGAAGACATCAGTGGGTGGGGCCGTCCTTCTGGGTCCTGGAGTATATTTTGCATGTTCGGGAGTAGATGAGGTGTCTCGATCACCAGGTCCAGTAACGATGGAAACCACGCTTGAGACGGCCAGAATGGAGTCACCAGTACCAGGGTGACACGATGAGTCCTGATGACATTCAACACTCTTTGAATCAGGACGAATGGTAGAAAAGCATAGTGGCGTCCCTGCGACCATGTCTGGAGGAACGCGTCCGTCGCCACTGCGTCTGGGTCTGGACGCCAGCTGAAGAATTTGGGTAGCTTTGCATTCAGCCGGGATGCAAATAAGTCCGTGTGGAATGGACCCCACCGTAGAGAGAGCGCTGAGAAGGCTGAAGAGTGTAGCGACCAGTCGCCTGCGTCGTGAAAATGTCTCGAATTCCAGTCTGCTATTACATTCGAGAGTCCCGGGATGAACTGTGCTGACACGTGAAGATGATGTTGGAAGCAGAAATCCCAAAGGTAACGTGTCATCAACGTTAGTTGGATTGAACGTGGGCCACCTAGGCTGGTGATATAACGAACGGCTGGAAAATTGTCCAATCTCAGGAGAATAGATTGATGGGTTGTCTCTTTCGTGAAACATTTGAGAGCGAAGGAGGCCGCTAGTAATTCCAGGGCATTGATGTGGAATGATGTTTCGTCTATGGACCATCGACCTCCAGTTTCCAGATCCTCGCATCGAGCACCCCAACCCAGGTGACTGGCATCTGATTCGATCACGAGTGTAGGAGCCGGGAAGTGAAGAGGGCTTCCATTCCAAAGGTGTAGATCTGAAATCCACCAGTGTAGATCCTGGATCACGTCTTCTGTGACCTCCACAATCGTGTTGTAGGAGGGGTCTGACCGGAGAAAACGGGCCTTCAATCTCTGGAGGGCTCGGAAATGTAGAGGAGCCAGAAACACTGCATGACGTGTTGCTGACATGAGACCTATGATGCGTGCTATCTGCCGCAATGGTGTGGATCGATGACGTAACAAGGTACGGACTTCTTTCTTGATAGAAAGGACCTTGGAGTTCGGGAGGCTCAGAGTTTGAGACGTCGAGTTTAGAATGAAACCCAGGAACTCTAGTCGATGGGATGGTTGTAGAATCGATTTCTCCATATTGACCAGAAACCCGAGTCCTTGGAGTAGTAAAATGGTCCAGTGTAAATGTATTTGCAGAGTGGTGTGTGACTGAGACATTATTAGAATGTCGTCAAGATATATAACTAAGCGAATTCCTCTCGATCTGAGGTGAGCTATCACCGCTTTCATCACCTTGGTGAAGCACCATGGTGCTGATGACAGGCCGAACGGGAGGCATGTGAACTTCCACATTCTTCCATTCCAGGGGAATACGAGAAATTCTCGGAAGTCTTCTCGAATGGGAACTGTCAAATAGGCGTCTTTGAGATCCAGTTTGACCAGCCAATCCCCAGGTATCAGTAACTCTTTCATTGTGTGGATTCCTTCCATCTTGAAGTGGCGATATGTCACCCAATCGTTTAATTCCTTCAGATTTATTACGGGGCGATAACCGCCTCCTTTTTTGGCAACTACAAAGAGGTTGCTGACAAAAACTGGGTTGTGTGACGGTTCTATTGCTCCTTTTTCTTGGAGGCTCAAGACTTCGGTGTGTACCAGTGTGTGTAAGTGTGATGCCAGAGTCAACGGGCGTGGTGGTGACGACTGATGTGGAGTGTCGGTGAAGTCTATAGTGAATCCCTGAACCGTGTTTAGAACCCAAGAGTCTGATGTTAGTAACGCCCAATTGTGTGGAAAGTGTCACAGGCGCCCCGCGACCGGAACTGATGAATGAGGTATCACTTGCAAAATTACCTGCTGGGCGGCGGAGATAACCTCTGCCTCTGGTTCCTCGGAACCCGCGTCCTTGCCAGGGTCGAGCTCTTGTGGGGAAGATTTGTCCCGTGAAACCAGTGCCTCTAGGTTTTGGGGTGGACAAGGAGGGCATATTTCCTGAGCGGGAAATAGTATTGGGAGTATTTGCCTGGCCGGCAGGGCGCCCTCTGATTCTGCCGGCCCTTCCAAAAACACGTGGGGCGTGAAAAACTTTTTTGATGGCGATGTCCGCCTTATCGATGTTCGCAAAAGAATTTGCGTAGGTCCCCATCTCTTTGACAAATTTATCCCCAAATAAGAGGCCTTGTGCCTCACCCCCCAGGTCGTTAGGGGCCAGTGTAGTGAATTGAGGGTCTACTTTGATTAAAATCGCCTTGTGGCGTTCTGCCGCAACAGCGGCGTTAGCATTCCCAAACAAGCACATAGTGCGTTGGAGCCAGCCTCCCACCTCTTTGGGATCAAGGGGAGTACCTGCAATCTTAGTTTCTTCGATTAACTCAAATAAACGGGCTAGGGGACCCGACATGTCAAGGACCTTATCTTGGATCATGCGAAGGGCGTGATCAATTCCCTTTTTAACTTTCCATCCTCTAGAACCCAAAATTTTCTCAAAGTGTTCGTCCACTATCGGGGTGAGGCAAGTTTTGCCTACCGTGGTTGGGCGAGGACATTCTGCTTTTAAAGTCGCTCTAGAGGGGCGATCTAAAGGGGCTCTGAAGTTAGCATCAATCCATTTAGCAACATGAGGAAGAGGGTACCAATCCGTGGAACGTGGGTGGGAGATGCTTTTGGGGTGGAAAAGGGGATTACCCTAGAAACATAGGAACATAGAAAAATGTCGGCAGATAAGAACCTTTCGGCCCATCTAGTCTGCCCAATTACATGGATACTTGACCTGGATTTATCTTTTGTTTAGAATAGCCTTATGCCTATCCCATGCTTGCTTAAATTCAATTACTGTTTTGGCCTCTACCACTTCTACTGGAAGACTGTTCCATGTATCCACCACCCGCTCAGTAAAATAATGCTTCCTGATGTTACTTTTAAACCTTTGCCCCTCTAATCTAAGACTATGTCCTCTTGTTTTGCTATTTTGTTTCCTTTTAAATATACTCCCTTCCTCTACCTTGTGGATTCCCTTTACGTATTTAAATGTTTCTATCATATCTCCTCTGTCTCGTCTTTTTTCCAAGCTGTACATGTTAAGATCATTAAGCCTTTCCTGGTAACTTTTCTCCTTCAAGCCGTACACCATTTTAGTAGCCCTTCTCTGAACTCTCTCTAAGATGTCTATATCCTTCTGGAGATACGGTCTCCAGTACTGCACACAGTACTCCAAGTGAGGTCTCACCAGTGCTCTGTACAGTGGCATGAGCACTTCCCTTTTCCTACTGCTAATACCTCTCCCTACACAACCAAGCATTCTGCTAGCATTTCCTGCTGCTCTATTACATTGACTACTTACCCTTAGATCCTCTGAAATAATGACCCCTAAATCCCTTTCCTCAGATGTTGAGGTTAGGACTGTATCAAATATTCTATATTCAGCCCTTGGGTTTTTACGTCCCAGGTGCATTATCTTGCACTTATCCACATTAAAACTCAATTGCCACAACTCCGACCATTTTTTTAGTTTACCTAAATCATTTGTCATTTGGCTGATCCCTCCAGGAACGTCAACCCTGTTGCAAATCTTTGTGTCATCAGCAAAAAGACATACTTTTCCATTAATACCTTCTGCAATATCACTAATAAAAATATTAAAGAGAATGGGTCCAAGTACTGACCCCTGAGGTACCCCACTGGTAACAAGACCTTGCGCCGAATAAACTCCATTTACCACAACCCTCTGTTGTCTGTCACTCAGCCACTGCCTAATCCATTCAACAATATTGGAATCCAAGCTCAAAGATTGCAATTTATTGATAAGCCTTCTATGCGGAACAGTATCAAAAGCCTTACTGAAATCTAAATAAGCAATGTCTACTGCACCACATGTGTCTATTATTTTTGTTACCCAATCAAAAAAATCAATAAGATTAGTTTGGCATGATCTCCCTGAGGTAAACCCATGTTGTTTCTGATCCTGTAATCTATGTGTTTTTAGATGTTCAACAATCCTTTCCTTTAACATGGTTTCCATTAATTCCCCACTACTGACGTAAGACTAACTGGCCTATAGTTCCCCGATTCCTCCCTACTACCCTTCTTGTAAATGGGCACAACATTTGCTAATTTCCAGTCTTCTGGGACGACTCCTGTTAACAAGGATTGGTTAAATAAATCTGTTAACGGTTTTGCTATTACATCACTGAGCTCTTTTAATAATTTAGGATGGATCCCATCAGGCCCCATTGACTTATTTGTCTTTACTTTAGACAGCTGCTTTAGAACCTCCTCCTCTGTAAACTCATATGTAAATGTCTCTTTAGTGTTCTCTCCTAACTGAGGTCCCTTTCCTTCCTTTTCTTCTGCAAAGACTGAACAAAAATATTCATTGAGGCAGTCAGCGAGACTTTTATCCTCTTCTACATACCTTCCTTCCTTTGTTTTTAATCTAACTAATCCTTGTTTTACTTTTCTTTTCTCGTTTATGTATCTAAAAAATGTTTTGTCCCCCTTTTTTACTGACTGAGCTATTTTCTCTTCTGCGTGTGCTTTGGAAGCTCTTATAAATTGCTTTGCCTCTTTATGCCTAATCTTATAGGTTTGCCTATCCTCTTCACGCTGAGTTTTTTCATAATTATTGAATGCTATCTTCTTGTTCTTCACTATTTTGGCCACTTCTGCAGAGTACCACAGTGGTTTCTTCCCTTTTTTGTTTTTGCTAACAAGCCGAATGCAATTTCCTGTGGCCTTCAATAATGCTTCCTTTAAATAATCCCATTTCTCCTGGACTCCCTTTAAACTCCTCCAGTCTGATAATGACTCATTCACACAAAATCTCATTTTAGAAAAATCTGTTTTTTTAAAGTCTAAGGCTAGGGTCAGACGAGCGCAGTGCGAACGCGCGTGCAGGCGCACTTAATCACGGCCGCACTAGCAGCAAATGCCGGGCAATGACGGCCAATATACGAAGTACGGCCGCACAAAAGTCCGGCTGCGCAACGCAAGTGGAAAATGAACGCATTTTGTCGAGAACGTAAAACCTCTAGTACGGTTGTACAGAGTGAGCTGCGTCCGCTAGAGGCGTGTGTGCGTGAATTGGAGATGTCAGACACTACTAATGTCCGGCCAACATAACGTCCAGATGCACAAAGTGTTTTATTGATGATCCGTACAAAATCACGAACGCAAATGTGCATCGTATGACCGCTATCGCGTACTCCGTGAAAAAATGCGTCCATTCGTTCGAACGCACTTTTTCACAGACAACGCGAAAATGCGTTCGTCTGACCCTAGCCTAAAACTTTTGTTTTTGTGTGGTGCGGCTCCATCCCTGTTCTTATATTAAACCATACTGATTGGTGATCACTAGTTCCCAAATTTTCACCTACAACAACGTCCGATACCAAACCTCCATTTGTGAGTATTAAATCCAATATGGCCTCTTTACGGGTCGGCTCCTCAACTACTTGTGTTAGAGATAATCCCAGTAAGGAGTTTAGAATATGACCCCTGAGGGTCATAAATTATTTTCCTTGGAGCAGTGCCGGGGAAAGTGGTAACAATATCCCCTTCTAGTTGTGCGTCATATTCAGGGGCATGAACCTCAAAGGGTTCTTCTTCATAACCCTTATCCCCCTCTTCCTCCTCCTCAGAATCAGGGTAAGCTGGAAGGAGAGAGGTGCTTTTTGATTTTGATATTTTAGGTATGCAGACCGTTGTACACGCCTCACGGTCAGAGGCTCTTTTATGGAGGGGGGGTTTTTTGGGAAAGGCAGTTGAACGGGGGTGCCAGCCCCTCTTGCACTCAGATGGTCAAGCACGGTCTCTTTCAGGATATGAAAACCTAAGGGTCTATTAAGGGCATGAGAGCCCATGTCAAAGTGAGGAGTATGAGAACTCCTATTTAAAGAGGGGCCATGGGAGCTCACAGACCGTAGCGGGGTATGGATGCTTGAGGCTACAGTTGGGCAAGGGTTAACAGAAATAGGAGGCATAAAAAATTGCGGAGCAAAGGATGTGGAGGGAGTATGGGCAGGTACATTACGTTCTGACCAGGCTCTGGAGAAGGAATCAGACATGCAGGTGACCGCAGACTGTATCCTGGAGATGGAAGCTTCCGTTGCTGCCATCCGCAGCTCCGGATCCTCATGGTGCCTTTGAAAAGGTAGACCCCGTGCTGCTCTACTAGGGCACCCTGATGGAGCGAACTGCCGCCGGAATCGGAGTCTCTGCGCTCAGAACGAGTTGGTTTGGAGTAGGACATGTTAAACACTTTCTTTCCGAATTTTGAAATGGCCGCCGTGCCAGAATGCCGCGCAAGCCGCGTGATAATTATGGGCGGAGCCTAATCGTGAGGCGATCGGCTGACCAAGTGCGCAGGCCGTGGGAGGCAAAACGGAACTGTACCACCGCGGTACCAGTTCCAAACCCGACGGCCAAACACACCTACAAGTTAATTTAGTTAAAATACAGTACAATACAGCGATTAAACTCGCCCCAGACTCCCTTTAGCAGCGCAGGGAGTCTGGGAAAAAAGATATACTTAACTGTCGCTGAGCAGCAAGAAAGAGGTTTAATGGACGTTGGGGAGAAACATATATAGACTTTGGACATTCCATACTGCACTGTGGGAGGGGTGTTGCAGGATGTACCATGTTGATACTATTTTTTGTCAAGTTTTATACTTTTCTGTCTATCTTCTTGCTGCTGTTTAAATTAAAGCGAGAAAGAGACTGCAAATATTCACCTCCGTGTCCTGCCTTAAAATTTACTCTGGAGATGGATGGATGATGGCTGATGGATGATGGCTCTTCCGTTCCATGATTCCAAATGGTTTAGCCACCATTGCATCTCTTCCTTCGATTCGTCGTCCAAAGAGATGCAATCCGGATAAAGCCATCCCCTCCTCAGGTATCATGCCTTCATACATTGAAGGGCCCGATAATACAGCGGTCCCGGAAAGACCGCTTGTATTGCTGAGGAGAGAAGCCCCAGTAGGCGAGCCAACCATCTCAGAGGAAACTCCTGTGTGGATAGAAGACGTCTGATTTCCTCGTGAATCAGTCGGACTTTGGCCGAGGGCAGGGAGAGAGACATCTCTACTGAATCTATGGTGAAACCTAGGAATTCTATTAATTGTGTTGGTGTGAGAATCTATTTTTTTTATTTTTTTTTAATGTTTATTAAGAAACCCAAATTGGATAGCAGATTCACCGTCCAATCCCTGTCTACCATCAATAATTTTGGATCCTCTGCCAGGAGGAGAATATCATCTAGGTAAATTACCAGACGAACTCACCTGCTGCGAAGGAATGCCGCCACTGGTCTCATTAACTTGGTGAAACACCAAGGGGTGGAAGACAGACCGAAAGGAAGGGACTTGAATCTCCAAAGGGCGCCTTCCCAGATGAACTGGAGAAAATCCCTGCACGAAGTCTCTATCGGAATAGTCAAGTACGCATCCTTCAGGTCTACCTTGACCAACCAATCCTGAGGAGTCAAGACCCCTTTTAATGATGGAATGCCCTCCATTTTGAAGTGATTGTATATTACATACTCGTTGAGGCATTTTAAATTTATTACTGGACGGAAACTTCCATCTTTTTTCTTTACTAGGAATATATTGCTGAGAAAAACCTCTTTGTGAGGAATCACCTTTTCTATTGCATTCTTTTTGAATAAGTATTTTACTTCTAGTGAAGTAATTGCTCTGTCCTTTTCGGACATTATCATTATCCCTGGAGGAACATACTGTATGGGATGTGAAGCAAAATCTATTTTGAAACCTTGTATAGTCTGAAGAACCCACTGGTCTGACGTGATTATCTGCCACTGTTTGAAAAAATTTGATGTCCTGCCCCCCACCTCTTGTGTGGAAGAATGTAGGTGTAAACACATACTCACCAAATGATCCTGATCTCCTAGGACCTCTGTAACCTCGATGTCGTTGAGGCCTGGACCTTTGTGGGAAGAAGGTGGGGTTTTTTGGGACCTCTTGATAAGAGGACTTAAAAGAACCTCTTGAGGTGGAGTATGCGTAACGGCCGGGAAAACGGCCCCTGCTTTTCCCGGCCCTGTCAAAAACCCTATTCGGGAAAGCCTTTCGAATGTTGGCCTTTACTTTGCCAACCGTTGATAAGGACCCCGTATATTCTGTCATCTCCTTAAAGATGTTGTCCCCAAATAACATGCCCTCAGCACTAGGGCCTGGTTCGTTAGTTGCCAAAGTGGTCACTTTAGAGTCAATTTTGAGAAGGATAGACCTCCTCCTCTCGCTAGATAACGAGGTATTAACGTTTCCAAAAATGCAAACTAGCCTTTGAATCCAGCCCCTGTACTCGAACAGGTCTGGTTTCTCATTCGTGAGGAGAGATCGTTCAACTGAGTCCATTAGTTTAGTCAATGGACCCAACAAGTCAAATAATTTGTCTTGGCACACTTTTAAAGTGGCTCTACTTCTTTTTTAGGAGTCCAATTTGACCCTTGCAAAATGTCAATAATTTCAGGGTTTAATTCTGGTGTTAGATGTAAATTATGTGCCAAAGCTGGGGCTGGGCACTCAGTCCTCAGATTATTTCTAGTTTTTTCATCCATCGGCATGCGAATGTGCTGTTCAATATATTTTGCTACATGGTCTATTGGTGTCCACTCCGCATATCGCGGGTGTTTGAGCTGTTCAGGGACAAACATAGTGTTTCCCAGCGCGTCTACCGGGTCTATAACCGGTTGTTTAACCTCGTTGGAATCAGCTGAAGATACAGTGTCTGACTCGATCGGAGAAACTTCCGGGTCATAGTCAGGGTCAGAGCTCTCCTCCGAATCTGGTGCTGTGTCACTAGCACAATCAGAGGAGCTGTCCGTCTCCTTAGCGCACTTAGCGCGTTTCCACTTTCTCTTAGTGGTAGCTGCAGTTAAACTACCTCTTTTTCGGACCACAGTGGAGTGCTGTGGGGATTCCTCTTGTATTAGCGTATATACGCCTTTTTTGAGAGCATTTTTTAGGGAGTTGCTCACCTCCCTCTTTCGAAGTCCCAGGGACCTCATCCTCCCGATGGAGTCAATAGAGAGGAATCTAACCGATGCTGGGGAAATTATCGAGGATCTCCTAGAAGAGCGACTCTCCAATGCCCTAATTAATGTATTTTCTATTTTTGAAGAAAAAGCTGACATAGCTGCCATAAAGGCGTCTGCCGGGTTATTAGGGAGAGGAGCCGATACTAAGGTACCTGGGATGGCTGGGACATTAGGGTTAGCCATAGTGAATTGGGTAAATTAATTAGTTTAGCATTATAAATTTATGGGGAGAGAATAGAACTTGCCGCAATTCAGAAGAACTTCTCTGAGGTAACAAGCCGCGGCGCCCCGCGCATGCGCAAAACCGCCGCGAGCTTTACCTAAGGCAGTGGTGCGAAAGCCGTGCCCCCCCCTCAGTAACTGTTACGAGGGAAGCGGCAAGCCCTCACAGAACCCGCCAGAGAGACGAGTCGTCCCTCCGGAGGGAGCATACCTCAGAAACAATTATAACAATAGTATTTCTCCCCAAATTGTAAATAAAAGGAACAAAAGTGGAAAAGGTTTCAGTTGCATATGCAAACTACAACCTTAGTAAAACACAAGCGCGTACATTTACTATAACAAGTACATAAATATACTGTATATATATTAAATGATATATATATTTTTTAACCTAAAGTATATAAATTGCTAAAATATAAATAATGGCAATTTGCTGCTAGATACTTATCTCATCAGCGAGCAGCAAAGAAAAGAGGAGGAGCTAACGGCGGTCGGAGGATTTATGGAGTTGGGCTGTACCATTGTCTGGACTGTACCAATGCATGTTATGGTTATATATTGTTTAAAATGTATTTTTTTCTCTCTAAATACTTTTGTTGTGGTATTTGAGAGATTGTTCTTTGCTGCTATCGGCTAAGTAAAGGAAAGATAGCATAATAAGAGTCTCTGTGTCTTGTGGGATAATTGCTATTTATTAATCTAACAGCATGAAAAAATATTAAGGGCTAAATTAAATCTTCACGCAAACGTTTGCGCCGGCACAAAAATACATTAACGCGAGGGGCAAAACCATTTGCACCTAATGCTTAGTACAGAGCGCAACAACCGCGTGCAATTGTCTACCGCGGGTGAACCTGCACAAACCCTGCGTGAGCTTACTGTACTGCGCGAGTCCTATACTTAACATTGTGAGTGAATGTGTGCTGGTACGCGGATGGTATTACAAATTACAATCTATTTCGCGGTAATTAGTGCATAGCCTTTGCACGCATAATTTAGCAACTCCTAAAAGCTGGTGTTAATGGCAAATCTGGCTGACCTGGCCAAACAAAAATGCAGCAAAGTATAGTTGCCCCTTCAAAACATACCAAACCAATAAAATGGAGAAGTTGTGTGCCTGTATTATCGCTGCAGCATATATGCTCAGATTGACTTTGGCAGGCACAATTTTTTAACGTGTGATAATTGTGGTTCTTAATTCTGATTGGCTGAATCGCGAGAAAAAAAAACTGTTTGCACACTGGTTTTTGCACGAGACGGTACTGCGCGAGCATTTGGCTGCGTCCTGTTTGTGCGCTGTAATGATCGGCGGCTGAAAAGACGTGCGAGGATTGTAATTCCAGTGGTGATTTGCATGCGCAAAAGTTTCCCGCTTGGCGCAAAAATGCTCGCTTTGCGCGAGGGTTTTTGCACGAAGATTGTAATATAGCCCTAAATGTTTCACTATTTTATGCTCTTGGCAGCTCTAACAAATGATACTGTCATTTACTACTTTTACGTTTTTAGAATCACAATATAGAATTAATGTTGTTTTTATGACTAGTAAATGTCTTTATTTTATTCTTCTAGTAGTTACTATGGCAACACTTGTCTTTCGGAAAAGCTGATCAGCTCCAGGCCTTACAATTCAGCAGCAGCATTTGACTTTAGCCTGCATAGAATTCCTTTACTAAAGTATATGGTGTTTTCCTTTTGCGAGAAATGATTTTTCATCACCAAGGATACATGTTCTAGCTCTCTACTTCTCATCAGAAGCTTTTGACCAAGTGCCATGCATAACACAACCAACCTATTCTAAAAAATGTTTTTTTTAAATCCATCACTGTGCCATGGTATGCTCTCTATGGTAGCTGTGCATGCCAGCACATCTGAGGCTAATGTCAGACGAGCACATTTTGTACGGACTGTGCGTCCGTGCAGTACGCACGCACGTTCTGACGGAAGACGCAGTAGTGGCACACGGTCTGTTTTTGTGACTGACGTTATTTTTGATGGATGTAGATGGGAAATGAAAAACCATTTTGTCTGTGAAAAATGCTGGACGTATAAATGCAGTCCGTCTGACTTCGTTCCATCACTCACACACAAAGCTATGTGTACGTTGCGGACGTGGAGCACTCAGCACATCCGTCCTAGCAGTATTACGTTCTTGCCTAACCTGCGTCCATTTGCCGCGTCCGTCATGCGTCTGCACTTCCGTGTGGATGTACTTCATGTGTGGGGCTCCATTGGTCAGAATACTATGCTGCCACGGACGTACAAATGTGTGGCAACACGGACGTGATAACTGTGCTCGTCTGACACTGGCCTGAATCCGAAACGAATTAAAAATACAATTTAGACAGTTTTTCCAATTACAACAATAACAGATGGGAGGAACACGGTCTGATAAACTTTCATTACACAAGTTGTGAAATATGCCAGGTCAACAGGATACATGTTAATAGGATGAAACCTCTGATCTTCAATGTAGAAACTTTTGGATTTTTTTCACCACAATTGGCAAAGTTTTTTTTTATTATTTATTTTTTAAACAAAGCAGATTTGGATGTGGGAGAAAAGTAAAGAAGAGAAAATTCCACTGGTCATTTGTGGGTTTTCTTCTATATTCTAAAAGCAAATTTGGGACAGAAACACAATGTGCACCTTGGATAATACAGCATTTCATGTAACAAACACTTTTAAGTTTATTTAACTATTCATTATATGTGGCAATCATGTGAACTCGACTTTATCACGTTGGATTGTTTTACTTGCTGCACAACCTGGAAGAAATCAAATTGGGGCAAGAGGGGTTGTGAATTCCATAAGCTATTGAAGCTGAAAAGGTAGCATATCAGGCTTGCTGATTGGATTGACCAGCAAGCCTCCAAGCCTTACTGCCATTGCCACCCTTGCTCAGAGCAATATTTAGATGCCATGGGGAAGTTCACGTTTACACTGAGTTTATATGGATTTTTCCTCGTGTTCTCAAGTGAAACATGGTTTGAAATGGACCAAAGTCAAATACTGCATCCTCCCGATTTTGGTACATTAGAAAGTTTATGCTATTATATAAAACCGTGTATAACAGAACATGATGTGTCAAACATTAGGAACTGGTTACTTGTTATGAATTTAAACATATTTTGCAGCATTTTTTAATTGGAGGAATACAAGGGACATATTGGTACAGATTCAGCAGAGGATTCTGCCCATGAGATAACTAGCAATCAAAAGCTTAATGTAAGATCTGCCATACTCTACATGGAGCTCATAACTGATAGAGGTACGTAGAGCTTTAAAGGCCCCTGGAATGGAATGAAAGCCAAGGAAATGTGATGGTAGTTGAAGTGCAGTTATTGGGGTGACTGACGTAGCTCCTTAGACCCAGCTTTCATTTCAGAAATGTCTTCACTATCAAGTTAAATATAAAATTTTCCTATCAGCTTTAAGTTAAATTTCTTTTTTTGCGTTTGTTTTTTTCTGGTGGTGTCAACTGTCAAAGTCCCTGTATGCCCTCTTACTTCCTCCATGGCATCTTGCAAGCTGTCCACATGGCATTAAACGTCTCTGTGTGACCAGCATCTTGGCATCCAATGGGGCCGACCTGCCTCTATCACTAAACGCCTTCCTCAAGATGGGTCAAGAGTGAACATTACAGAACTGGCATTAATTCATTGCATGGAAATAACATGTGCATCACTTACAAAACTGTAGCCTGCGCCAGATAATTGACAGACCCCAGGAGATAATTCAAAAAAATCTCTAATGGGAAAAATCATGCATTGAACTCCATTAACCCGGATAGCTTCTGAAGAGGCTTTATCCGTGTCTCCCGGGTAATAGAGGAGGAACCACCACCAAACAAATACTATAAAATCGCAGTCCTCCCAATAATTCAGTGCTTCGTTATATGGAAGCTTGATTTCTAACTGCGTTCCTGCAGCTTCCTGAATTATCTTACCTGCCCCTTTCGATCTTGATTTGTTTTCTTGCCTATATGACCCTTGGATTTTGCCGCTACATTGACCAAGGCTAGTTGTTCTGACTCTGACGGTTATCTGGCTTCCAACCTCTGGCTTCACTGATGGACTACATTACCTATCTGTGTCCCTTGTCTCCAGTCTCCTTCCCGGCTTCTGACATTGGTTTCTATCCTGGAATATGCTACCTGTCTTTACCTTTAATGTAGCTTGCTTCCTGACCCTAGCTTTGCTGCCTGCGCAGAGCCCTTGGGTATTGTCCAGGGCTCAATACGTACTGTTACTTTCAACAGCTAGAGTACTGTACATTGCTGCTGGGTTCCTATCATCCTACAGGTCCAATTTGTGCATTGGGACCTGATAGAAAGTTTAGTGGAAGAGTTGGTATTTTCAGAAATTGGGTAGAGTGAAATACCAGCATACATCCTCTTAAAACCTAACCAGCTGCTACGGAGTACCGGCTCATATCCATAGTGGTCCTTAGGACTGGGACATTTTGATCAAAATGGCAGGTTATGATCTAATTTCTACCGTGTGCTCAATCTCCGTTTCTGCTTCTGATACATACTAGCCAATGCTTCGTTGATAACTGGGCATTCATCTGTCAATAACCATGCTGTAAATCTGAATGGAGCAGTATGTTTGATTATCTTTACCATTCGAAAGTCTCTCAGGGTTATTCAAAGAAATTCAAATGGCTGCCGAAAGGGAACCGAACGCTGAAAATCAGCGTTCGGTTCCCTTTCTTGTCCATTTGGCTATCCAGAGAGCAGGCAGTTCGCAAATGTTGGCGCATTGCCTGCACATACGGTACCTGTTCGGTGCCTGTTCGAGGGCAGTGAAATCCCCATAGCTTTGTCTATTCAGAGGACAAAAACCAGCAGTGAAAGGTTGCCGAATTGCCCTGCCATTCGGTGGCTTCATGCGGCAGATTTATTCAGGCGAATCCCATAGGCTCCAATGTTAAAAATATTCCCATCAATATCTAATAAACCGTTGATTATAATATTGTGCAGTAAAAAGTCTCTTTATTAATAGATTTTTTAGGATCTTTTAAGCATTTTGCGGGGATTTTTTTTCAAAACAAAAATTTAGGTTTTTTTTGTTTTTTTTTGTAAATTTACTTCTTTTTTCCATAACAGACCTTTTTATTATCATTCCTTGGACCTCACATGTAAATTTCAGACATTTTCGCGCAGTAGTTTCTTTGCAAACAGCGTTTCACTTTTCAAACATTCAAGCAAACTTTTTTATTTTTTTTCACTCCATTCGTCTGCGGTGTTGGGTTTTTCAGGCGGCCGCGTTGCGTGTGATCGGCTCCTGCTCGGGTTTTTCCGGCATTTTCCGCGGGATTAATCCAGATGTTTTTGTGGGTTTTCGGTGTGCCTTCGCCGGGTTTTGTGGTGAGTTGTCGGCGGGTTTGCAGCAGCCTTTCCCTGCAATTCGGGGACCCTGTGGTACTTGCTGAATACACCGCAGGGTCGCCGAAATGGGATCGCCAAATCGAACCGACTTGAAGAGAACGAAAAGTCACCGAACGTGCGGTGACTTTTCGATTCTCTTTGAATAACCCTGTATGACTTTTATTGCTTTTTATTGTTGTTCAAAGCATTAAAATATTTTTTTCTTAAACTTTTTAGTGGAAGAAGTGAGAACAACCAACCCCCCCCCCCCATGGCGAAGTAGCTTATCAATTACAGTGTTAGTTAACATGTAGCCTAAAGGATACAATGCCTGAAATGCATTTTTTTTCCAGCTTGGAGTTTGTTTAGCCCACAGCAAAGCTTGTACCGCAAATATTATTGCAGACAAAGTAAATGGACAATCATCTCCTTCTTCATACAGATCATTTTAATGGGCAGATATGAGTCCTTGGGGGGAATCGCATTTTGTTTACAAAGACTAATTTGACGTCATTGCCAAGTCTGTTGTTGTCCTTTATGCTACATCACTCCAGAGCAGCAGATCCCAAGTCTTAAATAGATTTTTTTAACTAGTATGACTAGCTGCTAGATTTATTTTTGCCGCATTATGTATAGAGCATGGTGCTGCATAGAGGGTACAGATGGCACCAGTTGTTCACTCTCTAAAAACCTCTCTGTCGTGCCTATCAATAGATCGCGATTCAGAATGTCAGCCATGACTGGAGACTTGTACACACTATTTTTTTTCTCTGCCGTTGTACTTCTAGACATTACCTGTTTTGGTAGTTTCCTATTATCATCATAATGTTCAACCCTGGCTGAAAGACCAGCTTTTTAGCTGTTTTTTTGGTTTGTTTAGCTGCCACTTTGTATTGGTGACAAATCCTTTCTACCCACTGATTGTCTTCCTCCTGTCCCTGCTCTTACCCCTATTTTCCATCTTGGCGCTAATTATCCGTTTCTGTTATCCATTCAAGTCAGTGAATTGCATTTATAATCTATTATTTTCAGGCATGCATCTCCTCCAAGAAATCAACACTCAATTAAAAATTTTTGGTCCAACGCACATGACCCTTCTTCTATTTTTTTGTTTAACAATTGAGTATTCACTCAAAAAAATATTATAAAATACATTTTTAATTTTTTAAATTTATAATCTATTTCACTGAGAAACAAGTTCAGGAAAAATTTAACCCCATATAGGTTTATATACCCTGATTAATCTACATTTATGTGTGTTTTTTTTTGTTGTTTTTCGTGGGTGGCTACACGTATAAAAAGAGACGTATTTGGAGGGCAAATGATTGAATAGTCAATACCACTATCCAAACCCTCAAAGGCATTCATGATCTCAAGTCATTGCAAGGCTCTTTAGTCACATTGATTTATCAATATTGGCTAATCTTGCCAATGACAGGAATGAATATGATGTCTTTCCATTCCTGTCCTTTGCTGTAATGTATTGCAATGATTTCGCGACTAGAAGTGAGATTGGGTTCTTTCACTGCATTGACAGCCATTTTGATTTTCTCAGATGGCTTTTCTTAAACGATCGCTAGAGGCTATGTTGAGAAATATAGGAGAACATCAGGCATAGTAATGTAGCAGTTATGCTGCACAGTAAGTATCTTGAAAGCTGTGAATTTAGTTGGAAATAATTATCCGTAACTAAAGTGTCATTCTAGGATCCTGGTTTTAAGCGAAGATCAGACGCACTTCTGAAATTGCATGTACTGGAAGCCTTAGTTACTACTAACTTGCTGATTTTAAAATGCAATGTTTTGCATAATATGAAGATAATTTTTGGATGATTGATTACTTGGATTTAGTTCGGTTTTCGGTTTATTTTTGCGTATATAATATTTTATAGCAACTAAATTGTAACTGTACTTATAGTGGCTCCTAGGCATAAGCATTTTCCGAGCCTTGTTGGTGTTCTATGGATTCCAGATAGCGTCATATATTTAAGAATATAATACTCGTGCAGCAGTTCCTCTTAGAACACATTTTGGTCTGGAATTTTGTGTAACATAAATAAATAAAAAATATATCATTTTACATACACATTATTATATAGTGTCACAGAGTAAGTAGGGGCAGAGTAATAAATAACCTGTATATAAGGTGGATAGAAAAAGGCCTTTTCCCCTACTCCTAGGGTTAGCAATTCTTATCTGCTTGCTTATTTATATTGCCCAGCCCTAAATATTGTGTTGAGGTTTCTCATTATTTGGCTGACACCAGCACTGGAAGATTGGGAACCTGAGAATTGAGAAAAGTAAAACCCCTTTTCTTTGAGATTTATTGGTTTGTACTGCAAAGCCGTCTAGCTGCCTAGTGCTGCTAGAAAGAAACATACTACTGTTTAGTTTGTCTCCTAGAAACTAAGGAGTAGGCTTTTATTTGTGTTTTTGTAATTTTCTCTTCGGGACTTGGAGAGTGTCCTTGAAGGTGATTTAACTGCAAATAGTAAACATTCCAAAACCTTGACCAGCGGTCTCTGCCGTAGTCCTGGAATTGCACTAACCGGAATAAAGTGATAATGTGCATGTACTTGGCCAACTGTAGTGTAGATCAAGTTTACAGGGTAATCCTGACATGGATCCCTTGCTCGAGGTATGTGGAGGGGTGTCCGCTATACCTTCCTGAAGAGGCCTAACAAGGCTAAAACTATTGTCGTGGGTTGCTGCAACTCTCGTGCAGGGATGACTTCTTTGCCATTTCAGTACTGGCCATCCTTTCTGGGTGATTGCAGTCTGATTTGCATATGGAGCAGTCGCCCCTGTAATGGCACAATCGAGCTAAAACCTTGTGAGACCTGAGTGGGCCCCACCGTAGAGCAGTCACTAGTGCCGGTGCTTGTCCTCAGGATGCTCGCAAACCTTTTTTCTCGCTGTTGGTTCTATATACCAGAACAGGACTGAAAACTAAGGCTCGTAGGGCAAGACAGTTCACATGTAATAATTACTTATATGTATCTGGTCTCCTATGCACCTTATTTACAGATTGTTGAGCCTCCTATGGCTCATATTCATTGTTTTGGACACTTAAGGTTGTGCCCAACCAGCTCCTGAACAATATTCCAGGGATACCAATATTACGTATTTCAGGGCTTTAGCCTTCACCAGAGAATACAGTGAAATCAACCAGACATTGGTATTAACGATCAAGGAAGAAAAGATTGCAGTGGTGGTAGATATGGATACCTTCTCAGGACGGACAGCACTGCAGCGCACATCTCTCACAATACATCGCTCATACACGCCCTGGTAATCTCCCGACTCGACTATTGCAATAATCTCTTATCTGGCCTCCCTCTGTCCCACCTCTCCCCCCTACAATCCATCCTGAACGCCTCCGCCAGGCTAATTCACCTCACCTGCCGCTCTGTCTCTGTCGCTCCCATCTGCGAGTCCCTTCACTGGCTCCCCATCCACTGCAGAATTAAGTTCAAAATCCTTATCCTTACCTACAACACCCTCACTAACTCAGCGCCCCACTACCTGTCCTCACTAATCACCAAATACACCCCAGCCCGCTCCCTAAGGTCAAACAGTGACCTGCGCCTAGCTTCTCCCCGCATCACCTCTTCCCATGATAGACTGCAGGACTTCATACGCGCAGCCCCCACTCTCTGGAACGCTCTCCCTCGTACTGTCAGACTTTCCCCTAACTTCTCTTCCTTCAAACGCTCCCTTAAAACGTTCCTATTTAGGGAAGCCTACCACCCAACTCACTGACACAACCATCAATCACTCTCACCTTACAGTCCTCTCCTCCTGTTTCCAACCCCAACCCTCCTAGATTGTGAGTTCCTACGGGAATAGGGCCCTCATCTCCTCCTGTACTGTTTGTCAAATGTTCAATGTATTGTAACCCTGTCTATACTGTGCTTATTGTACAGCGCTGCGGAATATGCTGGCGCTTTATAAATAAAGAATAATAATAATAATAATAATAGCAGAACTATTTTATTCACAAAATTTGTTCTGTTGTGCACAGCCGTAAGCGCTTGTATAGTGTTTCCCATGGATAAGGTTTAGTCTCCACTGCTAGATCTCTTTCTACGTATGTGGATATCGGTCTCAGAGTTTCAGTCCTGTCCTAGGGTATTATGACCTATGCATTATTACATATTAGCACCATATTATCACTATAATCGTTTGAGTACAATTCCAATTTTTCAGAATAGTTTAATTAGTATCACACTATATATGTGTTTATATTTTAGAATCGATGAAGTAATTGTTGGATATTGATTTAAAAAAAGTTAACCATTATATCTTGTCTTATACAATTTAGCTGAATGTCACTAAACACATAGGATAGGAAGAGTTGAGGGAGCGTAAAAGTTACCATTAAGGTTGCAATCTTTGAGTTTAGATTCCAATATTGTTGACTGGATTAGGCAGTGGCTGAGTGACAGACAACAGAGGGTTGTGGTAAATGGAGTTTATTCGGCACAAGGTCTTGTTACCAGTGGGGTACCTCAGGGGTCAGTACTTGGACCCATTCTCTTTAATATTTATATTAGTGATATTGCAGAAGGTATTAATGGAAAAGTATGTCTTTTTGCTGATGACACAAAGATTTGCAACAGGGTTGACGTTCCTGGAGGGATCAGCCAAATGACAAATGATTTAGGTAAACTAAAAAAATGGTCGGAGCTGTGGCAATTGAGTTTTAATGTGGATAAGTGCAAGATAATGCACCTGGGATGTAAAAACCCAAGGGCTGAATATAGAATATTTGATACAGTCCTAACTTCAACATCTGAGGAAAGGGATTTAGGGGTCATTATTTCAGAGGATCTAAGGGTAAGTAGTCAATGTAATAGAGCAGCAGGAAATGCTAGCAGAATGCTTGGTTGTGTAGGGAGAGGTATTAGCAGTAGGAAAAGGGAAGTGCTCATGCCACTGTACAGAGCACTGGTGAGACCTCACTTGGAGTTCTGTGTGCAGTACTGGAGATCGTATCTCCAGAAGGATATAGACATCTTAGAGAGAGTTCAGAGAAGGGCTACTAAAATGGTGTACGGCTTGAAGGAGAAAAGTTACCAAGAAAGGCTTAATGATCTTAACATGTACAGCTTGGAAAAAAGACGAGACAGAGGAGATATGATAGAAACATTTAAATACGTAAAGGGAATCCACAAGGTAGAGGAAGGGAGTATATTTAAAAGGAAACAAAATAGCAAAACAAGAGGACATAGTCTTAGATTAGAGGGGCAAAGGTTTAAAAGTAACATCAGGAAGCATTATTTTACTGAGAGGGTGGTGGATACATGGAACAGTCTTCCAGTAGAAGTGGTAGAGGCCAAAACAGTAATTGAATTTAAGCAAGCATGGGATAGGCATAAGGCTATCCTAAACAAAAGATAAATCCAGGTTAAGTATCCATGTAATTGGGCAAACTAGATGGGCCGAAAGGTTCTTATCTGCCGACATTTTTCTATGTTTCTATGTTTCTATGTTTCTAAGGTTCTAAACCAAGGAATTCTTTAGATTCTCGCCCTTGCTGTGGCTCAGGATATCATGTACATCTTGTTCTAAAGTAAGCCAGCTTATTCTGAGAGTTGTATGCTTAGTAGGGAGCCATGTCTGGTTAAACACGCCATTTGACATTTAACACACTGTAAGCACATCTTGGCTTTGATTCACATGAACTAATGCATCATGACCAACCAGAGATTTAGATCCAGCTGGCCTAGAAACATTAAAATCCATGTAAAGGTCATATCTCATTCATTTAGATACTATTTCATGCCAGTTTCGGAGATGCTAGTGCTGACTTTCTGTGTATTTCTCTTTACTCAAGAGACTGACATTGATTTTGTACCTTTCTTGGTTGCCAGGTTACAGCATGTAACAATTTTGAAGGCAGGGTAAACCACCTTGTAGTAATGAGATTCCATTAAACTATAATATAGTGTTACCTAGTGAAAAGAAGAAATAACGACGTAATTTATTACTGACTAACGACCACTATTACTACTTTTCTGGCAAATAAATGTAGCGTTTTAAGAACTGGAAGTCAAACCTGAGTAACATTATGTATATCTGTATAACATTATCAGGGTTATTCAAAGAGATCCGAATTGCTGGAGAAAGGTAACCGAACGCTGAAATTCAGTGTACGGTTACCTTTCCTGGCCATTTAGCTCTTCAGAGAGCAGGCAATTCGCCAAATCCTGGCGAATTGCCTGCACATACTGTGCCTGTTCGGTGCCTGTTCAAGGGCAGTGAATCCCCATAGAGAAGCAATGCTTCGTCTATTCAGAGAACAAAAACCAGCAGTGAAAGGTTGCCGAAATGCCCTGCCAATCGATGGTTTAATTCGGCAGGTTTATTCAGGCGAATCCCATAGGCTTCAATGTTAAAAATATTCCCGTTTTAATCTAATATCTAATAAACCGTTTATTATAATATTCTGCAGTAAAAAGGCTCTTTTTTAAAAAAAAAATTGACCTTTTAGGCATTTTTGGGGATTTTTTTTGCAAACCATTTTGTTTTTTTAAATCGTGTAAAAAAAAATGTTTAAATTGTTTTTTCTTTTCTTTTTTTCTGTAACAGCCCTTTTTATTCTCATTCATTGGATCTCATATGTAAATTTCAGACTTTTTCGCTCATTAGGTTTTTTGCAAACAGCGTTTCACTTTTCAAACATTCAAGCGTACTGCTTTTTTTTTCTCCTTCACCTCCTTTGTCTGCGGTGTCGGGTTTTTCCGGTGGCTGCTCTGCGCTCTGATCGGCTCCTGCTCGGGTTTCTCTGGCGTCTTCGGCGGGGTTAATCTAGATGTTTTTGCAGGTTTTTGTGTGCATTCGCCTGGGTTTTGCGGTGAGTGTTCGGTGGCTTTTCGGCGGCTTTTCCCTGCACTACGATGGCCCTGTGGTGCTTGCTGAATACAACGCAGGGTCGCCGAAATGGGTTCGCCAAATCGCACCGAGTTGAAGAGAACGAAAATTTACTTTTTGATTCTCTTTGAATAACTCTGTATGTGTTTCTACATATAAAATTGTATCAAGTAGTTCCTGTCTCTCTTAATATAGGTGTTTACATATTCATATACTCAGGGTTTTTCAAAGACAGCCGATCTGGCCCCAAAAGGTAACTGAACGCTGAAATTCAGTGTACGGTTACCTTTCCTGGCCATTCGGCTATTCAGAGAGCAGGCAATTCACCAAATGTTGGCAAATTGCCTGCACATACAGTGCCTGTTCGAGGACAGCGATATCCCCATAGAGAAGCAATGCTTCGACAGAGAACACAAAAAAAGCAGAGAAAAGTTTCCAAAATGCCCTGCTATTCGGTGGTTTCATTCGGCATTATTATTCAGACGAATCCCTTAGGCTTCCATGTTAAAAATATTCCCGTTTTAATACATTCTCTAATCGTTGATTATAATATTCTGCAGTAAAAATTCACTTTATTTATAGATATTTTAGGATCTGTTTTAGCATTTTTTGGGATTTTTTTTGGCAAAATTTTTTTTTTCTTTTCTTTCTTTCTTTTCTTTTTTCTGTAACAGCTCTTTTTATTATCATTCATTGGATCTTATATGTAAATTCCAGGCATTTTCGTTAAGTAGTTTTTTTGCAAACAGCATTTCAAACTTTCAAGCGTACGTTGTTTTTTTGGGGGGGTGTTTCACCTCATTCGTCTGCGTGTCGGGTTTTTCCGGTTGCTGCTCTGCGCTTTGATCGGCAGCTAGTCGGGTTTCACTGGCGTATTTCACGGGGTCAATCCAGCTGTTTCTGCAGGTTTCGGTGAGTGTTCGGCGGGATTTGCCGTGAGTGTTCAGGTTTGCGGCAGGTTTTCCCTGCAATACGGCGGCCCTGTGGTGCATACTGAATACACCGCTGAATCGCACCGAATTGCAGGGAACGAAAAGTCACCGAATGTGCGGTGACTTTTCGATTCTCTTTGAATAACCCTGTATGTATAAAGTGCACTAAACTTGAGTAAGGCCTAGTATGCCTTGCACTGAAGAGAGTCCCTGGAGATGGCTAGTAGGGATGAGCCGAGCACCCCTGAGTTCGGTTCGCATTCAAACTCGAACTCTTCAGAAGTTCGAATTCGAACACGAACTCAATACAAGTCAATGGGACTCAAAATTCGATTTTTAGAGTGCCCTCCAAGATGCTAGATATTTGCCATAAAAGGTGTATGGGGGTCCAGGTAGTGCCCTGGGGGACAGGAAACAAGGACAAAAAGTAAAAAAAAAAAGTTTTTAAAGGGACAGTGAGTTTTCCATGAAATAAGGGTTAAAAGTAAAAACAAAAAATTCCTTCAAATATCGTGCCTAGGAGGTCCCCATAACCTGCCCGTGAAGTGGCGGATTTCTAGAATGTATAGAAACATTTAAAAACAATGTCCGGGTCCGGGTAGTGCCCTGGGGGACAGGAAACAAGGACAAAAAGTTTTAAAAAAGACGTTTTTAATCCCTTCACTGCTGACGACGTGTGGGTTCAGTTACTCCCGCTGTATGCTGAGGAGGACGTGTCCCACACGTCATCAGCTTTGCGGGACCCCCGGCGGAGATACTCACCTCTCTGTCCGGAGTCCAGCAGCATTCTGACTTCAGCGTCCTCAGACGCTGAAGTCAAGCTCCTCCCGACGTAAATGACATCATCGCGCCATGCGCGATGACGTCATTTCCAGACGACCCTCCCGGCAATGCCGAGAGATCGCCTGGAAGGGAGGGAGGTCCCACAAAAAAAAGCCAGGCACCGCTTAAAAGGAGAGAGTCTCACATTAGGCACCGGCGCCGAAGTGCGGCCTAGCTCCGGTGGGGGCCACCATCTTGGATGGCGGCTCCACCCCCGGGTCCCCCCTCACTGCCTGACGTCCTCACGCATAGTGTGATGACGTCAGATAGCCGGGGAACCCCTAGCTGCCTGGAATCCCCTGGTGGAGATAGGGGGTTCATTTGAGGGTTCACAGAGATGCTGTGAGGTTGTGTATAGAGATGCTGTGATGCTGTGAGGTTGTGTTTAGAGATGCTGAAGGGGTTGTGTATAGAGATGCTGTGTGGCTGTGTATAGATATGCTGATGGGGTTGTGTATAGAGATGCTGTGTATAGAGATGCTGATGCTGTTTGTGTATAGAGATGCTGTGAGGCTGTGTATAGAGATGCTGTGAGGCTGTGTATAGAGATGCTGTGAGGTTGTGTATAGAGATGCTGTGAGGCTGTGTATAGAGATGCTGATGGGTTTGTGTATAGAGATGCTGTGAGGTTGTGTATAGAGATGCTGTGTATAGATATGCTGATGGGGTTGTGTATAGAGATGCTGTTTGTGTATAGAGATGCTGATGGGGTTGTGTATAGAGATGCTGTGAGGCTGTGTATAGAGAGGCTGTGTATAGAGATGCTGAGGGTGCTGTGTATAGAGATGCTGTGAGGTTTTGTATAGAGATGCTGATGGGGCTGTGTATAGAGATGCCTTTTGGCGCCGAAGTGCAACCTAGCTCCGGTGGGGGCCACCATCTTGGATGGTGGCTCCACCCCTGGGTCCCCCCTCACTGCCTGACGTCCTCACGCATAGCGTGATGACGTCAGATAGCCGGGGAACCCCTAGCTGCCCGGAATCCCCTGGTGGAGATAGGCTGTTCAATTGAGGGTTCACAGAGATGCTGTGAGGTTGTGTATAGAGATGCTGATGGGGTTGCGTATAGAGATGCTGTGAGGTTGTATATAGAGATGCTGTGAGGCAGTGTATAGAGATGCTGTGAGGCTCTGTTTAGAGATGCCAAAGGGGTTGTGTACAGAGATGCTGTTTGTGTATAGAGATGCTGATGGGGTTGTATATAGAGATGCTGTGTATAGAGATGCTGATGGGGTTGTGTATAGAGATGCTGTGTGGCTGTGTATAGAGATGCTGTGTATAGAGATGCTGTGAGGCAGTGTATAGAGATGCTGTGAGGCTGTGTTTAGAGATGCCGAAGGGGTTGTGTACAGAGATGCTGTTTGTGTATAGAGATGCTGATGGGGTTGTGTATAGAGATGCTGTGAGGTTGTGTATAGAGATGCTGATGGGGCTGTGTATAGAGATGCCTTGCGGTGCCGAAGTGCGGCCTAGCTCCGGTGGGGGCCGCCATCTTGGATGGCGGCTCCACCCTCGGGTCCCCCCTCACTGCCTGATGTCCTCACGCATAGCGTGATGACGTCAGATAGCCAGGGAACCCCTAATTGCCCGGAATACCCTGGTGGAGATGGGGGGTTCATTTGAACCCTGATATCTCCAGGCAGCAAGAGGGTCATGGAGGGTGTCAATCGAAAAGGCCTGAGCATGGCCTTTCGAATGATACCCAACATGACCAGGTATAAAGTAAAAAAATAAAATAAAAAAATAAAAACCTGTGTTATTTTTATTAATGCAGCAATATTGTTCACATTTCAATTATAATATGAACAATGATGCTGCACTAATGATTTTTTGCTATAAATCACGTAATTCCCCCACAAAATGTAACAAGTCCCCATTTCTAATTTTTGTACAAGCGCACCCCATAGAAAACATAACTGCAAACGCTCATGTGCTAAAATGTGAAAAAAAAACACTTTACACACTGCAGATGATTAAAAATTAAATTTTTAATACATTTTTTGTCATAATATACAGGCAGGACATGACGTATACATATAAAAATTATATATTATGAATCTGCAGAGTCTAACGGAAAGAACGATATCTAATATGTCTGGGTCATTTAATAAAATGTGGCTTCAAATCGCGTTTAAACATGATGAGCGAAGGCGGTAAAAATGAGCTGAGCACACAGCAGTGAAATGCAGCATATCAGAGGAAGATTTAGTAGAGAAATTAACACTTCTCAGAAGCACAGGTGTTGGTTGATACATCTGGAGACACCACACCCTCAGTATAGTCTACATACATACAATGTATCAAATTGATTAGACCAGACTAAAAACACCTATTGTTTACTCCGTTTGAGAACACAGGTCATTTAGAGGTGAGAATCTTTGCACATACACATTAGTTTTTAATTCAATATCTAATAAACCATTGCTTATAATATTCTGCAGTAAAGAGTCTCTTTATTTCTAGATTTTTTAGTATTTTTAAGCATTTTTTATACTTTTTTTTTAAAAAAAAATCTTCTGCGAACTCGAACCGAACACCCTAAAAATTTGGAAGTTCGCGAACTTGCGAACGGCCAAAGTTCGAATCGAACTTCGAACTGATCGAACCGAACAGCTCATCCCTAATGGTTAGTACCAAATAAGTGAATTAGCTGCAGGCATTGGGTTTGTTTAGGTAGGGCTTCGCAGTTTGGAGTGTATTGACATAGTGGAAGGCTTATTATGTTCAGAATTTGTAGCTAAATCTCCACTATTGTTCCCTTGGTTTGTTATATTACAGAACAACTCCTGCGAATCTCTGACCATCTATATCATTCAAATAATTCTGGGAATTGAAGGCCATCAACATCTTTGTGAAATTTGTGAAATTACGTAGCAAACATCTATGCTATTATATTCAAGTAGAGTGCACTGTATAGTGTATATTGTATTCAATGGTCTCCGTAGCACACACACAGTTACAAGTTTTTTAAAGCGCTAACATGTTCCGTAGCGCTGTACAATGAGTAAGACAGAATAACAAATATACATACAAGTTAAATACACAGAACCGTAGGAGAGAGGACCCTGCTTTAGAGTTTACTAGACATGTGCACAGCACAAAATTTCGTTTTGAACTAATGCATTAGTCCTAAAATGCAATTTATTTAGTTACTAAAGAAATTCGTTTTCAGTTCTTTAGTATGAAAACTAATTTCATTCATCCGAAAACCAATGGATACAATTACTATTGTAGCGGCTCCTCAGAGGGCTGAAATCGCTGCTTGTTACAGTATCTCTCACTCTCAGCACAATGTGGGCCATATTACATAGTTGGTGCTAACATAACCAGAGCTGTTGTAAACTTCCCAGAGCCATTATAGCCTATGGAGGTTTTCAGTTTACAACAGCTCTGGTTAAGTTATTACCAACATTGTAATACTGCCCCTTGTCAGGCAAAGCTTTTACAGTAACTGACTGCTGCTCATCACAGCGCTCAGAGTTTCAGTAAAACTAGTAAATAATATTTTTATATATAAGAGGTTCGAACAATATTATTTCCTTGTTTTACTGAAACTCTGAGCGCTGTTACAGTCAGTTACTGTAACAACTGAGCCTGATACATTGTACTGAGAGATAATGTAACAAGCAGCCGATCTCAGCGCTCACAGCCACTGATTTAAAGGGCTGAAGAAAAGGATCCTCTCTGTAATAATGTTTAGAACATCCTCCTGCATTAATTAATACCCCTCTCTGTATAATGTATACAACATCCACCTGCATTAATACCCCTCTCTGTATAATATATAGAACATCCTCCTGAATTAATTAATGTCCCTCTCTGTATAGAACATCCTCCTCAATTTATAACCTTTCTCTGTATAATGTATATAACATCCTCCTGCATTAATACCCCTCTCTGTATAATGTATAGAACATCCTCCTGCATTAATTAGTGCCCATCTCTGTATAGAACATCCTACTGCATTGGGATGTGGAGGGTGCAGAACTTCGGATGTTGCGATGTTGTGCTCTTCATTGCTGGTCTCCTTCACTCATCAATGTAATATCACAAAAAGGACTGAAACTAAAATGTAGTGCTTTTATTTTAGTTTCTTTCGTTTTTTGTAACTGAACAGTTTCGTTTCTCTTAGTCATACTAAAACTAAATTATCCCAAAATTCTGACTAAATCGTTTTAGTACTAAAACGAATGCACATGTCTAGAGTTTACAATCTAAGAGGAGAGGGGGTGACACACTAGGTGAGGGTAAATAGAGAACCTGAAGTAGCGGCTAGATGCGGGCTGCATATATTATTATTACTATCCTTTATTTATAGAACGCCACATATTCCACAGCGCTTTACAAGATTAGTGTACAAGGAGTTGCTACATTAGAATACCACACCTCATGATGACCTAATTCAGGGGGACCCTGTTCCCAAGGGAGCTTACAATCTATGACATGTACAAGTATTTTGTGAGGTAGGTGCATCCATATCGTTGGGTGTCTTGCCAAAGGACACTCGCTGGTGGCATCTTCTGAGTGGGATTGGGTCATCTTTTTCATGATTGTAGAGCAGCGTCCTGGTGTTTAGGATGAACCTACTTCTTGTCAAGTCGAGAGTTGTATTGGAGAGATGTGCTGAATGGGATTTTGAATTGCTTCTCCACGGTCGAAGGGTAGAGACGTTACCACTGGAACACTGGACTCCACAGCTGATAGTGTGGTAGCCAAGTATGTACCATTAGGTGTTTTGCCCAAAGAACAGGTCTGGAAAGATAAATGTCACTTTTTCCTAGTGATGTGAGTTTTGGAGTATAATAATTGTAAAATAAAAGTGAAATAAATGGATGACATATTGACATTGGCCACTTTCAATTGAGAATGTGGAAACTGGCATCATTTCATCCTCTTATAGAATCTCCAATTCCCCCACCAATGATGTGTTTTAGTGTATTGACATAGTAAGTAATGTTCTTGCCCATACTTGGGGGATGTGAGGACTATGATGATTTCATCATGTCCAATACAACCAGACAAATTGGGTATATTACTGGCATGGATACTAGAGGTCATTAGACTACCCTATCTCGGCTATCATAAGCCATATGAACCTCCAGGACACAATAATGGAAAGCCAATAGCTTGCTTTTTGTTTTTTTTTTCAAATGGTGTTATTGTTGGATATAAATAGCTATTGTGAAATCGAATAAACGTAGTTGGAAGTAATAAGTGAACGATGGCTGCTGTCTAGCTGAAACGTGGATATTGGCATCATGCCATCTTCCTGTAGGACCATTTACTTCTCCAATTTCTGTGGTAATCAAAAACCTCAACAATAGAGTCAGTAATGTTTTCAGGAGTGTAAAGATGTCAACAGTTCACCATAACCAGAAAAACTGCCTGGTTATACTGTATTAGTGAGGGTGGGGATGGTATTGGAGATCCTATATTCTTACTGCTACAAGGCCCACATACCCACCAGGTACATTGCTGAAAAGAATACTGTAGGATCTTTCCGATTAGGTTAGTATTTGGGATGTATTACGCTCAAAGTTAAACTTGTTAGTTGTGGAATTCTACAAGAGCCTTAAACAGTGTTTTGGGTTTTTAACCTCGCCGCAAAATTATGTTCTGTTACGCGCACAAACAATAACCACTCATTTCAAGTGGATCAAGGTCTACTTTGTGGATATTTAAATATGCTTTATTTGTCATTTTATTAATTATGTATGAAGGATTTTAATTTTAGAAATTGGGCTCTAACTTTTCTCTAGAGGGCCGGAGCCATGAACTAGATGTAAAAAAAGTTAGTAATTTTATATTTAATGTTTCAAGGACTTGAAAACTGAGCAAAATGATCCCTATACGAAGCGAGTTGTTCGTGTTAACAAGAGGGAATTTATATCTAATGGCTCTCCCACTATTCCACATGAGCCGCAAACCTTGCTTGTGGCCTGGCTTTGTGGACTATACTTTGTATAGGAATCGTTAATTTGACTATAACCGGAGAATGAACGATTTTGAATGCCATTAGTTATTCTTGTCCCGAGCCTGTATGTTTAAACCATGAAGAGTAAAGACTCTCAAAGCTTAATTTAAGTGATTTTGCTTTTAAAAAAAGCGGATTTTTTAAAAATCTTTACTGTGATAGGTATGCATTAGGACTGAACTCGAGGCCGCTTGACCTATATAATACACCCTTGCAGTCCATCACTCCCACCTTGCAGTCCTCCCCTCCTGTTTCCACCCCCAACCCTTTTGGGGTTCCCACAGGAATAGGGCCCTTGTTTCCTCCTGTACTGGTTTGTCAAATGTTGTTCAATGTATTGTAACCCTGTCTGTATTGTGCCCATTGTGCAGCGCTGCGGAATATGCTGGCGCTTTATTTATAAAGAATAATAATTATATATATAATTCTTATTATTTTTTTAGGAAAACTCCTTATGATATATATCGAAAAGTAAAGTAAATTTGTGTATAGAACATCACCTTGTCTTTATAATTACTATTTTTTAATAGAGCTATAAAGTAGAAAATAATATAGACAAAGTGTTTTAACCCGGTTTCAGAATTTTGTGTACAGTGTTCAAAACGGATCTCTTTTCCAGTGCCGTGGTCCTCCGTGCTCTTCCTTTCTGATAGGGCTACAACTTCCTGCATGAGAGGCATTATCCCACTACAGATTGCTGTCCCACCAAGACCTGATATAGTATGCATGCACCTTAGGCTGGTCGTCCAATGGGTCCGTAGTCGTCCGACTAACAAGTCAGACGAAGTCGTACAACTAATCCTACAACACAAAAGAGATTCAACCCTCAGCCTTTGCTTCAGACTTCCATCAGATGACTTTGGAATGGGATTTGTCGTACGAAGTCTGATGACCTGGTACAACAAATCTCACAAGATGCATGCTAAGAAGTAAATAATAAATACATGAAATCTAAGATTTTATTGTGTAGAGGAGACAGGGGGACTATCCCTGTCCATTAATAATTTTAAGGGTACTGAAAACATACTTCGGTCCTTTTGCAGCTGTGCCTTAACCCCTTATGTGCCAACTGTATGTTTAGGCACTTGCTAACATTCACACTTCTGTAGTGATATATTCTATGTTTTTTTTAAAAAAAAAAAATTATATATATATTTCATATGGAGAACCTGTTACTGCAATTTTCCCACAATATGCACAAATTTTTAAATGAGATACGTCTGGCCTGGGTCGTCCATAGTCATTCGCAGAGGATTTCCCTAGACTGACAACCTAGGCCGTCCGTAGTTTGATGAACAAGTTGGTCATACGACTGCAGAGTGAGTGGACGACCAGCCTTAACATTGGATAATGGCTTAAGATAAGAATAAGGGGTGCCGGACAAAAACCCTACAGCCAGGTTCCCTAATGCTGCCAACATCCCGACGGCAAACTTCCAGACAGAACAAGTGCTGGACATACCAAGTTCCCTACAGACAAGTTCCTGACGGCCAACTTCCAGACTTCCAAAAACCCAGTGGCTAACCCTAACAACCTAACCCTTAGGGAGTTATGGTTAGGTTTACGGGGTTAGGGTTAGGGCTAGGATTAGGGGGTTAGGGATAGAGCAAGGTTTAGGGGGTTAGGGTTAGGTTTTTGTGGTTAGGGCTAGGTTTAAAGGGTCAGGGTTAGGGCTAGGTTTAGGGGGTAGGGTTAGGGGTAGAACAAGGTTTAGGGGGGCTAGGGTTAGGGGGTTAGGGCTAGGCTTAGGGGGTTAGGGTTAGGGCTAGGTGATTAGGTTTAGGGAGGTAGGGTTAGAGCTAGGTTTAGGAGGTTAGGGTTAGGGCTAGGTTTAGGGGACTAGGGTTAGGGCAAGGTTAAGGGGATGAGGGTTAGGAATAGGGTTGGGGCTAGGTTTAGGGGGTTAGGGCTAGGTTTAGGGGGTTAGGGTTATGGCTATATTTAGGGGGCTAAATTTCGGGGTTAGGATTAGGGCTATATTTAGGGAGTTAGGATTAGGGCTAGGTTTAGGGGTTAGGGCTAGGTTTAGAAACATAGAAAAATGTCAGCAGATAAGAACCTTTTGACCCATCTAGTATGCCCAATTACATGGATACTTTACCTGGATTTATCTTTTGTTTAGGATAGTCTTATGCCTATCCCATGCCTGCTTAAATTCAATTACTGTTTTGGCCTCTACCACTTCAACTGGAAGGCTGTTCCATGTATCCACCACCCTCTCAGTAAAATAATGCTTCCTGATGTTACTTTTAAACCTATGCCCCTCTAATCTAAGACTATGTCCTCTTGTTTTGCTACTTTGTTTCCTTTTAAATATACTCCCTTCCTCTACCTTGTGGATTCCCTTTACGTATTTAAAGGTTTCTATCATATCTCCTCTGTCTCGTCTTTTGTCCAAACTGTACATGTTAAGATCATTAAGCTTTTCCTGGTAACTTTTCTCCTTCAAGCCGTACACCATTTTAGTAGCCCTTCTCTGAACTCTCTCTAAGATGTCTATATCCTTCTGGAGATACGGTCTCCAGTACTGCACACAGTACTCCAAGTGAGGTCTCACCAGTGCTCTGTACAGTGGTATGAGCACTTCCCTTTTCCTACTGCTAATACCTCTCCCTACACAACCAAGCATTCTGCTAGCATTTCCTGCTGCTCTATTACATTGACTACTTACCCTTAGATCCTCTGAAATAATAACCCCTAAATACCTTTCCTCAGATGTTGAGGTTAGGACTGTATCAAATATTCTATATTTAGCCCTTGGGTTTTTACGTCCCAGGTGCATTATCTTGCACTTATCCACATTAAAACTCAATTGCCACAGCTCCGACCATTTTTTTAGTTTACCTAAATCATTTGTCATTTGGCTGATCCCTCCAGGAACGTTAACCCTGTTGCAAATCTTTGTGTCATCAGCAAAAAGACATACTTTTCCATTAATACCTTCTGCAATATCACTAATAAAAGTATTAAAGAGAATGGGTCCAAGTACTGACCCCTGAGGTACCCCACTGGTAACAAGACCATGCGCTGAATAAACTCCATTTACCACAACCCTCTGTTGCCTGTCACTCAGCCACTGCCTAATCCATTCAACAATATTGGAATCCAAGATCAAAGATTGCAATTTATTGATAAGCCTTCTATGCGGAACAGTATCAAAAGCCTTACTGAAATCTAAATAAGCAATGTCTACTGCACCACCTGTGTCTATTATTTTTGTTACCCAATCAAAAAAATCAATAAGATTAGTTTGGCATGATCTCCCTGAGGTAAACCCATGTTGTTACTGATCCTGTAATCTATGTGTTTTTAGATGTTCAACAATCCTTTCCTTTAACATGGTTTCAATTAATTTCCCCACTACTGACGTAAGACTAACTGGCCTATAGGTCCCCGATTCCTCCCTACTACCCTTCTTGTAAATGGGCACAACATTTGCTAATTTCCAGTCTTCTGGGACGACTCCCATTAACAAGGATTGGTTAAATAAATCTGTTAACAGTTTTGCTATTACATCACTGAGCTCTTTTAATAATTTAGGGTGGATCCCATCAGGCCCCATTGATTTATTTATCTTTACTTTAGACAGCTGCTGTAGAACCTCCTCCTCTGTAAACTCCTATGTAAATGTCTCGTTAGTGTTTCCTCCTAACTGAGGTCCCTTTCCTTCCTTTTCTTCTGCAAAGACTGAACAAAAATATTCATTGAGGCAGTCAGCGAGACTTAGGGGGTTAGGGTTATGGCTATGTTTATGGGGCTAAATTTCGGGGTTAGGATTAGGGCTATATTTAGGGAGTTAGGATTCGGGCTAGGTTTAGGGGGTTAAGGTTATGGCATGTTTAGGAGGCTAAATTTCGGGGTTAGGATTAGGGCTATATTTAGGGAGTTAGGATTAGGGCTAGGTTTAGGGGGTTAGGGTTATGGCTATTTTTAGGGGCTAAATTTCGGGGTTAGGATTAGGGCTATATTTAGGGAGTTAGGATTAGGGCTAGGTTTAGGGTGTTAGGGTTATGGCTATGTTTAGGGGGCTAAATTTCGGGGTTAGGATTAGGGCTATATTTAGGGAGTTAGGATTAGGGCTAGGTTTAGGGGTTTGGGAGTAAGGTTAGGGTTAGCCGCAGGAATTTTGGATGTCTGGAAGTTGTCCGTCTAGAAGTTGTCTGTAGGGAACTTGGTATGTCCGGCACTTGTTCTGTCTGGAAGTTGGCCGTCGGGATGTTGGCATTAGGGAACCTGGTTGTAGGTATTTCGACCCAAACCCAAGAATAAGCATTGTAAGCGCACAAGACATAGAAGAAGAGGAACACTTGATAACGATTAAGCATTGGAATTTGTAACTGATAGATGTGTTTCACTGTTTGTTTTGTACTAGAGCTTATTGTAATCTTTGTGATACAATGTGCTACATATTATTTGTTTTTCATGTGTTTATTGTGTAGTCTGTATGTACCGTTTTATCTATTGTGCGGGTCTGTGGATTTTGGTGTTGCTGTGTAAATAGAAGTTGCTATTATTATTAGTACTAGGAGATATTGCTGGAGAAACCAGCAGTAAATGTGTGACGATCTGCTGCATCTGTAGGATGTTACTGCAGTGTTCTCCCTTTTCTATATTTACCTTTGATCATTAAGATATAGTTGCTTTCACAGGCACAATGGGTAAATATATCCAGTAATGTCAATATATATTCCCGGCACCTCTGATTAACAACATGTATTTAAATATATTATATTAGAGTATTCACTTTCACACACCACTAAATAAAGATTATATGTCCTGTATTGGTTATCCTAAATTGCGTATGACCTCTATAAATTATTGAAGTTCTTAGTTACCTCGCTTTGCTTTAATCCTCTCCCTAAAAAGTGGACATTTATGTTGATATAACGTGTAAAATGGTTTAATATCTATGTTTCATTTTGTTCTATCAATCGATATCAAACAACAGTATCCTGTATCTCTATAGTTGATGTTGGTGGGGTATTAAAACTGCAGTGAGCTACTGTTTATTTAATAGTGAAACTATATAAAAAGTGTGAACATACTCTGTTGTCTAGGCTTATTGGTTGAATTTGCAATCACCATGTACCCCAGGGGATTTAAGGAATCAGGCTAGGGGCTTGCAATTACTCTCCAGTTAATTTTGCTCCATTCCTTCTGTTTTCGTGATGGCAGACATTGTAGGCAAGAAGCAAGCAGACTCATTACAAGATCTCTACAGGGCCCTGGAACAGGCCAGTTTGTCCCCACTTGGAGAACAGCGTCTTTCGACTAAAGTGGAGTACAAGAAGTCTTTTATTAAAAGATGTAGTGATCCAGTAGTGAATGAAAAACTTCACAGACTACGAATTTTGAAAAGCACTTTAAAGGTAGGATTTTAGAAAAGAAATTGAAGGTGGATCTTGGGGCTTCGTGAAAAAAAAACCAGGAGTTATTTATATCTATTTTAGTTTTTTTTTACAAAAACCATTAAGGTATTGTAGTACACTCCATAAAGAAAATTAAAAAGCCTAGAATGTTGAACGATAAGCATTCATTTAAGGCTAGGGTCAAACAAAAGCATTTTTCGCATCGACCGTCAAAAAGTGCGCCCGAACGCATTGACGTATTTTTTTTTTTTACGGTGGACGCGAAAGCGGTCAAACGATGCGCATTTTCGTGCGTGTGTTTTTACGGATCGTCAATAAAACACTTTTTGCGTCTGGACGTTATGTAGGCTGGACATTAGCAGCGTCTGACGTCTCCTAATCAGGCACACACGCCGCTATGCCGAAGCAGCGCACTCTGTACGTGAGTACTTTGCGGTTCTACATTTTAAAAAAAATGCGTTCGTTTGCCGCTTGCGTTGCGCGGCCGGACTTTCGTGCGGCCGTACTTCGTATATTGGCCGTCATTGCCTGTCATTTGCTGCTACTACGGCCGTGATTAAGTACGCCTAAACGCACGTTAAAAATGCGTTAGTCTGACCCCAGCCTAATACAATGCATAGTTCATACATGGCCTTTAAACCCAACAACACATCATTGACCTATCACACATACCTCTACTTTCCAACATTTAAAATTTAAAGGGCCTTTTCTTCTAATGTCAAGTTTTGTTAAACTATTTTGATCTATCATCATAAACGGTCATCTATATGTATTTTGTTTCCCAGGTTATTGTAGAAACGTTTAATTTTCACCTTTTATGTTGTGTTTTTTTACTCATGACTTGAAAGAAAGCACTAGATGCCCATTCAAATATATTTGTGTATAAACTTACAGGGTTATTCAGAGAGAGGTGAAAACCAGGAGAGTGACTGGAGAAGTAAAAATTCTAGGTCAAAATATCCAAACCAGAAAAATTCGCCCATTTATCTCACTTTCCAAATCCGCTATTTTGACCTCGAATTTTGACTTCTCCAAAAGTTCTCCAGAGTTTCACCTTTCTCTGAATAGCCCTGCAAATAAACTAAGTATTAAATTCCTGTTTGCTCTCAAGCAAAAAAAAAGGATACTTTGAAACCTTATTGTCAGATTAGTGTAGGGGTAACATGTATCAAAATGAGCTAGACCATCCTGTCATTTATGCCGCAAAAAATAAAATGGGTAAGTATTCAGACAATTCTGTTGTGCTAAGGATATGTAGTCTGGAATATTATTGCATTAGTGGACTCATGTCAGTTTTGATCCTGTATACATGAGCAGTGGCACTCTAGAAATCTTTCCATCATTCGGAAGCACATTATTCTGATGTGTGAAGCAAATGTCCCCCAAACACAGTGTACTAAAGGGTTAGAATTGGAAACTCTGATAGATACAAGTTACCAGATTTCTGTTAGTGTAAATTTAGGACTCCTTCCACTCGCAGTTGAAATTTTTGAATACTGAAGACTTGGGTCTCTGTTACATTCTTCGCGCAAAAATGTGCACGTGCGCAAAAACGCATTAACGCGAGGGGAAAACCCCTTTGCGTTGAACGTCGTATTACGACGTTCGCGCACAAAATGCGTGTTAACGTCCAGCGCGAGTTACCCTGCGTGAGCTAAAGTACGTGCGTGCATTCCATACTTAACATTGTGAGCGCAAATGCGTTTGTGCGCTGGTACGCTGATGGTATTACAATCGACATGCAAATTTTTACGAACGATGTTTGCGTGCATAATTTTAACATCTTTTAAAAACTGGTGGTAACGGCAAATCTGAACATCCTGGCCGAAACCAAATACACCAGCCCCAAAAAAAAATAATACAGCACAGTATAGTTACACATTCTACACATACCCAAACAATAAAAAGGAGAAGTTGTGTGTGTTTTTATTATTGCTGCAGCATATATACTCAAATTGATTTTGACAGGAGCAAAATCTGAACGGGAGACAATTGTGGTTCCTAATTCTGAATGGCGTGAAAAAAAGTCTACCCATCGACTTCTGCGCGCAACGTTAATTTGTGCACGTTTTCGCACGTATTTTTTAAATCGCAATGTTTTCAGACGGATGAAAAAATGCACTCAGATTGTAATACCAGTGTTAATTTACGCAATGTTAACGTTTAATGCTGCAAAAAAATTGCGCTGCGCGGATGTTTTTGCGTGGTGAATGTAATAGAGCCCTCAAATTATTGTACATCTATTCTAGTGTGTGTATTTCTATAGAGCGCCAATGGGTACCTTAATAGAGAGTTGCTAAGAGATGAGTTGTGTGCAAGCCGTTAACCTAACAGTTTTTCATTACCAATGAGTCACTTTATAAGACCCTCAAGAAGACACAACAGTTGGGAGACCCAAGTGGATACCACCAGTGTCGCCGCTGCAATCGTTTCATGGAGTTCATATGACTCCATGTAAAGAAGCACGGCCCTTCGCAAGCACACATAAGTGAGTCATGCAGGTACGCAGATGGACTCTAGAAAATATTTTTTTACCAGAGCTCTTCTCATCTGCTGGAAAGGTATCCAGGTCTGCCCTTGCCCCTAGGTAGTCCTGCACCATTTGGTGAAGACGCTGGCAATGGGTGCCTACATTTGACGTCCCTGGGCGTTGAGGACTAAAAAAATTAAAAAATGCATCTGTCAAGTGGCCCTGGCCTTCACCGCTATTCCTCTGATCACCTGCAGCCTCAGAAGCACGTGTGTCAGCACTTGGTAATCTAACAGTGCCTGGAAAGGTGTTACACAAGTTTTGCTTTAGAGCGTCCTCAAGTTTTTAGATCCTGTGCTCCCTCTGTGCGGGCAGGATGAGCTCTGCAACTTTCCCCTTGTATCGTGGATCAAGAAGGGTTGCCAACCAGTAATGATCCCTCTCCTTGATAGCACGAATCCTAGGGTCCTTTAGCAGGCTTTGCATCATTAGGGAGCCCATGCAGCGTAGGTTGGAGGTGGCATTAGCTGCCGAGTCTTCCTGGTCAATGAGGATGACCGTATCGTGCACTTCCTCCTCCCAGCCACGCACAAGCCCTTCTGTTTCTGGGCACACAAAACCCTGCCTTGAGGAATCCCCACCTTCAATGCCCCCACTACTTAAAGTAGTGTCTGATCTGAGTACGACCCGCTGGAATGCTGTCTGCGGAAAGACTGGGGCCTTGAGAGCTAGGGAAGGCCTCCTCTTCCTCCCACTGCTCTGCCTCTAGAGCCACATCTATAATTCGCCGCAGAATGTGATCCAGCAGGAACACTAAAGGAATTGTGTCACTGATGCATGCACTGTCCCTGCTCACCATCCTCGTTGCCTCCTCAACTGGTGACAGTACAGTGAATGCATCCTTGATCATCAGCCACTGTGGGGGGGAAAAACCAAGTGTGACCTGAACCTGTCCTTGTGCCATACTCACACAGGTACTCATTGATGGCCCTCTGCTGCTTGTGCAGACGCTGCAGCATTGCTAATGTCGAGTTCCACCTGGTGGGCATGTCACAGATCAGACGGTTTGTGGGAAGGTGGAATTCTCTTTGAATTTCTGCCAGGCGAACGCTTGCTGGGAATGACCGTCTGAAGTGGCTGCAGACTTTTCTGGCCTGGATGAGAAGCTCTGGCAGCCCTGGGTACTTGGTTAGGAAACGCTGTACCACCAGATTGAGGACGTGTGCTAGGCATGGTACATGCGTCAATTTACCCTTGCGTAGGGCGGAGAGAAGGTTGCTGCCATTATCGCAGACGAGCATTCCCAGCTCAAGCTGGCGTGGTGTAAACCATCTCTGCACCTGCCCCTGCAGAGCTGACAAAATTTCTGACCCGGTGTGGCTCCTGTCCCCTAAACAAACCAGCTCAAGCACAGTATGACATCTTTTTGCTTGAGCCATTGCGTAGACCCTGTCAGGCATGGGTTTAACTGCCACTTTGCCAGAGACAGAGAAGGAGGAGGAGGAGGAGGAGGAAGAGGTGGTGGTGGTGGAGCAGACAAACCTCATACAAGCAGCTTTCTGGAGGCGTGGTGGATGAACAAGCTCCAGCACAGAGCCCCGTCTTGGATCCCTCCCAGCTGCAATCAGAGTTACCCAGTGTGCCGTGAAGGAAATTTAACGACCCTGTCCTTGCTTGCTGGATCACGTGTCTAAAGTGACATCCACCTTGCTGCTGACTGCCTTTCCCAATGACTGGATAACATTGTCTTCCACATGCTGGTATAGTGCTGGAATGGCCTTGCGTGAAAAGTAATGGCGTTTTTGAACCTGCCACTGTGGTACAGCGCATTCAGCAAATTCACGGAAGGGAGCAGAGTCCACCAGCTGGAAAGGCAGCAGCTGCAATGCGAGTAATTTTGCTAAACTGGCATTTAGACGCTGTGCTTGGGGATGGTTGGGACTATATTTTTTCTTTCGCTGCAGCAGCTGCGGCAACGTAATCTGACTGCGTAAATCTTCAGCTACTGGGATGATGTCACATTGTGAGGAAGGACCTGCTGGTACATTCATTACTGTAGCATCATCCCTGTCGGTGGAGGTTGTAGGCAATTGCATGGCAGGACATACAGTGTGGGTAGAGACAGATGAGGAGGAGGAGGACCTACGCAAAGTTTTGCCCCAACGGGATGTGTGGCACTTGTTCATATGTCGCCTCAAGCACGTGGTACCCAAGCGTCCAATGTTTATCCCACGCTTCAGCCTCCTCTGACATAGATTACAAATAGCAATGGTGGGGTCTGCTGCACAGTTCTTAAAGAACTCCCAGACAGCAGAGTTCCTGCATGTGTTCTTTGAGACAACAGCGCTCTGCACCGGAGCAGCTCTGACATGTGATGCCTTGGACTGGCTAGTGCTACGGTTGGTCACAGAGGATGTTGTGCCTCGTGTTTGCTGTGCCTCCTCCTCCTCCCCCTCCTCCTCACTTGATTCGTCCGTTCGATCTGGCACCCAGGTGGAGTCAGTGACCTCATCATTATCAATGTCATCTTCTCCCCCTATCTCCTTGTCAATAGAGCCAACTTGGCAGTATGCTACAGCTGCTGGGACAAAATGAGTGCCAGTTATTTGTGTGTCATCACTGGCACCCCCTTCCTCTAGGTTGATTATACTCCCTTGCTCAACCTCAGAGATTGAATCAGAGCACTGTACTTGCTGCACATCCTCAAGCAGCATGTCACTCTCATTGTAGTCAAACAATTCAGCTGACTCCTCCATGTGTGATAGCGAGGCTACGGCAGGAGTAGCTGTGGACATGGAGGCTGCATTAGATGCTTTGGCAGCTGAGGTGGACTGTAAAGCACTAGAAGCCTGGCTAGCAGAGGACTCGGAGGATGAGGATGGCCTGGTTAGCCAATCCACCAAGTCCTCTGTATGTTGCTGCTGCTTAAGACGGCCAGCACCAGTTAGAAAGGACAAGCGTGCCCCTGCAGAGGATGCACCACGTCCACCACGACCAGAGACACAGCCTCCCGACATAGGGGCTGCTTGCCCTCTTATCTGTGGCTGGGAGCGTCTGCCTGTCCTTTTTGTTCTTTCAGACATGGTGAGTGATATATAGATTAATATATACAGAACTCTGATTCAACTCTGGTATAAAGATTTAAATAACTCTGGTATAACTCAGTGAGACACACTGATAGCTGGCAGCCAGTGACGAGACACAGATCACCTCAATTCACAAATGTTTTAAAGAAATTAGTGAGCCCCAAAATACAGCGTGGTACTGTTTGTATGACGAGACACAGATCACCTTAATTCCCAAGTGTTTTAAAGAAATTAGTGAGCCCCAAAATACAGCGTGGTACTGTTTGTATGACGAGACACAGATCACCTTAATTCCCAAGTGTTTTAAAGAAATTAGTGAGCCCCAAAATACAGCGTGGTACTATTTGTATGACGAGACACAGATCACCTTAATTCACAAGTGTTTTAAAGAAATTAGTGAGCCCCAAAACTAATTGCTGGCTGTGTGACGAGACCCAGAAGATCACCTCAATTCACAAATTTTTAAATAGAGTTGTAAACCCCAAAAAAACTTGCTGGCACAGTGACAAGACACACATCACCTAAATTCCCTGATATTTGGTATAAATGAGACCCAAAAAGACTTGCTGGCACAGTGTGACAAGACCCAGAAAATCCCCTCAATACACAAATGTTTTAAATAAAGTTGTAAACCCCAAAAGAACTTGCTGGCACAGTGACAATACACACATCACCTAAATTCCCTGATATTTGGTCGAAATGAGACCCCCCAGACCCCCCCCAGTAGCGTGGCAGACCGGCAGTAACAACACACACAACTATCTTCTTTGAAATCTCCTCTGAAATGCATGCAGAAGCTCTGCGTTGAAACCTTATATAGTGTGCTGCGGGACTTAGCTCTGTGAGCCCATGATTGGGCAAAATTTGCCCAATCAGGACTCTGAGCGGTGATTGGCATAGTGTTCAACCAGTCTTGCACCAGACCTGTGGTCAGGTGCAAGGCTGTAGCCAATTACGAGCTTCAGGCAGTGGGGAAAATGCATTGTGGTCCATTGTGGGCGAACACCCGGAAATGTTCAGGGTTCGCGATCTGCTCGAACAGGCTAAGTTTGGGTCGAACCCCGAACCCGAACAGCTCATCCCTACTAACCACATACCTAGATATTTGAGAGAAGTGACTGTAGTCAGCGTGTCATTTAATCTTGTCCCCACACATAGATGGGGTGTTTGCAGTTTATGTAGTTTAGGTGCGGTTCCAAAGAGCATTGTAGCAGTTTTGTCAGTATTTAGAAAAAGTTTGTTATCTGCGATCCACTTTTCTACCCCTGTGAATTGTTCTTGCAGCACTGCCTCCAGCTGCGGGAGATTTGGTTTGCTGGTATAGATTACAGTGTCGTCTGCGTACATGTGTACAGTTGAGGCTTTGCAGACATTGGGCAGATCGTTTATGAATATTGTGAATAGCAGGGGGCCAAGTATCGAGCCTTGGGGTACACCGCCGTGACTGGGAGCGGAAGGGAAGTGCTGTCAGAAATGGACACAAATTGCGACCTATCAGACACATATGGTTGGAACCAGGTTAATATGCTATCACCAATACCAGAATACTTTTGGCATACACTAAAGGGGTTATTCAGAGTTAAAATTTCCGTGCTCTCTCCTTCGACGACCTCAACTCGCCAAACTTGCGTGAATTCAGAAGTGCACTAAATCGATCCACTGGATGCAGCCATAAAACGTTGAAAAATCACCGAACGCATCCAAGAAACCTCCAAAAAAAACAATGAACAGATCAGATAAACCACTGAATGCTGCTGACGATTCATCGTCACCGGAAAAAGCCAACAAGCTGCCTAATGGGTTGAGAAAAAAAGCAAAGAAAAAACCCCTGCAATCTTTGAAAGGTTCATGAATAGATTTTAAAAAATGGGGAATTTTATTTACATTGAAACCTATGGGGTTCACCTGTTTAAAGCTGTCAAGCGAAACCAATGCAAATCTGGGCATTTCACCAGCTTTTCTTTGCTATTCGATGTTCTCTGAGTATATTAACTGTTACTTCTCTATATAGAGTTTCACCACAGCCAAATTGCATCGCATTTTGTAGGGAATTCGCCAATATTTGGGGAATCACCAGCTTTTTTAATATCTGAATGGTCACGAAATTGCAACGTATGGGGAATTCACCATTCCGTGCAATTCAGTGGCAAGTTTGGCTCTCGTTCAATAACCCTTTAAGTTAAACACTCAGTAGAGCTGCTATTTAAATGGGCACTTTAGGCAAAACTTGGGACAGCAAAGATAACTGGTGGGTTAATCATTCACTGCTGCCACCTCCTGCCCGTTTTTTTTCCTTTTCCTAGAGTGTTCAACAACATCTTTTCTCCAACGCCTCATTCTCCCATGGCACTCTTCCTATTGGCCGGTGACTATCTCCAGGAAGCTATTTGAATGTTGGTTCACTAACAATCTGCTCATGTGCAACTAATTCATCCAGTGATCTACAAATTTGTATATTCAGGCAGTCCTGAATATTTGCCACTTGACTAGTCGCCAATGCTTTGAAATCTAAGGCACCAGCCACTAGAACCCCATACTTGATTAACCAAAGTGGCGAATCTGGCGATAGAAACATAGAAACATAGAAAAATGTCGGCAGATAGGAACCTTTCGGCCCATCTAGTCTGCCCAATTACATGGATACTTTACCTGGATTTATCTTTTGTTTAGGATAGCCTTATGCCTATCCCATGCTTGCTTAAATTCAATTACTGTTTTGGCCTCTACCACTTCAACTGGAAGACTGTTCCATGTATCCACCACCCTCTCAGTAAAATAATGCTTCCTGATGTTACTTTTAAACCTTTGCCCCTCTAATCTAAGACTATGTCCTCTTGTTTTGCTACTTTGTTTCCTTTTAAATATACTCCCTTCCTCTACCTTGTGGATTCCCTTTACGTATTTAAATGATAGAAACATGAAACAACAGACAGCAAAAATGTCTGCAAATATAGCAAACATTCCCCAGAAAATTAGTGAATGTTTCGTTCAATACTATGAATGAGTTTACCATTTATATAGAGATTCTAGTATTTCTCCGACACTGGAACAACTTAGTACCTTCTTAGATAAAATTATACTTGTGAAACTCTATAAAATGCAAGTGGAAAAATCCCTCCATAAATACAAATATGCAAGGCAAGAGTAATTCATAAGGCTTGCAATGATGCACCCAGCGACATTTTTGGTGTCTGTTGTTTCATTGGAGCCATCTTTTAGCTCTTCCAATTTGTCAATTATAGCATCTATGTTGTGAGCAAACGCAGAAACTGCATCATGCCTGGAACGCTACCTCATGTCTGCCACTCTTTTAACACTGACTGGCATACAGGAGGTAAGTACATCCCATCTGTGTGTTGACTTGGAAAAAAAATGTGTTCAACCTTTTAAGAGCACCGAAAAATGTTGTTGTAGGATTTGTAGATCTACCAGCTGCATGTACGCCAGCTAAATTTAGCGATTGATTGTTTCAAGGAAAAAAAAAAGGATCTAAGGTTTATTTGTGATGTGCTTTTTTACACTGCTGATTTGCCCAGCCATTGTTTCAGCTTTGTCATCCCCTTGACCGTAACAATTTTTGCTTTCGAGACCATCTGCAAGCAGTTTGTTACAAATCTCTGTTGTTTTTCTTTGACATTTTTTCCATTTAATTTTTTAAAAAATCAACGAACAACTCTGCATCTACTTTGTCACCATCAATATCTACGTAGAGTATAACCTGCGACATCTGGTCAACATGAGATACGTCCGGTGTGCTATCATATAAGATAGAATAGCATTTTGCTTTCTTTTATTTTTTTAAATTCTAACAGAACGCACCTGATCCCCCTAGTAAAGCAATAAATTAATTTGAATTGAGGGCGATATATATGATATTCTTTGGCTATCTGGGTGCATTTCTGTAAGCTTATTCATATGAAAAGATGTCGCTGGATCATACTTGGCAAGAAATTTCATTAACAGAAGAAAATTTCCAGTATTATTATTCTTCACGTCAAGGCATTCTCTGGCCCAAACAAAGAGCCAAATTTTGTTGAACCACAAAAAGTACACAGTCGAGAATTTTCTTCAGAATATCCTTCCACTTTTTGAATTTTTTGTGACATTCTTTTTGCGCACTCTTTACTTAAAGGCCGGCAGCTCCGCGTCATCACGCCGCGCCCCGCCCCGACAAGCCGCAGGAATGTCGGGGTCCGCCGGAGCTCCTGGCACTCGGCCAGCTAATGGCGCTGTGTGCCCGGGACCCCCCTGATACCCCGCAGGCTCCCCAGATGTGACAGGCAACTTCTTTTCAAACACCTTAACGCAGTGGCTATTTTCCTAGAATATATGTATGTGTGTATATGTTTATATATATAGAGATTTTTTTTAGTAGAATCTATATGACAATAGTATTTATTATCAATAGAATTAATCCCTATGGACTAAAAGTGAGTAAAATTGAATAGTTTTTCTCGCTCCCCTTTCTCTTCTTACTCTGCTGTTCTCTCCTCTCCCTGCTGAGTGCTCTGTTGCTCTCGCCTATCCCTGCTCTGCTCTCTCGTGGCTGCTCTCTCCCCTCTTTGTTACTGTCTAGTGAGACTCCGTCTTAACCCACCCCCAAATTTTACTGGCTCCGTGTGACCATCCCAGACGTCTGTCATGACTAAGAAAATGGGCGCCAACCCCGCCAAAATATTACAATGCATACTGGCTGGACGTTGAAGGTGGGGCTTAATGTGATGATGTGGCATTCCTGGTAGGCTCTGCCCTTGTGACACCATTGCCTCCTGCCCCTCCCTCAAAGTGAGTGACCGACTATGTCACACTCAGTCGGAAGAGGAGCTTAAGGTGAGGATGTGAAATGACTGCAATGCATCTTCTCGCTAAGCTTCTCAAGTCAGTGAAGAGAGACGCCTGCGTGCCAGGAGCTGTACTCCACCCCTCGGACTCGGAGCTGGCCACTGCAGCCGGAGCACGGTATTAAGAGGCCGCTTGAGGGGGCAAATTACTGGCGGGTGCTGAGTCCACACTTTCACCCCCCCCCCGTCACTATGCCACTGGCTGTTGCAGTCTTTCTAACTGTTCTTCAAAACCTGTCCACAGACGATTACAGAGGTCCTGAAAGCTTCATCCCCAGATGTCTGCACTGTTATATCTCAGTCATATAGAGCACTCCTATGGAGCACTGTACTTCCAGCTTTTTGAACTTCTTTTGGGGTAGAGGCCAACTAAGTTGCAAAGACATTAAGTAGTCAAGAAAAGCGAAATAGAAATGAAGAAAAAGGCACAGGTTTGTTCATACTGTATGTGCCAATTTTGGTGAATATTGATGAATATTTCAAATATCTGCTAATCAGACACAACGGTCACACTGACAATCAATGGGCTGTATGAATGCCTGGGTTTGGAAATAAAAACACAGAATAAAGAATGTTCATTGAGGCTATCATCCATCTGAAGATATCTTCTAATGCTGTAGGTAAATTAAACAAATGGAGATAATACCTGTTTAATTTACCAATGAGCTTTTTCTCTGGTTTTTGTACACTATCTTTAAGTGATCACTACACCATATTTGTACCCTTTGTAAAATATGTTTCCAGACTTGTATAATGGTTTCAGTGCAAGATTCATGAGTTATCTAGAATTGGTTATTTTCAAGTCAGAAGGGTGTTTCACAGTTTCAGTAAATTTAGGGGAGTGAACATTTAAACAGTAAAAATATTTATTTATAAAGTATTTTACCAGGAAGGATACATTGAGATTTCTCTCGTTTTCAAGTATGTCCTGGGACCAATGCTAACAGCTTTTAGTGTTTGTAATTTCACACACCTACTCTATGGATGTGTGTACAGTATATGTATATTTTTATATTTAACCCTGTCAGGGTGGCACCTGTTATGAGCCGAGGTGGTACCAATATTACAGGTTTAAAAGTCCAAAGAGCAGGCTGAGTAGGAACTACCTGTGGACTCGGCTGCAATAATGACCTCTGCAGATACAGCTAGGCAGAATAATACAGCACTGCTGGACAGGATGTCGCAACTTCTTGTCAGGGATTTGTTTACTACTTAGCAGATATTCACTGCAGGCTTGGTTTGGTGAGCTGGAGAAACGGCAACCCCTACCAGGCTGAAGACTCAATGACAGAGTTCTGCCTTATGGGAGTTATGCCCTTAAATAGCTGGACAGATGCTCCGTTCGACAGGTGTAATCTGAGATGAACATCAGGTTGTATGGAAGTGCCGGAGCGGATGCATCAGATGAGTAAGAGCTGATCTGGATCGTCTCAGTCAGAGGAATAACTGCTTTCCCTGTGGTGTTCAGGGCTCAAATTCTGACACAGGACATTTTTGTACATGCAATAGACTAGGGCAATTTTGAACTATTTTAATTTTGCCGTCAATGGGCGCCATTCCCTTCCTCTAATTGGGCGCTAAAATGGGGATGCTAATAGAAAAACCTGTGTCTGGAGGTTTCCTTGTAGCGTTCCCATTTTAGCGTGAGATGCTGGGGTAGGTGCTACTTCAGCACCTTGCCCTGGAATGATAGGCTACCCTCAGGGATATTCACAGTAGAGCTTCCACGCTAAGGAGTGATCGCAGACTATTTTTCCCCAGTCTTACTCTGCTCCTGGCGGCCAGCAGCAGCGGATCGAGTCTCCGTTCTCGATGCAGGATGAGAGGGGAGTATCAGATTTAATGGGGGACTTAGGGGGTGCTAAATGATTTTGCAAAAGCAGAATCAGTTGGCACCAGCTTATAACTGTCGCTAACGTTTTGGTTAACACCCATCGGTGCGGTAAATAGCATTAAAACTCTGTAATACCTTACTTTTCCTAACACTAATTACTGTTTGCGCATCTCATACTTAACATGGAGAGCAAAGTACAGAAAGCTCGAGTAAGCTAGTGCAATCACCAATGTGGTAACAAATTTTTGTGAGGTTTAGCGTTGGGAAGGTAATTTAGGTGCCATGCGTCACTTATCCAGATGTTAACCTTTTCTCATCCGAACGCTACAGTTAGTTCACTAGGGAATAGGGCCCATAGAGTTTAAATAGTTTTCATGTAATCTATATATATCTTCAGTACATTAACCTTTTCATTATCAAAGTTTATTATGAATAACCTAAAATACGATTGATGTCTAAATGTCGTTACAGTTGCAAGTCGTATGAAGCAAGTGCATCATTATTTAAATTCTGATGTTTTTAAAGACTTTGGTATTCTGAGGTTGAAAGCTTATTGGCATTCAGGAAAACCCTAAGGGCCCTATCACCTGGGCCTTGCTAAAACGGGGACGTTAAGTGGAAAAATTTGCATTCCCTAATTTCCCATTTGCATCCCCGTTTTTTGCCAGTGTATTACGGGGCAGGCGCTGCCCCTTAGCGGCCTCTAGGCTCGTGGATGCTCGGAGCAGCGCTAGAGCACCATCCCAAGCAACCCCTCCATGGAATCCATAGGACTCCATGGAGGCTTCTTCGGCCAGGTTACATGACCGGCAGGATCTCGCCTCTTGCAAGATCCTGCTGGTCGGTGGAGTGATCGTGGAGGGAGACTGGGGACTTTTTTTCAGACCAGAGTGCTCATCTCTTGATAAAGCCAACTATAGTATCGCCGAAACGCGTGTTGAGATGTTCCTTTAACAGTTTGGACTATATGGGTTTTGGATTGGTGATTATTAAATGCTTGCCATTTTTGGGTTAATTATTATATTGACTGTATGGCATGGGGGCATTGTATAAAGTGAGTCAAATTGGACTACATATGAATTGTGCTCCTGCTCAGCCTACAAACACTAAATCTCAGATGGATTAGTGCATGATAAGCTTTCATACAGCCCATGTTTTGATGGACAACAGCACGTCAAGGCTGTTTATGTTCCCCCATTTCTATAGAGACAACTTTAGGTGTCTTGGGGAGCTCTCTGGTTGGTTGAGAGGTGGTTTTAGTTTGAGCAATTGATTCCATTTGTAGCTATTATCTGTTGCATTTTGGATTGTCAGCTCCAAGTCAAGGAGAGCAGGCCATTAAGAAGCCCTCCTTTACATTGTGGAAATTTACATTTGTAGCTACAATCTCTGTAGCGGTGATTAACTGTTAGATCCTGGATTGTTAGCTCCCACTCAAGGAGAGCATGATATCAATCTTTATGTAGCCTTTTATGACTCTGTGAAAGCATCTATTACTCGCTACATCTTCTGCTGCTACAGTCTTGTACAGGTGTTTAACTCTTCAACTGGGCTTTGATAGACTATACCTTTTTTTAAAGACAACTGTTTCAATTTAGTCTGCACAGAATTCTGTATTGATGCCTGCTTTGGCACATAAGATTGGAAATCTACATTGTGGAAATAACTTTTGTAGCTACATTCTCTATAGCAGTGTTTAATTGTTAGATCCTGGATTGTTAGCTCCCGCTTAAAGGGATATGCATGTCTAGAAAAAGATTTTTTTAAATGGACATTTAAACACTTTTATACCTATAGACAAACTAGAAAAAATCCATAAAAGATTTAAAAATGTGTTGAAAATTTTTATTTTCCTGCTTTAAATTCTGTCATTTCATCTTCTCCGGCGACGCCCCTCAGCTAGGGGTGTTTCTTCAGCTCATACTTCCTGAATATTCTCCGCCTCCTCCCCGCCCACTACTCCATCCACTATTGCATCCATCAAAGCTTCACATGAACTACATTTTTTGCTCCATCTTGCCCACAGCCCCCCATGCACCCCACTACTTCACATACTCAGCTATTACCTTTACCTAGCGTGTCACCCCTCTCCTCTTAGATTGTAAGCTCTTGGGCAGGGTCCTCTCTCCTACTCTACTGTGTGTTCAACTTGTATGGACATTTGTTATTCTGCCTCTCCCATTGTACAGCACTATGGAACTTGCTAGCTCATTTTAAATACCTGTGACTGTGTGAATTAACACAAGCTGTGCAGCTCAAGACCTCAGACTGGGAAAACCGAGGAACTGAATATTAGCATCTCTGCAACTGTAAAAGCAAAACACATTCACCCGCTGACTCGCTCACACACTCACGCTCTCCTCACACAGACTCACTCACTCACCATGGATCACTGTCTCACTCAAACTCCCTCTCACTCTTTCTTGTGCTGTCTGTCCCTTGTGTCTCTTGTGCGCACTCTCTCACTATAGGGGCGGATCAAGGGGGGGCAACAGGGCAATTGCCCCCTTCTGAGAAAATCGCCGCCGCCGGCATTTCTCATCTCCCTACGAGGTGAGCGGCCGCTGGCATGATGCAGCTTGGCCGCTCGCCTGGGATGGGAACCACCTGACCAGCGCGCAATCTCACGAGCATGCGGCTGCGCGGCTGATCAGGTGGTTCCCGGTGAGCGGCCAAGCTGCATGCCAGCGGCTGCTCACCTCGTGGGGAGAAGAACGCCGGCGGAGCCTGGGGCCTGTCAGCCAGCAGAGGAGGTGAGAGCTGGGGGCAATTATACCGATGTGAGCTGGGGGCAATATACCCATTTGTGAGCTGGGGCAAATATACCCATGTGAGCTGGGAACAATATATCCATGTGGGAGCTGGGGCAAATATATCCATGTGAGCTGGGGCAAATATATCCATGTGAGCTGGGGCAAATATATCCATGTGAGCTGGTGGCAATATATAGAGAAGAAAGAGGAAGAACAGCGCTAGTACAATGCCCCACTTTTGTGGGAGGTAAAAAAGTACACCACAGGCAGGGGATGTGCACTCCAGAAGTGTTGTGGATAAAAAGATGGTACAAAAAATGACCTGTAGGATGCTTCTATCCAGTGGGAGCAGATGAAGGTCAAGGCACATAAAGGAGAAAAATAGAAAAACACGTATATGGTGCAGTATATCTATACACAGGTATCAGGTGGATATGTGAGAAAAGAAAAAACTCACAAATGATGGAGCCTATAATCTAAGGCTCAATATGATTGCAGTAGGTCTCTTTAGGGATGACCTCATCCCGTCTTCATAAAAAATCCAGGAGTTTATGCACATGGATCGTACATGAAACAGAAAAGACACATACCATGGTACAGCATTGTAAACCATAAGAAAGTGTAAGCCAGAAGGTCGCAACACTTACGTGGTTAAGAGCCTGTGTGAGTCCACTGGCTCTGTATATGCGCCTGGGTGTAGATAGGGATACACCAAACCCCCTTCACTGAATGAGAAATGACTGGTAAACTCACCACCATGAAGTAAAAAATGATTTAATAAATAAATAAAACAAATAGATAAGTCCAAAACGCGTTTCGCCGCTTTCGCAGCTTCATCAGTTGGTATCAGAAAGAAAAATATATTTTGACAGGCCTGACAAGCACATATTTATAATGACAGTCATTAAGTTTGCAAATTTCACAAGTGTGTTACATAAAACGCCCCTTCCGGTACTCTCTGCGTCCCAGCTTGGTTCATGCCACTTCCGGGATTCCCTTTCGTGACGCAGTTCCCTGGATATGGGCGGGCGCATGCGCCGTAGAAATCGGCCATCTCTCCTCCTCCTCTCATACGCAGGATGCCGTGGTCACATTCATCCTTAACTCCACAGACGCCACCTTTAGAAAGAGGCCCTTGAGTCTCATATTATGTCCATCAGGCTGCACGTATATTCCGCAGACCAAGTCCTCATTCTAGGTATGCATATATACCTCAGTTAGATGTGGATTTCACATGTGGGAGAAACATATAGAGGAGAGATGCATGAAAACGCATAATACGATATTTTGATGAATACAACGAATGTGAAAAAGAAAATATACATATAAAACGTAAATACAAAATGAAAAAATCCTTAACAAGGTAAAAAATATAAAAAGCCATGGCGTATAAAAGGTTGGTGTATAATAAAAGGCATGAAAAAACATAATGAGATGGATACCACAATGGGCAAAAAAACAGAAAATAATAATAATATATTCCATCGGACATCTGGAGCTACGCCAATGGAGAAAGCGGCAGGGGCAGAAGAACAAAACAGAACAAAATATAAATGTAAATATGAAATTTAAAATTTTTTTAAATGTAAAAAAAGGGGAAAATAATGAAAATAGATATAAATATAAATATAAGGGCAGAAACCAATAACAGCAATGTATTGCAAAAAATGACGGATTTCAAAATCACTGTTCAGGCCAGCAGGAATCAGGGTACCACATTCAAAAATGAACCTCATTTCTTCTTTAGCCAAAATGAGGTCCAAATCCCCCCCTCTCCAGCTTCTCTTAACTTTTTTAAGGATACAGAACTCTAATCCCGCTGGATCTTGCGCATGTATTTCTTTAAAGTGCAAAGATAGGCTATGTAATTCATACCCTTTTCTAATGTTACGAAGATGTTCCCCTATTCTAACGGACAAAGATCGTGATGTCCTCCCAATATAACTAAGTCCACATGGACATGTAAGACAATAAATAACGTACTTAGAGGCACAGTTAAGTATACCCCTAATGTGTAAGATTTTACCACCTATAGTCACATTATGAAATCTTTTGACCTTGCAGAAAGTCTTACAACCTAAGCATTTCCCGCACTTATAGAAACCATCTTGGACCCCCAATATACGGGCTCCTGTACCTCTTCTACTTACATAAGCACTATGTACTACAATGTCCTTGATGTTTTTAGCCCCCCTACAAATAAAACGGGGTTTATCAGGGATGATGTCTCGTAGAATAGGGTCCTGCCTAAGGATCTCCCAGTATTGGCGAACTATGTTTCTGATGCCCCTGTTGCCTACACTGTAGTCAAAAACAAATGGAACTACAGAAGAATCCAAAGGTACGAGATCTTTAGGGGCTCGATATTCAATAAGGGAACGCCTATCAATAGTCTTAACTTCTTCCACGATGTTTGTAACGGTGTCCCTATCATAACCCTTTTCTACGAAGGCGCCGGTCAACCTATCCGCCTGCTGTTGGAATTCTCCTAAATCTGTACAATTGCGCTTCATTCTGAGTATCTGCCCGCGTGGAACTCCCTCAAGCCAACACGACAGATGTCCACTATTGAGATCAATGAAGCTGTTGACATCAGTGGGTTTAAAAAAGGTGCGTGTATGCAGTTGCCCTTCCCTGACGTATATCTCTAGATCAAGGAAATTCACAGTGGTAGTACTCCAATTAAATGACAACTTGATGCCCCAGTCGTTGGCATTCAAGTGCTCCATAAACAGTTTAAGGCCACCCTCCGTGCCCCTCCATATGAAAAGGACATCGTCGATGTACCTCCTATAGAGGACGAGGTCAGGCGCCCAGCCATGCGAACCATAGACCCACTGGGATTCCCAGTGGGCCATAAACAGGTTCGCATAGCTGGGCGTAATATATATCCATGTGAACTGGGGCCAATATATATCCATGTGAGCTTGGGCCAATAAATATCCATGTGTCAGCTGGGGGCAAATATACCCATGTGAGCTGGGGGCAAATATAGCCATGTGAGCTGGGGCAATATATACCCATGTGAGCTGGGGGCAATATATATATCCATGTGAGCTGGGGCAATATACACTATATTGCCAAACGTATTCGCTCACCGATCCAAATAATCAGAATCCGGTGTTCCAATCACTTCCATGGCCACAGGTATATAAAATCAAGCACCTAGGCATGCAGACTGTTTTAACAAATATTTGTGAAAGAATGGGTCGCTCTCAGGAGCTCAGTGAATTCCAGCGTGGAACTGTGCTAGGATGCCACCTGTGCAACAAATCCAGTCGTGAAATTTCCTCGCTCCTAAATATTGCACAGTCAACTGTCAGCTGTATTATAAGAACGTGGAAGTGTTTGGGAGAGACAGCAACTCAGCCACGAAGTGGTAGGACACGTAAACTGACGGAGTGGGGTCAGCGGATGCTGAGGCGCATAGTGCGAAGAGGTCGCCAACTTTCTGCAGAGTCAACCGCTACAGACCTCCAAACTTCATGTGGCCTTCAGATTAGCTCAAGAACAGTGTGCAGAGAGCTTCATGGAATGGGTTTCCATGGCCGAGCAGCTGCATCCAAGCCATACATCACCAAGTGCAATGCAAAGCGTCAGATGCAGTGGTGTAAAGCACGCTGCCACTGGACTCTACAGCAGTGGAGACGCGTTCTCTGGAGTGATGAATCGCGCTTCTCCATCTGGCAATCTGATGGACGAGTCTGGGTTTGGTGGTTGCCAGGAGAACGGTACTTGTCTGACTGCATTGCGCCAAGTGTAAAGTTTGGTGGGGGTATTATGGTGTGTGGTTGTTTTTCAGGAGCTTGGCTTGGCCCCTTAGCTCCAGTGAAAGGAACTCTGAATGCTTCAGCATACCAAGACATTTTGGACAATTCCATGCTCCCAACTTTGTGGGAACAGTTTGGAGCTGGCCCCTTCCTCTTACAACATGACCGTGCACCAGTGCACAAAGCAAGGTTCATAAAGACATGGATGACAGAGTCTGGTGTGGATGAACTTGACTGGCCTGCACAGAGTCCTGACCTCAACCCAATAGAACACCTTTGGGATGAATTAGAGCGGAGACTGAGAGCCAGGCCTTTCTTGTCCAACATCAGTGTGTGACCTCACAAATGCGCTTCTAGAAGAATGGTCAAAAATTCCCATAAACACACTCCTAAACCTTGTGGACAGGCTTCCCAGAAGAGTTGAAGCTATTATAGCTGCAAAGGGTAGACCGACGTCATATTGAACCCTATGGATTAGGAATGGGATGTCACTTAAATTCATATGCGAGTCAAGGCAGGTGAGCGAATACCTTTGGCAATATAGTGTATATATATATATATATATATATATATATATATCCACGTGAGCTGGGGCAATATATATATATCCATGCGAGATGGGGGCAATATATCATGTGAGCTGGGGGCAATATATCCATGTGAGCTGGGGGAAATGTATCCATGTGAGCTGGGGCAATATATATCCATGTGAGCTGGGGCAATATGTATCCATGTGAGCTGGGGGCAAATATACCCATGTGAGCTGGGGGCAAATATACCCATGTGAGCTGGGGGCAAATATACCCCATGTGAGCTGGGGGCAAATATACCCATGTGAGCTGGGGCAATATACCCATGTGTGAGCTTGGTGCAAATAAACCCATGTGAGCTGGGGCAATATATATATATATCCATGTAAGATGGGGGCAAATATATCCATGTAAGCTGGGGCAATATATCCATGTGAGCTGGGGGAAATATATCCATGTGAGCTGGGGCAATATATATCCATGTGAGCTGGGGCAATATGTATCCATGTGAGCTGGGGGCAAATATACCCATGTGAGCTGGGGGCAAATATACCCATGTGAGCTGCGGGCAATATATATCCATGTGAGCTGGGGGCAATATATATCCATTTGAGCTGGGGCAATATATACCCATTTGAGCTGGCGGCAAATATACCCATGTGAGTTGGCGGCAATATACCCATGCGTGAGCTGGGGCAAATATACCCATGTGAGCTGGGGGCAATATATATATCCATGTGAGCTGGGGGCAATATATATATCCATTTGAGCTGGGGCAATATATATATCCATGTTAGCTGGGGCAATATATCCATGTGAACTGGGGGAAATATATCCATGTGAGCTGGGGGCAATATATATCCATTTGAGCTGGGGCAAATATACCCATGTGAGCTGGTGGCAATATACCCATGCGTGAGCTGGGGGCAAATATACCCATGTGAGCTGGGGGAAATATATATATATCCATGTGAGCTGGGGGCAATATATATATCCATGCGAGCTGGGAGCCAATATATCCGCCTGTCACTGCGAACCCAACACCAGCTCTTGGCCAAAACTGGTAGAATGCCCCCCAAAACCTGTGTCTGGATCCGCCCCTGTCTCACTGTAACTTTTCTTGTGCTCTCTCTCTGCTGTATTTTGCTGTCTTTCTCTCTTAACCGTTTCTTGCTGTGTCTCTGTGCTTTTCTTTGTTGTCTCTCTCTCTGCTGTCTCTTTTTCTCCCTGTGTGTATGGATTTCTTTCCTTCCCTGTGTCTGCAGTAGCTGGGAGTGAAAGGTCAGCCCCGCCCTCCGTTCAGCTCACAGTGCAGGAGAGAGGAGGAGCAACTCAGACACACATGCTCTGCGCTTTTTAGCTCTCCCTAGGTATTAGACACTGATTGGTTAGCTCAAACTGCCTTCTGGGGTGGCTATGGAAAACTCCAAGAAAGAAAAGCAGGTAAATCTGAAATTAAATCATATTTACTTGGGTTTTATGTCTGCTGAATGACACTACTGACTTATTCAAAGAGCATTGCACATTTTTAAAAGCACACTAGCCAAGCATGCATGTCCCTTTTAAGGAGAGCAGGATATCAATCTTTATGTAGCCCTTACCACATTGTGAAAATAACTGTTACCTGCTACAGTATAGGCTGCCACAGTCTCGTATAAGTGTTTGACTGTTTAACCGGTCTTTGATAGACGGTAACGTTTTTTCAAAGAGAACTGTTTCCATTTGGTCTGCGCGGAATTATGCATTGATGTCTTTATGGCACATTAGATTGGATATGTATTAGCTCACCAACAAGATTATATATATATATATATATATATATATTTCTTCATCATCCCCTTTCTTTCATTTATAGGGGTTTTTTATCTAAGGTTTTTAATCCAAATATATTAATTACTTTGTTTTACTGTGCGGAATTGGTTAGCACCAGCTCTGAGCTGGTGTTAACGTTTTTAGTTAGCAACAGCTCTTAGGATCACAAGGTCATAACGCAAGTTACTAATGCTAGTAACTCTCTGCTTGCAGATTCCGCTCCCCGTGTTAAGCATAGGGAGCACAAAGTACAGTAAGCTCGCGATATAAACCGCTAATACCGATTCACTAACGGGTTTTTAACCCGTTAGCGCTCCGCACACATCACCTCCGATTCGCTAACACCTCTTTTAGGCTAGCGCTAACGTTAGCTTGAACGAGGTGATAGGGCCCAAAGTATGAAGTAAGGATTAACTCAGGTGGAGGTGAGTATGCCTGCCGGGTGGGCTCCGGATGCCCAGGACGTTCCTTGCCGTCTGCAGCATTAAAGCCCACCAAAAGCAGGACAGCATGGAACATCCGGTGTCCTTAAGGGGTTAATCTTGAATCGCAAAACACTGTCCTTTGATTGGTAATTAGTGCTGGTCTTCAAGTTGCTGGTTTTAATTCTTGATATCAGTCTTATATATGCAAGGAAAAAAATGGAATTATGTTCTCTTTCGGAAATACAAGTTCTCCACAATTCGAAAATCCAAAAGACTCAAAAATCCATAATTTTCCAAGTCGTCTGGATTTTAGGTATACTTACCTGTCAAACTGCTTGGCGTTGAGGCTGTGATAGCTGTAGGACATGCTGGGAAACTCTGTGCAGCCACAGCATGTGAGACGCTACAAAGAGACATGTTGGCTTTGTGCAGCATGCACGTTGAAAAGGGCTGCACAGCTCTCCCTGCATGTATACACTCTGATTCTGCAGCATAAAGGTGATCGCTGCTCCCCTGCAGCATCTCCCTTCCTCTCAGACATGGGACTTTTAGAAGAATGCGAAATGATCAGGGTCCGAGCATTCCTATAAGAAATGTTGAATCTTTTTCTGAATTTTGATGATATCCAGCGCTCAAATTATTTTCAGTTTCCAAGTCTTCCGCTGTAGAATATTGTATTGTGTTAATGTTTTATCATATATTTTTATATAATTTTTATATATTTTTTTCTCATATTTCAGGCCAAAGAAGGAGAAGTAGTTATTATTAACAAGATTCTGGAAAAAACGGATTTGACATCTAAAGACTTTCAAGAATGGAAGCAACTATATCTTGATCTTTTCCAGGATATCTGTCAAGCTCAGAACAATAACTTAAAAGACTGCGAAAGCGCCTCTTCGGAAGTAGACGCCCTTATTCAGTCCCTAGCGCACACACATTCATATATCGAAACGCATGTATAGATGTGTCTATCCACTGATACTCCCTGAATTATTCATATTTTTTTTAATTAATATATGGAAAGTGTGGTAAAAAATCTATTTTGATGTTGCTGATTTAAGTGGAGTAATTCATACATAGTAAAAATGCCAATTTCCTTTTTCTTTTTGGCATTTGTATATTTTATATGCTTTCAGTGCCCATTTTGTGTCAATCTTGTGGTTAAAAAATAAATGAATAAAATGTTTAAAAATGTTGACTGAGCTATAAATAGGAAACCTTTTTCATAGGGCTTCATATATAGAATACATTTTGTAATACATATTTAAATTTATGGGTTCAAATGTCAGTTTGGCAAAAGGAAAATGATAAAAGAAACATTTTTATAAGTGCTAACATAGTGTAACTAGAACTTAGAAAAAAGTATTAAATGTTGTTATATTTTTGGGGATATGTAACAGATAAGGGCATACAAAGATGTGGCTTTACAAACTGGAAAAACAGATTTTATAATATAAGTTATGAATATTATTATTGATCGTATTGGTATAAGCCATTGATTGCTTTCACATTTGTATACTCTGGGAAATTCACAGACCTGCTGTACCTATATAATACTATGGCTGAAGAATTATACTGCAGTGTGAGTGTGTATTTTAGAGTGCCAGAAGTATTCTAAAACTCCCAAAAACTACCTCCCTGAATATTTTCAATTTCACCAAAGCGTGATCTTCGCAGAAAAACCATATATAGTAGAGAGAAGTCTAAGAAAGCATACTGATAAGTTATAGCAAAATTATTATTTAAAAACCTTTTATAGCTACATTGTATTTCTTTAAAAAAAGAGGTTTCTGTGAAACTCTTTTTCTACCATTATATCAAACTACAATTTGTTTTCATTTTAGGTGACGATGTCTAAATTACACATACTCAGAGTCAATGCCTAAAACATTGCTTGGCTTTCCTTCTGCTCAAGAGAAAACCAAAATAATGTCACCCCATGGATGTAATGCTAACCAACCGGGCTGATGTGTTTGTGCACAACATTAGAAAAAAAGGATATATTTTTCTACTGTAGTAAACCTAGATTTTGAGATTTCAACACAATGTAAAGTGCAGAAGCATCTTATCGAGTAAACAATTTCCCTTTTATAGAGCAGAATTTCTTTTTACTGGTTGGATTTTCTAAGCTCGTAAGAACATAAATTTAACACCAACTGGACTGACTTTAAAATCGGTCATGCTTAAGCGTTTTCTAAATGTAATTACAATTAGTCTATCAGTAACTAAGAGACAAGTAGAAATTTTACAAATACAAAAGCACTTAAAGACTTAAAAAATCAAAACTCTCATTTCATTTATACCGAAAAGTTTTGACATCCATTGCACAGAAATGACAGCCTATAAAGCTTCATATTCAACAGCACAAGATCTCAAAGTAGAAGTTAGAGTACATAGAGTAAGACTTTATGATGCCCTTTATGCAACAAGTTTAATCACTGAACAACAAATCACGTTGGAATGGCCATTTAGAAAATAAAAATTCAATATTTGGATGCAAGCAAATAATTCACTTTTATAATTTACCATTTCAACCTTCGTTTCCAAAATGTCACTTCATTTTTCTCTGTGGGAAATGCTGTAATGTATTTATTTAAAAAAAAATACTGTAGTTCTCCTGGTTTTGATGTTGGAATCGCTTGTGTTTTCTCCAGTTTAAACTGGATTATTGTATGTTACAATTCTATAAAAAATTAGCTTTGGTATTTTACCAATTCAAATTTGACTTTATTGATCTCAAACCTGTACTTGAAAAAATTGCTTTAATACGGGTTAGCCAGGGGCAGACTGACCAATTTGGCATTTTCGACATAACTGTAGGAGCAGCTGATATCTACTTGTATGTCAATGACTCCTGCAACTGTATGAGCCACACCCACAGATGATGGGAGAGGTTGAGGGATAATCATACAAGAGTGAAAGGAGAAATTGGTCAGGGGCTGTAATTGGTAATGGGGGGGGGGGTCTAGCCAGTATATATGTATGGGGCCTGGCGACTTCAGGATGCCCGGACCACTGACTGGCTTGGCAGGCCCTCTGAAGCTGCTGGGTTAACATTATGACATTATGCCAAATCAATGGTGGTCCAGTGGATGAGTGACCAGGGTAAATGCTATCCCTGCTGGTTGAATGCCATTGCGGTCAGAGTGGGGGAGCAGAAGGCAGTCTCACTGATCTCTGCATTTATCACACTCGCTCAAAGACTAGACCACCAGAGATTTGGCATAGTGAAGGTACATGGGAATCATCGACGGAAAAGCAGAAGAGGTGAAGAAGATGCAGTGGTTGTGCTCATTCACATGAGAGGATGAGAGCCATAAAGTCATGAACACAGGAGGGAAAGGGTGCCATGCACATAAGGAGGCACACTAGTAGTATGGGCTGGGGAGTGGAAACATGCACAGATGGGAAATGAGGCAGGGAAAAAGGAGTTTGAAAAGGGGTTAAAAAGTGAAAGCGTGAAGCACAAAACAGGTAAACAGACAGTGGTAGCATGTGGAGAAGCAACATGAGAAGATTGTAGGCATTGAAAATATTAAGATAGTAAATTAGGGGTAGAGTTGCCAGATCTGTCGTGTGTCTTCTGGACACATCTCTTACTCAATTGGCAGGCATAACTTTTCAAGTGCTACCAAATGGTATAGATAATTTGCATACATGCCGGAAAATATGGCAAAGTTGGGATCTTTAGATACAAACAGAATTGCCTAATTCACTGATTGCAGCAAAGTTAAAGTGTTTTCTCAGTACAGCACACATTTCCAGTTCTGCCTGTCCATATGAAATCAAGTTTGTTTGGGGGAAAATGATGTGGATTTGGCATCTCTGTGTAGTGGTTCTAGCATTCACTCACACATATACATTCAAGTTATATAAATAAACCTTAGCATTCTTATTTACGTATTTATGTACACAGACCTTCCCAAATCCACAAAAATGAAAGTACTTGAATTCATGCGCAAAACTGTATACCCATCAATGTCTGCATCCACATACACTGTCAGTCTGCCCTTGAGCATAATTTTGATTTTATAAAAATAACGAAGAAATCTACAAATATTGGCAATTTTACTTCCATCTCTTCATCTTTATATTTGTGTGTGTATGTGTGTGGACCACTACACTATACAGTAGTATGTTTTGCCATTGTTTCAACTATGTATATGAAAGTAATTTGCAATGCAAACGTTATCATGTAAAGCACATTTTTCTTCTTGTATCTGAATAAAGTGCCCTTTCTAGCAAGCACAGAATGAACACAATATATTTATATAAGGAACCAGATAAGTCTGATGAACACTGGCCAGTTATTTACTTTTTCTTCTATGCTGAATTACAATGTATTCTTAACTAGTGGCCTCTATCCAGTCTGATGCACTGAAAATGTATTTACAGTCTTATTTATTTTATTTTTTTCCTTTCGTAGAACCAAGGATAATTTTTTTTTGTCCAAACAGGAATATCATCAAATTTCACTTGATACAAGCTAAAATTAAATATTCATATTGATCCTTAATATTTTGACTGTTTGCAGATTTATGCATGTTCATGTCCAAATTAAGTATTTGGTATGTTTGTTTCATGTACAATTATTATGGATGCTACAGGGGGGAAATGTTATTTTTTAGCAATGAGAAGAAAAGCCCTCGTTCTGTATTAGACCATTGGCCTTTTGCCAGAGAACATTATAATGCAATGCGAAAAATATGTATGACTATAAAACACATTCTTGTGAAAATAAAGGTGTTCTATCATCTTTATACCTTGCTTGTGCAGCTTGCTGAATGTACTTCATTTTAGCAATAATGCCTGTAATTATAGTCTTTAGAATTTACGAATGAGTAATCCTAAATTTATTCTTCTCTTTGGTTGCAATGGCATTCGGTTATAAATGTTTTATAAACCCTGCATACTTGCACATGAGATGAGTGGCCTTTCTCGGGTATATTTTGCTGAATCCTCTTAACTGTTCAAAAATAAATATTGCATTTTCATTGGGTAAACAAGTGCCGGGGTAGTATTTGTGTAATATGAGAAAATGCAGTCTGTAAAAAAGACACTTTCTGCATGAATAGAGACCTGTGCAAAACACTCCGCTAATTGGTTTTTGTATTCCTCTAGAGAACACGGCGGAGTAATATGTAAATAAACCTTTAAACTGTCATACTGTGGAGCATTTAAAATGCATTGCTACTTGTTTTACTTGAATGAATCAAACCATGTATAATTGAGTGATGCAAAAAAAAAGAGAAATAACATATACTTTGATATGTGCATTTTTTGTATCCATGTATTTTTATTCAAATCCATATTTATGATTTGGGAACTGCTGTTCTGCTTCGCTCTCAGGAAGTGTAGTTCAAGATCCTCAGCCTTAGCACCTTTACACTTAATCCATATAGGAGTTATAGTCATGTTGGAGAATGATTATTTTTTCCCTTATCCAGCCAGAGGATGATACTGGCACTCCAGCTTCAATCCAAGATACATTTATTGAGCTTGCATCAAACACAGATGACATTTCAACTCGGAGACCAGTCTTTTTTGAGACTACTTCTGTGTTTGATGCAAATTCAATAAATTTAAGCTGGAGTGCCCGTATCGGCCTCTGGACAAGTATGCTGGGGTGGCCTTTCCTGATACGTATTGGCACCAACATTTATGGATTCCATTGGTGTTAGTGCCACCTATTCTGATGTTTGATTGAAGTGTCTATTTTTCAATGTCCAGTCTCCAGGTGCCAAAGTAGATAGGTACATAATTCCGTGCATACACCTCATGCTCACTCACTAGTGCTGGTTGGCTGAAGTAAAGAAACTGTGTGCATCGCAAAATATATTTCTGTTCTGTAGCAACCTCTAGGCAGATCAAAGATTTCCTCCTGGTGTAAGTTAATCAGATTCAAGGGGGTCTTACATATAGGAGATTTGAGGTCTCACAAGATGAAAAGGGTCAGTACCCTATAACCATAGACTAGGGCAGTTCATATTTTAGGATGTGTTAGGATATTTGTATATTGGACTAGATTCCTACTGAGCCATTAAGGTAACATCTCTAACATCACCTGTAATATCACCTACTATCACAGTGTCCGTTTATTGGAAATTAACAGCGCCTATACTTATAGAGTATAGAAGTCTTTAATTTGTAATTAGCCATTGAAGAATTAAGATATTCAAACCTCCCTCCTTCATGACTTGAGCCAGTATTCAGAAATGAATACTGGCTCTTAAACCTTGCAACAGGTATTGTGCTTGGCTACGTGGAGTCCTATGGAATCTAGAAGCTGATACTTAAACCTTCAGATCAAGTGATTTTGACACTTCAATATAAACCCACCATAAAATTCCTTTCTTACGTCTTATTTCACGGTGCCGAGGATGGCGCAATTTGCTCCTTCTACTGTTTTCAAGAAGACTTGGAGCCCTGTCCCTTCTCGAGCCCATATATGCAAGCTCATACAGAGCTTACAGCAGGGTTGTGCTTTGCTCTGTTTAGTCCTACGGGCTCTAGGAGCCGATACCAGCTGTGGCTTTTCCATATTTGTGGCCCATTATTACCATGTCTATTACATCCAAAGCCACTTTATCACTGACTCAGGCACTATTTTCAAGGGCTATTTTTGGCTCGAGCCGATATTTTTTTCCCCCTCAGCCACTGACTCTGTTAAAATTGGTCCCATTGCATATTCTCATTAAAAGCTTGTAATAAATGATCATGTTTGTTATCATGATCCATATAAAAAGCATAGCAAGAAGACCTAAAGCGTCAAAAGTAGGATCAATTCACAGATTAATTCACACACCTATCACCACAACTTTTTGTTGCTGTTATGCTGCATTGTGGGCACAGCAAAATATGCTTGTGAAGCTGTACAAGGATGCAAGATAGACCGAAGGGAGAGGGACGCTTCAACCCAGCACCATCAAACACCTCAAGGAGTAAACATTGGGTCATATGGAATAGGATTCCAATTCACATTAACAAGTGAGCCATTATGTTTAACATTTCTACGCATTATTGCTAACGGCTAACCTGCTGCGTCACAAACTTTGGTGGTTGCTGGTCAGCCACAAACGTCTGGCTGTTACTGTCAAGCTTTCTGTTTTTTGCACAATTTTTCCCGCTTGAAAGGAAATTCAAACATCGACACTGGAAATAATAACTGGATTCCACTCTTCATTCGCTTGTATTTAAGTTTAATTTCAGTAAATTGTGGGGTAAATTAAGTTGCTGTAGATTGATTAGGTGAATAGTGATGAATAGATAGCTGAATTAAAGAGATGAGTATATTAGCGATTAGAATTAGAATTAGCGATGGGATTAAAGAGATGAATTAAAGGTGAAAAACCTTAAACAGAAAGTAATACAGAAATTGTATAAATACATTGCACATAAAGCTTGTTAATCATTAACTTGTCAGCTTCATTTTGATTAGCACATACTTCTAGAATATCATTACTGCCAAATATATTTTAACTTAAAGAAACAGACATGAACTGGACTAATATAAAGAACTGCACGTGGAATCTCCTCACACTGAGCATGAAGTAGATCTAAAAGTTAACTTACTGCATTTATTATTAAACTGGCTCAATTCCTTTCTTGTACATGACTGTGACACAATCCTTTCCTACATATGACTGTGAAAATAGTCTTTTAGCTCACCAGCTGCCACTCCAGGATCTGAAGATGTTTGTAAATCTGTGCACTCTTATCCAGGATGTTTGCTGCAGGCATAGAACTCTAAGATGGCCCCTCCCTTCCTCCACAGGCTCTCTCTGAGGCTGCTGGGAAGCCTGACCTCTGCTCTGACTGGTTGACCATAACTGGAGCTGAATTGCATGCAGGGATTAGTAGTTCTCAGACTTTTGCTGATTACAATTACCTAACTGAATTAGTCTTTTTATTATTCCACATGCTTGTACATTATCTGACCATTCTGTAATTCTGCAGTTTGACTTGACAGTTACACAGCAGGTTACTGTACATTAACACTCCCTATCCATTTTGTATAGGAAGCATAAATGTATTGGGAGCCACAGAATAATGAGAAATTACAGTGTTGCTTGATATTCAGATCCACAACCGGTAAATAATGTAAATCTGGTCAAACACTGCTGAGGGCAGTGAGATCTTCTGCTTACTTTCTTCGCATGGAGGACCTTGAAAACAAATAGTTCCCAGTGTCCTTTTTTTCCGCCCTGCACACCTACGGCCTTCAGAATAGGTTACCAGTGGCAGTAAGCGGTATCTGCTAGCGTCTCCCTAATACTTGGACCACTGTTTGAGTGGGAGCGCCATTTGTGTCTGCAGTTTCTTTAACATTAGTTTTGCTCATTAATGTTTGGCAGTACTGAATGGCAACCCACATTTGCCACTTAACAAATGGGTTATAAAGAGGTTCATATCCTGCAGCACTTTTTTCTAAACGTCTTGTTTCCATTTATGCTACTGCCCGAAATCTTAGCACTTATACAGAAAACAAAAACAGATTTATATGTTGAGTGTTTCTAGAGGGTATCCAAGATGTCAGCCCCTTGCTCTTGGTGTCTAGACTCCTTGAGGCCCAACAAAGGCTTAAATATTGTTTGGGACTTTATCTCTTGTGCAGAGTTGTCTTCTCTGGCAAATCATTTTGGGCTGCTCTTTAGAGTGGAAGCAGGCTGATTTGTAATTTTATTAGTTTCCTCTGTATTGGCACAGATAAACTAACATTAAACTATAGTCGGAGCTACAACTGTGTCATGATACTCGAGTGGGGACTCACTAAAGGACCACTACTGCTGTTGTCTGTGTTTTCCCAAATCTATTCTTTGTTTATTTATCTTTGTTTATTCTTGTAGCTAACACCGAGGATGACCCCATGCTACAGGAATTTAATTTCTGATAAACCCACCTGTTGTTCTTTCAGCCTTAGTTTGCTATCAGAACATACTTGAAAATGAGAGAAATCTTAATGCATCCTTCCTGTATAAAATACTTTATAAATAACTAAATAAATCATCAAGTGTGTGTGTGTGAGGACTCGTTGAAGGAAAATTGTTTCAGCCTCTGGACCTTTAACCCCTAAGTGAAAACTTCAAATTTCAGCAAACAGAATGCAGTTTCCAAACAGAAAAAAAATACATCATATAAGCATATTTAGAGCAATATTAGAAAAAGGCCTATAACATTGCACTAAATATGGAAACTCAGACAAATCACAAATAAGGTTGCTGTGGATAGAGGACAGCGGCAAGTCATAAGCATATTCTATTGTGTTGTGAATATCAACAGATCTTTGTCCTCAACAACAAGCCACACACACCAAAAACACCCAAGTCCAATTAGAATTTTCATAGGTTAGTTGCACCCAATAAAGGAAATAGTGTATAAACTAGCTTTTATTAGATATGATCCTTTTGATTGCCTAATATATTTATTTTATTTTATTTATAAAAGGATTTTACCAGGAAGGATACATTGAGATTTCTCTCGTTTTCAAGTATGTATAGAGAAGCTCTTGATTATCAGGCCTACATGTCTCCGTACCAAAGGCCCAAAGAAGATTTACAGGGTTATTCAAAGAGATTCGAATTGCTTGAGAAAGGTAACCGAACGCTGAAAATCAGCATTCGGTTACCTTTCTTGGCCATTCGGCTATCCAAAGAGCAGGCAATTTGCCAAATCCTGGCGAATTGCCTGCACATACGGTGCCTGTTCGGTCCCTGTTCGAGGGCAGTAAAATCCCCATAAAATAGCACTGCTTCGGCTATTCACAGAACACAAACCAGCAGTGAAAGATTCCCGAAATGCCATTCGGTGGTTTAATTCGGAAAGTTTATTCAGGAGAATCCCATAGGCTTCAATGTTAAAAATATTCCCATTTTAATTCAATATCTAATAAACCGTTCATTATAAAATTCTGCAGTAAAGAGTCTTTATTTATAGATTTTCTAGGATATTTTAAACATTTTTCTGGATTCTTTTTTTAAAAGTCCGATTTTTTTTAATTTAGTTTTTTAAGTTTACTTATTTTTTCTGTAACAGCCCTTTTTATTATCATTCCCTGGACCTCATATGCAAATTTCAGACATTTTCGCTCAGTAGTTTCTTTGCAAACAGCGTTTCACTTTTCAATCATTCATGCAAACTGTTTTCCTAATTTATTCACTGCCTCTTCTGCGGTGTTGGAGGCTGCGATCGGCTCCTGTTCGGGTTTTTCTGTGGTTTTTGGCAGGTTAATCCAGATGTTTTTGAGAGTTTTCGGCGTGCATTCGCTGGGTTTTGCGGTTCGTTTTTGTCGGGTTTGCGGCAGCTTTTCCCTGCAATTCGGGGACCCTGTGGTGTTTGCTGAATACACCGCAGGGTCACCGAAATGGGATCGGCAAAACAAACCGAATTGAAGGGAACGAAGAGTCACCGAACGTGCGGTGACTTTTCGAATCTCTTTGAATTACCCTGTTAGTGTAGTGTGAGTGCATCCTATTCCACAATATTTTTTTTCCTGGTGTTCCCAGAATTCCAAACTTTAGAGCAGAATTGTTGCATGTGAGGCAGGACCCATACATTTAAAAGATGATTCTGATTAGAGGACAATTGGAATACCTTATGTTCCACTACAAAGATGACCATGGTTAGTTTATAACCTTTTGTTTGTGTTTTTATAAAAATGACTGAACACAATATACTTGAACAGGTGATCAAAATCTGCTTTAATTCAAATCCTGTCTATACACTTCATATATGAAAAATACATGCAATAAAGTGCTCATGGGATACATGTACAATGCTGTATGTTATAAATCTAAATATTTTAATCAAGATATACATTTTCAGTAGGTTTTCATAGCATTTTTATGATTAACCAGTGACTGTTACATCAGGATACTTTCACAATTGCGAAGTAGGCGTAACAGTGATTAGCTAACTGCAAATCTGCATATGCCCATATCACCTTCTCACATGCCATCCTCGTTGATGTATGTTATTACATTATGCCGAGTTACATGGACCACCAATTTGAAACGGTAAAATAAACACAACATGTTTACATAATTGATGCACAACAGAAGCACACGTTACAATTAATTAAAATTGTAGGAATTCTAAAATACTGCAACCTCATAGGGGCAAACCTGGCAAGGTTTCTCAGAACAGACCGTTTGCAACCACAGAATAAATTAAATGAGCCTTGTAATGAAGGTCCCTCTCCAAGACAAAACGAAAATGCCTCCACTCTGTAGAGACCTTTTGGCAAGGTTTAGTGAGAGTCACCCACTTAGAATTTGCATTATTCTACGTTTCCACACCTGCATTACCCAATGTCACACAATAAAAAATACACCATAACACTATTAATTAAATATATTCTTAGCAAATATTTAATCATATACAATACATATCCATTTCTGCATAATTTGCATTCACATCTTTCCTTATCGCCATCTACGCAAATTTATATGTATTTGTAAAACGTTAAAACACCTTCATTGAGTTAATGTATTGATATGTAAGGGGGAAAAATGTCAACTGCAACAACTGCTGACTCAGTCTATATGGAAATGTACATAATTAATTGAGTGGAACATGGGTCATTCATTGATATTTTTTTTATATTATATTATCCATTACGTTTTTTTTTTATATATATCTTGTAGAATTCTTCAATAGTTCACAATAATGATCACTCCCAAGGTAGTTCTGTTATATAAGATATATAGATCTTTTTTTACATTTCTCTAGGTGTATGTTTGATTTCCGATGGTGTATGTCTTACCAAATTTAGATCATCCAGAGTCTCTGAATAAAACTGTAGTGTTTAGATGACCTGAAGCAAAGGCCGCTACAATATTTTTTTGCAATTTATTTTCAGATACATCTATTTTTCATATGTATCGAGTATGCAGACTTTCACTTAGAATATCTTCATTATCCTTTTATATACATTCCAGAATTTCTATCCTGTATTGTCACACCTTTTCATGACTTTATACTTCTGCTTTACTTCTGAAGGAGATTCTTCCCAGTCCAGTTGTATAGCAAAGATAGTAGAATGGGAGGTACATTTACCAAAGGTGTTAAGGAGATAACAAACAATGAAAAATGAGTTAAGTGTACACTTAACACAGTGTTTCCCAATCCTGGTCTCCAGTACCCATAACAGACCAGATTTTAAGGATAAAACATATATATATGTAAGATAAAGGCAGAAAAGGAGAAACCCTAAAAGAAACTCCAGTCTCCGGAAAAAAAAAGGAAAAAAGGGGGTAACCCGAACATAGGAAGTCAAAACCATAAAGTTTGAGACTGGTAGCATGAAGTCTCAGCACGTTGCAGTAAAGATAATACATAACTATTATTGTACTGATTAAAAATCGTACAGATTTATGAGTAACGTGTATCGCCAAAAATAGATATACAGATGTGTATGCAACAAAGTGTCAAATATCCACGGATATGTGGATGTGGAACTAATAATGCAATTATCTTGATTGTTAGCACCCACCTTAGAGCTGCCACCGGAATGTCCTCACTTAACTAAATAATGCCATACATAAACACAAAAGTAGACAAAATAATAAAAAAAAAAAAGAAAATATAAGATAAAAACCAAAAATAATAATAATCAATCCTTGACACCGTAAGAACGTGGACAACTGGGCCCTATGTTGGACCTGGCATATAGACCAAATGAATCAAAACATACATTTGATTGACATGTGTTAAAAAGTAAGCTATAATTACACGAAAATTACAAACCACACAAAATAAAAATATAAAAAGTCGAAGACCAGCTCATATAGAATTGTTCAATTTTTAGTGGTAAATCCATATTAATTGTGAATTTACCACTAGGAATTGAATAATTCTGTACGAGCTGGTATTAGATTTTTATTTTGTGTTGTTTGTGATTTTCGTGTTATTATAGTTTACTTTGTAACACATATCAATAAAATGTTTGTTTTAATTCATTTGGTCCATATGCCAGGTCCAACATAGGGCCCGGGTGTTTATATTATGAGAGTGGTTTTTTTTTAAGCCCTTCCTATGGATTTGTTGTAACGGAGACTGCTAATTGAAGTCCTGAGGGACGTAAAGTTGTTCAGTAAGAACGTGGTGCTTAAAGCTTAATGCTAGCTAAAATGATTTAATAAGTACACCCTGTGTGACCCTAAGGTTCACCTAAATAGAAAGAATAGAGTACTCTCATACATAGGTGGAAGTAGGTCTTCTGGGATCCGTCGGTATAGGATAGATAATGAAAATAAAGAGTGGAAATCTTAACCTCCCTGGTGGTATTCCCGAGTGTGGCTCGGGGTTAAATTTCACTGCTGAAAATGGTAACCCCGAGCCACACTCTGGCTGATACATACCTATATCTGCCTTCCCTCGATGTTCTCCTGCAATCGCATTCACCTCTGACCGATCGCGGTGTCCTGATTCCCTTCTTGCGAGAAGGGAACCAGGAAGCAGGACGCTGCGATCGGACAGAGGTGAATGTGATTGCGGGAGGACATTGAGGGAAAACAGGGACAGGTATGTATCAGCCTGAGTGTTGCTCAGGGTTACTATTTTCAGCATTAAACTTTAACCCTGAGCTACACTCGGGAATACCACCAGGGGGCTGGATTAATGCACCGATTTTGACATATAAAATATGTCAAAATTGGACCGCCAGCGAGGTTAATGTCAGAAAATTGCTTAGCACCTGTGAATGTCTGCCCCTTGTGGAGTGGAGTTACTCCATGGGTAGCAGAGACAAAACAGTTGCCTGAGATCGCTCAAACCAGGCTCAGTAACTGTGCCAGAAGAGTAACTTGCCGTTTAAAAAATAGAATGCAAAATCATATTGTTATTTATAGCATTTCTTTTTGGCGATAAACGTTACTCATAAATCTGAACGATTTTAATCAGTGCAATAAAAGTTAATTTTATCTTTACTGCAATGTGCTGAGACTTCATGCTACCAGCCTCCCAGTTTTTTTGTTTCAGATTTTAAGGATCACCTTGGAGAAATGCAGACTGAAACCTGCAATCATTGAGCAGCAAATCATATCACCTGTGCTGAGCTTCACATATCTGGAAAACCTGGACTGTTAGGGGTAAGTGAGGACCAGGGAGGGGAACCACTGGGTCAAGTATACAATTGCAGGAAATATTCATTAAAATTTGGAATGGTGTTTATTATTGTTGGTAAGCGTATACAGCCCAGTATCAAATAAAACTGTGATGTTCAAGTAATGTTGATCAGGTTTGAAGTGCTCTAATATTTACCTAGAAACCATTACTAACACCACAGAAGCTTTGCCGTTGACATGGCGGGATGCACCACAGTTCTAAGAATATTTACACATTTACTCTATTCACTAACCCCTTTATACTTCAGCAGGTCAGTACACACAGAGGTAACTCTTGCCCATTTAAATCCACTACATATACTGTACATGTACTAGCTGCTTAATAAACTTTGCCAGCATTACGTTAACACTACATACCATTACCATGCAAGTTTAGTTCTGCAGGAATAACTTTTGTTGCCTACATAGACTCCTAATCGACACATGATACACAAAGGAGTACTTTGTCCACAGTTAATTTTAAAGCGAATCATCTATGGTGTATGTGTTTCTGTATCATTGAGTGTGTATTAGTCATTGGGTGTGTGTTAGCATAGTAATTATATATATTACATATGGACCCACCAAACCGAGGATTTGATTAACATAAAAGACTGTAATTGCTATTAGGTTTGCTGTGATGGACATGACAGACTGTGTGAACATTAGATCATATGTTATGAATGAACATGACAGACTGTGATAAGCAATATCAGATTGCCTTGATTATATAGGGGACTGTTGTGTCTGCTTCAGTTGTAGAGCCTTCCAATCATTCTGCACCTGTTGGTGACCTTGTCGAGCTCATATTGTGTAAGACTGGTCCACAATAAAGAGAGGTATTGCCCATGTTTGGTGGCATAGTGTGAAATGCTCTGTTAGTACATATGTAGACTGTGTAATATACAGTTTTATTCTCTTACTGACCTGACATTAATTTGTTCCACCTTCATGACATTTTTGTGTGTTGTCCTTTGTGTGTATGTGTTATATATGTACATTTGTCTATAACCTATATTAATCATATATTGATTGTGCAAGGGAGGAAACCTAATAATTCTGTCCTTTACAGCTCCTTAGACACAAATTCTACCCTGTTTCTAGTGTTTTATAATGAAGTGTCCATTTGTAATGCAAACCAAGCAGCTGTGGCCTTCTCTTAGGATTCACGTGCCAAATTATTTTGTAATATTCCCTATTAAAAAGGTATGTGGGCATCTCCATAAAATGAATTACTGCTGAAAACCATGAGACGCCTGTTGCATTTGACAAAGTGTGGGACCCGTAGCTCTTCCTCTATTCTTGTCAGGACCCGTACCTGTCAGGATCCGTTCCTGTGTCATTACCTGCATGTGGCAGCTACTTGAAGAGTGCTGCCGTCAGCCCTGAACCAGTTAATAAACCGTTAAAAACACTCACCACAGGTCACGTGACGCACCCATGAATAAAGGCTCCAAGCCTCCCTCCTGACATTGCTTCATTGTTGTTGCTTGCTTTTAGGAATAAGACCTGCTCACACAAGCTCCGGAAAAACCTGCTTTCCCCTACCTACCCACCGTGTTCCCTTGCTCCAAGACTCACTGTGCTCTCCCAGGAGTAACTACCCTTCAAGACCCTCCGCTCTACCTATACCCACCGTGCCCTCCCAGGAGCCACTATCCTCCAACCGTCATATCTGGACACAAGGACTGCTTTTCTAATTACCCTCAGCCAACCTGTAAATCCCATTGTGTCCTGTCCCACAGTCCTCATCCTGTCTGGTTCTCCAATAATCCCTCCCCATCCAACCGTCAGTGTGCACCCCCCAAACCTGCATATTGGACTCATTACCTGAAAGGCCAGTACCTGTAAGGTGGTAAACCTGTCAATTCTAGACGTAACAGGCCTTGAGTTATTTGGGTGACTGAAACCTATAGACATGTGCAGCCCTTGTTTTAGGGAGTGCAGACATACATTTATTGCTTACAAACTGAAAGTAATCACAAACTGTTAATTGTCATGTGCTTTATCATGAACCATATAATAAAAACCCAAAACCTGTAGTTGGGCATCCAAACAGTTGAAAACAGGAGCAATACACCGAGCGTGCCTACCCGTCTGGACACCCATGCTGTTGACCTTCTGTTGTCCTGGAGCTTTTCATCCTCCATTGACCATATGTGGATTGTGGTGTTTGGGGAGGGTCAAATTTATCTAACTATTTTTGTCTATTATTTAGAAACTCTGGAATATGGGAACCTTACAAATCTATAATAGTTTGAGACGATTAAATGTGACAACAAATCTATACAATGGTTAACGTTTTTAGATTCTCCCATATTAATGCTTTAATAATATAACAATTGGCTGGAGCTAAAAAAGTTCCTACAGCTAATAAATTGGCTGCAGAGTATTGACACGCAAAAAACATCTGTCTTCATGAGATTTTCACCTTCATAATGTTCTTCAACAGGAAGCCAATCCCATATATCAAACATTCATCAGCTTGTACCTTCACATGTACTTTCCCCAGGCATCTAATTCCCCTACGTTTGGATTGTTTTTGTTATGCTTGACTTGCAAACTCTTATTTTGTATAACCTTCTGTATCTGTACTGGAAAAGACATTCTTTATTCTTCCCTATTGAATAAACCCTTATAACAGGAATTCGTAACCTTGGCCGCCCACATGTTTTGGAACCATTTCTTCCCTGACGATTAGACACTCATTAGGTTGGCTGAGGATAAAGGCAAATGTGGTTCCAAAACATCTGGATGGCAAAGGTTGCTGACCCCTGCCTTATCTAAATGTATGTAGAAGGAGTCATACCTGGTTTACACATTCACATGCTGGCACTTTTCTTGATATGTATTTTTGTGTACTCAAGTAACAATTTTGTGGCTCTTCTTAAACTCCTCTACAAATGTAATACATCATTTCTATGTCCTATATAAATCCATTGTGCTACAATTCTATGCAAACAACATGTAACCCTATGGAATGTTTTTACTAATTGCTCCAATTTTGATTTGATACCCATCATGCTAAACAATGTGTTTATTGACGATATGTTTCTTAAACCATAACGTCTCATTTATTCTAAAGTTCCATCACCTCTGCAGTCTACAATATGTGTTTAATTACCCCAAATGCATAATAAAAATATAATAGTTGCATTAAAGATTAGGTCCCAAACAGCTGTTTATGGCACTAGATTTCTATATTCCAGTTAATTTAAAATACCTTTGATGACATCTATTACACATATTTGAACAATATGCCCAGAGGCCCCTAGGAATAGGACAAATGCAAATAATGGTCGAAATAGCCCCTAAACCTACTCCTGGAGTGTAACACTGATGTTATATCTTCCACAAACTGTACCCTAATAATTATGCTTCATGAAGTCACTCAATTGGATTCATAACCTAGTTTTTCATGTCTTTATGTCAGTATATGTTGCATTGTGGTTCCCACAGGTCAAATACAATTAACACAGTCTACTTCTATGGTTCCTTAAACCCTGATATGATATTTATATACACAGCTCTATCTCTTTCTGCCTTTTGTCTGGGTACCTCATTGGAAATGAATATACCTTAACATGATTTAACTTGTAGGTTTGGTGCATGCTCTTTTTCTGCAGTCTGACTGGCATCTGAAAGTTGCAATATGGCACAGTGCAACCCAGAAAATGGAAAAGCTAGGCTACATATTTCTTCCCAGCAATCATTCTCTGTGTCATACCCTACAATATTTTGGGTGTGTACCTCCTGTGCATCCTGCCACTTCTTTCCACCAAGGAGTAGCACAGTTTGCTCTACCACCACTAAACCATAGCAAAACCGGTCAAATGTCATTGGTCTCAAACGGGTCCACTGGTTATGCACTGGATCGTATCTTTCAATATCAGAAAAGGGCTCATAAATTCCTAAAAATGTGAAGATGGCATCATTTACAGTTGCCATCTGGTGACCAAACCTTGCTATGGTCATCAGAGCTTGCTTCTTCCACTGGCCCTCCATCCTGTTAAAAGAATACACATCCTTACTACTGTTTACTTGGACAGCAGACTTTCCACCAGAAATGTATATTATATTTTTGTGGAGGGTACTGGCATGACCATGCATTTTACAAGGCAATTCTTTAGATTTTGTCCAGCAGTTCCTGTTGACGTCATACATTTCCACCGATGAAATAATGGCTTGATCTTCTTTTCTCCCACCCATGGCAAAAATGAAGTTATTTACCACACAGCAAGAGAACTGCGCTCTCTTCTCTAGCATGCTAGCAACTTGAATCCATTGGTCAAACCTTGGGTCATATCGATAAACAACCTTGGTGATGCCCAAAGAAATTTCCGTTGTGTCATCATTTAACCTTTCTGGAGATTCTCCACCAAGAACATAGAGGAAGTTACCAATAACACAAGTGCAATGAAGACGAACTTTCTTCTGAAGATTTGTTACCATTCGCCACTTGTGACTGTACACATCAAACCCAAGAACATTCTCTACAAGCTCACCATTGGCATCTCCCCCTATTAGCATTATCCACGCTTTCTGGCTTCGCAGAGTACTGAATTTGTCTTGTAAAATTGGCTGCTTTGTCGGGCAGGAATGATAATTTATCGCTTTTATGATAAGGTTTTTGATTGAGGCTGTCAATGGAACCTTAGATTGAGTGTAGAGTTCCCTTAGGGTATCCAAGGGGAGCAAACCATAGCGTATGTTTTCAAACAAGGCCTTGGCATTCAACAATCTGATTTTGTCATACTGTAGCCATTTTAGGGTTAAATTCAACAATTTTTTCTCGTCAACCTTTGGAATATCATCCGACGTCAGCAAGGTTAACATTGACTTTGTGTTTAACTCAAGTAGCTCCACCTCATCTACATCCTCTTGCAAAAGTCTCCAAAGATTATTAATGATGTATTTCTCCGATGCTACCATTGCATCTAAAAGGTAAAATTTTGATGCGATATTGGCAGCAAAACAACAATTTTCCAGGGCACAGTTATTGACCACAAACTGGCTACAAAGTGGTATGGCATCCATAACTTGCAGATAACACGCAGCTTCCAACGTGTCCTCTAAGGAGTACATTGAGAGAGATAGCCACGATGTATAAATAAAATCCAAAATGTTTTCTAGACCTGTTGCTGAAATCACCTTAAGGTGGATCACAGCAGCTTTCGACTCCTTAGTGTATTCCTTAAACATAGCTCTAAAGTAGTCGCTTGAACAAGCCAACAAAGACTTATGTGCTGGGAATTCCTGTCCATCCACCACCAGTGAGACATCACACAACTGCCCCTGAGCTCGGAGCATCTGATACTGTTTAAGCACAAGTCCACGGTGGGACTTGCAAAAAGACAGAAAATAACTCATGATGCATGATGACTCAGAATAATGTTGCATTACAGCAAGTCTACATAAAGTGGCATTTAGTCAATGCTCATTTCATAAAATTTTTCAAAGCTTTGATAAATTTTCTTTCTCACCTTCAGTGCCCAGTTGGTAACTGCGTCTCGTTAAAACAATGCAGCTGTTGTTTACAAAATGAAAATTGGTCGTCCTATTCCAAAGTTCCACAACGATGGTTAAGATGAAGTATCCGGAGGACAAACAGATTTTTCCTTCTGTCTATGTACTTGTTCCACACTCGGAATTGAAGTGGCTTGTAACACTCCGCCTCAGCATAGATGAGAATTATGGAACGTCCTATCTGCAAACCTCTTTGGATGACCCTTTGTCACTCCAATTGTCAGCATTTGTTTAAAGATGAAATCAACAGCCATGGATTAGACTCCGAGCTGCTCAGTTTGGAATACTATTGTAAACTTCCTGATTAGTCACTTCTATTGCCTGATATGTGTATCTCTGCCCATGGTGAATGATTTCAACATAACTCACAGTTACAGGAATAGAATGGACGTACAACACAACACTGCATTGCTCGTTGAGATCAGGGCTGGACCAGAGCATGAAAGGAGGGTGCTATGTGACAAGAGACACAGAGAGTGTATTTTGTGGAGCAGCAACCAGTTTTAAAACGTGATAGATAAGACACAACCTTCTCTGTGGCGGTCTCTTTTACCACAGTACACTTTTGCTACTGCTAAATAACTCCTATTGTCCTTCACTGGCATTTTGCATTAATAGCCTTTGTTATATTTATATTATACATTTTTTTATATCGGAACAAACATAGATGGCGTAAGATCTCAAATATAATATGCCTTGTTATTAATAATATTTTAAGATTGTTTCTGCTGCTTTAAGTTATCAAACACACATCCACTGTGTTGTCTAAATTTCCAGATAATTGTCTTTAAATCATATATGTAATTTATTTTGTGAAAGATTTCTATAATTTTTACAATGTCTGCAACAGAAGCTTGTCTTCCATTTTAAATCCACTGGGTCTTTGCATTGATTTGATTGAACTCAACCTGGTAGCGAAGGGGTTAAGAGCATGGAATTATGTTTTCTCTAGCAAAGTAACTGTGGCATAAAAGTGGAACCTTGATCAGTGCGTGAGATCTATTATTATTCTGCAAGTATTACGGCAATACCTTTTTTTTATACACTATGGGCCCTATTACATCCTTCACGCTAAAACGGAAACGTTACGCTAGGGAGAAAAACCTGCGCCTGCAGATTTCTCCTTTGTGTCCTTGTTTTAGCGTGATATTACAATGCAGGCGCTAGAAAAACTGCCTGCATCGTAAGCCTGCGCTAAACCCCGGGATACGTGCGGCAGTGCTAAGCGCCGCCGTGTGCATCCACTCGATGGAGTCCATAGGACTCCATTGAGTTTCTGCTCTGCCGGTCACATGACCGGTGTAATGATCCGCAGAGAGAGACTGGGGGACTTTTTCTTCCAGTCTCTCCCTGCTTACAAGGGTTTTGTGCTGGAGGACAAAAAGTGAGATAAAAGCCTCCACACTATAATTAGTTGTGTTTATTATTGCAGAAGCCACTTGCACATCACAGCAATTCAAAGAATTGCATCCCAGAGCTTCTGTGCCACATTCCCCATATGCAGCAAGGAATTCTGGGTAGGATATGCAAATGACATCTGTCTCACTTTTATGCATCCTGGGTCTGTTATTACACAGAACCCTAAAATCAATGCTATGCCACACCTTGGCTTTCTAGCAGAGATAAGATTTATGCAACTGGTCAAAATCACTCCTAGGACAGCGCTGTTTCGGGTTTGTTGGACCCTAATCAGCTAAGAGCTAGGCATGATGACCAGTTGCAGTGGATGCTTGGATACTAACGCTAATTAACTCTTTGCGCTCCCCATGTTAAGCATAGGGAGAGCAAAGTACAGTAAGCTGGTACTGAAAAGCGCAAGATACCAAACGCTTACGGGTTTTTTGACCCATTAGCGTTTGGATTGTAATATGGTGCGCCCACGCTAGGGCCACCAGGGCTAACGTTAATGCTCACACAGGTGAAGAATGTAATAGGGCCCTATGTCGGTGGTTCCCAACTTCTCAACAATGGTTCTCAAGTCCCCCTAACAGGCCAGGTTTTTCAGATATCTGAAGCACAGCACAGGTGATATGATTTGTTGCTCATTGATTGCAGGATTCAGTCTGCATTTCCCCAAGGTGATCCTTAAAATCTGGCATGCTTGGGGTACGAGAGGACCGGGTTGGGAACCACTGTCTAGAGTTTCAAAATAACTAGGGGCTATTTATTTCAACTCTATTTGTGTAATTTTGTATTTATAGGAGGCATATTATTTTAACATTAATAAGTAACAGTTACGTTTTACTCCGCATGTCGATAGTCATTAGATGACTCATATTTTTTAACTGATTGACAGATTGGGATTGCGGCCCCAGCAGATGTCTGTTATTCCCACTTCTGTCTTTTATTGTGCTGCTGTTTGCTATGAGTGCTGTGTACTGATACCATTATAAACCACATTTTCCAAATCACAGTCCGTTATTAATATTACTCCTGCTGCCTAGTTGATAATACACTCAGCCTTTTATTACTGGACAGGAGCACAATAGATCTGGCACGTATGCTTTTTCTATGCCAGGATCCTTCATAAACATTACGGAGCTAAGCTGAAGTAAACCTGTAGGGGATGAGCATATGACATGGATGACCAATCTCCTTCTGTATAGAAAGGAGTATACAGGAATGTAACCCCGGGTTGAGTGTCTGGGGCACTCTAACAGAATTAGAATAGCAAAAAGATGAGCAAAAAGGGGTGTGTGAGGGTCCTGAGATTGAACAATGGCACTAGTGGCTGCTCTACGGTGGGCTCGCTCAGGTCTCACAAGGTTTTAGCTCAATCGAGCCATTACAGGGACTACTGCTCCATATGCAAATCAGACGGCAATCACCCAGATAGGGTGGCCAGTACTGAATGCCAAGGACGTCATCCCAGCACAAGAGATGCAGCAACCCCCAATGATCGTTTCTGCCTTGTTAGGCCTCATCAGGCGGGTACAGCTGACACTCTAGACACCTTGAGCAAGGGGTCGACGTCTGGATTACCCTGTAGACTTTGCAGATAATGGCAAAAAGCTGCTTCATTTAGTGGATGGACCCCTCCTATGCATCTTTTACAGGGGGGCAGGTAAACCGCACAGTTACATGGAAATAGGGGGAGTCTTTATGCACTGAGGAAGGGGTTCTACCCCTATCATTTTGTCTCTCTATTAAACTATAGGTCACATTAATGTACATTTTTCTAAAGCGCCGCTGGAGGTTGTCTTTTTTTGTGTACCTGTATAGAAATTAAAGGGGGTATTCTTTTTGGATGTGCATGTTGTGGAAGCAGAGGAAACCAGAAATGGTGGAAAGAATACATACAGGTATAGAGGGCAATAATAGTACATTAAAGTTATAAAGACAATCCTTTGGCATTACAGTGAATAATTCACTTATCTCCATAACTTTAGGGGAACACAAGAAACGCTATCCCATAATACTGATAGTGTGTGCTCGCTGTTGATGAATAGTACTTAATACAACCTAGATTGGAAGATATAAAAATCCACAAAATGTTTATTGTGTACAGCCAGTAACACTTTATAATAGTATGAAATACAATGGGCCCCATTCCAGTTAGAGCAGGTGATTTACTGCTGCAATTCCATAAGAAGGCATTTTATTCCAAGTGCTATTACCACGAGTGGTGACAACCAAAACTTTAAAGTTCGCATTCCAGAGTCTATTGGATTTCATTGAGTGTTACTGCAGAGTTATGCAAGATCATAGACGATTTGACCTCAGTGTCCTTCTTATTACATCAGCGGTGCCCAAAATGTTGATTATTATCACCAAGGGCCATTGGGCACACCACAAGGAATCCCAGTGGTTAGTTTGTGTCACGTCTCACTTTGCAGGGGTTATGGATTCAAGCCCAATATGTGGTTACACAGATGGAGAGGCAGGAAGGTGAGGTATAAATCAGGATATTGGTTTATTAAATAAACAGAAGAAAACCAAGAAGGGGAATCTGGATAAATAACAACAACAGGTAGGAGCTGGTTGGGAAGGATACTAAATACAGAGGACAAGGTACACTTAGCAGAAAGGGTTGACAGGACAGACACTGGACTGGACGCTGAATAAAGAATAAACACAAGGGTGGACAGGACAGCTACTGAACTGAACACTGAATAAAGAATAAACAGAAATCAGAGCTGACTGAACAGAAATGGAAAAAAGATATACTAAAGAACACACTTACTGGATACAGAGGGTGGAGGACCAGAAGACACAGAAGGCAAAAGACACAATAAGATCAGGCGCGGTATCAGAAGGGTATAACTGGAGAATGGTCGAATCAAGCTTAGATCAGTGGCAGGCAGCTGGCATAGAAGTAGTCAGAGTCCAGAATCCGATATCATACACGGGTAGGTCAATATGTAGCAGGATGATGGGAGTTGCAAGGAGTCCAGAAATGGGGAATGCAAGGAATGTCCAGGAAGGAGGGTAGCAGAGATGAGGGAGTCCTTAATGGAGTTTAGCAATGAAGGGGTAACAGCAATGAGGGGGTAACAGCGATGAAGGGTTCTCAGATAGGAGTCAGCCAGGTAAGTGCATAGCACACAGGTCAGGCTTGCAATGAGACGTTCTATAGCGAGAAAGAACGATGCAGAAGCCAAGATTCTAAGGTGAGGCTTGATTATATGGGCATTGCAGGCCCAGCCCACACCTGAGGCTGGAGAGGTGAGGGGAAAATCAGGATCGGATGCCTGAGTGCCTGGACACCAGTCCAGGCAATGGCAAAATCAGGACTGGAACTGCACTTCACTTGCCTTTTTTCCGGCGTCTGCGGCGCGAACCGTGACAGTTTGAGAAGATGGATGTGGGCACAAATAAATAAAATGGAAATGTGTATATAAAAACAAATAACTTGTGGGCACAAAAACATGAAATGAGAATGTGAGCACAAAATCAAATTAAATGTTTATGGGGACAAGGGGTATATAGAGAGACCATAAAGAATGGCTGTAGAGAAAGTGTTGTAAATATAAATTAACGGTTAAGGAAAAATTGGGGTAATGTTTTTGGGGCGCTATTGGAGGTGAGGAAATTGGCAGTATGTATTTGCTTCTGTATCCCTGGATACACAGTGCAATATACAGTATTTATACACCGAGAACATTGCTGTTGCGTTACTGTGGAGCTTTCTGAGACATACACAGTGCACAGAATTGTGTTTTACTGCTGAAAAGCTCTGTAATACGCTGATACACTGCACAACACATTACTGTCAGGGTTATTCAGAGATAGGTGAAAACCAGGAGAATTAACAGGAGAAGAGAACAATCTAGACCAAATAGCCAATTTGGAAACTGAGATAAATGGGAGAATTTTTCTGGTTTGACTATTTTGACCTTGAATTTTCACTTCTCCAGTCATTCTCCTGGTTTTCACCTCTCTCTGAATAACCCGTGTGAGTTTTATTGCTGTGGAGCTCCGTGACATGCTCATACACAGCACACATTACTGTGAGTTTTATTGCTGTGAAGCTCTGTTATACCATAACATGATTTCTCATCCATATGTAGATGACAAAGAAATCTTTTATGAAAAAGTAGATCACTTTCACTTAAATTTGGGCACCCCTAGATCACATCATCGATAGACAGCGGATCAGCGCAATGATCTTGGGAGAGCCTCTTAACGGCAAAGGCCTGCACAGGCATTATTTTAGGCTGTGCACACATGTTACATTTCTTACTTATTTTTTTCTTGCAATAGTACAATTTGGATGTAAACAGTTAAGAAATGATTGTGTTTATGTATAAATTTGTATTAAAATATTGTTTGATGTTCAGTAATAATCAAAAACAATCTGTTTTAACTAATAACACACAGATTACTGGTTTGCTCTTGTACAAATTGAATAGGTTGAAAAAAGTATGTGAAACCCTAGACTGATGACTTCAGCAAAAGTTATTTAGAGTTAGAAATTGGCAAACCTGGTGTCCAGTTAAATACACGTAATAAATAAAGAGCGGTGTAGGTCAGAACTACTCTGATTTCTAAAAAGCACTCAAATACTTTGGGCCCTATTACACTCTTCACGCAAACGTTAACTCTCACTTGCGTGAGCATTAACGTTTGCTGCGGTGTTTACCGCATATTACAATCCAAACGCAAACGGGTTAAAAAACTCCTTTGTGTTTGGTACCTTGCACTTTTCAGCGTGAGGTTACTGTACTTTGTGCTCCCTATGCTTAACATGGGGAGCGCAAAGTGTTAATCAGCACTGGATTACAATGTCCCAGCGCTGATTAACTCCTGGCTCTGGTTAGCGAAAAGTTAACCAGAGCCAGGACTTGGTGTTATCGGGTTTCCGCTTCTGCAGAATCCATTAACACCAAGCTAAAAAATAAAAAAACAAATCCTATACTCACCTCCTGTCCCGCGACGAGGACCGTGGCACCAACCGCCTCCTCCATCCGTCGGGAGCAGGGAAAGACCGGGGGGAAAAGTCCCCCTAGTCTCTCCCTGCGTATCACTACGCCAACTGGCCGGATCTTGCGAGGTGAGATCTGGCTGGTCATGTGACCGGTAGGGGGGAGCTCAATGGAGTCCTATGGACTCCATCAAGTGGATGCTTGCGGCTGCGCTCAGTGCTGCCGCGAGCATCCAGGCTTTTACCGTGCGGAAACAATGCAGGCAGCATTTTTTGCGCCTGCATTGTAATCCAGCGTTAAAACGCGGGCGCAAGGGGGAAAACTGCGGGTGCAGTTTTTCCTCCCTTGCACCCGCGTTTTGACGTGAAGATTGTAATAGGGCCCTTTGAGTTTGTGTTTCACTCTTGCTCTTGCAAAATCACTTTACACCAGGTTTCTGGTTATGCTATAGTTCACACATTTGGACTCGCTCATACTTCACATCCTTTTGTCATTTGTGTGTGTTGTCCAGTATAAAGTATGCAATATGCGAATGAATGGTCTGCATGCAAAAAGTTGAGTGGTAACAAAATTTACCATTTGACTTGGAATAGCAATGGAGCAGTAACAATGGTGTGATGGCCTACAGTCCCTATCAAGGGCTACATACCCATTACTGCTCCAATAAGATTACTGCTCAGTACATGCAATCTAGCTAGCACACTTTACATGGACATTCACAACCAAGGATTAACCATACAAATACACTCATGCATTAGCAGACAAAGGCAACACACAAAATTGCATATGGGTGTATATGATGGCTTCCTATAACTACTAATGCATTTATTCTCCATGCAAAGAAGGTTGACACATAGGGCGAGTCAGACTATTGTTGCTAATGTGGTTAATGTAGAGCAGTGGTTCCCAACCCTGGTCCTCAAGTACCCCTAACAGGCCAGGTTTTATGGATCACCTTGGGGAAATGCAGACTGAATCCTGCAATCACTGAGCAGCAAATCATATCACCTGTGCTGTGCTTCAGATATCTGGAAAACCTGGCCTGTTAGGGGGTACTTGAGGACCGCGGTTGGGAACCACTGACGTAGAGTAAATCATTAATGCCATTTACCATATCACAAGAAATGGCATACTTAATTTCATGTTTATATTGAAAATCACAAAATTAAATGTGCTTCAATATTCACCTAAAAATATACATATAGGATCAGACATGGAGTTAAAAATGTCACCTGTTATTATTTTTTTTTGCCTGTTTTAAATATTTGAAGGGGAAAAAAAAGAAATCCGTTCCAAAATATCTGCTGGTGGAAAGTAAATATGAAGGTAAGAAAAAATGCCGTATGTTGTATCTAAGTGGCAGCCAATATTTGCTTTGCAAAATGAACCACGGGGATATGGCATCTGACCTAAGATGCTGAGAGCTAACATTAGATCATTGCTGCACACAAATGTTTGTAGGTGGGAGTTTAAATCCAACCTGTTATTTTATTATGTTGCTAAAGTGAGTCATACCTTTAATAATAGCACGCGCGTGTCTTTCACCATTTCAAAAGAAGTAAACTCACTTCGATAAATTAGGGCTCTGTTTGTAGGTGTCTTTATTGCACATAAAGGGGGAGTGTAATTGCTTTTTAACCTTACAAATGTAGACATTTAATTGTATTATACACGGTGGCGATCACACAGTGATATATAGTAAGTATATCCAAAAATAGCTTATGATCTTATGATCCTTGACACAGTTTACGTGACTCTGGGTCTGTTGTTCGTGAGATTTAACA